>OY740781.1:101890589-103090589 GCA_963514005.1 Raja brachyura | reverse complement strand
AATTACAGACAGTTTCAACTGTGTATTTGCATTCATTAATAACTGAATTTAGCCTTCCCAATCACATTTCACTTACAGCTGTCAGATGCTGTCACCATAATGCATTTGGCAGGAGAGCAGCAGCATCATTTGTGTAGCAGTGATGACTTTGAGTAGACAGTTCTACCGGATTCACACAAAACTACAGAGGGATAGGCATTTCAAAGACATACTGAGCATCACTTTCTGCGACAGGCAGTGAATCTTTTTTTGCTGATTGAAAAGAGCTGATGGAATTAATAATGGAGCTAATGAGAAGGAAAATAGATGCAACTTGATCTCTCAGAGGAAATCTCACTTAAATCGATAGTAAGCAAGCTAGGACAAGCACTTGCAACATTTTTGGCATTCTCACAATAAAAATGTGAGCAAAGCCTCCTGCCAGAAATAGAGTAGGTAATTGCAAGTCAGTAGATTTTTATTCCATCCACTGGGAGTATATTTCAACTCAACTCACATATATGTCCACCCAGCCATTCGTTTAAAGAAACAATTTGATATATGTGTAACCAAAACAGAATAGTATGGATTTCAATACAGTGTTCAATATAAGTGATGACATATAAAAATTATTATTTGGGAAAATTAAACATGTTTGAGAGAAATTGTTAAAACAATAAGGTCTTTATTCTTTGGAGCACAGAAGGTTAAGGGGGGACTTGATTGAGGTCTTTAAAATGATTAAAGGGATAGACAGAGTTGACATGGATAAGCTTTTCCCATTGAGGGTAGGGAAGATTCAAACAAGAGGGCATGACATGATAATTAAGAGACAGGCGTTTAGGGGTAACATGAGGGGGAACTTCTTTACTCAGAGAGTGGTGGCTGTGTGGGATGAGCTTCCAGCAGAAGTGGTGGAAGCAGGTTCGATTTTAACATTTAAAAGTAAAGTGGATAGGTATAAGGACGGGAAGGGAATAGAGGGGTATAGTCTGAGTGCAGGTAGATGGGACTAAGGGAAAATAAATGGTCGGCACGGACTGGAAGGGCCGAGAAGGCATGCTTCCGTGCTGTAATTTTTATATGGTTATTAACCATTGTTATATGGTTAATAAGACACATTCAGGTATGTTGAAATAGAAGTGAATGTTGTCCGAGAAAGTGACATGTTCTAAAATATTAAATTTGACTGACATACTAATCATTGTACTAAAATAACAGTGAAGAGATTAAATCAATTTCAGCAACAATTAAATTGTAGTTAAAAGGCAAAAGTTTAATCGTAATTTGATCAGCACTGTGAAACCAATCAGTTAATTCCCATAAAATAATCCTTAAAACATACCAAGAGTGAGAAATATGAATTGAGTATATTGCTTAAGTGATTTGCTAAATTATTTTGAAATCTATATGTGTATTGACTGCAAACTGTTGTGATTATTCCGTTTTCCAGCATAACCTTCTTCAGTAAGGCGGCTGATTAACTAAGTGGATTGTGACGTAGGAATTTCTGGAACTTGTAAGAAAATTTGGCAAGTTTGTAACATGGTTAACCGAAGAGTCTTACATACTGGAAAAGATTATGGGAATTTAGGTCAACGTGGTGAAGGTAATTTAAAGTCATGTTAGAAAAGGCAGTAATTATATTTGGGAAATATTTACTTTGCAAAGCCGGACTATCTGGAGCAAAGTTAAACATTGCGGGTTGTAAATTAGGTTAAGGACAACCAGAGCATAAAATAAGAGAAGTTGTAGAAACATAGAAAATAGGTGCAGGAGGAGGCCATTCGGCCCCTCGAGCCAGTACCGCCATTCATTGTGATCATGGCTGATCGTCCCCTATCAATAACCCGTGCCTGCCTTCTCCCCATATCCCTTGACTCCCCTAGCCCCTAGAGCTCTATCTAACTCTAGATATGTTACAAAACTTACTTTGAGCAGCGCTGCTGTTCTGCCGCTCCCCGTGTGCGTGACTTTGGCGCCTTTCAGAGGGGAACGGGCTTAAAGTGCCATTTTTCTACAGACTGGGCAAATCGATCCATGTCAGGCGATTTCGTTGCGGGAAAAAAATCGCTCCGATATTTCATTCATGAAGGTATTTTTAAATTACGCTGGATTATTTACTAACTAGAGTAATTTAAAAATCACCTTCAAAAGCCGTGAGCGCCGACAACGGGAAGGATTTTGCGTAGGGGAGAAAAAAGGTGCACAGTCTATTTTTATATTAAAAGTTGGTTTTTATGGAGGCTTTAATCATATTTTCATGTTGCGAAATGGGGTTGAAAAAAAATGTATGAACCAACAGTATTTTTCCTCCCGACTTCACCGCAAACCACAACGTTCCAATCCACCGCATTCCACTAAAACCCACTAGCTAGTTGATTTAAATGGCCATTAATTTATAGGCATTAAACACTAAATTCCTTCCATTTGGCCCAGAAATTCATGAAAATGAGATTTTAAAAGTATGTTATATTGTGGATTATTGTGTGAATGTCATTTGGACACTTAGGCAATTTTAAAAAAAGTTTATCTTTTCTTAAGAAATGGATAGATGTTTAGATCTACTCATTGAATTTTGTAATTAGCTACAATTAGATAACTAACTAGTTATATGCTTTAATTTCAGGTCATCCAAGTAAGATTGTTTCATATTTGTTTCAGAATGCTTCAATCTATAATAACTGAAAATTTCACTGAGTTCTCACAATTTTTAAGAAAGTTATGGGCTTTTAACGGTTCTAGATCACAGCTTTTAAGTTAAGTCAATTGAAAGGCAATGGGGAACAAGGTGCTAATTTCCGAGTATGAAAATGGTCATAACTTTCTTAATACTGAAGATATGAAAGTGAATTAGGTGTTAAATTAAACTTCTTTTTGTGCTTTATCTGGTGGGATAAATTGCAGACTTCATTTTTAAAATCTCAAAATTTTGTAACATTGCTACTAACTCTCTCTTAAATCAATCCAGTGACTTGGCCTCCACTGCCCTCTGTGGCAGGGAATTCCATAAATTCACAACTCCTGTACTGAAATCCTCTTGTTATGAAGGCCAACATTCCATTAGCTTTCTACACTGTCTGTAGTACCTGTAAGCCAACTTTCAGTGACCGGTGTACAAGGACGCCCAGGTCTCGCTGCACCTCCCCCTTACCGAACCTAACCCCATTGACATAATAATCTGCCCTCTTGTTTTTGTGACCAAAGTGGATAACCTCACATTTATCTATATTATACTGCATCTGCCACGCATCTGCCCACTCACTCAACCTGTCCAGGTCACCCTGCAACCTCCTAACATCCTCTTCACAGTTAATGTGTGCATAAGTCGTGAAAAAACAGCAGTGATAAAAAGCTTTTAGACAAAGGAAGAGTCCCAACTGTTAGACAGAGAAAGGCAACTACAGCAGAGACAAATGATCAAAGACTACAATGAAAGTGGTCTGTTGTTGAATTATTTCAAAAATGTAAAACGTATGTACCCACTATAAATTGCTGATATGTGTTGAGTCAGGGAAACATCTTACGCCTCACAGAATTTTCCTAGTGCGAACTGCCGAGGTCTGAATAGAATGATTTGTGTGAGAAAGTCACCTATGCTGCATGAGATTATATTTGTGTGCCATCCTAATCTGAGTTGTAATTAAGTGGACGCAAGTGAAAGCCAGATTCAGGGTGCAGGTCAAAAACACAAATCTGACCAACACCTTGCAACAAGAGAGAAATGTTGTGTTGCACTACATATTTAAACTACAACCTGATCAATGGTGTCATATGAGACATCAGGAGGCATGGCCCAAATATCCCATTGTACTTGAAATACTTATGAAAATGATTCATTTATTTTAAAATTAAATAAGATATTCTTGCTGACACCAAAACGGGAAATCTGTGCATCCAAATGGTTTTCAGTGTTTTGTGTTTGTACATGGGGACAGTATTAAGTTCCAATTGTGTCAACTTTCAGGTGACTGCCGGCGACTGTCAAGTCGTAGCAGGTTGCTGAAAAACCTGCGACTGGAACGGCGACTGTCAGAGTGGAACAAACACACACACGTACACACATCACTTCCATAACCAGCCAGTTATGCTGGTGGGGGACGGCAAGCAAGGGGAATGCTGTGAGTGAAATCTCATGGTACAAAGCCAATGTGATAGACACACACCACAATGAACAGGACGGTTGGTGCTGTAATTAAAACGGTGAAAGCACAGTGTATGGGAAGGGTCACGTAAGTCCTTTAAAAGAGGGGGGGAGAAAGAATGGAGACAACTTTTAAGAAGCCAGAGACACACGGCTGTGAAGCTCGGCGGACATTTATCCTTGGTTCTGAAAATTACCGTTTACGTTTTCTTTTCCCAATGAGCCAATGAAATTCACCAGTCAGCACTGGCAACAACCTATGACAACCTTGGAGCTCCTGGCAACTCACTACCACTGCACCTACGGCACGAGAATGAAGCCTACTCTCTGTGGCGGCTTCATTCTGGTCACCATTAATTTTTCAACATGGTAAAAAATTATTAGCGATTAGAATGAAGCCGCGACAGGTTCCGAGAATGCGGGAACTACTCACGACCATGAAGACTGCTCCCCGGCAACCACCCACGAACATGTGGTGACCGCATAGTCTCATGTAGTCACCTAAAAAGTCACTTAAGTGGAAGTGTTTCTTCCACAAGAGACTAGTTGGCCTGTCCTAAGTGGGAGAAACATAATTTCAAACAGCAAGAAACATTATAAACTGTTTTACATCCTAATAAAAAAGGCATGTAGAATCTACATAAGAACTAAGGACCAGGAATAAGGAATTTGGCCCTTTAAGCCATACATGTCTGATATTCTATCTCAATTGCATTTTTTCTTCACTATCAACCTAACCTTGATACCTTTTAGATGCAGAATTCTATCAGACAGTCCTTGGAACTGATTCAATAACCAAGCCTCTACACTCTTAAAGGACAGAAAATCCCATAGATTCACAACACTCTGCAGAAACAAATTTTTCCTCACCTCAGTTCCAAATGGTCTAGCTCTTATTTTAAGACTCTGGCTCTCTCCTCCCCAGCCAAGGTAAACATTCTCCCTACACCCATTCCTTCAATCTCTGTCAGCATTATATGAGTTTTACTGAGATAATTCTTCAAATCTCTGAAGAACACAGGTCTGTCCACCCAGTCTCAATTCATGAAGCAAATCTACCCTCCTCAGAAGCAGTCTGGTGAATCTTTGTTAAACTCCCTCAGAGCAAGTGTATCCTCTCATTGTGTGGAAATCAAAACTGTAGCGTACTCTAGGTGCAGTCGCACCAAGTACCTAAATAATGACAGTAAGACTTCTTTATCCCAATATTTTAATCATCTCACAAAAAAAGCCATAACATTTTCTTTAAAAAATAAAGACACAAAGTGCTGGAGTAATGCAGAATGTTATGCAGCATCCCTAGAGAACATGTATAGGTGACATTTGGGTCGGGACTGTTCTTCAATCTCTTCCAGTCTGCAGAAGGGTCCTGACCTGAACCCGACCCGAAATGTCACCGATCCGCGTTCCCCATGGATACTGCCTGATCTGCTGAGTTATATCAGCAACATATTTTTTTAATCAATGACCATTTGCACTTTTTTTCCCTTCATTTTATACTATTTTCTTTGCTAATCAACTGCCGCTCCTCCACAATATTTTCCTTTGGCAACTTCTATGTATATATAAGAAAACAACTAGGACCCTTTAAACATCAACATTTTCCATTTTGTCACAGTTTAAAAAATGCTTGCTTCGCTATTTTGTGTATAAAATTAATGCTCATATTTTTCTACATTATATTCTATCCATCATATATTAATTTAGTAAATCTCCCCCTGAAACCTCTACGATCTCCTCTCACAATAATACTGGAAACGTGGAATAAGCAAACTTGGAAATAGAATTAAAGGTTTAGTCTGCCAAGATCTAGTGGATCTCCCATTTGTTCACCATTTTAATAGTAAGATTAAACGAGAACTTACCTGTTCGAAGTTTGATCTTTATTTTATGAGGAGTTATGATGAGGGATTACGTGAAGACCCCGCCAGGCGCATGCTGGGCATACTTTAAAGCAGCGGCGTGAAAAACACAGAACCAATAGCCGAAGTACGATAGTAAGGCTCACACAAGACTAGAACTACCAGATGATCTTTTAGATTATGAGGGTCGGGAGTGGACGGCACGTAATCCCTCATCGTAACTCCTCATAAAATAAAGATCAAACTTCGAACAGGTAAGTTCTTGTTTAATCTTACTATTTTACTTAGGAGTCACGTGAGTGACTACGTGAAGATTTTAAAGCTCTGTGATTTTCATGCCGTAGATCATTCCATACGACACACTGCTTCAGTTTGCATAGAAGTGAGTAAATAATATATTTGCTTGAAATTATGCAATAAATATTTTAATAATAATAAAAAAAAGAAAAATAATAACCCCTCTATCCCAGGGGAAATAACAACAAATGATATGCAACAAAGCAAACAATTTTGAACAGAACCCAACACAGCATGTGCAACCCTGGCACTGTAACAACAGGTTTATCATAAATCTAGGAAAGTTTCTTCTTTAGACCATCCTGCGATCTCCAGAATTTGGTCGAGCGGCACGTCCTGCACCTTCGCTGCGGACATTAATACCACCCTTGTGGAGTGAGATTTAACACATCAGTGTCTACTCCAGTTAGTCCAGAACCTGTTTATCCATCTAGAATAGTTTGTGCTGTCACTTTTTATATGTTTCTTGTGGGTAATGAACATTGGTGTCTCACAATCTTGGAGACTCTTAATTCAATTAATTTTAAGTCAGATGCTTAACCACACACAATGTTTATTTGACAGAGTGTGTCTTAAAAATTCCATTGGTTCCAGCCTTTCTTGGCTTGCTTTGATCATTGGCATAAAACGTTATTTTACCTACAGACAACTGCATACAATCTAACTACAACATTTGTAATGTTTGTACTCATTGTGCTGATATTAATGGCATGAGCATAACCATTTTAAATATTAACTTCTGAAAAGACAGTGACGTAATTGGAGTCCATTGCCAAATCAATGTGAGAACTATACTGACATCCCCGATTTCTGTATATCTGGGTTTGGTAGGATTTTATTAAAATTCCTCTCATAAATCGGGGTATAAACGGATGAGACCCGATAAATTGTCATTCTGAAATTGTCCTAAATAGGAGGACACAACACTCCGAGCTCTATTCATGGTATTATAACTTAGGTGCAACATAGCAAGGTACTCCAATGCATCCGATATGTTTGCAGTATGATAAAATATATCTGACTGTATACAAAAGATTTACCATTCCTTATATGAAACATTTATTGTTTCTTAGTGCTATCTGTCCAAGCTGCAGTTATGACATCCATGTCCTATCCAACATTCCATCAGAACCTGCAGATTAACAATTAATACGGTCATGTAATGGATGACTTCTGCTGTTACTGGATGTATCAACAATTACTGCACCTGGGATTTGTCATGAATCATCATTCTGAGCACCAAAAGGAACAATGGCTGTGTAGTAATGGTCCCTAGATAAGGGACGTATCAGATATTTAACTGATAAGAATAGATACCACCTTTATCTTAGCCAAAAGGCCGAGAAGCAATACCAGTTTGGAACCACCAAACGCCAGCGGCAGAAACTTGCTCTATTTTGGTGACACATTGCCTAATCAGGCAAAAATGGGGAAAACATAAAAGACTATACTTCCCCCAATGTAGCGAGAATGCATCCACCGCTAATGCTCTTGGATCTGGCTCCCACGAGACACATTTAGGCCACTGGAGATTTAATCCAGACACAACAGATCAACCTTTGGTACTCATACTGTCTGACAATCTATTTGAAACGTTTTGAATTTTAACATTCATTCTGTATTGTCATTGAACTTTCGTGATCTGTTGTCTTACCACAATATTGTCTTCTCCCACAGTTGTGGTATTGTCTACTCGTAATTGAACATGTAAGTTCTTTATTATAGAACAAACAGCTATCAATGCATAAAAAACGTCCCCAATAACTCCAAATCATTCATACCATGTGTTTGGAGAATTAAATCGTCTTGGACAGTCCATCGACCACCACAACTGGTGTCGCTGTGCTTGGATCCCCATCCGAGAGCACTTCCAACAGTCTGTAATAACACTGAAGACTGTTTAACAAGCATATTTTTACTTCTAGTAACTTGTGCAACATTGAGAATCCATCATTGCAATTCAGCTCAACCTTTTTAGTTGTAACTGCATGGACCTAATCAATGACCTGCACGTCTTTTTACGCTCATACTCTGGTCTTTGCAGACTTTGATCATGCAGAGGTCCCAATTCAACAGCAGGAATGCTGCTATCACTTTACCAGTAACCGTAGCTACTTCTTGGATGATAGGATAATGCTTTTTACCAAGACAAATACAGGCATTTGTAACATCCCCAACCTTAATTGTTGGTAAAGTTACTGACATATCAACTGTATTAAAGACAATCCCCTCATTAACACCAGTGCTGGTTTCAATAATTGTGTGAGCAATCTGAGGGCTGAATTGAATCCATTAGGTAATTCCTTCAGCTGACCCATCCAATTAATTGATGTACCTGAATAATATGCCATCTTTTTTAGGTCTAATAATAGCCATATAGCAACCTTGTGATAACAACTGCATTACAGTGTTTAAGTGTACTTTTTGAAATGCCTATACTGAACTATTCATTTTAAGTTTGTGAGTCCCAGAATGACTCTGCAACCCCCATACTTGTGTCCAGGATATATTAACTCTACCTGACGAGTTCCTGCTACATTCAAACACCAAGCCGATCAGATTTAATGCAGAATTACAAAACAATTGTAATCTTACAACCAACCAGAGGTTGTTTCCCAGAAATTCCATGTGTGATGGAATGACGTTTCTATACTTCCGTAAATGAACCAGAAGATCCCTTCTCTTAATATAGGGGTTCGTATTCAACCTGTTTGTTTTCTCAAAGCAGGGATGAGAAGTTTTATAAGGAAAATATCCTTAATTGTTTGGGCAGTTTTTCATCAATCATAAATCTGGTTATAGCTTGCCCACATAATCCTGCATTTTTTAGGTATAATGTTAGCTAAATGTGATTTGCATCATACAATTGGGTTTGAATATGCATTGCAGTGTAACGCAAGCATGTCTTAAAAGTATTGGACATTATCGACCCATGTATGTCTTCCCCAAATACAATGATGCCAACTGAATATCAGCTAGAGGACATACTGGAACACATTTCCTGTCCTCGCATCATTATACTCATAGGTGCCCAATTACTGAGTTACTGTTGGCACCTTGAGCGAGGCACAATAGACGGGTGTTTTTTATAGTTTTATATATTTTTTATTGTTTCAGTCAACAGTTTCTTGGAGTTGGTGAGAAACCAAAAAATGTTGGCCGCCAGGTTCATCCATAGCCTCACCAATCCATACCGATATGGCAAAACTTGGTGCTACATCGGGAACACCCGGAGCATTTCTATTGTGCTCTGGTGTATACACATAAGTTGGGACACCAGCTTCAGGGTCAGTTTCATCCTGCCCTGGTACTCCCGAGTCTTGCTCTAGGGAGACTTCATCCAGACCTATGCAAGGCACTGGTGAACGAGATTCTCATTCTTCATAGGCACCATACTCAGTGTATGGAAACTGCCTCGGAGCCTGCCTTAGAATCTCATGGGTCTTAGAACCCTTGATTATTTAGAGTTTTTTGCATTTTATCTTGCTCTAAGGCCTTCATCCAGACCTATGCAAGGCACCACTGAATGAGATTCCCATTCTTTATAGGCACCATACTTAGTGTATGGAAACTCCTACGTAGCCTGCCTTAGAATCTCATGGGTCTTTAGAACTCTTGACTGATTCGAGTTTGGAGCATTTTATCTTGCTCTAGGAACCTCATCCAGACCTAACCAAGGTACTGGAGAATCAGAATCCCATTTTCATAGGCACCATACTCAGCATATGGAACCTCCTTTGGAGCCTGCCTTACAGGAAGACATACATGGGTCTTAGAACCCTTGACTAAGTCAAGTGTGGAGCATTTTCTCCATTTCCAGCCTTCCCCACATTCTTGTCCTCCCTTGGAGGAGAGTTACGTCTTTACTGTTTTGTATTTGTGCATAAATCATATATGTTTAAAATTGTAATTCTGACAGGCACATTCTGCTTGCAGAATATTTGTATTAACCTCAGTATCACACAGGATAATATATATTTCCATAAAGGAAAACTGCATCTGGTAACATATACTCTGAGCAGACTTTATTTTACAAATTGTGGGTATTTGGAGCCGGCATTTAGCGCAGCCGTTATCTCCAAACCCGATCTAAATAGCGGTAAATAGTGGGAACTGGCTTTTAAAGCAGCCTTATCTCCCGATCCGATCTAAATCGGAAACTGCGGTTCCATCGCATTCCATTCAATTACCACAGTTTAAAAATACTTACACTCTAGCTGGCTTCGTATTTCGAGCCAGATTTACAGAGTTTTTA
Source organism: Raja brachyura (assembly GCA_963514005.1). Next base: position 103,080,052 of record OY740781.1, on the reverse strand, counting down.
AATTTTTTCCAAAATACATGAAGACTCTAGCTGGCTCTGCAGACTTACAGAGTTTAAAAACACTTGCAAGAAAGTTCAACAGTAACTTACCTGCGGGTTAAACTTACCGCTGGTGGGAGCTGCGCTCTCCACCCTGTCGGTGCCACATACATCAACGTAATGCCGAGCATGCGCCTGGCGGGGTCTTCACGTAGTCACTCACGTGACTCCGAAGTAAAATTCCCCTTCCCATTCCCAGACTGAGCTTGCTGTCCTTGGTCTCCTCCATAGCAACAAAAAGTGGAAAAATAGCACTTCATATTCTGCTTAGGTAGCTGACAGACAACCCAACTGTATGGACATTAAATTCTCCAATTTTATGTACTCTTTCACATCATCCACCTTATTCCTAGTAATCTGACTTCACCAATCTGTATGTAGATTCAAGTTCCCAATATTTACTGTATTAACCTTATTATGTACACTTCTAATTTCTTGACTTATTTCATCCTATTATTGATAACCTGTAAATGACTCCTACCAAGCTTCTCTGTCTTTTGCAGTTTCTTGACCCCATTAAAACTGATTCTAATTCTACAGTATGATATGCCAAACTAAAATAAATTTTCATGAAATCTCATTCATTATCAAGAGTGCTGCCCAAACTCCTTTTACTTTTTGCCTCTCCATCCTTAATGTTAAATACCTATGAACATTCAGATTCCAATCCGTTACTTGGGTTCTACACATTTGCTGATAATTCAACATCTTGTTATCAATGTTGTCTGCATTTCAATATAGCAGCTTTAATTTTCCTCTTTCAACACTTTAAATACTTTCATTCCACTTGTTGCTCAACTTTTTCCTATGTTTATTTATTTCCCTTACTGATTTTCTATTTTTTTGCCTTTTGCCTCCTTCCTTAAGTTCACATTTCTGTCAAGCGACTTTAAACACACCCTCAAAAGCCCCAAAGAACCATTGCCCTTCCCACCATTACTCCCAGCAAGAATATTGGTCCAATGCCTATTGAGGTGTTACCAGTCCAACCCAAATAGATTCTACCTATCCGACATGCTTCAGAAATATGAATTCACCCCTCCTCCACTACCTCACCAATTGCTCTGCTCTTCTACATTTGTTAGCATTGGACACTCGTAACAGTACTGAGATTACCACCTTTAAAGTCTTTGCTCATTCACAGTCACAACACCATCCCCAAATCAAATCTACAGTGTATCTCTGTTTTCTGGTGTAGTTCTGAAGGTGTCGGCAAATCTATAAAAGTAGAGAGAAAATTATTCTTCAGCAGAGGGGGCTGAGATGCCAAGAGGTCCAGTGAACACTTAGGAAAAATGTAGGAAAGCGTAAATACATGGACATGGTTAAATAGGTGGGGACAATCGTTCTACCCAATTACAATTTTAGCGACCGATTTTTATATCATTTGAGAAGTTAACCCTCTAGCCGCTAAATGGACAGCATGGTTAAGGGGAATGTCTTCTATACGCACGCGAGCTCACCATCAGAGACCTTCAGAGCTTCTTCACAGAAAAGTCTTCCAAAACACAGTCTTTTGATTAATAAATTCTTTATTGTTGATGAAAACAATAAGGTACATCCAAACTTCTTCCGACTTGTTACCATAATCTTCATCGAGCTCCAGCTTATCGCTTTAAACATTAGAAAATTCCTTGTGTCTCTGTTACACTTTGCATGGTCGAAGGGTAAACCTTCTCCATGCTCGTTCCAAACTAAACTCAAAACTAAGCTTTTGTGCAAGATACATAGCCCAAAACACGCCCAAAAAAACATCATTAATCCCACCCACAATATAACGGGCAGTCTAAAATGTAAAAGCACATGCCATCATCAATGACATGCAAAACAAGCCAAATGGCCACTACAACAATCATACATAGCATAACACCTTAGCCAATTACAATAGCATTAAACACCACATAAACATCATATGTTTTCCAGGAAAAATGTCACAGCAAGGATAATGATACTCAACTAAATGATGTAAAAGTAATGATATTAAAACTTAACTCAGAATGCTTAAACCTCAGTCCTAAAGTATCCCCAATTTTACATATTCTCAATCTTATATAGTTCTGCTATATCGCAGGTCATAATGTGTGCAAGTGGAAGGAGTGCAGATGGGGAACAAGGTTAGCATGGATGAGATGGGCTGAAGGATCCTTTTCCATGTTGTACGACTCAATGTCTCTGATGTGGAGAGCTAGTATTTAAATAATATACTGATGTATTTGTAGCACTTTTCATTCGGATATATATTTTGTTTTCAATTGGTCATATGGCCATTGATGATTAACCATAACTAGCAGAAATAATGTCAGAGCTGAAAATGTTAATGGACCTGATACTACCGATTTCCATTCCAACATTCACATCAATTCCGCACTCGCTGGAGCAATTTAAATTGTTTTCTGTTCATGCAATTCTTTTGATAGGAAATAATTTCCCCAATGCAATATCATGTGAAGGAGAATAATAGAAATCAAAAGAACACTTCTTAATGTAATGCATCATTTAAAATAGTTTTTATTAGAATATGACACTCTTCTTTTGTACTTTAACACGTAACCTGTTTATAAAGTAAAATTCTAATTTTCTTTCTCAAATTAAAATATAGTTTCAAAACCCAATAAAAGATGTGATGCTGACTCTATGATTGTAAGTTTATTGTGTCCTATTAATCCTTTGACAAGCAGAGCATAAATGTAGATTACCTTTTCTGTGACAAATGGACAATAGTTCCTGGGCATGAAGTTCCCTGCTGTGGGTGATATCTTTTTCACAAAAGATTTTATGTACAATGTTTCAGAAAATACATCTGACCCTTGATACAACATAATTCGCAAGACCTAAAGAAAGAGTGCTGTATTAATGAACTTGGTATAGATTGAAATATTAATTGTTAAGTCTATTGAGAAAAGTTATACCTTTATTAGAATTAGTCCTTCAAAACATTATCAATTACATTATTCAAAAGCACTTTGATACAAAGCACGCAAGTGAAGAGCTGTTTAATTACTTTTCAAATAACAACGAACTACTCTCGTTGACACTGGATGTGTCATGAGAGCAGTCAGCGTTACCATCGAGGAGGTACTGAAGGTACTATCGTGTTTGAAGGTAGACAAATCTCCGGGGCCTGATCAGATATATCCGAGGAAAATGCAGGAGGAAATTGCAGGAGCCCTGGTTGAAATTTATGAGTCATCCTTAAATACAGGAGAGGTGCCAGAGGATTGGAGGGTGGCAAATGTTGTGCCTCTTTTCAAGGAGGACTGCAGTGAAGATGCTTGGAAGTATAGGCCGGTGAGCTCAACATCTGTGGTTGGTAAGTTACTGGAGAGTATTCTGAGGGATAAGATATATAGATGCATTTAGATGGGCAAGGGCTGATTAGGGACAGTCAGCATGGTTTTGTACATGGGAGGTCGTGTCTCACAAATCTGAGTTACATTTTTTGAAGACGTGAGCAAAAAGGTTGATGAAGGCAGAGCTGTAGATGTCGTGAACATGGACTTTAGTTAGGCGTTCGACAGGTGCCGAATGGTAGGCTGCTCTGGAAGGTTAGATCTCATGGGATCCAAGGAGAGATAGCCAAATGGATAACAAATTGGCTCCATGGAAGGAAGCTGAGGGTGATGGTAGAAGGTTGCTTCTCAGAATGGAGGCCTGTGACTAGTGGTGTGCCACAGCATTTGGTGCTGGGCCCATTACTATTTGTCATCCACATCAATGATTTGGATGAGAACATACAGGGCAAGATTAACAAGTTTGCTGATGATACAAATGTTTGTGGTTTTGCAGATAGTGAAGATGGTTGTGAACAGTTGCAGCAGGATCTGGATCGATTGGCCAGGTGGGCGGAGGAACGGTTGATGGAATTTAATACAGAGAATTGTGAGGTGTTGCATTTTTGGACATCGAACAAGGGCAGGACCTACACAGTAAATGGTAGGCCTCTGGGTAGTTGTAGAGCAGAGGGATCTAGGAGTACAGACGCATGGTTCCATGAAGGTTGAGTCGCAGGCAGATAAGGTGGTCAAAAAGGCTTTTGGCACTTTGGCATTCATCAGTCAGAGTATTGAGTATAGAAGTTGGGAGGTCATTTTGCAGTTGTATAATAGGTTGGTGAGACCTCATTTAGAATATTGTATTCACTTCTGGGCATCATGTTATGGGAAAGATATTGTCAACCTTGAAAGGGTTCAGAAAAGATTTACGATGATGTTTTCATGACTAGAGGGTGTGAGCTATAGGGAGAGGTTGAGTAGGCTGGGTCTCTATTCCATGAAGCGTAGGAGGATGAGGGTAGATCTTATAGAGGTGTACAAAATCATGAGAGGAATAGATCAGGTGAATGCACAGAGTCTTTTGCCCAGAGTAGGGGAATCGAGGACCAGAGAACATAGGTTCAAGATGAAGGGGAAAAGACTTAATAGAAGGATGATGGGTATATGGAACCAGGGTGGTGGTAGGTGTATGGAACAAGCTGCCAGAGGAGTTAGTTCAGACTGGGACTATTCCATTGTTTAAGAAACAGTTGGACAGGTACATGGATAGGACAGGTTTGGAGGGTTATGGACCAAGCGCAGGCAAATGGGACTAGGGTAGCTGGGTCATTGTTGGCCGGTGTGGGCGAGTTGGGCCGAAGGGCCTGTTTCCACACTGTATTACTCTAGAACACTGCTCTATCTAAACATATTTCCTGTCATTTATGATCAGAAGCCTGATTTCTAGATAGTCCACATATTAGGACAGTTTACAAGGTCTAAAAGGCTTAATTACAATTAAAATCACAATTTCATGATGGCTGCTGTTGCTGTGTGAGTGTTTGTGACAAGCTCTAGTCTGCTGGCCTAACTATTTGTCTACTGATGGTGTTTTGAGATACTTTTTCTACTCTAACTCTCCTGATGTCAATGAACAACTTTTGGTGAATTTAAAAAGCAAGGTAAAACAACTTTAGCACTTTAGCACTAAAACTAACTAATTACTGGACTACCTTCTACTATTCTACTATTTTATTGAGTGGAAAAGACTATTGGCCTTACAATGGGTGAGCCAATTGCCCTCCAAAGTGTCTTGAATAACATGCAGCAAATGCAGCTCAACATGATATTACACATGAACAACAAAATTGATCCAATTGGAGCAGGTCTGACTAACATTGAAGGCTCACTTCGAACGCTTGAAGAGCAAGTAATGGAGCTTGAGCAAAGAGTAAGCTCCAATGAGGATAATATAATAGACCTGGCTTGACGTGTAAAATCACTTGAAAAAGAAAACGCTGATCTGAAAATTTGGGCAGATGACGCTGAGAACAGAAGCAGACGTTCCAACTTACGTTTCGTCGGCATCCCCGAGAGGGTCGAGTCCAAAGATATCACCGGATTCATGGGCCGTCTGATACCGCAGCTCCTCGGTGAAGCAAATTTCCCCACTCCTCTTGTGATTGAGCGCTGTCACCGTACCGGTCGCAAGGATAACTCCAGAGCCAAGGGTCCGAGGTCGATCCTGGTGAAGTTCCACTATTTCCAGGATAAGCTGAGGATAATGAAGCTCTCCCGGGAGAAAAATGTGCCCCTTGAGTACAACGGAGCTCGGATTCATATCTACCCGGACTTCAGCGCTGGTCTTGTCCAGAGACGTCAGGAATATGATGCGGCTAAGAAGAAGCTACGCGACCGTGACATCAAATACGCATTGATCTTTCCCTGCACACTGAGAGTTGTCCACGCTGGCAAGACATAGTTCTTTCGCACTCCTGATGAAGTTGAGACATTTCTTGGTGAGCTCTCCTCCATGGACTCTGATATAACAGCCTAATGTTGCTGGCCAGTGACTGGTGATAGCGTTAGCACAATAACGTTGTCTGCCGATGAACTCTGTGTTTAGCTGTTCCTGTTGTATTTTTTCTATAATTTTATAATTCTATAATTTTCTTATTCAACTTTTGACTTTAATAAAATGATGCCTGCCATGAAACCAAAATGTATAAAAATGGCCTTTAATAAAATGTGTCAAAACAGTTATAATGGGTGACTTCAATCTACATATAGATTGGGTGAATCAAATTGGCAGGGGCGCTGAGGAAGAGGATTTTTTGGAAAGTATGCGGGATAGTTATCTAAATCAACATGTAGAGGAACCAACGAGAGAGCAGGCTATTTTAGACTGGGCGTTGAGTAATGAGGAAGGGGTAGTTAGCAGTCTTATTGTGCGTTCCCCTTGGTCAAGAGTGACCATAATATGGTCGAGTTCTTCATTAGGATGGAGAGTGACATTGTTAATTCAGAAACAAGGGTTCTGAACTTGAAGAAAGGTAACTTTGAGGGTATGAGACGTGAATTGGCCAAGATTGACTGACAATCAATTCTAAAAGGGTTGACGGTGGATATGCAATGGAAGACATTTAAAGACTGCATGGATGAACTACAAAAATTGTTCATCCCAGTTTGGCAAAAGAATAGATCAGGGAAGGTAGTGCATCCGTGGATAACAAGGGAAATCAGGGATAGTATCAAAGCAAAGGATGATGCGTACAAAGTAGCCAGAAAAAGCAGCATACCAGAGGACTGGGAGAAATTCAGAGACCAGCAGAGAAGGACAAAGGGCTTGATTAGGAAAGGAAAAATAGATTATGAAAAAAAACTGGCAGGGAACATAAAAACTGACTGCAAAAGTTTTTATAGATATGTGAAGAGAAAGAGATTAGTTAAAACAAATGTAGGTCCCTTCAGTCAGAAACAGGTGAGTTGATCATGGGGAACAAGGATATGGCGGACCAATTGAATAACTACTTTGGTTCCGTCTTCACTAAGGAAGACATAAATAATCTGCCGGAAATAGCAGGGGACCGCGGGTCAAAGGAGTGCTTGAGTGAAATCCAGGTTAGTCGGGAAGTGTTGGGTAAATTGAATGGATTAAAGGCCGATAAATCCCCAGGGCCAGAAAGGCTGCATCCCAGAGTACTTAAGGAAGTAGCTCCGGAAATAGTGGATACATTAGTGATAATCTTTCAAAACTCTTTAGATTCTGGAGTAGTTCCTGAGGATTGGTGGGTAGCAAACGTAACCCCTCTTTTTAAGAAGGGGGGAGAGAGAAAACGAGGAATTACAGATCAGTTAGTCTAACATCGGTAGTGGGGAAACTGCTAGAGTTAGTTATTAAAGATGGGATAGCAGCACATTTGGAAACTGGTGAAATCATTGGACAAAGTCAGCATGGATTTATGAAAGGTAAATCATGTCTGACGAATCTTGTGGATTTTTTCGAGGACGTAACTAGTAGAGTGGATAGGGGAGAACCAGTGGATGTGGTGTATCTGGACTTCCAGAAGGTTTTCGACAAGATCCCACATAAGAGATTAGTAAATAAACTTAAAGCATATGGCATTGGGGGTTCAGTATTGATGTGGATAGAGAACTGGCTGGCAAACAGGGAGCAAAGAGTAGGAGTAAACGGGTCGTTTTCACAATGGCAGGCAGTGACTAGTGGGGTACCGCAAGGCTCAGTGCTGGGACCCCAGCTATTTACAATATACATAAATGATCTGGATGAGGGAATTGAAGGCAATATCTCCAAGTTTGCGGATGACACTAAGCTGGGGGGCAGTGTTAGCTGTGAGGAGGATGCTAGGAGACTGCAAGGTGACTTGGATAGGCTGGGTGAGTGGGCAAATGTTTGGCAGATGCAGTATAATGTGGATAAATGTGAGGTTATCCACTTTGGTGGCAAAAATAGGAAAACAGACTATTATCTAAATGGAGGCCGATTAGGAAAAGGGGAGATGCAGCGCGACCTGGGTGTCATGGTACACCAGTCATTGAAAGTAGGCATGCAGGTACAGCAGGCAGTGAAGAAAGCGAATGGTATGTTAGCTCTCATAGCAAAAGGATTTGAGTATAGGAACAGGGAGGTTCTGCTTCAGTTGTATAGGGTCTTGGTGAGGCCACACCTGGAGTATTGCATGCAGTTCTGGTCTCCAAATCTGAGGAAGGACATTATTGCCATAGAGGGAGTGCAGAGAAGGTTCACCAGACTGATTCCTGGGATGTCAGGACTGTCTTATGAACAAAGACTGCATAGACTCGGTTTATACTCTCTAGAATTTAGGGGATTGAGAGGGGATCTTATAGAAACGTACAAAATTCTTAAGGGGTTGGACAGGCTAGATGCAGGAAGATTGTTCCCAATGTTGGGGAGGTCCAGGACAAGGGGTCACAGCTTAAGGATAAGGGGGAAATCCTTTAGGACCGAGATGAGAAGGAATTTTTTCACACAGAGAGTGGTGGGTCTCTGGAACTCTCTGCCACAGAGGGTAGTTGAGGCCAGTTCATTGGCTATATTTAAGAGGGAGTTAGATGTGGCCCTTGTGGCTAAGGGGATCAGAGGGTATGGAGAGAAGGCAGGTACGGGATACTGAGTTGGATGATCAGCCATGATCATATTGAATGGCAGTGCAGGCTCGAAGGGCCGAATGGCCTACTCCTGCACCTAATTTCTATGTTTCTATGTTTCTATCTGCCGTAAAAAGCGTTGCAATTGACGTAAAACGTCGTGACATTAAGAGTTGAGTTTTCTTTTTCCTTTCCTATACGTAATGTAAAAGGTTGTTGAATGGTAAAGGATTGGTCCCTATAAACAATTGATTATGATCAATTACCAATTATTTGAATATTGAAATTTGATAAACTGACAATTGAAGGCATATGAAGTTTAATCTAGATTTTCTCCCTTTTTATTTTTATTTTTATTAACCATATGCAATAAAATGTTGCTATTTTGGGCTTCATAGTGCCTAATTAATTTATACATAAATGGTTCAGGACTTCATACTTTGATCTCTTTGCATAAATATGAGCTATGCAGACTGAGGTGTGTATGCTCGCTTTTTTTTTCTCTCTCTCAATGACGCAGCCTGATCTTGTGTGCTTTGTCTGTCCTGTCTTCTATGTGTGTGTGTGTTTGTATCAATCTGTGCATGTGGCTCTCCTGTCCCCTTTCTCATGTTATTTCCCTGCCCCACTCCCCCAACATTATCTGCACCCAATTGATCCACAATTGACACAGCTAAAGGCTTAACAATCATCCATTTGAACATTAGGAGTCTTCTTCCAAAGATTGATTTAATTAGAGTTTGGATTGCACAGAATAAACCTGACATAATAGCATTTTCAGAAACATGGTTACATAGTGAAATTTGTGACAATGATATTCATATTGATAATTTTGCATTATATAGAGCAGATAGGCCTACGAGAGCTGGAGGCATGCCGGAGGTATGCGGAACCATCACTTCTGATGAGTTTATCTTACAAAGTATTCAAGGCCATGAGATTGCATTCATCAATGGCTTGTTATTTGTCAACTCGCTTTATGTGTCAATGTGCTATCCCTAAAGTTACCTCATTTCGCTTTGAAAGCCTTTTCATTAGGTTAAAACTTCATGAGAATAAACATCTAATCATCGGCACTATCTATCGATCCCCCCCGTTCACCCTGACTCAACTAAGTCCCTAATTTCCACTCTCACCTCTATTGAACACCCATGTGAATTAGTGCTTCTTGGTGACTTCAATAAAAACTGGCTCGACCGCTCCTCTTCTAACGACAAAAACTTGCTTAAAAGTGTAAACCTGATCCAGTCAATCAACGAACCTACCAGAGTTCATGGCAATTCTACATCACTATTAGATTGGATTCTTGTTACCCATCCTGACCGAATCTTAACATCTGGTGTTTTGTCAGATTGCTTTGGCGATCTTTCTGCTATCTTCTGTGTGTGGAAGATTAAACCTTCCCATCTTCCTCCTAAATTTACTTGTGTAAGACAATTTAGAAAATTTAATTATGATAATTATATGCATGACCTGATTGCAATAAACTGGGACAGGTTTCAACTTATACCAACTGTTGAGGATGCCTGGAACTATTTATACACTGAAGTCACAAGAGTTATCGATAAGCATGCCCCCCGGAGAGAAATAAAAGTCAAGGGAAAACATTTACCATGGATTAGTGCTGATTTGACAACCTTTTTAATGAGCGGGATAAAGTCTGGAAGACTTTCAGGGAAACAAAGGACCCTGCTGATTGGGAAAAATATAGGTCCTTAAGGAATCAGTGTACGTAATGCTAAATCAAGTTATTTAAAAAAAAAAATCTTTCTGAAGACATGCATAATCCAAAAAAGTTCTGGGAAAGACTAAATAATGTTCTTAATAAATCAAATCAAAATATCAGCACTCAGATTCGGGTAAATAATGACATAATTCAGGACCCTGCTGTTATGTCAAATGCTTTCAACCATCACTTCTCCACTGTATGTAGCTCTACTGTATTTGACTCATCTATTATATGTGACTTTCCAGCTACCTCTACACGTAGAAGCTCTTTATCGTTTCAAAAAATAAAACCTGTTGACGTTCAACATGCTAATAATGAATTAAAGGATGATTTTGGATCTGGACCAGCTGGTATTGAGACTAAATTCATTAAGTTAGGAGCTAATATTCTAATGTACCCACTATGCGACCTGTTTAATTTGTCCTTCTCAACTTGTACCCTCCCCTTCACATGGAAGTGTGCCAATGTTACTCCACTGCATAAGGGAGGTGACCCACACGATATTAACAATTACCGCTCCATCTCAATTATCAACTCGGTGGCTAAAATCCTCGAGAAACTAGTGTTCAACCAGCTATCACATTATGTCTCAACTTTCAACAGTCTATCTCCATGCCAGTCTGGGTTCAGACCTAATCACTCCACGACTACAGCTCTGTTAAAACTCACCAGCGATGTGTTCTCTGCTTCTGAGGCTGGTAAACTCACCGGTGCCATCTTTCTTGATTTAACCAAGGCCTTTGATGTTGTTGACCACTACCTACTACTTGATAAACTTTACTCAATTAGTCTTTCTCAAAACAATCTACTGTGGTTTAACTCATACCTTCATAAAATACGCCAATGTGTTACCTTTAATGGAGGTCAATCCAATTCCTTAATTGTTGAGAAGGGGGTCCCGCAAGGTTCGTCTTTGGGACCATTCCTTTTCTCGATTTTCATAAACGACCTCCCTAATATTTGTTCTGACTGGCAAACACAACTATATGCTGATGATGCAGTGCTATATACATCTAGTACTAACAAGTCTGAAATTGAAAGATCCCTTCAATCAGATCTTACTTCTGTTCAAAAATGGCTATTATCCAACAAATTAATTTTAAATAAAAATAAATCATGCAGTATGTTATTTGGTACTAGACAAGGCCTTGGTAATTCTGTAGATCTGACTATATCATTTAAAGAAGGATCATCATTAGAACAGGTATTGAACTTCAAATATCATGGCATTTGGCTTGACCCAACGCTTTCATTTACGCAGCATATTGAGACAATTACTAAAAACCTCAGCTGTAATCCAGCTATTCTTTACCGCCATATAAATTGTTTCACCTTTCAGATGAGAAAAAGAATTGTCTCTCAACTACTACTACCAACACTGGATTATGCTGATATTGTCTATCAGAATACATTTGATACACATCTTCAACCCCTCAATGTAGTTTGTAATAGTCTCTGCAGATTTATTTTAAGTGGTCCATATCTAACTCACCACTGTTCTATGCACGAAACTCTAAACTGGTTATCCCCCCACGCTCGAAGATGCTACCACTGGTTCCAGTTCATCTTTAAATGAATCCATCTCAATTACCCTTCTTATTTAAAACAAGACCTATTACCACACACACCCTCATATTCACTAAGACATATTCAGCAACCCTTTTTTTTCATTCCAAGAACTAACAAAGAAATTGGGAAACATGCATTTAACTTCAAAGCTCCTTTTGAATGGAACACTCTGCCTAGTACCATAAGAACTATTAGCTCATTCTGTCTATTTAAAAATACACTTTTACCCTTACTTATAAAACCATGTACCTGTTTCTAGTATTAGAGTCTTTGAGCTCCTTTATCTAGCTTGCTCTGTGTGTGATCATTTGTCATAGCTATTGTATATGCATGGCCAGTACACTTATGTATTATTGTATTGCATATGTTACAAAACTTACCTTGAGCAGCACTGCAGTTCTGCCGCTCCCCGTGTGCGCGATTTTTTCCGCCTTTCAGAGGGCGGCGGGCTTAAAATGCCATTTTTCAACAGACATGGAAAATCGATCAATGTCGGGCGATTTCGTTGCGGAAGAAAAATCGCTCCGACATTTCATGAATTAAGGTATTTTTAAATTGCTCTAAATTATTTATTAACTAGAGTAATTTAAAAATCACCTTCAAAACCTGTGAGCACCGACAACCGGAAGGATTTTGCGTAGGGGAGAAAAAGGTAAATAGTTTATTTTTATATTAAAAGTTGGTTTTTCGGGAGGCTTTAATAATATTTTCATGTTGCGATATGGGGTCCAAAAAAATGTATGAACAAACAGTATTTTTCCTCCCGACTTTACCGCTAACCGCAACGTTCCAATCCACCGCATTCCACTAAAACCCACTCGCTGGTTGATTTAAATGGCCATTAATTTACAGGCATAAAACACTAAATTCCTTCCATTTGGCCCAGAAAGTCATGAAAATGAGATTAAAAAATTATGTTATATTGTGGATTATTGTGTGAATGTTATTTGGACACTTAGGCAATTTAAAAAAAGTTTATATTTTCTTAAGAAGTGGATAGATGTTTAGATCTACTCATTGAATTTTGTAATTAGCTACAATTAGATAACTAACTAATTATATGCTTTAATTTCAGGTCATCCAAGTAAGATTGTTTCATATTTGTTTCAGAATGCTTCAATCTATAATAACTGAAAATTTCATTGAGTTCTCTTAATTTTTAAGAAAGTTATGGGCTTTTAACTGTTCCAGATCACAGCTTTTGAGTTAAGTCAATTGAAAGGCAATGGGGAACAAGATGCTAATTTCCAAGTATGAAAATGGCCATAACTTTCTTAATACTGAAGATATGAATGTGAATTAGGTGTCAAATTAAACTTCTTTTTATGCTTTATCTGATGGGATAAATTGCAGACTTGATTTGTAAAATCTCAAAATGTTGTAACATTGCTACATAATGTAACAAGGTCTTATATTGTATTATGTCACAATACTATGAAATAATATGGGGATGGAGGGGTTTTTGGGATTGGTGTGTGGGTAGGTGGGTCAATGAGAGCCTCTATGTATGTTATGTCTTGTGATGTATGTTCTATGTTGGACCCCCTCGAAAACGAGATGACTGTCCATCTCAAGGGGTTATCCATGAATAAAATTTAAATTTAAATTTCTATTGTCAATTGTGGCACTTGTAGACCCATATGAATTAATGTGGATAAATATTTCTATGGAAAACCCTATTAAAATAAAATTTGATGAGCTATGGCTATACTGAACCTTGTTTAGTGCGCTGGTATAGAATTGAAATGGAAACTGAAAAGAATGATAAGCTATTCGGGTTGCCATTATTGTGAATAGAAACGGCAAGGTGGAGCATTTATCAGAACTGAACAGACAAACCCAGCTTGTAAAACTACAAGAAAGGCAAAGGTGGGGATGTCTCTGATAGGGGGAAATTGGGCTCTCCAGGGGATAAGCCGTTAATAAGGCTATCTGGCCAGTAAATGAATAGACACAGTAAGAGAGCGAGAACAGACTAAATAATTTGGGAAGTTGGACAAATATTACAGGTGGATGACTGCTGCAGATCGTAATATCAAGTTTATCTAAAGTTATCTAGTAGAATTCAATATTGAGACCAGATGACTGCAATGTGCCTGGAGTGGAAGATGAAGTGTTGTTGGACCTCACTGTGATAGCACAGAAGGCCATGGAATGATAGGTCAGGGTGGGAGTTGGATGTAGAATTAAAAGGACAAGCAAGGGGAAGATCAGGATCACTGCTGTAGACTGAACTCAGATTTCACAAAGTCAACATCCAATCTACATTTATATCCAAATAAGCAGAATACTAGAATGAAGACCTCCTGAAAAAAAAGAGGCCCATAACATTCTGTGTAACGAAGCATTTATGTTTGATAGCAGAGTCATGTGCTCTTCCTCAGTACATGTCTGGTCATCATCCATGGTGTCCCTTTCCATTTGGGTCAAAACCTATCTCCACATCATATCCCTTTCCTTGGATTCCACACGGATTCCCACAGAAATTCTATCCTTCGCAATTCAGACCCAGCCACCCATGATCACAACCTTCGTCGCTCGAGGTACTATTCTCTTCACATTTACAGATCCACATTTAATGTCATGTGTCATCATGAGTTCTTAAGCTCTTTCTGCAACGACACACATTCACTCAATCTCAAATCTGTGGTGGTCCACAGCTCCATTTTATTCTTCACTACATTTGGTGTTGTAATAAACAACCTCTCAGATGCCAAATATTGTAACGTCCAACAGTTCCTACATAACCCTTTGGACCTTACTCCCCCTTCACTTTCATCAGACCATATTCTTCCAGTCCCAGATCCATCTTTTGCCATATTTCCACCATCCCTTCAAATCTACTGATCTCCGATCCAAAACGATCAGTGCTCAAGTGCTTCAGCTCAATCTCCTTACGTCCACCAGGACACCTCTCCCTTTATGTCCACCAGGTCGCCAATTATCTTCTCTAGATTTATGCATTGTTAACTGCCAAGGCAACATTGACTTTCTTGACTTTTCCACTCTCCTCTCGTGCTCCAACCTACCACCTTCTAGCTGCACTTATAAATAATTAATCTCAATATCATCAACCCCACTGACAAGGGTGCTGCTGTTGTAGCAAACAAATCTCCATCTTTCAGATGCCAGCTATCAAACACCTCCTCATACATCCTTTTGGATCACGTCCCAACAATTGAATGCAAGGCCTTGGACCTTAATTTCTCGGGTGATTATCCATTCACAGTTCCTGCCTTAAAGTGCCCCAGCTACACAACCAACTTGCATCTCCTGCCCAAAATCCACAAGCAGGATGGCCCTGGCTAACCCATTGTCTGAACCTGTTATTGCTCACTCATACATATTCTTCCTACCTTCACTCTATCCTTTCTTCTCTAGTCCTGCCTTTTCCCACTTATATACATAAAACCTCTAATGCCTTCTGCCGTGATGACCAATCAGATTCTCTGGTTCCCACAGACTGATCTTTATTATGTACGTACAATCTCCTTGCACCTCTATCCTGTATCAGGATGGCTAGGCCCTCCACCTTTTCCATGCACAGAAGCCCAATAATTCCCCTCCACCAACACATTCACTAACTTGGCTGAGCTTGTTCTGACATTGAACAACCTCTCCTTAAAATCCTCACTTCCTCCGGATCATGGATATCAAATCGCAAAGGAAGCATTGAGCCCAGATGGAAGCTTAAGTGCTGACATTCAACCTGAGCTAGACATTGTCGGAAGCCTTTAGATATATTAGTCTCACTGGATGGGATGGATATTCAAAGTGACAGACGACTGGAAGCTCAGGGGCTTCACTGTTCAATTGGACAGTTATTCAATCTGCAGATAGACACAGAAAGCTGGAGTAACTCAGCGGGTCAGACAGCATCACTGGAGAAAAGGAATAGGTGATGTTTCGGGTCAAGACCCTTCTTCAGACTGAGAGTCTGGGAAAAAGGAAACGGAATGATATTTGGACAGTTACATATAACAAATTAATGAAAGATATCCAAAAAACCTACACTGATAATGGAAGCATGCCATTGTTAGCTGTGGGCGAGGTAAAAATGAGTTACAGACAATGAAACTCACCACGACAATATTGAAACTAATACAATGACTAGGCTGGGAGAAGGACCTATTGAGAGGGGATGCAAGGGTTACTTGGAGAAATCAATATTCGTACTGCTGGGTTGAAAGCTGCCCAAGCAAAATATGTGATGCTGTTCCTCCAATTCGCATTTGGCCTCACTCTAACAATGGTGGAGGCCCAGGACAGAAAGATCAGTTTGGGAATGGGAAGGGGAATTAAAGTGCTTGGCAACCAGGAGATCAGATAGTCCCAGACGGACTGAGCAAAGGTGTTCAGCAAAACGAACGCCCAGTCTATGTTTGTTGTTGCCGATACATAAGTGTTGTCCACACTTTGAACAACGGATACAGTAGATGAGGTTGGAGGAGGTGCAAGTGAATCTCTGCCAAACCTGAAAGGACTCTCGGGTTCCCTGGACCCGAGCGAGCGAGGAAATATTGGGACAGGTGTTGTATTTCCTGTGGTTGCAAGGGAGAGAGTGGTTTGGGTGGGAAGAGAGGATTTAACAAGGGAGTTGCGGAGGGAACACTCTCTGAGGAAGGTGGAAAGGTGTGAAGATGAGAAGATATGACTACTGGTGAGATCCCGTTGGAGGTGGCAAAAATGTTGGAGGATAAAGTGTTGTATTTGACGGCTGATAGGGGTGAAAGGTAGGGACTCAATAAACTCTGTCCCTGTTGCGACTGTGGGGGAGGAGGAGCAAGAGCGTAGCTGTGGGGTACAGAGGAGACATGTATGAGGGCCTCATCGATGATGGAAAAGGGTAACCCTCGTTCCCTAAAGATTGAAGACATCTCAGATGTTTTGGTATGGCACACCTCATCTTGGGCACTGAGTGAGGGATTGGGTTTAAGGATAGAGTATTTGCTGGAAGGAGGGAGAGAAGAAGTGCAATCTAGATAGTGTGGGAGTCAGTAGGTTTATAATAGATGTCAGTGATGGAGTCTTTCTTCTGTGATGGAGACAGCAAGATCAAGAAAGGGGAGGGAGGTGTCAGAGATGGTCCAATTGCAATTAGTTTTCCAATGTAAATAAAACCACCTCATGAGCATCAAATGCAGTACATTTGATTGGAGGACGTGCAACTAAAACAAGGGACTTCAGTTTGAAAGTACTGTTTGTGTCTCTGATGGACAGGAAAGAGAGGTGAAAGGACAGGGTGCTGCATCACCTATAATTGCACGAGAACGTGCCAGTTGATAGTTGATCAATGTGAAAGAGTGGACCAGGTTGGCATGAAAAGTATTTCCAGTCTTTCCAGGTGAGGCAGAAGTTCATTTGCACCTCCTCCAACCTCATCTACTGTATCCACTGTTCTAGGTATCAACTTCCCTACATCGATGAGACCAAGCACAGGCTCGGTGATCATTACGCTGAAATCCTCCGCTCAGTCCGTCTTAACCTACCTGATCTCCCAGTGGCTCAGCACTTCAACCCCCTCCCATTCCCAATCTGACTTTTCGGTCCTAGGCCTCCTCCATTGTCAGAGAGAGGCCCAGCACAAATTGGAGGAACAGCACCTCATATTTTGCTTGGGTAATTTATACCCCAGCGGTATGAACATTGACTTATCTAACTTCAGATAGCCCTTGCTTTCTCACTCCATCTCTCCCCCTTCCCAGTTCTCCCATCAATCTTACTGTCACCGACTACATTCTATCTTTGTCCCGCTCACTCCCCTGACATCAGTCTGAAGAAGGATCTCGGCCCGAAACGCCACCCATTCCTTCTCTTCAGAGATGCTGCTTGACCCACTGAGTTACTCCATTTTTCACACAGACAGTGGTGAATCTGTGGAATTCTCTGCCACACAAGGTAGTTGAGGCCAGTTAATTGGCTATATTTAAGAGGGAGTTAGATGTGGCCCTTGTGGCTAAAGGGATCAGGGGGTATGGAGAGAAGGCAGATACAGGATACTCAGTTGGATGATCAGCCATGATCATATTGAATGGCGGTGTAGGCTCGAAGGGCCTAATGGCCTACTCCTGCACCTATTTTCTATGATTCTATCCAGGATTTTGTGTCTACCTTCGATTCAAACCTGCATCTGCAGTTCTTTCTGTAATAAAAAGTGATCCTTCAGAATGCTGAATGGCAAGAGGAATGTAAGTCTGCTGGTGGAATATCTTTGCCTTCTCTTAACGGCCTGTCCTACCAGCATCCGGCTCCATGCGATGAGCGCAATCAAACTAGAAGCGGGGGCCGCGCAGGTCGGGTGATCCCTGTACAGAGCCGTTCCCACCAGCATGCGCCTGCATGCGGGAAGCGCGGCCAAACCGGCAACGAGGGCCGCGCGGTGGTCGGGTGAGTGGCGCAACATGGCGCAAAGTGAGGCGAACTTGGAGCAAAGTCTTAAAGGTAAGTTCGCCAGGACAGAGAGGGGCACACAGAGAGGGGCACAGAGGCACACACAGAGAGGGCCACGGAGCCACACACAGAGAGGGTCACGGAGGCACCTACAGAGAGTGTGACGGAGGCATGACGTCGAGGCAGTGTGTAATGCATCAAGGCGACTGTGAGCCGACAAACCGTCTTTAACCGTTTCATTAACTAATTAAACACATGCGTCAAAAGGCAATTGTGGTATCCTCTTCTGCAGAACATCTTTTGCTCAAACTGCCTTTTCAGTAAAAGGGACAAAATTATGGAACTCACTGCCAGAACACTTGAAATGTATCCCTACATATGTCACATTCAAAAGAAACACAAAATTGTGGCTAATTCAACAACAATTTTACTTCGGAGTCACGTGAGTGACTACGTGAAGACCCCGCCAGCACGCATGCGCGACATATCGTCGTACGCATGCGGAAGCGACGGTCGGGAGGAGCGGGGCTCCTCCAGCGTGAGTTTAAAAAGCTCACGCCAGGTAAGTCTCACCGAAGGAGTGAGTCGACCATAATGGAAGGGAGAAAGAGTAAGAGAGCGGCGGCCAAATCAGCGGCTAAGGACAGCAGCCAGCGGAGAACCGCTTCTCCAGAGCTTCAGGTTCCACCTGCAGCTCCCGACTTTTCGGACTTTGAGACCGTTGGTACGCCACGGTCGGGGAAAACTACCCGGAAGTCGGCCGGGGCGTACTCAGCGGAGTCCGGTCCCGAGGGCACCCCGCTCGCTGGTAGCGACGGAGGTCGCCTTGACCGCATTGAGCGGCTGATGGAGCAGATGCTCCAACGTGACCTGTTACAGCAGGGGCAGGATCACAGTGGGACCCCTAGTAGGCCCACGGCAAGTTCCTTTCGAGGACTGCCCAATGTATCCCCTTCTATACAGGGGAGCATTGAGGGTCAGAACTGGGCTGACCCAGAAGAGGGAGAGTTGGCTGAAGCACCTGCAGCGTCAGGGGTGTGTGAAGATTATATGGATGTGGTGAGCAAACATGCCATGCCCCACCAGAAGGGCCTACCCATCCACCCCAAGCTGGCTGCCAGCATTGATTATATGGCCACCAACCAACTTCAGGAACAGGCCATCAATGCCACAGCAGATAAATATTTGGCGCCAGAAAACTGCAAATCGTTAAATGTGCCCGCGGTGAACAACCCGATATGGGGGAACATGAGCCCCTCAAGTAGAGGGCAGGAGATGAAACTTCAGAAGATCCTGAAGCTCCTTACCGCAGGGATTACTGCAGTAGCCAGAACAGCAGTGGGAGTGGATATGCCGCAAGAGCTGCAAGATGCTTTGGCCTTACTGTGCAATACACAGTATGAAATTAACAATTTCAGGAAAAGCATTATAAAGCCGGCGCTTAACCCCAAGTTCGCGGGGTTATGCAAGCCTGGGAAGACGCAGCCTCCAAGCCTGTTATTCGGGGAAGATCTCCCCAAACAGGTAAAAGATCTTGACGAAGAGGCTAAGGCTTTGGGCCTTATTAAAGTACCTGGGTACACTAAGCCTCATCACCCACACAGAACGCACCCCTACGCACCCACCGGGCAGAGTTACCCTAACAGGTCTGCCGGTGGTGAAAGCTCGAAGGCCGGCATACCTGCACAGCGGTCTTTTTTAGGCCAAGGCCCAGGCCGGCCTCCTTGGAAGATGCGCCACTCCCAGAACACCTACAACCAGCCGAGGAAGCAAGGGCAGAAACCTCCACACCGACAGTAACCATGGAGGTAGGTGGGTCTGGGATCCCCAAGAACACTACTGACCTAAATTCACTCTGCATAGGGGGCAGGTTGCACATGTTCCTCGAGAATTGGCTCACTTTTACCTCTGATCCTTATATACTCAGGAGTATTCAGGGCTACAAAATTGAATTTATTCACGAACTCCCTACCCCGGTACAGCATGCGCCTAGTCGGAAATTCGTCCTTTCTCATAGAGATAAGGCAGCAGGGCATGCTGAACTACAGAGGTTAATAGAAAAAGGGGTAATTGAAAAGGCCTTTAAAGAACCTCAGGAGTTTGTGTCTAATATATTCACTAAAAACAAAAAAGATGGCGGGTGCCGCATCATCATAGATTTGACCGACCTGAATACTTCTGTCCAGTATATTCATTTTAAAATGGACACCTTCGACACTGCTACTCAGCTTGTAGCCAATAGGTACTACATGGCATGCGTTGACCTTAAAGATGCATACTATTCAGTACCCATACACAAGGATCATAGGAAATACTTAAAATTTATCTGGATGGGACAATTATGGCAATATAAAGATTTGCCTAATGGGCTATCGTCAGCACCCAGATTGTTTACCAAGATATTGAAACCAGCTTTGGCCTATTTAAGGAAACAGAATCATACTGTTATGGCCTATCTTGATGACATCCTCATAGTGGGGGAGAATTTGGAAATGGCTACTTTGGCGGTCACAGCCACGAAACATATTTTTCAGATACTGGGGTTTACGATACATCCAGATAAATCAATATTGGAACCCTCTACCACCATGAAATATTTGGGGTTCATTATTGACTCAGTGCAAATGTCTGTCACGTTACCACCAAGCAAGGTGGAAGACCTGATAGAGGCTTGCAGGAGCCTCTTTGGCATTAAGGTCCCATCCATTCGGCAGGTGGCCAGGGTGATTGGGAAGATAGTAGCTGCATTTCCTGCAGCACAATATGGGCCCTTACATTACCAAAATTTACAAAGAGCAAAAATTACGGCGCTCAAAAATCATGCTGGCCATTTTGATAGGCCCATGAAAATTCCAGAAAAGGCAAAAGCTGAACTATATTGGTGGATGGGTAATGCCCAAAATTGTTCCAAACCCATGACTATCGCCAATCCCTCGATCACCTTACAAACGGATGCCAGTGCCAAAGGGTGGGGAGCTACTAACACTACCTCTAGCTGTGGAGGTAGATGGAGTGCACCAGAGTTAACCCTATTTAAAAACTTAGGGATTAACTATTCAGAAATGCTCGCAGCATTTCACGGACTTAAAGCATACTGCGCTAACATGCACAAAGTTCATGTTAGACTACAGATTGACAACACCACGGTGGTAGCCTATATTAACCACATGGGCGGTGTAAAGTCGATATCGTGTGATGAATTGGCCAACAATATCTGGCACTGGTGTCTGCAAAGAGGAATTTGGATCTCTGCAACTTACCTACCAGGTAAACTAAACACAGTGGCAGACACCAGATCACGGAAATTCAACGACAACATAGAATGGATGTTGGATCGGAAAGTGTTTACAGATATTGTAGAACGTTATGGGACACCAGATATCGACCTTTTCGCGTCCAGGCTAAATCACCAACTACCAACGTATGTTGCTTGGGAGCCAGACCCGGGGGCGGTAGCGATGGATGCTTTCTCGCTACACTGGGGGGATTTGTTTTTCTACGCTTTCCCCCCTTTCTGCCTCATCAGTCGGGTCTTGCAAAAAATCAGGCAAGACTCCGCATCGGGTATCTTGGTAGTGCCCGACTGGCCTACTCAACCATGGTTCCCTCTGGTACAAAAGATGGCCACAGAACCCTGTGTCAGGGTGAATAAAAGACCAAGCCTGCTTGTTCATCCTGTTACAGGAGAAAGTCATCCATGTCATGATCGTATGGATTTGTTAATTTGCAGACTTTAAAACGGCCACTTCATGGACTCGGACTCTCCAACAGGACCATTGATACTATCACGGGAGCCTGCAGAGAGTCCACAAGGAAGCAGTACTTGACCTACATCAGGAAGTGGGAAAGATTCTGCGTGACTACTAAAACTACATACGAAACCGCCACCATCACGGAAGTGCTGGAGTTTCTGGCTACCCTTCATTACGATGAGGGTTTAAGCTACAGCGCCATTAACTGTGCCAGGAGTGCCCTATCGTCTTACTTGGGCAAGGGGAGTGACCAATTGGGAATTGGGTCACATCCCCTGGTATCCAAATTTATGCGGGGAATATTTAATTCTAATCCCCCCAGGCCCAGATATAGCCATACCTGGGACATCAGCACGGTATTGACGATGCTGCGAGGATGGACACCGAACACGGGACTCCCTTTGGCCAAATTAACCTACAAAATGGTCATGATAATGGCACTGATCACGGCGCAACGGGTCCAGTCCCTGCACAAACTCAGTCTGGATGCCATGGCAATTACCAGTGGGAAGAT
The DNA here is from genome assembly GCA_963514005.1 of Raja brachyura. Next base: position 103,057,678 of record OY740781.1, on the reverse strand, counting down.
CACATTCCAGGTGCAGGGACTATTGAAGCAAGATCGACCCGGAGTGTCTGGACATACTTTGGAGTTCCTGGGTTACCCAGCGGACACTCGTCTTTGTATCGTTACATTGATTCTGCGATACATTTCAGTCACTAAAGATCTAAGGGGCACGGAAACAGCTTTGCTTGTCAGTCACAAGAAGCCTCATCACAGGGTCACGGTGCAAACCATTTCCAGATGGTTAAGGGTGGTACTGGATGCGGCGGGGGTGGATACTAATGTGTATAAATCTCACTCCACCAGGGCAGCATCCACCTCGGCGGCTAGAAGGATGGAGGTACCACTGGATCACATCCTGGCCACAGCGGGTTGGAACAATGAGAGAACCTTCCACCGCTTTTATAACAAACCCGTGACCTCCCCTGACAATTATGCAGGGAGGATCTTAAGTGCTGCCAGTTAAATAACCCTTTTGGGACACAATATTGTGTTTGGTATGAATAAATACCTGTTTTGTTTTTCAGCCAGTGTCTTGTCTGAATCACGTCCATCCTCTTATCCCAGCTTTAGCGGTGTGTGAGCATGGAGCTTCCAGGGCATGAAATCACAGAGCTTTGAAATCTTCACGTAGTCACTCACGTGACTCCGAAGTAAAATAGTAAGATTAAACGAGAACTTACCAGTTTGAAGTTTGATCTTTATTTTATGAGGAGTTACGATGAGGGATTACGTGCCCTCCGCTCCCAACCCTCTATTATAAAGATCACCTGGTATGAAAGTTCTCTTTTTTCTCTTACTATGTCAGTCATTGAGACTGTTTTTTGTTCTGTGATTTCACACCACTGCTTTGAAGAATGTCGCGCATGCGTGCTGGCGGGGTCTTCACGTAATCCCTCATCGTAACTCCTCATAAAATAAAGATCAAACTTCAAACTGGTAAGTTCTCGTTTAATCTTACTATTTTGTTCTCATATTTAGTTTTTACACTGTGCTCTCTGTCTTTTTCTCATTTCCATTTTTTATCTCATTTCCATTTCCCTATTTTTAATAATGTTAATCTGTATTATCATTTTTAACCAAAAGCCCTACTAGGGACAAGTGTTGCGAATTAGCTTTGGCTAAAGACACTGTGATGCGTGCATCGGATGACTGTTTCAAGTGTATCTATGTTTTTGTATCTGTCCCTACTTAAATAAACCTTTTAATAATAATAATAATGGCTTCATCAACAATTAATAACCATGGCAACACTAGCCCCACTCTGCCAGAAATATTATTTTTATTGTCAACATCTCTCCAGTGCTATTTTTCTTCTTCAGTTCTGACAATGGGTCAGAACTTTTATTTTTCTAAACCTAAAATGTTATTTCTGTTTTCATACCCCCTTTTTGCACACTTTTTGAGTGTTTCCAGCTTTTCCTGTTTTCTGAACTATTTTTAAAGCTGAAGAGAAATGAAGGTTGTGTAAAATCCAGTGAGAATCCATCCATTTCATCCTTCCCTTCCCCCTAACCTTCCTATCTAATTTTCTCTTTTTTTTTAATTTTACAACCCAACGTAACTGATTTCCTCCAGCTCTGGTCTCATGCAAATCCCTAATTTTAATCACACCACCATTGATGCCACCTTGTACCTGTCAAAGCCACCACTGCAGGATTCCCTTCGCCAAAGTACTCCATCTCAAAGTTTTCTTTTCCTCCAACAGTATTACTAAAATTTATATTTTTGACAAAGTCTTTGATCATCTGTCCAAGTATCATCTTAAGAGATGTTGTGTTATTGATGTAAACATGAGTGGTATATTGGCCAAATGATGTTCAAACATAATACACTCTTGCACATGGTATATTTTTTAATGAATTTCCTTCAAGATAATTCATTTGAAATTATTGTCCAGTTATAAGAAATGTATCTGAAGTTATCTGAAATAAGCTTGGCAATTTCTCAACTTTGAAGTAATGATCGGAGGTTTGGAAGATATCTATGACTGGGGTATTTTCTGGTGTCAAAATCCATATGCATGTATTCCCAGCCTTTGTAAAGTCTTGTTTTACGCAAAATTCCAGTGTATGCAGTTCCTTGTGTCTCTATGCCCTATGTTATCCTGAACATCTCTCTGCTTTTAAGATTTTACTTTCGACAAAATGTATCATACTAACTTGACTTTCATTCACACATTTTAATCTTCACAGGATAGAACTAAATGAGTATTACCATCAACAATATATTTTTAAACAGACATTCAATAGATAGTAAGTAATGGGGTGAACAGCAAAGAAATAACTTAAAATGATGCAAACACTTCAAGTCTTGATGTATGATTTTATTTTACAAAGTAGGCACACTTACAAGAGCCAGTATTGTAAGATGAAAACCTCAAAAAAGCCACAATTAATCTATTTATTTTAACATGTGTTGGGATAGGATTCAACCCCAATTTAGCAAAATCAATTTCTGATTAATAGTTTATGTTACACCTGTGGATAATTTACTAAGGGACTCGCCAGGTGCTGGGGCATATCAAACCTTTTGAGGCCAGTATCACATGGATTTACCATCTGTTTAAATTAATAGTCAAGAAATCAAGCATTGTAGTTACTTAAAATAACTCCTGCATGACTTTCTTTCAGAAGCACCAAGTTAGTAAGTTACATCCCCATTCCAATGGTGTGGATTGGTTATCCTGTAATCATGGGAATTCTAAGAGTTGATATGTAGGCAAAGTACAGGAGGATGTAACAACAACAGGGTTGTAGTAATTCATGGTTTAACTTGACTGGGATTGTGTGAGTGCAATGGGCTTAGATGGGGTCTATTTTTTTTTTAAGCATTTGGTAGAGAGATCCCAAAGCTGTGGATTGGAGGGTAGCTAATGTTATCCCACTTTTTAAGAAAGGCGGGAGAGAGAAAATAGGGAATTATAGATCAGGTAGCCTGATTTCAGTGGTGGGGAAGATGCTGGAATCACTCATAAAATATGAAATAGCGACACATTTGGAAAGCAGAAACAGGATCAGTCCGAGTCAGCATGGATTTACGAAGGGGAAATCACGCTTGACTAATCTTCTCGAAATTTTTGAGGATGTAACTATGAAAATTGACAAGGGAGGGGCAGTGGATGTAGTGTACCTGGACTTTCAGAAAGCATTTGATAAGTTCCCACATAGGAGATTAGTAGGGGAAATTAGGGCACATGGTATTGGGGGGTAGAGTGCTGACATGGATAGAAAATTGGTTGGCAGACAGGAAACAAAGAGTTAGGGATTAACGGGTCCCTTTCAGAATGGCAGGCATTGTCTAGTGGAGTACCGCAAGGCTTGGTGCTGGGACCGCAGCTATTTACAATGTATATTAAAGATTTAGATGAAGGCAAATGACACAAAACTGGGTGGCAGTGTGAACTGTGAGGAGGATGCTATGTGGAAGCAGGGTAACTTGGACAGGTTGGACTTGGCAGATGCATGGCAGATGCAGTTTAATGTGGATAAATGTAATGTTATCAACTTTGGTAGCAAAAACAGGAAGGCAGATTATTATCTAAATGGTGTCAATTTGGGAAAAGGGGAAGTACAACGGGATCTGGGGGTCCTTGTTCACCAGTCAATGAAAGTAAGCATGCAGGTACAGCAGGCAGTGAAGAAAGCAAATGGCATGTTTGCCTTTATAACAAAAGGATTGAGTATAGGAGCATAGATGTCCTTCTGCAGTTCTACAGTGCCCTTGTGAGACCACACCTGGAGTATTGTGTGCAGCTTTGGTCTCCAAATTTGGGCTTGTATACTCTGGAATTTAGAAGGAGGAGGTGATCTTATTGAAACATATAAGATTATTAAGTGTTTGAACATGCTAGAGGCAGGAAACATGTTACCGATATCGATATTGGGGGAGCCCAGAACCAGAGGCCACAGGTTAAGAATAAGGGGTAAGCAATTTAGAACGGAGATTAGGAAACACTTTTTCACACAGAGTTGTGAGCTTGTGGAATTCCCAGCCTCAGAGGATAGTGGAGGCCGGTTCTCTGGGTACTTTCAAGACAGAGCTAGATAGGGCTCTTAAAGATAGCGGAGTCAGGGGATGGGGAAAAGGCAGGAACAGGGTACTGATTGTGGATGATCAGCCATGATCATATTGAATGGCGCTGCTGGCTCGAAGGGCCAAATGGCCTACTCCTGTACCTATTGTCTATTCGCCCACTGGAGAAGGAACTGTACTTGACCTTATATTAAGGAACAAGGATGGTAAGTGGTGGAAACATCTTTGGAGAAATCCTTTGGAAACAGTTACCATAAGATTTTCATTAGATTCTTAACATTTACATTAGGATGCAATGCAATTCCTTGTTCACATAAGAAAAAATGCAGAAGGTATTCATCAATTGTTGCTTGGAATGGAGGTATTTACTTATGAGGGGAAATCATGTAGTTGGGTAATGAATATTCTCACTAGAATGTATTAGCTTGTGGGGTGACCGTATTAAGGTTTATTAAATTATGAACGGCACAGAGAGGATAGAGTCTGTCATTATCCTGAGGTGGGGGAGAATGAAAACAAAAGAGAGCATAGTGTAGATCTAAGGTCTGAGGGGAAAAATATACAGGAGATCTGAGCAGCTGGTTTTTCCACCCAGAGGGTTGTGATTATGAACCAAACTGCCTGAGGAAGTGTGGAGGCAGATATAATTACTGCATTTAAGAGGAATTTGAAGATGTTCTTAGGTAAGAAAGAAGAAGAGGAATAATAGGCCGAATGCGGGCAAATGTGATTAACATAGATGGACATCATGGTCAGCATGGATAAGTTGGGCCAAAGGACCACCGTTGTGCTCTACACCTCTATGACTCCATGCTTTCATACTGAGCTACAGGGACGTCTTTGTTCCTTTCACTATCTCAGCCTAAGATCTATACATCTATATTCTAGCAACAAACAGTATAACTTCCATGTTATTTCTTTCAAACCATAAATAGAACTTCATGTTCAAGAAACTGGATCACAAAAGAGGGCTGAGATTAAAACATTGATCTTAGAGAGCAACTTGCTTGGAGCACAACCAATATTTTGCCTATTTTCCAACTTTTCAATAGACAATTGTGAATCCATGATAATCATATTGTTACCTTTTCAGAATTAATGAAACCATCCTGGTTTTAAGATATTTTAGATGTTATACTTGGACGAGTGGCTTAAGCTTCTCAAATTAAATGGTGCAAACACCTTTTTAAACAAGGACTGAAGCAATTAATAATTTCTCAAATTGTACTACAGACTCTTAAACATCTTGAAAATGTAACCTTACAGCTACGTGTCTCTTACAATAATTCAGGAGAGAATAGTGGGGAATACGCGTCAGATGTTTAGGGAAAGGGGAGCATGGGAAGGGTAGAGAAAAGCAAACAAAGGCAATGGATTGAAGAACAAGACAAAATAAACTTCAGATGCTGGAACATAAAAAGAACACTGAAAAATGGAATCTGGAAGATACTGTAAACAGAACATTAAGAACTCAGCAGGTCAATAACCATCAGTGGAGGAAAAAAAGTGTAAGTCGGCACTTCGGGGTCGAAACCTTGCATTGGGATTGATAAGGAAAAATTGTCAGGATTTGGCAAACACTCTTTCCTCTTCTGTCTAGACCCTCCTTGTGCCTCCACAGTTGCTGATCAACCTGCTAAGTGCTTTCAGCGTTTGCTTCTTTTACAGACTGAAGAAACAAGTGGAAATAAATAAAGGTGCTTTTAAATTGAGGTGCATTATAAAATGGATTGCTCCATTGGAAATGTCCATTGAAATGGAGATAATTATAATATGGGTTATATATATTTGAAAATCAGTAATTTAGAAGTATATTGTAGATAAATTATAGGAGAATATGACAGGAGGGTGGCGTGGTGGCACAGCGGTTGAGTTTCTGCCTTACAGCGCTTACAGCACCAGAGACCTGGGTTTGATTCTGGCTATGGATGCTAGTCTGTTCGGAGTTTGCACGTTCTCCCCATGACCTGCGTGGGTTTTTTCCAAGAACTTCAGTTTCCTCCCACATTTCAAAGATGTACAGGTTTGTAGGTCAATGGGCTTGTTATAAATGTAAAACATTTCCCTAGTGTAGGATAATATCAATGTGCGGGAATCGATGGTCGGTGCAGACTTGGTGGACCAAAGGGCCTGTATCCCCACTGTATCGCTTAACCAAACTTTTGTGAAAGGTTTCCTTAAATCCAAACCTGGGACATTGCTTGGAAATGGTGGTGCATTTAGGACAATGAGACATGCTTAGATATAAAGCTCACTTCCCCATGTCCAATAGTTTAGTTCAGATCATTATCTGCCAGCCAATTGGATGTGCAAAATTCAGGCAACAAAAGGTCACAACTCAAAGTTACATTGTTCATACAGAACTAATCAAAGGAGATGTGTAGAGCTTGTAACATGAAAACATGGCAATAATTGGGTAGATTGGCAGCATATGCAATTAATTATGCTTTGATTTTAGTGGCAATATCTACAGATCATGGCACTGCTACTCAGCAGGATATCAAGTTTATCACATCTATTACTACTAGTTCAGAATCAGATTAGTTTACTTTCATACAGACCAGGATACATCGAAATTCCTTGTTCTCGTGAACCTTACAAAGTTAGTATACATGCATTGATAGGTGCAAAACAACAGAGTAGCGCCAGATTTTGGTGCAATCATAGGAAGTGCAAAAAAATGTTAAAGTAAAATTGTGGAATAATTGTATAAAATAGAATTAAGAGTAAAAGTATGTGGCAGCACCTCTCGGAAGTGGGTATGAAATAGATGATTGGTTCAGAAGTTTGACAGCGGTTCTTAAAAAACCTGTTAAGTCTGAAAATCTGTATACATATCCACAGTCAGTTACATATTAATAAATCATTTTATTATTGATAATTATGATGTTATTTGAACATTATTGGCAATACGATTTTTTAATAGTTCCGTTTCAGTGTACAGCTATAATGATTGGAAACTTCCCTATTTCTCCCTACTTTGCTTCAGACTACTTTCCCTCTTTTTCTGCAAACAATGGCTTCTGTGTCCTCAGAAACTAGCAAAATCAAAACATAGTTGAAGACTAAAGGTACACAGTACAAGGGCCCGGACATTTGTGGGCAAAAGGTAATACAAGTTGAGGTATCTTGCAGTCAGAACATCATTTGGTTAAACCTCCAGGAATGTCTGTAACAATTTTACAATCCTGATAAATATTCACTAGAGGATCTTAATCTCGGTGTTCAGGGGTCTTTGCAAGACCACAGTAGGACTTTCATCATGGTAAGTTTCCAAAACCAAGACTGCATTGTGGATTAATACAACACTCTGACCACGGACCAGATGAGCAAAGCACAAAGAGCTGGAAGAAATCTGCAGGGAGTATAGCATCTGTGGGGAATGGACTCCAAAGTTTCCGGTTAGGACAATTCGAAAAACTCCATTCGACTAGATGCTCTGTGTTTCGTTGAAACTTCCAGCATCTTCCGAACCAGTGGATTAGATGTTTGGGTGCATCCCAGGTTTATTATTTTTACAAAACATTGCATGCCCAATAGAAACCTATGGCAGTTAAGAACAAGAGAAAAAGTAGGTCAGTTAGCCATTCACACCTGCTCTGCCATTCGATAAACTCACCGGTCACCTTTTCCTTCATTAATACGTTCCTGTGCTATTCTTATACCCTTTGATTCCTTGAATATCCAAAATTCGATTGATATTTGTCTAGAATATCCCCAGTGACAAACCTCTTCGGTAAAAGACAAAAAAGGCTCTTATCTCAGTTCTGATTAACTGACTCTTTATAGCAATGCCTTGTTTTTGACAGACCAGTTAGCTTAGTTCCAGCTTTACAATACAATCCTTATCTACCTAAATGTGCAAAAACTCAAAGCATTCTTATACAAAGTAGTATTTTAATTGGGAATAGGGGATGGAGTCCTTACAGGAAGCAGGGTGGGAGGAAGAAGGGTCTCGACCCGAAACGTCGCCTATCTCCTTCACTCCTTAGATGCTGCTGCACCCGCTGAGTTTCTCCAGCTTTTTGTGTAACCCCCAAGCATTCTTATATGTCACTGTAGTGCCATCTGCTGTCTGTTATGCCTAAAACATGGCTTTATTCAAATGTGAAGAAACATATTTTGGAATCAGTGTCTATATATTTTTGGAATTGCAGCAAGCAATAACTTAAATAAATAAACTTTTGTATGTCGTTTCATTCAACAAATTAAGGAGGATGTCACAGCAGTGATCAGAGGTGACATGGGATGGAAGACTGCAACCTTCACCCTGGTCCGCCCCGTTTCAAGGAATGCAATCAACCTGGCGTGCACAATCAAATACAATCAATAGAACAAGTTGTTCTACAACTTTAGGCTGTACACGCCTTACGCAAGGAGAAGAAGAGGTGACATTATCCTCGGTTCATCTTTTGAGGCTATATAGGTGGAACTGAGGAACAAAAAAGGATGATCACCTTGTTGGGGTGTACTACAGACTCCCGAATAGTCAACGGGAATTGGAAAAACAAATGTGCCAGGAGATTGCAGACAATTGCAGGTCAAATAATGTTGTTTTAGTTGGGGATTTTAACTTTCCCAATATAGACTGGGAAAATCACAGTGTGAAGGGTTTAAATGGGGTGCAATTCCACAAAAGTATTCAGGAGCGTTTTCTTGAGCAATATGCAGAGGCCCCCGACATGTGAGAGAGCAACGTTGGATCTAGTATTGGGAAATTGGAATGGCAAGTTTATGAAGTGTTTGTGGAGGAGTCTTTTAGGACCAGTGACCACAGTTCTTTTTTTTGTATCTTTATTTATTAGAGGTACCATAAGTTACATCAGTGTACATCCCTTACAGAGTATTACAGCCATTGTACCCCTTAATTTTTTTAATGCTTTAAAAAAAGAGAAGAGAGAGAGAAATAACAGCAAAGAAAGTAGAAGAGTGAAAAAGAGATGTGAAAGTGAAAAAGTGTGACAGAGGGAAAGGAAACCCTTGAAGAGTTAGAGACCGGCAATTAAGAGATAGACCCTGGAGAGGAAAAAAAGAAGGGAAGGAAAGAGAAGGAAAGAAGAAAAGCCAGCTACTTTATTATAAACATCTCGCTAAAGGAGTCTACCAACTCAGTGGCCACAGTTCAATTAGTTTTAAGATAGTTATGGATAGGGATGGAGAAGGTCCACGTGTTAAAATGCTCAACTGAGGTAAAGTCAACTTTGAGGGTATGAGAGAAGGTATCACTCACTCTATACTCATGACTGCATAGCTGGTCATAGTGCAAACTCCATCATCAAGTTCGCTGACGACACCACTGTTGTGGGACGTATCACTGATGGGGATGAGTTGGAGTATAGATGAGAGATCGAGCGACTGTCCATATGGTGCCAGTACAACAACCTGGCCCTCAACACCAGCAAAACCAAGGAACTGATTGTTGACTTTGGAAGGGGTAGGATGGGGACCCACAGTCCTGTTTATATCAACGGGTCAATGGTTGAAAGGGTCAAGAGCTTCAAATTCCTGGGCGTGCACATCTGTGAAGATCTTTCCTGGTCCGAGAACACAGATGCAATTATTAAGAAAGCTCATCAGCGCCTCTACTTCCTGAGAAGATTACGGAGAGTTGGTCTGTCAAGGAGGACTCTCTCTAACCTCTACAGGTGCACAGTAGAGAGCTTGCTGACCGGTTGCATCGTGGCTTGGTTCGGCAATTTGAGTGCCCTGGAGAGGAAAAGACTACAAAAAGTAGTAAACATTGCCCAGTCCATCATCGGCTCTGACCTTCCTTCCATCGAGGGGATTTATCACAGTCGCTGCCTCAAAAAGGCTGGCAGCATCATCAAAGACCGACACCATCCTGGCCACACACTCATCTCCCTGCTACCTTCAAGTAGAAGGTTCAGGAGCTTGAAGACTGCAACAACCCGGTTTAGGAATAGCTACTTCCCCACAGCCATCAGGCTATTAAACTTGGCTCGGAACTCTGAACATTAATATCCATCCATCTGTTATTTGAACTTTATTAATTTATTAATTCATGTGTGTATTTACGTATTTAATTGTAGTCAATGCCTACTATGTTCTGTTGTACTATGCAAAGAAAGATTTTCATTGTCCTGTCAGGGACACATGACAATAAACTCTTTTGACTTTTTTTCACTCAAGTTGACTGGAGCAGGTTATTTGAGGAGAAAGGGACATCGTCCAAGTGAGATGTTCTTAAAAGTGTGCTGACGAAAGCTTAGCATATGTACATCCTGTTAGAGTGAAGGGCAAAGCAGGCAAACACAAGGAAGCTTGGCTGACGGAGGACATTGAGGCTTGGTCAAAAACAAGAAGGGACAGGTAGAGGCAGCTGGGACAGGTAGAGGCAGCTGGGGTCAATTGCATCCATGGAGAAGTTTCAGGAACTAATGAATAAATTGAAAAAGGAAATCAGAAGGGCAAATAGATTGGACCAGGAGATAGCTCTGGCGGGTAACATTAAGGACAATCCCAAAAGAAATTATAAATACATAAGGGAGGAAAGGGTAAATAGAGAGAGAGTGGGACTTCTCAGGAATCAAAGCGGGCACCTCTGTGTGGAGCCACAGGAGATGGGCAAGGTCCTAAATGAGTATTTCTCTTCTGTATTTACCGAGGAGAAAGACAGTAGGACGGAGGAACTTGGGGCAGTCAATGGAAGTATCTTGAGAGCAATCAGTGTTACCGTCAAAGAAGTACTGAAGGTACTATATAACCATATAACATATAACAATTACAGCACGGAAACAGGCCTTCTCGGCCCTTCCAGTCCGTGCTGACCATTTATTTTCCTCTACTCCCATCTACCTGCACTCACACCATACCCCTCATACTATCGTGTATGAAGGTAGATACATCTCCAGGGCCTGATCAGATATATCAGAGGACACGGAGGGAAACTGGTGAGGAAATTGCGTGTGCGCCGATTGAAATTTATGAGTCGTCCTTAAATACAGGAGAGGTGCTGGAAGACTGGAGGGTGGCAAATGTTGTGCCTCTTTATAAGAAGGGCTGCAGGGAAAATGCTGGGAACTATAGACCGGTGAGACTAACATCTGTAGTTTAAAAGTTTCTAGAGAGTATTCTGAGGGATAGGCTATGCAAGCAATTGAATGGGCAAGTCAGCTTGGTTTTGTATGTGGGAGGTCGCGTCTCTTTTTTGATGACGTGACAAAAAAGGTAGATGAGGGGAGAGCTGTAGATGTTATGTACATAGTTTCAGTAAGGCATTCAACAAGGTTCCGCATGGTAGGAAGGTTCTGGAAGCTTAGATCGCATGGTATCCCAGGAGAGATAGCTGAATGGATAGCAAATTGGCTTCATGGAAGGAAGCAGAGGGTGATGGTGGAAGGTTGCTTCTCGGACTGGAGGCCTGTGACTAGTGGTTTGCCTCAGGGTTTGGTGCTGGGCCCGTTACTGTTTGTCATCTATATCAATGATTTGGATGAGAAAATACATGGCACGATTAGCAAGTTTGCTGATGATACAAAGGTGAGTAGTTTTGCATACAGTGAAGATGGTTGTGGAAGATTTCAATAGGATCTGGATCAACTGGCCTGATGGGCGGAGGAATGGTTGATGGAATTTGAGAGAAGTGTGAGGTGTTGCATTTTGGGACATCGAACAAAGGCAGGACCTACATTGTAAATGGTAGGCCTCTGGGTAGTGTTGTAGAGTGGAGGGATCTAGGAGTACAGGTGCACGGTTCCTTAAAGGTCGAGTCACAGGTAGATAAGGTGGTGTTCGGTCTTCATCAGTTAGAGTATTGAGTATAGATGTTGGGAGGTCATGTTGCAGTTGTATAAGACGTTGGTGAGACTGCATTGAGAATATTGTGTTCCGTTCTGGGCACCATGTCATTGGAAAGATATTGTCAAGCTTGAAGGGGTTCAGAAAAGATTTACTAGGATGTTGCAAGGACTAGAGGGTGTGAGCTACAGGGAGAGGTTGAGTAGGCTGGCTGTATTCCATGGAGTGCAGTAGGATGAGGGGTGATCTTATAGCGGTGTACAAATTAATGAGAGGAACAGATTGAATAGAGTTAGAGGCCACTTTGTGAATCTGTGGAATAGAGTCTCTTGCCCAGAGTAGGGAATCGAGGACCATAGGACATAGGTTCAAGGTGAAGGGGAAAAGATTTAATAGGAATCTAAGGAGTAAATTTTTCACACTAAGGGTGGTGGGTCTATGGAACAAACTGCCAGAGCAGGTAGTTGAGGCTGGAACTATCCCATCGTTTAAGAAACAGTTAGACAGGTGTATGGATAGGACAGGTTTGGAGGGATATGGACCAAGCGCAGGCAAGTGGGACTAGTGTAGCTGGGATATTGTTGGCCAGAGTGGACAAGTTGGGCTGAAGGGCCTGTTTCCACGCTATATCGCTCCATGACTCTATTAATTAAATTCCAACCTTTGACCTATGCTTTTACATAACAAGTAAACACATATCCAGAATAAGAAAATACTGTCTGTTATTCACAGTTCTTAATTTTATTTGGAGTTCAGTTTATTTTCATGTGTACTGATGTACAGCAAAAAGTTTTAGTTGTGTGCTAACCAGTCAGTGGAAAGACAATACATTATTACAATTGATCTAACCACAGTGTACAGATACAAGGGTGGCCACAGTTGTGCATTGGTAGTGTTGCTGCCTTACAGCGCTTACAGCTCCGGAGACCTGGGTTCAATCCCGACTATGGGTGTGGTCTGTACGGAGCAGGCACGTGCCGTCAGGGAAGGCAAGGTAGACGATGCCTACCCTGACTAAAATAATAAAATGATAATTATTAAATATAAATTGTAAAGGCACAGAAGAATTATGCTTACCTAAGAGATCGATCTCTCAGGTAGGCACAATTCTCCCGTGCCTTTCATCCGCAGTACATGTAACACGCAAAAGTATGGGCGATTCGCGTGCTGTCAACGCTGCTTCAAGCCTTCAATGACAACGGTCTCGAAAGGCAGCTGAAATTCTGCCTTTGCACCATGGTGTGCGTGCATGTGCTGCGCAGCGTACTGCGCATGTGCTGCGCAAGTTTCTTGGCGGGTTTGTCAAACATGGATTGTCATTATCTTAAGAGTATCTTAAGAAACAAAGAGAGAAGAATGGAGTTTGTGTACAAATAATGTGGTAAGTAAATTTCTTTGAGCTATATGTTTTTAAATACTTCATTAATAGATAAGGTTTTTGAAGACAAATTACTTTATAAAAGTAAACTGACTGCCAACCAGAGAGGAGAAGAATCTGCGCATGTGCAGTTTTAAATATTTAAAATATCCGACTGACAGCTTACGGAGAGGAGAACGATCAGCGCATGCGTGGTTTTCACTATTTTTTTAAAAGCCGACTGACTGCCTACCTTGAGTAATTACTCACGGCACGTGCCTAGTACGGAGTTTGTACATTCTCCACAAGACCTGCGTGGGTTTTCTCCAAGATCTTTGGTTTCCTCCCACATTCCAAAAAAGTACAGGTATGTTGGTAAATTGGCTTGGTAAATGTAAAAATTGGCCCTTAGTGTGTGTCGGATAATGTTAATGTGCGGGGCTCGCTGGTCGGCGCGGGCCCGGTGCGCCAAGGGCCTGTTTCCGTGCTGTATCTCTAAACAAAATTCAACTAAAAACATGATAATGAGAACAACGTGAACATCGTTTAGTGCAAGATAAATTCCAGTAAAGTCCGATCAAAAATAGCCCAAATGTGTTCATTGAGGTAGATAGTAGCTCTTTAATTGTTAATGCTCTTTAATTGTTGGTCGGATGGGTTCAGTTGCCTGATAGCAGCTGGGAAGAAACTGTCGCGGAATCTGGAGAGGATTCCCGATGGGAGAGGAGAGCTGATGGAGTGGCCAGGCTGTGACTCGTCCTTGATTATGCTGCTGGCCTTGCCGAGGTGTAAATGGAGAAAGTGGGAGATTGGTTTGTGTGATGGTCTGGGCTGCATCCACAATTCTCTGCAATTTCTTGCGGTCTTGGATGTAGCTGTTCCCAAACCATGCTGTGATGCATCCCGATAATGTATTATCGTAACATTATGTATAGGTAATGCTAGATTTCCCTTGGATTGTTTGATTTATTCCTCTCATCATTCATCATCTGGTCATGATGGTGGGTTTGAATGCTCAACCCATTTATTGTTTTCTTTCTCATGTTGTTTCCCCAAAGAAATCACATCTCTAATATATTTAATACTTTTGTTTGCATTAAACTGCAAAATGTTATCTGATTTAGTTTTGTTTAGTCTATATTACTAAAAGTAAGATCTTGACCACTTCCTGTTTTTCTGTTTCATGATTTTAGTAAAAATGCTGCCACTTACGGCTGTGCATTTTGGCCAGCTTACTCAGAGTCCCCCTCTGCTGCGCAAGACAAGAGGATTTTTCCCATCGATGAAACATAAAAGAGTTATTAATGTTTATAAAATATTGACATTCTCTCTGCTGCCCCTGCTGGTGGGAGGGGGGAGGGAGTATAAAACCCAGAAGTGTTGTGCCTCAGTCTCTGCAAGATGGGGGAAGTCAGAGAGTCATGTCTCTCAGTCTGAGCTGTGAATAACACTGAACACATGTCTACTAAACTGTGAGTGTGGTTTTACTGACCTTGAGTGCCTTAATGTGGTTTGAAAATGAAAATGTGGTTGGTTTAAAGTAAAAGCATTGCAAATGGTTGGTGGGGGTTTGGGTTGAAGTAAAAGCACTGCAAATGGTCGGGTGGGGTTTTGGGTTGAAGCAAAAGCACTGCAAATGGTGGAGTGGGAATTCGAGTTGAAATCAAAGCCCTGCAAATGGTGGGGTGGGGTGGGGTTTTGGGCTGAAGTTAAAACACTGTAAATGGTTGGTGGGGTTTTGGGTTGAAGTTAAAGCACTGCAAATGGTGGGGTGGGGGTTTGGGTTGAAGTAAAAGCACTGCAAATGGGTGGTTGTCTAAACTTGACAACTTCCTGGTTGCACTGTATATTGATTTTTGATAAAACGCTACCACTCACAGCTGTGATTTTTGGCCATCTTACTCAGTCCCCCTTCGCTCATCAGGTGCAAAGGATTCTTCCCATCAAAGAAAACTAAAAGTGTTATGAGTGCTAAAATGTTTTGAGAATATCTCTCCTGTCAATCACGCCATGAAGGGCACACCTTTTCTGGTGGGGGGGGGGGGAGGAATTATTAAACCTGGAGGGAGAGGTCACGACCCTGTCTGAGATGTGAATCAACTGAACACACTGAATGTCTACTGAACTGTGAGTGTGGTGTTTTGTGCGGTTTTACAGTGGTTTTACCCTGCCTGAAATGGTATGAAACTGCATTTGAATGTGGTGGCCTTGCACCATGCATGAAATGATATGAAACTACATTTGAATGTGGTGGCCTTGCACCGTGCATGAAATGGTATGAAGCTGCATTTGAATTTGGTGGCCTTGCACCCTGCTTGAAATGGTATGAAACTGCACTTGAATTTTGTGGTCTTGCACCCTGCTGAAAGTGGTATGAAACTGCACTTGAATTTGGTGGCCTTGCACCCTGTTTGAAGTGGTAGGAAACTGCACCTGAATTTGGTGGCCTTGCACCCTGCTTGAAGTAGTATGAAACTGCATATTGGAATTGGTGAAGAGGTGGAATATTGCGTTGGGGGACCAGCCCTCCCATGTGAACATGGGACCCAACGGGTCGCACTTAGTCTAATTTAGAGATACAGCGCAGAAACAGGCCCTTTGGACCACTCAGTCTGCACCGAACAGCAATGCCCGCACATTAATACTACCCTACTCACTCTAGGGACAATTTTACATTGATACCAAGCCAATTAACCTACAAACTGCAAACCAATTGATCTAGATTATGGGAGGAAACCGAAGATCTTGGTGAAAACTCACGCAGGCCAAGAGGAGAATGTACAAACTCTGTATTGATAATCACCTATAGTCAGGTTTGAACCCAGGTCACTGGCACTGTAAAACTGTAGCACTACTGCTACGCCATCGTGCCACCCATGCATTTGTCTGTGCATTTGAAAAAAAATGATCAGTATTCCCATACTATCATCATCAATCTTTGTCCTCTGAATGTGAATGACTGACAAGGTAACCAGTTAACTACTCTTGAATAATCCTGCTCACTATTCGTGATTATCGTGTTTAAATCTTCAAGGCTGGAATAGCAAAGGAGGCAAATCCTGAGCAGTTGGCATTATAATCTGAAATATTGCATTCTGTCATTACATATGGGGTTAAATATTTTTGCTTTGCATGAAATCAAAGACATTTGCAATTTATTTGTCAATATTTGTGCATTCAATTTTTACCCTGCAGCATTTGGAACCTGCATCTGTAACACTCACTCTCTTTTCCAAGCATCTTCCCTGAGAAAATAATAGGACAGATCTTTGTTACCATGAATACATAGTCACATAGTATAGAGCAAGGCCTCTTGGCTCATCATGTCCCTTGGCCAATTGACCAGTGGTTGATGGTTGTACTTATCTATTCTAATCCCATTTATATGTGCTTACATATGACTGCTCCAACAATACAATGGATATTACAACTTATGAAGACCTGACTGCAGGTTACAGACCAGTAAGGCTGTCATTTTAATAAAATGTTCACAACTGTCTCTGTCCTGCAGAATTTTTCAAAATCACAGATATTAAACAGAAACAAAAATAATTATAATAACATTTTTCATAAAAAGTTAAAAAACAAAAAATAAACTTACCTAATGAAATAAAAAAAGCTTAATTTACCTTTCACCAAGCAGCCAATTTTTCCCTTTAACCGAATAGGACAACTTGAATTAGGTTTTACTTGATGCAGACAAAATGTAGTAACAAGGAACTGCAGATGACCAAAGATAGACACAAAGTGCTGGAGTAACTTAGTGGGTTAGTCAGCATCTCTGGGGAAAGATAGGTGACGTCTTGGTTGGGACCTAGTCTGAAGAAGCAACCCAGCCTAAAACGTCATCTTTCGTTTTTCTCCAGAGATGCTGCCTGACCCACTGAGTTACTCCAGCACTTTGTGTCTTAACTTGGTATAGTCTTGGCAGACGGGCTTCCTAACCTAAGTCTGGGAATCTTTCACTGCCCAGTTGGATTCCATGAGCAGTCCACCTTTGTAGTGCCTAGGCAGACAACAGGTCATGCGGATAATGCTGCTGCCAGTTTAAGCTTGAGACAATGCTGGACACAATTGATGTTGAGCTGCTGCAATAGCAATCCTGCTCAGTGCAAGAGCAACCATCGGCTTGCACATTTGTTGTTTGTGCTTGGCTAAGAAGCCAATGGTATGTGTCCACAGGATTATGCCTGTGGAGAAATGTGGTAAAGCACAACATCAGCGTGGTCGTTGTCTTAAAATCGGGCATAATAAATTGAAGACTAAAAATTGAATTCACCAGGTGGCACCAGCAATGGCTGTCTCACCAACAGTCTGTCTGCCCCTTCCTTCTTTGTGTTTTAATAGAATGTGCTAAATGTATGTTTTTAGTGTTCTTTAGCTTGTTTTATGTAGTGGGGTGGTGGGGGGGATTGGGGGAAACATTTTCTAATCTCTTACCACGACGGAGATGCAATTTTTTCCGTATCGTATCTCCGTCCACATTGCAGCCTAACATCGAGGAGTTGACGGCCTTTGCTGGAGACAGACTTTTTTGAGGGCTCCACCGCGGGGAGCCTACAGGACTTTAACACCGCGGAGCCCGCGATCCCTTTGCCAGGGATTCACCTTGGAGCTTCAACCATGGGTTCTTGCTGACTTAATATCATGGAGCTCGCGGTCTCTGGTCACAGACTGACTTTGGGAACTCCTAGCCGCAGGGGTTCTAACCACCCTCACTGCACCACCTGGAAAGATTGATTAGATTCTTGGATGATGGAAACAAAAGGAGAAAGGACAGTTATTGCACCTCCTGCAGTTAACTGGGCTGCTGGAAGGGGACTGTTTGGTGTGGATGGATAAATGGGCCAGGAAATCATGACAGGAACAGGGGAATTTGGCTGGTGGTGAAATCTTATGAAAGCTGGCAGAAATTGTGAAGGATGATTCACTGAGTGTGTAAGTTAATAATTGATAGGAGCAAAATTAGGCTATTTGGCCCATCGTCTACACCATTCAATCATAGCTGATCTATCTTTCCATCTTTATCCCATTCTCCTGCCTTCTCCCCTTATCTACTGACACCCATAATCAAGAACCTACCTATATCTGCCTGAAAAATATCCATTGACTTGGCCTCCACAGCCCTCTGTGGCAATAAATTCCACACTCACCAGGCTATGATAAAAGAAATTCCTCCTCATCTTCCTTTAATAGGGGTCTATTGCTAGAAATTGTAATTTATTTACTTATTTGTTACGAACTTACAGCATATAACACAATAATATCAAAGTTCTGATCTTGAGAATATCACATTTTTGAATTTTCAAGGCAGTCTGGGTGTTTATTACTATTTCCATCAACGGAATTTCTGCAAGCTTTCAAAAACCTCCATATCCTTTCAGTATTGGGGGCCAGGACTGAGCACCCTATTGTAAATGTGCCGTAACTAAAGTCCTGCAAAGTTGTATCATGACTTCTTAACTCTCATACTCATTTCCCCGAACAATGAAAGGAAGTGTACCACATGCATTCATTACCACTCCATTTACTTGTGTTGCCACTTTCAGAGGGTTATGAATTTGGAACCCAAGATCCTTCTGTACATCAATGCTCTTAGGATTCTTGCCATTAATTACACATTTTCCCCTTACAATCGACATCCCAAAATGAAGCACCTCATACTTGGTCTACTGGCCATTCCTCCACCCATTTCTGTAGCCTGATATATGCTCCGCTGTATACTTTTAATAGCATTCTTCACAGTGTATGACTCCAGCAGTCATGGTGTAATCTGCAAACTCATTAACCAGCTCATCTACATTTATTACCAGGCCATTTATGTATATAAAACAGAGGCCTTTGCACAAATCACTGCGGAACTCCACTGGTCACAGACCTCCAGCCTGAATATTGTCCTTCCATTAAAGCCACGGTCTTCAGTAAGACAGTTGTGAATTCATCTGCCCAAGTTACTGTTAATCCTGTGCATCTTAATCTGTTGGATAAACCCACCATCTGGATTTTATCAAATGCCTTACTAAAATACATGCAGACAACATCCACCATCCTATCCTTATCGATCACCTTTGTCACCTCCTCAAAAAAATCCGTGCAAGTTAGTAAGAAATGACATGTTGTATTCAAAAACCATGCTGACCATCCCTAATTAACAAATTCTCTTCCAAATGGGTATCACAAAAAATTCTCTCCAACAGCTTCCCTCCCACTGACGTGGGACTATCCAGCCTATAATTTCCTGGATTTTCTCTACCTCTTTTCTTAAACAAGAGGGATAACATTAGCTATTCTCCAGTCCTCCACGACCATGCCTGTGGCTAAAGAAAATGTAAAGATCTTTGTCAAGGCCCCTGCAATCTCCTCTTAATAACCTGATGTCTTGATAAACCTGGGATAAGTCCCATCAGGCCCTGGAGATTTATCCAACCCGCATTTTTCACGAGCCCACCACCATCTTAATCTCAAATTATCCTTCCATATTAATATTCTGTTGTGTCAATCTGCCTCTTCTCATCAGATATTAAATAGGCCAATCGGTGATTCTTAAAGAGATTCCCACAGGCCACCTAGTTTGTAATTGTGATTTACATTTTGTTTTAAACTTTGTTACATTTCTGCTATGGCCGAATATCGGAACCTATTGAATTGGCAAAATCTATTCAGAGAAAACTAATTTTAATTCAATCCTACATAAATGACCTCACAACAGTGATCCGGGACTAAAATGGACTACAATGTGAATTGGGAGGCTTTCACCTATCTGATATTAAAATCAGCTGAATGAGTGATGACAGATTTTTCCGTCCACAGACTATTTTTTAGCAGGAATTTTAGCTCAGAGATCAGGAGTGAGAATCCTATTGATTTTCCATCTCTATTGCACCAAAACCAGCTGTTGCAACCTTATGCACACTTCTGACATCTACCCTGGTTAAGATAAATCATCAGAGCAGAATATTGGAAATATTGTACTCCTTTTGCCACGTTTAAATAATACTTGGTATATAAGATTTGGAATGCATTATTTTGGGATAATTACATACAAACACAACTAGCTTTGCGTCTGATTCAATGCAAGCAGTGCCCATGTCACTGATTAATAACGTCATCTCGATTATAAAATTGATTGTGATGTTTCCATTAAAAAAATGATTGACACATTAAATTTCCTTACTCAGTATATTTCTAATTATAATATGATTCTTACATATATTTGCTATACAACTAAAACTAATTTCATCCATTGTTGTTATCCACAGTTATGCTGCTGACATATTTCCCCAACCTGCTTCATTTGATCAAAGTAAAACAGCAAAAAAACGAAAGTCGATGCACGGAAAATTTGAAGAAAGAATCATTTATGACCAGTAGACCTGAATAATTATCCAGGTAAAGTGATGGTAAACCAATTAAAATTATTTTAAACATTATTTTTTGCCAAAGTAATTTTCTCAGTTTCCATGTCAATACAAAATGTTGCAAAATAAAGTCACAATTAGATATAGTGAGATTAAACTTAATCTGTGTCTGTTGACAAAGACATAAAATGCTGGAGTAACTCAGTGGGCTAGGCAGCATTCTTCAGAGAGAGCATTTTGCGTCTTTGTTTTGTAAACCAGCATCTGCAGTTCCTTGCTTATTTCCTTCCATGTTTATTCATGTTCATTGATTTCATGTATTCTTTTTCATTAAAGAATCAACCTGGTTTTAAAAGCTAGCATCTATCTGGCTGGATCATAAATTCCTGTGGAAGAAAACTGTCGATGAAATTTTGCATTGTGGGAAATTAGGCATTTGGCACTTGAACATTTGCATGTCCCTTAACCTATCGGTTTAAGGAATTGTGAAATAAACAGAAGAGCTAAGCAATTATGTCAATTAAAATACGTGAATTTGATTCAGTACAGAAAGAGAAATAAAGACAATGAAATAAATATTGTCCAAAGAGGAGCAGGAAACAAAGCGTGTATATTATTTATTTAGTGTCAAGGCCTGGTGCTGAACTACAAAAGGTCTAAATTTTGTTTTTGATAAAAGTGAAATGGAATCGCAATGCATTCTGCAATCAGAATTTATTCAAAATTCCAGGTAATTGCTTAACTTCAGTTGTGATATATTGTTACAACAAACTGAAATTTCTGGGCAGCATTTTGAAGCACAGTGCATCTATCTCAATGTAGCTGAATGTACAAGGATTGCATTTTTCTTTGTCAGTTTTTCTGAAGAGAACCAACACTAATTCTGATAATTGCTCTTAGTATTTCATGCTGAGGACATAAAAGGATGTAGTGGTAAGCACATATTTTATGTCCTTTCAGCATTAATCTAGTCCTTACTGAAGTATTGCTTCCTGTCAACCTACATCTACATGTGCATTGCCAAACACACACAGCTCAGCCATTTCTTTATTTTGTTATTTGCGTATCACTGCAGTGCGTGCCACCCATTGACCCAACTACCAAGACGAAAGCACCATCTGAAAGATAAGGATGCTGAGAAAGAACAAGATGAAGATTTGTACACAGTAATGTTGTTCCTCAAACAGGCATGTTTTAGCTCAGGCACTACAAAGGCAGAGGATATGCGTGAGGAGCGTCCAGCAGTCCGTCCCCATACGTGGGTTACTGTCAAGTAAGAGGGATAAAAATAACATTGTGCTGAGGCTTGTTGGAGGTCAATCCGGGAATAAGACGTGAAATATTTTTATTCAGATGTTTATGTATCTTCACAAATTACTTCTCAACCTATAGGTATGTTACAAAACTTACCTTGAGCAGCGCTGCAGTTCTGCTGCTCCCCGTGTGCGCGACTTTGGCGCCTTTCAGAGGGGGGCGGGCTTAAAGGTCCGTTTTTCCACAGGCAGGAAAAATCGATGAATGTCGGGCGATTTTGTTGCGGAAGAAAAATCGCTCCGACATTTCATGAATGAAGGTATTTTTAAATTACTCTAAATTATTTGTTAACTAGAGTAATTTAAAAATCACCTTCAAAAGCCGTGAGAACTGACAACCGGAAGGATTTTGCGTAGGGGAGAAAAAAAGGTAAATAGGTTATTTTTATATTAAAAGTTGGTTTTTTGGGAGGCTTTAATAATATTTTCATGTTGCGAAATGGGGTCCAAAAAAAATGTATGAACCGGCTGTATTTTTCCTCCCGACTTCACCGCTAACCGCAACGTTCCAATCCACTGCATTCCACTAAAACCCATTCGCTAGTTGATGGCCATTAATTTACAGGAATCAATCACTAAATTCCTTCTATTTGTCCCAGAAATTCATGAAAATGAGATTTAAAAATTATGTTATATTGTGGATTATTGTGTGAATGTTATTTGGACATTCACAATTAGGCAATTTTAAAAAAGTGTATCTTTTCTTAAGAAATGGATAGATGTTTAGATCTACTCATTGAATTTTGTAATCAGCTACAATTAGATAACTAACTAATTATATGCTTTAATTTCAGGTCATCCAAGTAAGATTGTTTCATATTTATTTCAGAATGCTTCAATCTATAATAAGTGAAAAATTCATTGAGTTGTATTAATTTTTAAGAAAGTTATGGGATTTTAACTGATCCAGATCACAGCTTTTGAGTTAAGTCAATTGAAAGGCAATGGGGAACACGAGTATGAAAATGGCCATAACTTTCTTAATACTGAAGATATGAAAGTGAATTAGGTGTCAAATTAAACTTCTTTTTATGCTTTATCTGATGGGATAAATTGCAGACTTGATTTTTAAAATCTCAAAATTTTGTAACATTGCTACAACCTACAGTTCAAAAATGCTACTTTTGGACACTGACGTAGTCAGAGAACATGGGAAGACCTGAGTAAAGGGGGATGGAAGGGGCCAGCAAAAAAACCTCCGGAGCATACTACCAAAGTAGTACCAGCATCTCATGCACCACCAGGGGGCAGAACACCCTCAATCTCTGCTATACATGCCTCCCTTGACTACATTTTGGGAAATCTGATCACCTAGCTGTGCTTCTGCTCCCTGCCTACAAACAAAAATTGAAGCAGGAGGATCCGGTACAGAGAGTTGTGGACCAAAGCACACGGTGACATCGTATGCGACTGCTTTGAGTCAGTGGACTGGCCCATATTCCCGGATACCGCAGCTAACCTGAATGAGTACGCTACTGCCGTGACTGACTTCATCAACTAGTGCGTGGAAGACTGTGTGCCAACTAACTCAATCCGAGTGTTCCCCAACCAGAAACAAAGGATGAACCATGAGGTACATAATGTTTGGGACAAAGACCTATCATTTATTTATTTGCCTCTGTACTCCACAATTTGAGATTTGTAAAAGAAAATAATCACATGTGGTTAAAGTACACAATGTCAGATTTTATTAAAGGCAATTTGTATACATTTTGGTTTCAAATTACAGCTGTGTTTATACATGGTCCCCCCATTTCAGGGCACCATAATGTTTGGGCACATGGCTTCACAGGTGTTTATAACTGCTTCAGGTGTGTTTAATTGCCTCCTTAATGTGGGTATAAGGGAGATCTCAGCACCCAGTCTTTCCTCCAGTCTTTCCATCACCTTTGGAAACTTCTATTGCTGTTTATCAACATGAGGACCAAAGTTGTGCCAATGAAAGTTAAAGAAGCCATTATGAGACTGAGAAACAATAATAAAATTGTTAGAAACATCAGCAAACTGTTTGGAACATCATTAAAAAGAAAGAGAGCTCTGGTGAGCTTACTAATCGCAAAGGGACTGGCAGGCCAAGGAATACCTCCACAGCTGATGACAGAAGAATTCTCTCTATAATAAAGAAAAATCCCCAAACACCTGTCCGGCAGATCAGAACACTCTTCATGAGTCAGATGTGGATTTGTTAATGACCACTGTCCGCTGAAGACTTCATGAACAGAAATACAGAAGCTACTCTGCAAGATGCAAACCACTGGTTAGCTGCAAAATAGGATGGCCAGGTTACAGTTTGCCAAGAAGTTCTTAAAAGAGCAACCACGGTTCAAGAAAAGGGTCTTGTGGACAGATGAGACAAAGATTAACTTATATCAGAGCGATGGCAAAAGCAAAGTATGGAGGAGAGAAGGAACTGACCAAGATCCAAAGCATACCACCTAATCTGTGAAACATGGTGTGAGAGTGTTATGGCCTGGGCATGTATGACACCTGGCCCTTCAAACTCCAGTGTGCCTCTCCCCAGGGAGACTGTTGCAGAGGTTAGAGTGGCCTTCCTGAGTGTAAATCCACGAAAAACAACTGGCCCAGATGGAGTTCCTCATCGTGTCATTAGTAGCTGCATGGACCAGCTAGCGGGACCAGCTAGTGGACACCTTTAATCTCTCCCTATTCTGTTCTGAGTTACCCACCTGCTTCAAGAAGATAACCATCATCCCAGTGCCAAAGAAAACCAAGACCTCATGCTTAAACGACTACCAAACAGTGGCCTTGATATCCATCATCATGAAATGTTTTGAGAGGCTAGTTATGGAACGCATTAAATCCAATGCAACAGCGGACCTGACCCACAGCAGTTCACCTACCGCCACCACAGGCCCACGGACAATGCCATCGCCCTAACTATACACTCATTCCTGGAACACCTGGAGAAGAGAGACACCTACGTCACACTCCTATTAACCATATAACCATATAACAATTACAGCACGGAAACAGGCCATCTCGGCCCTTCAAGTCCGTGCCGAACAACTTTTTTCCCTTAGTCCCACCTGCCTGCACTCATACCATAACCCTCCATACCCTTCTCATCCATATGTCTATCCAATTTATTTTTAAATGATACCAACGAACCTGCCGCCACCACTTCCACTGGAAGCTCATTCCACACCGCTACCACTCTCTGAGTAAAGAAGTTCCCCCTCATGTTACCCCTAAACCTCTGTCCCTTAATTCTAAAGTCATGTCCTCTTGTTTGAAACTTCCCTATTCTCAAAGGGAAAAGCTTGTCCACATCAACTCTGTCTATCCCTCTCATCATTTTAAAGACCTCTATCAAGTCCCCCCTTAACCTTCTGCGCTCCAGACAATAAAGACCTAACTTATTCAACCTATCTCTGTAACTTAGCTGTTGAAACCCAGGCAACATTCTAGTAAATCGCCTCTGTACCCTCTCTATTTTGTTGACATCCTTCCTATAATTGGGCGACCAAAATTGTACACCATACTCCAGATTTGGTCTCACCAATGCCTTGTACAATTTTAACATTACATCCCAGCTTCTATACTCAATGCTCTGATTTATAAAGGCTAGCATACCAAAAGCTATCTTTACCACCTTCAAGGAACTATGCACGGTTATTCCCAGATCCCTCTGTTCAACTGTATTCTTCAATTCCCTACCGTTTACAATGTACGTCCTATTTTGATTTGTCCTGCCAACGTGTAGCACCTCACATTTATCAGCATTAAACTCCATCTGCCATCTTTCAGCCCATTTTTCCAACTGGCCTAAATCATTCTGTAGACTTTGGAAATCCTCTTCATTATCCACAACACCCCCTATCTTGGTATCATCTGCATTCTTACTAATCCAATTTACCACCCCTTCATCCAGATCATTGATGTACATGACAAACAACAAAGGACCCAACACAGATCCCTGAGGCACCCCACTAGTCACCTGCCTCCAACCCGACAAACAGCCATCCACCATTATGCTCTGGCTTCTCCCATTCAGCCACTGTTGAATCCATCTTGCTATTCCTGCATTTATACCCAACAGTTGAACCTTCTTAACCAACCTTCCATGAGGAACCTTGTCAAAGGCCTTACTGAAGTCCATATAGACAACATCCACTGCTTTACCCTCGTCAATTTCCCTAGTAACCTCTTCAAAAAATTCAAGAAGATTAGTCAAACATGACCTTCCAGGCATAAATCCATGTTGACTGTTCCTAATTAGACCCTCTTTATCCAAATACTTATATATATTATCTCTAAGTATCTTTTCCATTAATTTGCCCACCACTGAAGTCAAACTAACCGGTTTATAATTGCTAGGTTTACTTTTAGAACCCTTTTTAAACAATGGAACAACATGCACAGTACGCCAATCCTCGGGGACTATTCCCGTTTCTAATGACATTTGAAATATTTCTGTCATAGCCCCGGCTATTTCTACAATAACTTCCCTCAATGTCCTAGGGAATATCCTGTCAGGACCTGGAGACTTATCCACTTTTATATTTTTCAAAAGTGTCAGTACTTCTTTTACTTTGAAACTCATAGTATCCATAGCTACTCTACTAGTTTCCCTTACCTCACATAATTCAATATCCTTCTCCTTGGTGAATACCGAAGAAAAGAAATTGTTCAATATCTCCCCCATCTCTTTTGGCTCTGCAGATAGCTGTCCACTCGGTCTCTCCAATGGACCAATTTCATCCCTTGTTATCCTTTTGTTATTAATATAGCTGTAGAAACCCTTTGGATTTACTTTCACCTTACTTGCCAAAGCAACCTCATATCTTCTTTTAGCTTTTCTAATTTATTTCTTAAGATTCTTTTTACATTCCTTATACTCCTCAAGCACCTCATTTACTTCATGCTGCCTATAATTATTGAAGATCTCCCTCTTTTTCCGAACAAGATGTCCAATTTCCCTTGAAAACCAGGGCTTTCCAATTTTTACTGGTTCCTTTCAACCGAACAGGAACATAAAGATTCCCTTTAAAGATTTCCCCTTTAAATGTCCTCCATTTCTCCTCTACATCTTTCCCATAAAAGAAAATGTCCCAGTTCACTCCTTTTAAATCATCTTGCATCTCGTTAAAGTTAGCCTTTCTCCAATCAAAAATCTCAACCCTAGGCCCAGTTCTGTCCTTCTCCATAATTATATTGAAACTAATGGTATTCTTAGACATGTATGAAGGAATCGCAGATGCAAGTTTAAACCGAAGATAGACACAAAAAGCTGGAGTAACTCAGCAGGATAGGCATCTCTGGAGAGAAGGAATGGGTGAAATTTTGGGTCGAGGCCCTTCTTCAGAATGGTAAGGGATAAGGGAAACGAGAGATATAGACGGTAATGTGAAAAGGTGAAGAACAATGAATGGAAGATATGCAAAACGAAAGGATGAAAAAGGAAACAGGCCATTGTTAGCAGGAGCCTGCAGAATTACCATTGTGGAGCTTGAGATCCCTTTGTCAGGGATCGACTTCGGGAGCTCCAACATCAACGGCCGTTAACATCATGGAGCTTACGGTCCCTTGGTTAGGGACTTAATCGGACTTTGCTGGCTTTACCTTGCACTAATCGTTATTCCCTTATCCCCTTAGCATGTATCTATACTCTGTAAATGACTCGATTGTAATCATGTTTTGTCTTTCTGCTGACTGGTTAGCACACAACAAAAGCTTTTCACTGTACCTCAGTACATGTGACAATAAACTAAACTAAAGTTGGTGAGGTAGAGAATCATCAATTATATCACTAATTAGATACGGAGAGAAGGCAGCGTTGATTTTTATTGCTCACCAATGTTTACATGCAGCAGATGCAGCAAAAAACTGGAAAAGTATGGAATCAGAGGGGTTGTGCTTGAGTGGATGAGAAGCTACATAAGTAAAATACATCAGTTTGGGCAACTAGGGGACTGCAAATCAACATGCTTAGAAATAACTTGTGGAGTCCCACATGGATCGGTTTTGGGCCCCAAATGATTTATTTTGTATATTAATGATATATGTAGGGTGTCAAACCTCTTGAAATTTGTGTCATTTGCAGATGACACTAATATTTTCTGTGATGGGGACAATTTGCAGCAGCTTTTGGAGGTGATCACAGCAGAAATGAGTAAACTAAAAACATAGTTTGATTTGAATAAATTATCATTAAATTTAAAACCAAACTTATGCTGTTTGGAAAACGCAAAATAAATACACAAGTAAAAGTAATGATAAATAATGTTGAAATAGAGAGATTGTATGAAAATAAATTTCTGGGAGTGATTCTTGATCACAAAATCTGCTGGAAACCCCATATAAAACATGTGAGAGCAAAAGTAGAATGGAGTATTGGAGTGATGGGGAAAGCAAGGCATGTTTTGAATGAGAGAGCACTGTATATTCTGTACAGCTCACTTGTGTTACCGTATTTAGATTACTGTGTGGAAGTATGGGGCAACACCTGCAAAACCACCTTACAATCACTAAGCACACTACAAAAAAGAGCTATTCGTATAGTAAACAATGTAGGATATCATGATCACACCAATATATTGTATTTAAAATTACACACCTTAAAGATTAAGGATCTGGTAGAATTTAAGACTGCACAAATAATTTATAAAGCAAAAAATAAACTACTACCTGTAAACAGACACAAACTGTACAAAGACAGAGAGGGGGGGTTATAACTTTAGAGGGAAACTAAACCTGAAACAGCATTATGCTCGGACCTATTTAAAAAATGTGTATTTCCATTTGTGGGGTGGTTTTGTGGAATGGTCTTGATGAAACAATTAAACAAAGTATGAATATAATGCAATTTAAAAAAATGTACAATAGATATATCCTTGAAAAGTACAGTAATAAGGAAGGAGAATGTAAATGTCACAGATGATAATGGTGTTTGTTCTATTGTTCTTTTCTTTTTTGTTTTTTTTTTATTAATAGCTTGATTTGAGTAGTTTGATTTGAATTGTTTATTTAGTTTATTTTATTGAATTTTGCATTTGTTAATGGTGAAGAATGGGGGTAGGACTTGACAAGCATAGGCTTCTTCCTATCCTTTTTCGAACAAGTCTAATGTGTATTGTTGAAATTGACTTTTGATTTTTTAATTTATGTATGTACATATATGTCATGTGTATGTGTACATGTATATATATATGTACATGTATATGTATGGGTGTATGTATTTATGTATATATAATTTTCCTTTTATTTATTCATTTTCATCTTTTCTTTTCTCTTTTTTTTAATTGTTCGAAATAATGAAAGATCATATCAATAAAGAAAGATATCAATTTACTGATTTCTCCATGAAAACTTAATTGTACATGTCTAATATTCTGTTAAAGACCTTTTTTTGATCCACACTAATTAAGCAAACTTCCTCCCTCTTTTCTTATCTGTAGGTAATTGTATCCCTGAGTGCTGCAAGGCGTACATGAAAAGATCATTTTAACTTCTCCCGCTCCCACTGGGCAGAGGTAAAGAAGCTTGAAAACACATAAAACCAGACTCTGTTGTCCCACTCTATTATCAAATTTCTGAATTCCATAAGCTAGTATATAGTTTCAATTTTCCAACTTGCCTCATTTCAGGCATTGGACTTTATCTTCTGAAACTGTAATGGTACTATGCTGTGGAACTAGATTCTGCACTCTTTTTTTCTTCACTCTACATGTCGTACTTGCATATGGCATAGTATTATCTGAGTTAATTAGATAGCATGCAAACCAAAGCTTTTCTCTCTATCTCAGAAGACATGACAATAATAAACTTAATGGATTTGCCCACTTAGGCAATTTTTTGGGCAACTACAGGAGACTGCCGCAAGATTTTCACTATGTTGAAACATTTTTGGCAACAGTTCTTGCTGTCGTAGGTTTTTGTAGGTGTTGTCGTAGGTTGTCTTGGGTTGTCTAAGGTGCTGTCGTAGGTTGTCGTCAGGTATCGCAGATGAATTCCATTAAAACTGGTCCCTGGCAGTCGCCTAAAGAGTCGCATAAGTGGGACAGGCCCATAAACCAAATTCTGATCCTGGTGGATCACCAGCTCTAAAACAGATTGAACATGATTGACGATGACCCTGGATAGGATTTTGTAATTCATGTTTAGTGATGAGATGTGTCAGCAATTTCTGATCTCTTCCCTTTCCTACTTCAATTTACAGATGAATTTGATGATAACATCTCATGATGTCATACTGTTAGCTACACAACTTGTACAACTCAACTGGTAAACTGCTGCTTCCAGGAGTTATATATCCTTAAGGAATGGACAGATTTGGTCAGCTGCTTTTAAAGTTGATGGACGATGCAGTTCAATAGCAAAGTTTACTCATTAAATTTGCAATATGTAATTGTAAGGTGAGGGAGAAAATGGGGCAAGTGAGATAATTCACACCATATCCATTCATTTTCTTTCACTAAGTATATTTTCAATGGGGAACCTGTGGGAAACGCCACAAGAATTACCTACCTTGGCAGCATGTTCACAGTAGATGGAGATGTAGAGGTTGACATCAACTCCCGAATTGGTAAAAGCTGCATCAGTCTTCAGACAAATGCAGCCAATATGGTCTAGTGGCAAGATATCCAAGATGCTAAAAGTCAAGCTTCCAGTCCGTAGTCCTCCCTACAGCCCTCTATGCCAGTGAGACATGGAAAATCAATGTGAAGATGAAAAATAAATTGGATGCATTCCAACAACGTTGTTTGAAGAAGATCCTGAAGACCAGCTACAGAGACCACATCACAAACAAGGAGATGTACCGGGAAACTGCAACAAAGCCTCTCAGACATGAGATAGAGGGATGCAGGATGAGATTTGCAGGACATGTACTCAGAATGTCACCAGAATGTGCACCTAAGATAGCAATGACATGGCAACCTGATGGAAGAAAGAAAAGCGGCCGACCAAAACTCACATGGAGCAGAACATTCCAGAAGGATTTTGAAGCCTGGGACGGAAGCCTATCAAGGGTGGAAGACGTCACACATAACCGAACATAATGGCAAAAGCTTGCTGGCCAATGCACTCAACAGTGTGGGAGGAACAAAGTCTAAGTAAGTATATTTTCTCCATATCATTTTCAATTACATAATACAGTTCATTAAAAGTATGCTGCATATTTCAAAAGTTCTTTAATTTTCAGTTAGTTTTGTTTGGATGTGCTGTATTCTTTTTTTATCATTCCAATAAGATTCTCCAAACAAATTCTATGCTCTGTGCTGCCATGCTCTATCCAGCGTGTGTCACTGTAGGCAGGATTTACTGTGCAATGTCTTGTTCCTGAAACTCCACTATCAACCGTCTGAAAGTGAGAAGCGTTACGCATGAACTCCTAATCATTATGTTGTGTACCCTACTCATCAACCCAATCTACCTCCATTGCACATGCTCAGTTTCCTCCTCCTGTATTACAGCAACTCATTTACTCCCATCTTCGGCATTTCATTGTTACTGTTCTATACTCATGCAATCAGTTTGATCCATCTATCTATCTTTTATCTATACTATTACTAAAACTCTCATCTTGACCACTTCCGGTCTGCATTGTATTTAAATTTGTGCAAAAACGATCCCCCATAGCGCTACGAATTTTCGCCAGGTTACTCACCATTCTCCTCTGCTGTAAGTCAAATAAGTTTTGTTCCGATCGGTGAAATAGTACAAAGGTTATGAAGGTTTACAAATTGTACAAACCGCCCCTTCCAGAACCCACTGTCAATAACTGCAGCGAGAATAATAAAAAGCTGAAGGGGTGCAGTGTGTTAAGCAGCTCGCGGAGAGTGAGCAGCGTGCAGAGAGTGAGCAGCGTGCGGGCTGCTTCTGCGGAGACCAGCACGACCATCCGGAAGCTGCTGAGTTGAACCGGAAGCCTCTGATTGAAGCCGGAGTGGAACCGGGATCTACCATGATGAAGGTGCGGGGTGAGCAGAGTGCGAGCTGCGTTTGCTGCGACCATCCCCTCTCTCCACACCCCCCTTCCCCACACACCCCCCCCCATTCCCCACACTCCCCTTCCCCAACCCCCCCTCCCCCACCCCAAACCTCCCCTCTCCACTCCAAAACCCCCCTCCCCCACACCCTGACTGGGACCAGGCCTCCCATGTGACTGGGACCCAACGGGTGTTGGGTCCCACTTAGTCTAGTACATACTTATAACTGCTTGGATAGCAGATTATTATCATATTTGTCATGCAAGTATGAATCTTCTTGTTTTGCAAATTTATTTAAAGATCATCTTGAATGACCACAACATTCTGTAACTTCTCCCGATGCAGGGCCCGTGACTGGAGGATCACCCAATGATGAGCGTCTACCACTCTCATCAATCAACGAATGTTGTGAAATGCTCCCCACCTACTGGCACAAGAGACTTCTTAACATCTTGTCCTGCGTACTTGATTCTACAAACACCTCAATAACACTATAGAATGGCATGGAGGTACAGCTGGTAGAGCTGCTGCCTCACAGTGACAGAGACCTGGGTTTGACCCTGACCTTGGTTACTGTCTGTGCAGAGTTTGTCCATTCTCCCTGTGACCACGTGGGTCCTCTGCGTGCTTCTGTTTCCTCTCACATCCAAGACGTGAGGGTTTGTCGGTTAATTGGCTCTGTAAATTGCGCTCAGCGTGTACAGAGTAGGAACTAGTGTGAATGGGCGATCGATGGTCAGCGTGGAATCCGTGGGCCAAAGGACTTGTTTCAATGCTGTATCTCTAAACTGAACTAAATCATTCTTAGTCACAACAGGGCTCGAAATTAGCGGTTGCCCGGTTGCCATTGACCACAGAAAGTGCCGCCGGGCAACCTTAATGGCGACTCATTTTGCCCGGCTTGGCACCCAAATACTGGTTTATACCGGTAGATGCAAAAAACTAGAGTAACTCCACGGGTCATGCAGTGCCTCTGGCGAATAGGAACTGACGTTTTATGTCGGTGGCTGTATTCCACCAGTATCTTTGATTGCGGGGCAAAGATACTAGGAGCGGAGTGACGAAGGGTCGGAGCGAATGATGGGTCTTGAACAGCGGCAACTGTGGCAGCAGCAGCTCCACCGCCGCCTCCTCCTCCTCCATCCCGCCTCCCTCCTCCCGGCCTCGACGTGCGAGAGGGGTTGTTTTGAAAGTGCCTTATGCAGATTTGCCATCAGCGGCCGCTATCGCCCTAATAATGGCCACTGCCTGCAAATCCACGCTTTCAAAACAACCCCTCTCACACGCCGAGGCTGGGAGGAGAGAGAGAGGGAGGGGGAGGCCTTCTTCCGCCGTCTGAAGCAGCTGCACCAAAGATCCTATAGCTATAGGATCTTTGAGCTACATCGCTCGGTCTTGCTACATCGCTCGGTCTTGCTACATCGCTCGGTCTTGCACCTTCCTGTCGGCTGGCAGAGAAGAGGAGGTGGTTGCGAGGTGGCGTTGGAAAGGGACAGCCAAGGCAGTGGGGCAATATTGTCCAAGGCGTCTGACTCTCTCTCTCTCCCTCTCTCTCTCTCTCTCTCTCTCTCTTCCCCCCACCCCCTCTCTCTCTCTCTCTCTCTCTCTTCCCCCCCCCTCTCTCTCTCTTCCTCTCCCCCCCTCTCTCTCTCTCTTCCTCCCATCCATCCTACACTGGTCCCCCAATTCATCCTGTACTGACCCCCCCCCCCCCTTTCCATCCATCCTGCACTTCTCCCCCCATTCATACTGCACTGATCCTCCCATTCATCCCGTACTGACCCACCCTCCATTTACCCTGCACCAATCCCCCCATGCATCCTGTGGAGATCCCCCATTCATCCTATACTGATCCCCTCATTCATCCAGCATAGACCCTCCAATCCACACTGTCCTGACCACACCCCCGCCCCCCCCCCCATTCATCCAGTACTGATCCCGCCCATTCATCCTGTGCTGATCCTCCCCCCCATCCATGCTGTATGATCCCCCCATTCAAGAAGAATGGGGGGAACAGTCTGAAGAAGGGTCGCGACCTGAAACGTTGCCTATTTCCTTAGCTCCATAGATGCTGCCTCACCTGCTGAATTTCTCCAGCATTTTTGTCTACCCCCATTCATCCTGTACTGATCCACCCATCCCCCCCCCCATCCATCCTGTACTGATCCCCACATTATACACCACTAACATCCCCCATGCTCTCCCCTCACAATTTTACATACTCCAACCAACACGTACTAATTCACCTGCCTCAGTCCATCCATCGATGTTTAGTTTGTGAGTTATTTGAAGCAGAAATAATATATGAATGTAGACAAAAGTGCTGGAGAAACTCAGCGGATGCGGCAGCATCTATGAAGTGAAGGAAATGGGCAACGTTTTGGGCCGAAACCCTTCTTCAGACTGATGGGTTTCGGACTGAAACGTTGCCTATTTCGTTCGCTCCATAGATACTGCTGCACCTGCTGAGTTTCTCCAGCACTTTTGTCTACCTTCGATTTTCCAGCATCTGCAGTTCCTTCTTGAACATATTATGTGAATGCTTCATTGAACATAATTCTGACTGGTAACTACGCACTTCGTCCGAGCACATTATCACATGCGTCATGCAAACCGTCTTCAATGACCACCTAAACTGTCATTTGGCAATCTAAAAAGATGTCACGGTTGCCCGGCTGGCGACAGGGAAAAAAAGTTAAGAGAGAGCCCTGCACAAGCTTCACCTACCTTGTAATAATCAGTGAACTGCCAGCAACAAACTTCCAGTTCTCTTACAATTATCTCAGGATCCCCAGACAACCATCCTTGGGCAAACTTCTCTCACTATTTACATTTTGTTTCAGATGACATTATTGAACAAGAGCAAGATCTCCCACTTGGACTGAGGACACCAAGCTCTGGCCCTTCACTCGCTCCCTGGACACCCTCTATTGCTTCTTCCATCATACTACATGGCCAGCATCCGGTAAAGGAAGAAGAGGAAGCGTAATATTAAGGTTAACTTTACTCTTTCTTCAAGCAACATCCACAAAATTCAGTTTATGTACAACTCATCCATCTCATTCTCTCATCAGAGAACATTCACCTATTACAAGATCTCACACAGTTATGTACAAGTTCAGTACCTGAGAACTGTCTGTAAACTGAACAATTTCTCCCAAATTGTAATGTGAAATCTTAAAGGGCCTGTCCTACCAGCATCCGACTCCATGCGATGAGCGCGATCAAACTAGTAGTGGGGGCAGCGCAGAGGTCGGGTGATCCCCTGTACAGGGCCGTTCCCACCAGCATGTGCCTGCATGCGGCAAGCGCGACCAAACCGGCAATGAGGGCCGCGCGGAGGTCGGGTGAGTGGCGCAACGCGGCGCAAAGCTAACTTGGAGTGAAGTCTTAAAGGTAAGTTTGCCAGGACAGAGAGGGGCACACAGAGAGGGGCACAGAGGCACACACACAGAGGGCCACGGAGCCACACACATAGAGGGTCACGGAGGCATCTACAGAGAGGGTCACGGAGGCATGACGTCGTGACGGTGTGTAATGCGTTGAGGCGACAGCGAGCCGACAAGCCGTTGCCGAGCGGAATGTTTGAACATAGTTTTTCGGAGCCCCACGCGATGTCGGGACGAACTCCGCACAATTCCGCACGGCCCTGGCGACCGAGGTGGGACCGGCCCCGCGACGCCGGACGGCTCAAGCGACCATGTTAGGTCGCGCTCATCGCATAGTTGCATGCTGCTGGGACAGGCCCTTTAGTCACCAATCTTTGAGGACTCAATTACAAAAGGTACATTGGGTAAGGTGAGCAGAGGTGACACGAGTTACTACCAGCAAGTGGATGGTGTCATGTGTTTATCTGAGTCCACCCCAAGTGCAGTGCTGGTGAGAGCTGATCAGCTAATCAGCAAGAAAAGCATCGGCAATTTAGTGATGGAAATGTGCATTAAGAAGAGGTGGCTGGTGGTTTGTAATATATAGCCTTATTTGAAGAAGGGTTTGGTGCAGGCATTGTATTTTTCTGTGGGTGATCTTTGTATTGCTCCATGGTAAAGAGATTCAAGTACCACACCTGAGAACAGAGTCTGGGAGAATTTGCGAAAGTGCGATTATTGTACGATGACTTCAACAGCCCAGGAACTACCCAAATTTCCTTCATCAACAGTCTACTGTAAAGAGCTCTGGTACTTGTGCATCTGGAATATTATGCACAAGTTAAGTGTCCCCACCTCAAGAAGGATATACTTGCAAATGAGGGAGTGTAGCAAATTTTCACCAGGTTGTTTCATTAAGATATCAGTTTTGCTGCACAAGCAAAGATTAAGGAGGATTGACCAATACGCTTGGTTTTGAAGAATCAACAGTGATATCATTGAAAGGCAAAACATAATAATTCCTCAGAAGGTTAAAAGGGAAGCTGTGGAGTTAATGTTTCTCCAGTTGGACCATCTTCACCCGATGTCATGGTCTCAAAATAAGTGGTAGTCAATGTAGAACCGAGAAGAAATATATTCAATCAAAGGATAGTAAACCTTTGGAATTCCTTGTGAAGAGGCTGTGGAGGCTCATTTGCAGAGTATATTGAAGACCAAAATCATGCAAATTCTTTGATATTAAATTAAGAGATTTTGGGTTACGGTACTACAGGACAGTGTCAGCGAGGTAAAGGATTAGCATTGAAGCCATGAGGTGACATTCAACCTACAGTGGCTTTTATTTCTGTACCTGAGGGAATTGTTTTTTCACAAGGATTATGGTAGTTCAAGGAAGTGGACCAAATCTTATTCTAACAGCAAGTTGAATTATGCTACATTTTGAGTTTGCCAGACACGCGCAGAACAAATAAATGTTCCTCCTTTCTCCACAACATTTGATAGAAAACCTTAAGACACCTTGCTTCAAGCTCTACTTCACCACCTTCCTCACTTTTATGACCATCTCTTTGACCATTGAGATGGTCCCACATAGGCGCTCATGAAATCTATTTAATTACATTGCCATGGTGCTTTGGAAAGCTTGGCTTTAAATTATAGACAAAAGACAATAGACAATAGGTGCAGGAGTAGGCCATTTGGCCCATTGAGCCAGCACCGCCATTCAATGTGATCATGGCTGATCATCCCCAATCAGTACCCTGCTCCTGCCTTCTCCCCATATCCCCTGACTCCTATCTAGCTCTCTCTTGATAGTATCCAGAGAACCGGCCTCTGAGGCAGAGAATTCCACAGACTCACAACTATGAGAAAAATAGTTTCCTCATCTCCGTTCTCCGTTCATAATTTCCTCATCTCCGTTTCCTTCATCTCCGTTCTAAATAGCTTACCCCTTATTCTTAAACTGTGGCCCCTGGTTGTGGACTCCCCCAACATCGGGAACATGTTTCCTGCCTCTAACGTGTCCAAACCCTTAATAATCTTATATGTTTCAATAAGATTCCCTCTCATCCTTCTAAACTCCAGAGTTTACAAGCCCAGCTGCTCAATTCTCTCACCATATGACTATCCCGCCATTAACCTTGTAAACCTACGCTGCCCTCCCTAAAAAGCAAGAATGTTCTTCCTCAAATTACGGGTCCGAAGCTGCAGGTGAGGTCTTACTTGGGCCCTATACAACTGCATAAGGACCTCTTTGCTCCTATACTCAACTCCTCTTGTTATGAAGGCCAACGTGCCTTTCGATTTCTTCACTGGCTGCTGTACCTGCAGCTTACTTACATTGACTGATGGACAAGGATCCACAGATGCTGTTGCACTTCCTCTTTTCCCAACTTGACACCAATTTGGATAATCTGCCTTCCTGTTTTTGCCACCAAAGTGGATAACCTCACATTTATCCACATTAAACTGCATCTACCATGCACCTGCCCACTCATCCAACCTGTCCAAGTCACCCTGCATTCTCATAGCATCCTCCTCACAGTTCACACTGCCACCCAGTTGTGTGTCATCTGCAAATTTGCTAATGTTACTTTGAATCCCTTCATCTAAATCATTGATGTATATTGTAAATAGCTGTGGTCCCAGCACCGAGCCTTGCAGAAGCCCACTAGTCACTGCCTGCCATTCTGAAAGGGACCAGTTGATCCCTATCTTTGTTTCCTGTCTGCCAATCAATTTTCTATCCATGTCAGCACTCTAACCCCAATACCTTGTGCCCTAATTTTGCCCACTAATATCCTATGTGGGACATTATCAAATGTTTTCTAAAAGTCCAGGTACACTACATCCACTGGCTCTCCTTTGTCCTAGTTACATCCTCAAAAATATCCTCAAAAACCAGTTATAATGGGTGACTTCAATCTACATATAGATTGGGTGAATTAAATTGGCAGGGGTGCTGAGGAAGAGGATTTCTTGGAATGTATGCGGGATAGTTTTCTAAACCAACATGTAGAGGAACCAACGAGAGATGCGGCTATTCTAGACTGGGTATTGAGTAATGAGGAAGGGTTAGTTAGCAGTCTTGTTGTGCGTGGCCCCTGGGCAAGAGTGACCATAATATGGTTGTTCTTCATTAGGATGGAGAGTGACATAGTTAATTCAGAAACAAGGGTTCTGAACTTAAAGAAAGGTAACTTTGAAGGTATGAGACTTGAATTGGCCAAGATAGACTGGCAATTGATTCTTAAAGGTTTGACGGTGGATATGCAATGGAAGGCATTTAAAGACCGCATGGATGAACTACAACAATTGTTCATCCCAGTTTGGCAAAATAATAAATCGGGGAAGGTAGTGCATCCGTGGATAACAAGGGAAATCATGGATAGTATCAAAACAAAAGATGAAGCATAGAAATTAGCCAGAAAAAGCAGACTGGGAGAAAGTCCAGCAGAGGACAAAGTACTTAATTAGAAAAGGGAAAATAGATTATGAAAGAAAACTGGCAGGGAACATAAAAACTGACTGCAAAAGTTTTTATAGATATGTGAAGAGAAAAAGATTAGTTAAAACAAATGTAGGTCCCTTGCAGTCAGAAACAGGTAAATTGATCATGAGGAACAAGGACATGGCAGACAAATTGAATAACTACTTTGGTTCTGTCATCACTAAGGAAGACATAAATAATCTGCCAGAAATAGCAGGGGACCGGGGGTCAATTGAGATGGAGGAAATGAGTGAAATCTAGGTTAGTCGGGAAGTGGTGTTAGGTAAATCCCCAGGGCCTGATAGGCTGCACCCCAGAGTGCTTAAGGAAGTAGCCCCAGAATAGTGGATGCATTAGTGATAATTTTTCAAAACTCTTTAGATTCTGGAATAGTTCCTGAGAATTGGAGGGTAGCTAATGTAACCCCACTTTTTAAAAATGGAGGGAGAGAGCAAACGGGGAATTACAGACTAGTTAGTCTAACGTCAGTACTGGGGAAAATGCTAGAATCAGTTATTAAAGCTGGGATAGCAGCACATTTGGAAAGTGGTTAAATCATTGGACAAAGTCAGCATGGATTTATGAAAGGTAAATCATGTCTGACAAATCTTATAGAATTTTTTTGAGGAATTAACTAGTAGAGTGGATAAGGGAAACCAGTGGATGTGTTATATCTGAACTTTCTGAAGGCTTTCGACAAGGTCCCACATAAGATATTAGTATGCAAACTTAAAGCACACGGTATTGGGGGTTTAGTATTGATGTGGATAGAGAACTGGCTGGCAGACAGGAAGCAAAGAGTAGGAGTAAATGGGTCATTTTCAGAATGGCAGGCAGTGACTTGTGGTGTACTGCAAGGCTCAGTGCTGGAACCCCAGCTATTTACAATATACATTAATGATTTGGACGAGGGAATTGAATGCAACATCTCCAAGTTTGTGGATGACACAAAGCTGGGGGGCAGTGTTAGCTGTAAGGAGGATGCTAGGAGGCTGCAAGGTGACGTGGATAGGTTGGGTGAGTGGGAAAATGCATGGCAGATGCAGTATTATGTGGATAAATGTGAGGTTATCCACTTTGGAGGCAAGAGCAGGATACTTTTAAGACTATTCAGAGATATTTCTCTAACTGTTTAATAATGAATGAACATGTGTCAGAGACTCTACATCTATATTGATAATAGTGTAGGACAATTATTGCCATACATATTTACCATTATCATTATCAATCTCAATTAAGAAACCAAATTATCCAACATTTTCTATTAAATGCTCATGATTCCCGAATTACTGCCACAATTTGCCATCTGTTTAAAAGAAATAAATGTTAGGAAGTTACATTTTCTGGTCTCTCCTCAGACTTGATCTGATATCTTGACGGATGAAAGGGAACATAACACAGTCAGTCAGCAGTGCTTGGTAGTGTTGTGAGAAAAGCCCCAGGCAATTGCGAGTCTATCTGCAGTAGCTGAAGGTCAACTTGCCAGACAGAGCCAAAAGTATGTTTTGCTTCATTTTCAATCATGGGCTAAGATATGCTTTACCCATGAGAGTAAATTTATATGAGAAGAAACAGCATCTGGTCGTTAAAATCTGCATTAATTGTGGGTCGGATCTTTCATGCATATCATCCTATTGGTGGAACTATGGTCTCCATCAGCACCAATAACTTATTAAGAGGATATACAAGCCTGATGAATAACCATCTGTGTGTTCGGGTGTAACAAGTTTTAGTTCTGGTGATGTGTCGGAAGGTTCTGCAAATGATGGTTTATACCGAAGATAGACGCAAAATGCTGGAGTAACTCAGACAAATAGTCTGAAGAATGGTCTTGAACTGAAACGACATCCATTCCTTCCCTCCAGAGATGCTGCCTTTTGTGTCTTCCAGCATTTTGTGTCTATCTTCGGTTTAAACTAGCATCTGCCGTTCTCGAGAAATGAGCTACATCGATAGTCGTGACGTTATGGTTATTTTAACATGCTGTTGATCAAAGCTAACCAAGTTTATATCTCTATCAAAGACCTAATAATAGAAATCAGGGTTCTGGTGAAAGATTACAGATGCAAAACATTAACTCTGTTCCTCTTTAAACATATGCCACTTGACCTGCTTAGCATTTCCATTGTTTTCCATTTGCACTTCACATGTCCAGCATCCACAAGGTTTCATTTTGTCCATTGAAATCCTATGTTTGCAGTAAGGTGAGAAATATATAAAAACAACTAAACAGCTCTTCAAGTCTGTTCTGCATTTAAAATGATCAGAGCTAGAGCTGTTCATATATTCTATAGGCAGCATTCACCAGCTGAGAGCTGATGGCAAAAGGAAACCAAAAGGCTGAAGACTCTACCAGGTGGCACTACTGAATTGGGCAAAATATCATTTACGGCTAATTAATTTAGAATGATTACTGACTGCAATAACCAACCAGGATTCTTCATAGTGCAGCTCCACTCAGGGTTTGTCTTGAAATTTCCAATTGGTAGCCAATTTCACACTTGCGTCATTCAGTTTACAGTTGGAGAAACAGCACCTAACTGACGGTCAGGACAAGATGTTTTTTATGCAACTGATCAAGGAGGAGGATTTTTTTCAGCCCAACAGGTCCTCAAAACACCTCAATTAAGATCACATGGCAAAATGTACACATTTGAAGTAGTTTACAATGGTTTAGATAACGGTGTTTTCTAATATTTAAGTAAATTATTATTTCTCTCTCCAGATACTGCAGAAAATCTGACCACAGCATACAGTTTAAAGAATATGTTTGATGTGATGAAATAAATGTTATTTTTCTCCGAGAGATTAAGAGAGGAAAATCATCCGACCTCTCAACAAGCATTGAGTATTTGATAAATACCAAAAATCCCAGGAGGTATTTCAGTACAATTTAATCTGATCCCAGGATCAAACTGTTAAAACTAATTACACATTTTGTGTTTGCCTCCAGCTGTTTGATACTTCTCTGTGATATTACAAAAATATCATCTTGCATATCCCAATAATACATTGAAATGCTGCATCAGTTTTCATCCACCTTACTGTTCACAAATCCTTTAAGTTACGAGCTAAATCATTACTGCCAAAATGACAGTCCCCATCCCTTGAAAGATGAAATTGTAGTTGTTCGTAGACTGCAAACAGAAAATGATGGAACAAGCATCATAATTGGAAAAATAAAATTGATTTTTTCCATGTCGATGGCCTTTTCCAGTGGTATCAGTTTGAAAAGGAAAGACCATAAGACATAGGAACAAAACTAGGCCATTTGGCCCATCAAACCTGTTCTGCCATTCAACTGCACCTTATCTATTTTTTGCTCTCAATCCCATTCTCCTGCTTTCTCCCCATAACCTTTGAAGCCCATTCTAATCAATAATCTATCATTCTCCACTTTAAAAATATCCAAATACGGCCTCCACAGCTGCAACATTTCCACAGATTCACCACCCACTGGCTAAAGAAATTCCTATTCTTCTTCTAAAGGTACACCTTTTTATTCTGAGTCAGTGTCTTCTCGTCATAGACTCTCCCACTACAGCAATCATCCTCTCCATATCCACTTTATCATGGCCTTTCTTTATTAGATAGATTTGAATGAGATACTCCCCCCACTTAACGTTTTAAACCTCAAAGAGTACACTCCCAGAGCTTTTGAACGCTCCTCATACATCAACCCAATCATCCCCAATATCATGCTCGTAAACCTCCTCTGGACCCTCTGCAATGCCAGCATATCCGTCCTCAGATAAATTTACAGTTTTATGCAAAGAGGCAGGAAGAGGAAAATAATAGATGAACATAACAGAGGTAGTGCACGATGAAAAGGGAATGACAATGACCATCCAAAGTAGCAGAAATAGGCTTGTTGTCCTCTGTTATTTAATAAGATTGTGGCTCTAAATGTAAAGAAATAAGAGGCATGTCTATGTGGGATGTAAATTGGAGCAGCAGAGCTGCTAGTTGTAATCACAGGATCAGTCATTATGATTG
This sequence comes from Raja brachyura, assembly GCA_963514005.1. The sequence goes on along the minus strand of OY740781.1, from coordinate 103,015,077 downwards.
GAAATTGCTAAGAAATTCAGAAGTATACAAGGAGCCAATTGTGTCTCTTGATCTTCAACGATGAGCTTCATTAAGGGGCTGTCCCACTTGGGCAACCTAAATGGCGAGTTTTGAAGCATTTGAAAAAATGTCATGTTGAAGGCCTCCTTCGACTATGTAGAAGACCTCCTTCGACCTCCTTCAACTATGTTGAAGACCAGTTTCGACTAGCTACGACTAATTTCGGGAAAATTGGACACCGAATAGTGGAGAGTGAAGATGACCTCCTTCGAACACCCCTCAACTATGATGAAGACTATCTAAGACTATCTTCGACCACCTTCGACTACCCTTGATTACCTACGACGACTAAACCTATGAGTAAAAAAAGTATCAATTTTTTCCATGGCGACCTTTTTCTACTCGCGGGCATTTTTTAACATATTGAAAAAAACCGTTGCAACCTAGCTGAGATCTCAAGTACGCGGAGACCATTCTCGAGCATGAAGAAGAGTTACGAAGACCTCCTTCGACCTCGTGTTCATCAGGAAGACCTCCTATGGCCAGGGTCATTTTTTATCCAGCTGAGTATCTTTAATCTATTTTTATTTTTATTTACAACACACCGCAGCCTCTTGCCCCCAACCATTTAGGAAAATCTGTACATAAATAGGTTTCCTGGCATAATTAAGAAATTGGGGCAGTAATTCTGTTGGTGCCTTCCTTTGACACCTTCGGACATCCCTAGGCATTCCACCAAGAATGAAGCCTGAAGGCAGAAGCTTGATAAAATATTCACCATTTGCATGGATGACTGTACTCCAATAACCCTTGATACCAATTAGGATAAAGCAGTCTGTTGAGCTTACATTACATTCAGCATCTTAAACAATTATGTCCATCACTTGTGCTCAATGGCTGTAGATGTACCATATTAAAATTGCACTGTAGTAGCTCACTTTGACTAGTTCAACAACTGTGTCCAATCCACTAAGGACAACAATTCTTGCACGAAGGAATACCACCACATATACTTTTGCTCTCCATTCTAAATGGCTTACTCCTTATTCTTAAACTGTGGCCCCTGGTTCTGGACTCCCCCAACATCAGGAACATGTTTCTTGCCTCTAGCATGTCCAGACCCTTAAGAATCTTATATGTTTCAATGAGATCCCCTCTCATCCTTCTAAACTCCAGAGTGTACAAGCCCAGCTGCTCCATTCTCTCAACATATGACAGTCCCACTATCCCGGCAATTAACCTTGTAAACCTACGCTGCATTCCCTCAATAGCAAGAATAGAATCAGGGTGGGAACCAAAGCTGGCCTTGTTAATGATGCCCACATCGAGAAAAATTGAATAAAGAAAAAATAGAGTCATGATATGTTTTTCTTTTACCATAGTGGATAACTGGAAACTGAGGATTGGCCAACTGTTTAACACATCTCCCAATATCCATTAACCACAAATTTCCACCGTTGCCAAGAGAGAAAAAAAACAAAACAAAGAAAGAGTTGGGACAACTAACTGAACCAGCTCGGACTGAAATACGTTAAACAGCGGAATACTGCATAGACAAGAGGCAGACTGCAGAGAACAAGGATGAAATCAAATGGTAAAACTAAATATATGGATGTTGAATGTGCTTCATATAATCAATGAACTTATTCATAACTGACACTGCTCAAAAACACAACTGAAGAATCTGTTAAATACCAACACAGCCAAAAAAGAATCTAAAAGTATTCTTTTCCCTACCATTCCTTGACCTCACCATCTCTATTGCAGGTGACACACTCCTGACTGACATCCACTACAAACCAACTGACTCCCACAGCTACCTGGACTACTCTTCCTCCCACCCTGCTTCCTGTAAGGACTCCATCCCCTATTCCCAATTCCTCCGACTACGCCGCATCTGCTCCCAGGATGACTTGTTCCACACCAGGTCATCGCAAATGTCCTCGTTCTTCAGAGAACGGGGTTTCCCCTCCCCCACTATCGATGAGGCTCGCACCAGGGTCTCCTCCATACCCCGCAACACTGCCCTCTCTCCCCATTCCCCCACTCACAACAAGGGCCGAGTCCCCCTGGTCCTCACCTTTCACCCCACCAGCCAGCGCATACAACAGATAGTCCTCCGCCAGTTTCGCCACCTCCAACGTGACCCCTCCACTCGCCACATCTTCCCATCTCCCCCCCTGTCTGCCTTCCGCAAAGACCGCTCCCTCCGCAACTCCCTCGTCAATTCTTCCCTTCCCTCCCGCTCCACTCCTTCCCCGGGCACTTTCCCTTGCAACCGCAAGAGATGCTACACTTGTCCCTTCACCTCCCCCATCCACTCCTTTCAGGGACCCAAGCAGTCATTCCAAGTCCGACAGAGGTTCACCTGCACCTCCTCCAACCTCGTCTACTGCATCCGTTGCTCCAGATGCCAGCTAATCTACATTGGTGAGACCAAGCGGAGGCTAGGCGATCGTTTCGCCGAACACCTCCGCTCGGTCCGCAATAACCAACCCGACCTCCCGGTGGCTCAGCACTTCAACTCCCCCTCCCACTCCGTATCCGACCTCTCGGTCCTGGGCCTCCTCCATGGCCAGAGTGAACAACACCGCAAGTTTGAGGAACAACATCTCATATTCCGCTTGGGGAGTTTGCATCCTCTGGGCTTAAACATTGAATTTTCTCAATTCTGTTAACCCAGACTGCTCCCTTCCCCCCCCCCCCCCCCCCCCACCTCTCCCTCAGCCCTCGGGCCCTGACATTCCTTCTCCATCTCCCCCCCCCCCCCCCCAAGTCGCACTAGCTTCTCATTTTCACACCAGAAACAGCTTACAATGGCTTGCTTCCCTTATCACCAATACTTTTTTGCATATCTTTCACTCATTGTTCTTGCTTTATCTCTCCATATCACTGTTTATATCTCTCGTTTCCCTGATCCCTGACCAGTCTGAAGAAGGGTCTCGACCCGAAACGTCGCCTATCTCCTTCGCTCCTTAGATGCTGCTACACCCGCTGAGTTTCTCCAGCTTTTTGTGTAACCCTCGATTCTCCAGCATCTGCAGTTCCTTCTTTAACACAACAATCTAAAAGTATTATTTGGCAATTATTTCAGGAAATTGCATCTGAACCTAAAGATGTAACTTAATAACTTAAATATCTTTGAAATGAAAAAATATACAAGCTTAAATATTTACTGCCTCCTTTACCACAACCATGTGACATCACTTATGTTGCCGTCCACTATGGGGTCAACTTCCAATGTCTACAGCCATTTTTGTTTCAGGATCCTATCATCTTCCACAGTATTTTGCATTTCAATTGCTTTTTAATCCGCCGCTAATTCTCTACCAGGAATATCCATCTTGAAACTGCTCTGCTTCTCTCTCCAACAGGAATTTTATCTGTCTCTTTCACCTTGCTCACTTTCAATATTTTTTCTTGTTTGATGGAACATTGATGCGACGTTGACCAAAACTCACTCCATAGGCGCAACTCTTAGCAACTGTAATTCTGTCACCAGATAATCTTGGTCTCCACACTTTCATAGGCATTCTCTCCACCATTATTCATCTCTACAACCTAAAACACACTTGTTTTCTCTATTTTTAAATAAAGTTGAAAGGGCAGTGTCCTGAAATGTTAACCTTTTTTCTTTCAACTGATGACAAGTATATACAACATTTTCAGTTTTTTTTATTTTAAGAGAGGATCTTATTGAAACATATAAGATTATTAAGGGTTTGGATACGTTAGAAACAGGAAACATGTTCCCGGTGTTGGGGGAGTCCAGAACCAGGGGCCACAGTTTAAGAATAAGGGGTAAGGCATTTAGAACGGTGATGAGGAAACACTTTTTCACACAGAGTTGTGAGTCAATGGAATTCTCTGCGTCAGAGGAGCGATGGAGGCTGGCTCTCTTGATACTTTCAAGGTAGAGTTTGAAGGGGCTCTTAAAGATAGCGGAGTCAGGGGATATGGGGAGAAGGCAGGAACGGGGTACTGATTGTGGATGATCAGCCATGATCACATTGAATGGCGGTACTGGCTCGAAGGGCCTAGTCCTGCACCTATTGTTTATTGTTTATTTTCCCAAATCTTCGGGATTTTTTGTTGGTGTGGAATTGACCGCTTGTTCTCATCTCCAAATTCCCAACTCAAAGTCATTCTGTTCTTCTTTCCATTACTTAGCACCAGAAGTCTAATGGTATATTTTCCTTATAGGTAGGTCAGGGCAGAATATCGCATTTTGAGCCATACCAAGCATCAATTTTCATGTGACTCCATCTAGAACTGGAGTAATAGCCAGCAAATGCCTGAAAGGATCACGTGGTTTGAAGGGGTTGTCGGGGTTTGCAGAAACAGGCTCATGAGCCAATTAAGTGATGAGGGGAATTATTAATTTTAACTGAGAAATAAATTAATCTATCAGATTAATTTTAAATTAATTTCACTGAGATAACTTTAAGGCATTTTCCAGATGGGTTTATAGAAATGATTGCAATGAGGCCCTGTAGATGGAGCCAAAGCTACCTGTGCAACAAACACTGCACAAGAGACCAAAGATACTAGAGGAAAACATTTGAAAAGAAAATTAACAAAATTATGAATTTGGTAGATGCGTTATATCACACACACATACTGTTCTTCCACAACACTGATTAAACCAAAGATCATAGAAGAATAAGATAGACCACTCCTGCAAAATCCAATGGACTGACGTGGATTAAACTGTGAGAGGCAATAACAGAAGTTGGAGTTTTATTCCCAAAATGGCGGAGGTTCCGCTCCGTTGAGTACTACACGTCAATCCATTGGATTTTGCAGGAGCGGTATATCTTAGCCTTCTATGATCTTTGCAAGAGATGCTGCCAAACGGTGGGGCTTTACCTACCAAGAAAAGATGAACAGAAATTGTGTTAATTTTTTCCTTGAAGAGAGAAGTCTCATAAAATTAGTTGAAATACGGAAGTGTTATGATAAAGTAAACAAGGTGTACCTGTCTTTGTATATCCATGTCTCCTGATACTTACAGAAGTTTTTGGATGACTCTGCAATTGTGGGATGTATCAGTGAGGGGAGGAAAGCTCAATACAGAGGTGTAGTCAACGATTTTGATGAGTGGTGTGGGCTGAATCACCGGCCGCTCAACATCGACAAGACTAAAGGATTAGTGGTGGATTTTAGGAGAGCAACACCCTTGACCCCTGTCTCCTTCAAGGGTGTGGATGTGCAGTTTTCCACGGAGTACAAGTACCTTGGAATTTACCCGGACAGTAAATTGGACTGGCCCAGGAATGCTGAGGCACTGTGTAAGTAGGGACAGAGCCATGTGCGCTGTCTGAGGAGGCTCCGCTCTTTCAACGTCTGCAGTAAAATGCTGTAGATGATCTACCAATCGTTGGTGGCCAGTGCCATCTTCTTTGCTGTTGTGTGCTGGGTAGCAGGGCAAAGGCAGCGGACACCAACAAAATCAACAAGCTCATCAGGAAGGCCGGCACCGTCCTGGGGGTAGAGTTGGATTCACTGGCGGTGGTTTTGGAGGGGAGGCTGCTCCTCAAACTGTGGAGCATCTTGGACTATACAGCTCACCCCCTCCTTGACACATTGACAACCTGAGGTGCACCTTCAACAACAGACTGGTTCCACCAAGATGCAGCACAGAACACCACAGGAGATCCTTTTTCCCTGTGACTATCAAATTGTATAACTCCTCCCCCTTTCTGTAGTGAGGTAGACTGACTCCCCTCCCCCCCTTTGCACATCCCCAATCCTGGACTTTCCACTCCTCACTTTAATTTAATGTTTCATGTATCATGTTGTGTTTTTATGACTGTTGGCAGACCGATTTCCCTTCTGGGATAAATAAAGTTCTATCGTATCGTATGATATTGGAAAGTATTCAGTAAAATTATTGTAATGAAAATTTGCATGCTGCAACAGCATTGCTAACTGTGACTTTCTTTCACAGATGTAGACAGTGTCAGGAACCTTGCACATTAAACAATGTTGCAACAGGGAGTAGTTAATCAAATTATATGTCTTGAAGTAGCACATCCTCAAAACATCTATTATCCACAACAAATATATAAGATAGTGAAAATCTCTCACAATATAATGACTATCTTGAACCAAAAAGACTACTCACTTACTAGGTGAGAGCATTTGCAGATGATATCCCCCTCATAGAATAACAGTACTGATGTTAGAAGACAGGAAGGGTGGTCAGGAATTATGGAGAAAAATTCAGAATCCTCTCCTTAACCTAGGTCCAAGATGAATCTCTCCCGAGAATGACATAAATCTTCAAGTCATTGATATGTTTTATTTGAGCATCATAAGAATTGTACTTAAATTTGGAAATCCATTGTAAATTATAATCCATGTAGAAATTAGTTCTCAGAATAAAAATTATAACTGCTTTGTCAGCTGGAACTATCTCCTCCTCATCTGGGAGGAGGATCCATGGCTCTATTAGAGATTAATGACAGCTGAACCTCCTTGGAAAAGTTTAGTTTAGAGATACAGTGCAGAAACATACCCTGCAGCCCACCAAGTCCACACTGACCAGCGATCCACGCACATTAACACTATCCTACACTAGCGACAATTTTTACATTTATACCAAGCCAATTAGCCTACAAACATGTACGCCTTTGGAGTGTGGGAGGAAACCAAAGTTCTCGGAGAAAACCCACGTAGGTCACGGGGAGAACATACAAACTCTGTACTCATAGCAAGGAACGAACCCTGGTCTCTGGCACTGTAAGTGCTGTAAGGCAGCAAATCTACCACTGTGCCACCATGCCGCCCAAATGATTGAGGTGGTGAAGTAAATTAGTTTTTGAAACATAGGTTGATACAGTATAATCTCCCTAAAGTGAGGGCACTTGTAACAGATAGGGCTTAATGTCTTGAATTAAGCTTACGACTCTAGAAGGCGTACAAACAATAACATCACAATAACCCTCCTCTAATGATGAAAAATAAATATTCAAAATAACATCCAGTCTACTTGTGCTTTGTGGGCTCAATGTTTTCCACAGACTTTGGAAAGGCACTGGCATTCTGGATCTGGTTTCACTTAGTTGTAATTCTCCCGGAACTGCAGGATTCTCCTTCCGAGAGCTTAGTTGTGCATCTTCCACTATTTCCACAACTGCTCCATCAAGCAATCCTCCTGGTGACCTTCTTTATTAGTTGCTCCTCTGATATATGGCACACTCTGTCATCATGTCCGTGTGTAATCAACACAGGAACGCTGAGGCACTATTGCCTTTTGGCTCAACTGGTTCTCGTCTGCTGTAGGCTTCAGCCTGAGTCATGATAGATCTTGGGCACCTTACTGTACTTTTGGCTCTGTTCAGTTATCTTCCAATGCTTTTTGCACATATGATTCTAATAGCATTTCCATTGTTAGGAAAAAAGTACATGCTGATCACCTGAGGAGGACTGCTCATCATTCTGTGGAAGACAGCAATGCCAAAGTAGGAGTTTGAGTCTTCTTCGGTAGTATTTGGGCAGCCTTCACAAAGTTGGTTGCTATGAATTTTATAATTGCCCATTATTTGTGATCAGCATCTCAGAGATGGTGAATTTGGCAAAACGTCATTTGAACTTGTGATTGGGCATTCTCTCGAACACCTGTCTCCCCAAAAGTGTACAATATAACGGTTTTCACTGTGATCACTATTCCTTTTCACCAAGATGAAATAGAAGTGAGTTGCCATTTTCATCTGCTGTTCACATTGCTTTCAGTAACTTTCATAATTTTGAAGCAACTTTGACTGTACTTTTCCATCTCTGTCTTTCATCTCAGGGAGAACATACAAACTCTGTGCATACAACATCCATAGTCAGGATCGAACCCGGGTCTCTGGCGCTTTTAGGCAGCAACTACCGCTGCACCACTATGTCGCCCAATCGCTGACTCCTGGATCAATAATAATCCCACTTCATGAACAAATTCTTTAAATTGGGAGAACTGTAATTGTATGAGAGAAATCTTCCCATGTTAAGAAAGTAACAGAAGGATTTGCCCCACTCCAGTTTGCAAAATGGAATCAGTAATGATTGATCCTTTCATTTCCACTCAGGTTTCACTATGTTTCTGATGTATAAAATGCATTCTTTGAAGTTTCACTTGAAATACTTAATTGTAATTTAATGGTTCAAAATACTCTCTCCTTATGACAAAAGAGATGCAATAACATTTTTACTTCCATCTAGTCGTTAATATGCCATAGCCAGACCCATTGATTTACTCCAGTATTTTGTGTCTATCTTCGGTGTCAACAAGCATCTGCAGTTGCTTCCTACGCTATATGAAGTAGTAATGGTTTAGTACAAGCCCAATTGCTTTCCATTCCAGCAACTTGTACTATCTCCATTCTTGGAATGTTATTGCCTGGAAATCCTGTGGGTGGGGCAGTTCCATTTATTCCATCATATGCTTTCTCAATTCAATCACACACCTCCCCTCCTCTTAATGCACCACGTTCATCAACTGTGAAAGTTCAGATTCACCATTCAGTATTCTAATTCAAACAGAGTGCACAAATGCCATACTTGCATGAATCTGCGCTTCATATCAGTACCTCTCTCTAAGATACTGTATAATAGAAAAACTCACAAGTGTGCATTGTTAAAAATAAGCAGCTTAGAATGTCTGAACCACATATCTTTCTGTGACACAGACACTGGCATTTACAAAAGGCTATTATTGTAATGGAGACCAATTGGACACATAATACAATTTTTAGTGGCACACCCTTAAAACAGTAATTGTTAACTATTTATGCCTTATTACACACATAATTAGCTTGTATGCAGATGCTTAAAGTAGATGTCACTGGATAACATAATATCAACACATTGTTTTTCCCCCATTCCCCTAACCCACATCATACTTTCTTACATTCCAAACTGACAATCATATATGTTGCCATCGCTGATTAGCAACATTTCAACCTCGTTCTCATCTTAATGCCCTCAGATCATTAACCTTCTAAATGTTGGGCCTTTTAGCTGCACCCAGCTCTACCTCAATAGGTGGTACAAGTACCACCTATGGAAGATAAAAACAAAGGCTATTGATATATAACAATCTGTATAAGAATACTGGATGATGAGCATGATCTTTCACACTTGATGTAACTTGTGGATTAAATTGAAAGAGCACATGATGAAATAAATGCAACTGCCCAAGCCACTGGATTTCCAGGCAGAAAATTAATGTCCACATTCAGGAGCAGCTTCTTTCCAACAACCACCAAGCTATCAATCACTACGAACTGCAACTAAACACTGAAATATGAACTGCCTAGGGATTTGGAGGCATTGTTTTTGGCTTTGCACTATATTGTCAGTTTGTTTTTATATATTGAACTTCCTTTTGTTGTTATTATGGTGTCTACCATGTACTACATTCACCTATCTACGTTTCCAGAAGCAGGGGCTACAGTTTAAAAATAAAGGACAAGCCATTTAGAACGGAGATGAGGAAACACTTTTTCACACAGAAAGTTATGAGTCTGTGGAATTCTCTGCCTCAGAGGGCGGTGGAGGCCAGTTCTCTGGATACTTTCAAGAGAGAGTTAGATAGGGCTCTTAAAGATAGTGGAGTCAGGGGATATGGGGAGAAGGCAGGAACAGGGTACTGATTGTGGATGATCAGCCATGATCACATTGAATGGCCATGCTGGCTCGAAGGACCGAATGGCCTACTCGTGCACATATTGTCCATCTGTTGTGCTGCTGCAAGTAAGAACTTCCCAACAACCATCGAGCAATTGAACACTATGAATGTCACCAATTATTTTTCTCCAGTGATAATACCTGACCCGCAGAGTTACTCCAGCTTTGTGTGTCTAACTGCGGGTAAAAACATTGGGTTGATATCATCCTATCCAGTGACAAGTCAATTGTAAGCATCTGCATAAGAGCTATTTATGTGTGCATGGTTAAGATAGAGTTAAATAGAATTCCTGGTTATTATTTTGAATACAGGCTGAATAATGTAAACAGATAACTTTTAATTTAATTTTTAATTCTCTTCCCCAATTAATGGTGGAAGAGTATATTGAGGCATCATATATTGATATGTTAACTGAAACTTGGATTTTAAAATGTTACTTATTGGTGATAGCAACACATGTATTCTCTTGTTTAGTTGGGCTCTGTTCAATCCAACTGTTATGGAGATAATTACTTATAAAGACGGTGGATTTATTTTACCTGCAAGAGAAAAGGCTGCTGCTGAGCTAATCGGTGGTTTCCGAGTTATTATTTACTTCACATAGTGGGTCTTGAAAAGAAACAATAAAATCCATGGACATCATGATGCATAAGTCATCGCGCGATACTGAATGATCAATTACGCAGAATAATGTTTTGATTTTCCTCACAAAATAATTGTTATTAAATAAAATCATTGTTGCAGAGGATTGCAATAGAGACAATATAGATTTAGAGCAGCATAAATGGAAAATAAATGTTGTGCATAAATTTATAATAAGAATCAAGTATGAACTTATTTTGTTAACAATGGTTTTAAAACGAATAATGTAAATGGCAGAGATTTCTATTTCTAACTTTGTTACTTGAAATAAAGTTCACCTCTGCATTTACATGAGCCATTTAGACTAGAGCTGCCATTATGGGAAATATCCACCAATTCCAAAAACAGTTGCACCTCAAAATTTGTTTTGGCACAGACAATGATTTTGCATACACAAACCTTGCACACATGCATGCACCAGAACAAAAGATAGCGTTACAAATTAATATGAAAGGTTGAAAAATGAAAATCTCTGTTCAATAAGTATAAATTAGCTTATAAGTATAAATGAACAAATAAAGTATCAATAAGTATAAATAACACTCCAAGTGGAACTCCAGAAGGCAATGACAATAAATTAAACTAAATGAATGTAGGCTGGAATGCTTTTCTTTCAGCGTAAAGTTGACAAATGGAGTTGCAACAATTGTACACAGCGCTTAAAACAGGGTATCGGATGCTGGGCTTGTCCACAATTTGCCCATATCCTCTGGTGTGAAAAAATGTACACTTTTTTTTATTTATCATATTTAAGGTTAGACTTGGTAAAGACGTCAGTGAATTGAAAGATCTTGAGCCTCTGCAATTTATATTTTCCTACTCCATTTTAATTGGCAACATTACTTTGACTGCAACTAAATTATATCTTGCAGATTCATAGTTGGGGGAGTTCATATCTTGCAGTTCATAGTTCATATCTTGCAGTTGGGGGAGTCCAGAACAAGGGGTCACAGTCTAAGGATAAGGGGGAATTCCTTTAGGACCGAGATGAGGAAAACATTCTTTACACAGAGAGTGGTGAGTCTCTGGAATTCTCTGCCACAGAAGGTAGTTGAGGCCAGTTCATTGGCTATATTTAAGAGGGCGTTAGATGTGGCACTTGTGGCTAAAGGGATCAGGGGGTATGGAGAGAAGGCAAGTACGGGATACTGAGTTGGATGATCAGCCATGATCCCATTGAATGGCGGTGCAGGCTCGAAGGGCCGAATGGCTTACTCCTGCACCTATTTTTCTATGTTTCTATTCACTGTTAGCACAACTCCTCACACATATCCATGCCAACTATTGGATTATCAGACAGCTGAACAAATGAATAGTCCACAAGTATTTTGTGATATTAATGCTTAAAATTCTGCTTAATATTTGAAGTAAGTCAAGACTATTATTATTGTAGGGCATGAAAAATCTACCCATATGTATTTGACAAAGGATTAAGCTATTTCCCAGAAATTATTTTACCAATTTTATAAATCAACGTAACTAATTCATTTGTTCACATAACTGCAATTTTTGCAACTGCTTATCATCTCTTCTAAATACATTTATTAGATTCCATTTGCTTAGAACTCAGGACAGTCCGTGTATACCATCCTTTCATAGTTCCTGCCATAGAGAGCAAGTAAATATATTGCTTACCTACCTTCAATAGGAGTAAAAGACTTTTGTAAATATCAATTTAAAATAACACTCAGAATTATTGCCTGGGCGCATCTTGTAAACTATTGAACTTCTAATAGGCCTGTCCCTCTTAGGCGATTTTTCAACGGATTGCCGGCAACTGTCAAGTTGCCGGCAGTCACCTGAAAAACCGGCAACTGGAACGGCGACTGTCAGAGTGGAACACACACAAACACATCGCTTCCTTCACCAGCCCGTTATGCAGGCGGGGGACAGGGTAAGCGGGGGGAGCCCTGTCTAGAAAATTCACACGGTGCAAAGCCAAGGTAAAACAGACGCACACCGTGGCGCTGTAAAACAAACAGCTAAAGCGCAGTGTACGGTAAGTCCTTTAAAAGAGGGGGGAGAAGGAATGGAGACAACTTTTAAGAAGCCATAGATACACGGCTGTGAAGCTCAGCGGACATTTAACATTATCGGTCGGTTTCTTGGTTCTGAAAACTACTGCTTACCTTTTTTTTCCCCCAATGAGCCAATGAAATTCACCGGTCAGCACTGGCTACAACCTACCAGAACCTCAGAGAACCTTCAACCTCCTGGCAACCCACTAGGACCTCCTGGCGACCCAGCAATTCTCGCTACTCTACATGGCGGATTCATTCGAGTCGCCGTTAATTTTTCAACATGATGAGGCCGCGACTAGTTCCCAGAATTCGGAAACTCCTCACGACCATGAAGGCGACTCCCCGGCAACCACCCACAAACATGTGCCGATCATGTGGCGCCTAAAAAGTCGCTTAAGTGGGACAGGCCCATAAGGATTTCAAGGACTACTGTTCTGTGCCTGGAGAATTGCAGGAGGATGTCAAGCGACATATAACTTACTTGGCATCTATACCAATACTGCAAATATACCAGTAATGCAAGTGATCCCCAAACATTTCCATTTTGGCACATTTTAATAATCAAAATAAATTATTTGTAACATATTTGTTACCTAATCCAGTTTCTCATCAGGATTGACTAAAGGGGCTCTGCAACAAGAAAAGTAAAATCAGTTTTGCCACTAATCTAATTTTCACTCTGAGATAACATTCAGCAAGTTATTGCAAATGACAGCCCAGTTTACATTTTTTTATTTTTTCTTCCATTTAACAGGATTTGATGTCAACCATTTTACACTCCTGCATGAAATGAACATGTACCCCATTGAGGTCAAAGCGGTAATATAAACTATTTAGTAAAACTGGATTATCCAACCAGTGTCATTCATTACATTGCTTAGAAAATTAAATTGATTAGTGGTAAGGTGAGAAACAGGCACCATAATGGTAATTAGTCTTGTTGGCAGAAACCTCTCATGATAACAAGAACAGCGCAGGAAACAGACATGCACAATTCAGAAAGGATTGCTTTTTAATAAACTCTGCCACTCGTCACACTTTCCTGTCATTATTTCAGGCAATATTCTCAAAGGACATGAAAAAGAGATGTCCATATTGATTTTATAGCCAAAGTAAAATAATGGGAAAGCTGGAAAACTCAATCAAAAACACAAAATAGCAGAAATATGGAGTAAAGCTGGCAGCATTTGTAGGTGGACATTTGGGATCCAAATTGTTTCAAGGTCCAGCTTAATTGGACACTCTCCAACAGCAACGGAAGCCGAAAGGAGCACTTTAACGGGCAACCGGAGCACACCTTCATTCTCCAGTGAAAGATTGTTGATGTCTTCCGATCCATGGTCTTTCTTAAGTGCATATGTGTACTGCAGCAATGCAATGTGTCACAATCTCAGGATGAATGGAATTCATGTGGTCTCTGCCGTATAATATCACAGTTTAGGCTTAATTGCATTAGCCGCAGAGAGGAGCACCAATTTTCCATGTGGATATCAGTACTAAAAGTTAAAAGCAGCATGGAAAAGACTATACAAGGCAAAAGTATTTCAAGAGTGAAAAGTGTTTTATTGTCATATGTCAATGAAATTCCAGTCCTTTTGGCTAGCAAATTATAAAACAATATGAAGTGTAGGTTGTAGATTGTTGCAAAACTCCACAACAGCCATTAGAGATCCTCATCACAATTGCACAATGGACAACTAGTGATGTAACTGAAAGTTTAGTGATGATTATACAAAAAGTAGTACAGTCTACTCTCGTTATTACGAAACTCTTTGTTATGGTCTACAGTTATAGCAGATGGAGACGTCCGTGTGTGGTGGCGGTGCCCACCGCAGTGTTGTGCAGCACAAAACTGGCAGCGAGGAGAAGGCAGGCAGTAAAACACACTTGAAGAGCATGCCATGGGGCACAGGTTTGCAGCAGCTGCAACAAAGCGAGGTTCTGGGGTATTGGATGCAGATGCTGTGCGCATCACTGCATCAGTGTCTCCCTGGCAGTGCGAGCCTCAGTTGCCTGGTAATGGCACGAGGCTCCCATTGCGCTGCCCCCCACCCAACCACTTCCACCAGGTCACCAAATGAGCTGGCACCATGTGGTGTGCTTCCAGTTGGGAAAGCAGAGAGAGTGAGTAGCACGAAGGTGGCGTGGGTACCGGGCCTGTCCCCGGCGCACTACTCCCTTCTCCCAAGCCATTTGAAATCCTTCTGATTTCCCTAAACCCACCCGCCATTGTTTCGCCAAACGCCTCTGCTCGGTCCGCAATATCCAACCCGACCTCCCGGTGGCTCAGCACTTCACTCCCCCTCCCATTCCGTATCCGACCTCTCAGTCCTGGGCCTCCTCCACGGGCAGAGTGAGCAACACCGCAAGTTGGAGGAACAGCACCTCATATTCCGCTTGGGGAGTCCGCATCCTCTGGGCTTAAACATTGAATTTTCTCAATTCTGTTAACTCTGGCTGTCTCCTCCCCTTCCCACCTCTCCCTCAGCCCCTCGCATTCCTTCCCTCTCTATCTCTCCCCCACCCAAATCGCACTAGCTTCTCATTTTCACACTACAAACAGCTTACAATGGCCTGTTTCCTTTATCATCGATACTTTTTTGCATATCTTTCATTCATTGTTCTTTATCTCTCCACTTCACCATCTATATCTCTCGTTTCCCTGATCCCTAACCAGTCTGAAGAAGGGTCTCGACCCGAAATGTCGCCTATCTCCTTCGCTCCTTAGATGCTGCTGCACCCGCTGAGTTTCTCCAGCCTTTTGTGTACCCTCGATTCTCCAGCATCTGCAGTTCCTTCTTTAACACTGTAACAGTAATGGTGGAATCAATTTTCAAAAGATGTGTGAAATGTAGTGACAATGAAAAACACTGTCAGCTTTTGATGTTACAATAACCCTTTGTTTCATTTAATAAATATTTATTGAATGAACAATTCCATTTAAAATGTATTGCATGTTAACCAAGCCTATACCTGACATTTACTAAAAGTGACTTTGATCCAATATGATATCAACCATGAAGAGGAGTTTAACATAATTACTACCAAACATATACAAAAATAGAATGAATGTACTAAGCCCTGTGGTTAAATATTAGACACAGTGTCTAGACTTGAAAATTGACTTGAGTTTGCTTCGTTGAGAAATGACTGCACTCTCACATTCTACCAGCTTCAGGCCAGTTAAAGCAATTAAAAGAAAAAAAACTTTAAATTAATAGCAAAAATTATCTTCATTGAAATTCAAAATGTCATCATAAAGATTAATTCAAGCACTATCATTTTCCTGAGAGGTTTGATTGACACACAAACTCTATTGTTCATCATTCATTATTAAAGTACTTATTTCAGAGCTTATTGAATCTGATGATTTACCTCAATGTTATGAATAGATTATATATTGTTTAAATTTACGAAAACAAATATACATTTATAATTTTAAGTATATGAAATCACTGTAAGGCTAACTAGCATTGTTATTCAGATTTAGCTTGCATATTTGCCTGTAGTAACATTGCATTATGTTCCATTGATTGTCAGATGTGAAGCAGTCAAACATCCTCACCTGTATCAGCCTACTACCTGCCAAGCTGTGTCCTGCCCTTCCTCTCTTCCAGCTTACTTCTCTGCGCCCCCCCCCCCCCCCACACAATTAGTCTGAAGTGGGGGGGGGGGGGGGGGTGGGGGTGGACTGGACTGGATATGCTTAGGGTTTATGGTAGTCTAATATGTTGTCACAAGATACAAATCTGTGAGGGCAACTCAGGATGTTGAGTGGCTACACTGCGGGACATCACTTCCAACATCTATAGATTCCAAGATGTTTGAGGAGCATTTAGCATGGTTCACTGATTTGAGAGAAATTCTGCCATGTTAAAATTGAGTACTGAGATTAGTGCTATGCGGTCATTTGGTTTCCTTATTTCTGTTTCCACCTATACAATTAAATTATAAAAATGTAAATCCTTTCCTTTCTAGGCTGCTATGCTTGATTGGCACTGCAATGACTGCGTGTTTTCATTAAAAATTTACTAAACCTGATAATGTAAAGTCTTAAGGTCTTTATTGGCCGATGCGCAAATGCAGCAGTATAAAACTCATGGGAACAACTTGCAGTGATTCCCAATTCATAAGGTCATAAATCAGCTTGCCACAAGGTGTTGAATGAACTACACATTAATAATTATGAGCACTATTAAACACATAATTATTTTGGCAGCAAAATCTGAGCCATTATGTTTTAGGGACTTGAGATAACAATTTTCTGTTTAAAGTAAATTTTGCCTTGTTCGCCAATCTCCCTAGATAATCATAAGCAGCATCTCAGACATATTTTGCATTGAGAGCAAATTACTGCATCACTATTTTTAACTTCTTTGCTTAGATCTCAAACTTAAGAACGAGTTGCATGTACTGCTTTATGGTAATAATAACTAGATGTATTTAGCCAAATAGCCAGTAACCTCATTGTCATTGTTCAGCTCACTAACACAACATGAAATATATCATCAAATGTTGAGAAATAGATGGAACCTATTATCAAGGAAGTGTGAATGGTGCATAGAAAATAATAATAGGATAGGCCAAAGACAAAGGGGTTTTATGACAGGGATATTATGTTTAATAATCCTTAAACATCACGGCAGTCATGGTGGCACTGCGGTAGAGTTGCTGCCTTACAGCAAATTGCAGCACCAGACACTCAGGTTCGATCCCGACTACGGGTGCTGTCTGTATGGAGTTTGTACATTCTCCCCGTAATCTGTGTGGATTTTCTCCGAGATCTTTGGTTTCCTCCCACACTCCAAAGAGGTACAGGTTTGTAGGTTAATTGGCTTGATTAATTGGCTTCATCAAAATGTAAAATTGTCCAAGTTGCCGATATGCAGAATACTGCCCTGCTGACTACAAAATTCAGAAGGTTCCGAAGGTTTAAAGGTAATAACTAGAAAAATAAATGAGGGCAAACAAGGTGGATTGGTATTTGGACTTTCCCAAGGTCTGCCTTTAAGCACTACAGAAGAGATATTAAATGTAGTTTTGTGCACAATGTTGGAGGAAATATACCTCTGTGGATTGACACCAGTCCTCGACTATCTGTTTACGAAGACAGAACTAAGGAGATACTTTCTCATTGCAAGGCATCAATTACGATATGGGTAAATGGAATGGTGATGGGTAGCACATATTTACCATCTTTATTGCTGATTTAGAAAATAGAATCTAGTGTAATATACTCGCACTTTCTGATAACGCAGATAGGTGGAAATGCGGGTTGTGAGGAGGATGCAGAGGGGGTGTAGGGATATCAAAAGGAAATAATAGTTGAAATTTAACCTGAAATTTTAACTTATGTTATTTTTTCCTACTAAAGTAGATAATTTAACTAAGCGATGTTTTGTTTTAAAATAAGAGCTTGAAAGCTGCTGATGTTCAGAACCTCATGGACATCCTTTACAGGAATCTATTAAAATTAACACAGATGTGTAAAAAGCAATCAGGGTTGTAAACTGTAAAGGACACAAAATGCTGGAGTAACTCAGCGGGTCGGGCAGCATCCCTGGAAAACAAGGACAAGTGATGTTTCAGGTTGCGACCCTTCCCCAGATTGTACTGTATATCGCTGTTCACTGCAGGAGGAATTTAATACAAAACAGAGACATCTTGATATAATTATACAGACCTTCAAGAGATTCAATCTGGAACATTATGTGCACCTCTCATCTCTGTGACCCAGGAAATATGCACTTTCAAAAGTAGTGCAGGGAAGCTTCACCGGATTAACTGGGAAGGTGAGGATGTCATACATGGAGAGACTAGGCCTATGCTCTCACGTTTGGAAGAATGAGGGGTGATCTCTTGGAAACATAACATTTTTGAAGAGAAGTTGCAAAGTTCATGTTTCCTCCAGCTGGGGTGCGTGAAATTAACATCACGGTCACAAAATTAGAGATGCAAATAAAACGGTTTATTGCAGAAGATAGTGAAGTTTTTAAATTTTCTGCACAAGATGGCTGCAGGGGATCACTGGAGATATTTAAGACAGGTAATGAGAGGGTTTTAGATATTAAGGGAATCGTGAGGTTTGTGCAAAAAGAGTGTCTCTAAGGTAAAAGGTTTTATTGAATGGGGAGCAGCCAGACAGTCTTAATGCCTTGAACCTACTTCTAATTCACATGTTTACCTTACCTTTAATTACATATTTTCATGAGAAGATGTAACACGGTTCCAGTAATCATTGACGCATATTAGGTAAAAACTAAGGCAATTTACTATAAAGGATGTGATACGAGGACACCAAGAAAATATCAGTTAAACAAGGAATGTGCAGAGCACTGAAAGGGATGTCATGTTTGACCTGGAGTCTTCTTAGGATGTATCTAGTAGAATTGCTAATGAAGAACCAGTAATTATCCAATGGGTCATATACTGGCATAGAATGAGAATTGTTGAGAGGTAAGGAAACAGAATAAATCAAGAAGCAATGCGACTCATGAGATATTGTTACAGGTCATAATATGCAAACATAATTTGGGGCACAGCAGCTTGCATGTTATCATCCATCCCATCATTAAAAAGCCCATGCATGAAACACCACTTCAATTCCCCTTCATTTAGCATGGTCTTGAATACTGTTACTGAAAATCATTTCTTTTTTCAGGTGTCAAGATTCACAAGATTCAGCAGCTCCTGGATATAGATGCAGATCCACCTCCTCCTTTCTGTCACCTCAATTCCAATCCAATGAGCAGTGGTACAATCTGCCACCTCGTTGTCCCATTGATCAGTGTTCAATCCTGACCTGTAATACTGCCTGTATGCAACTTGCATGTTCTCCTTGCAATCACGTGGGTCACCTCTGGATACTCTAGTTTCCTCCCATATCTGACAAACATGCAGGTTGGGACATTAGCTGGCCATTGTAGACTTCCTGCAATCTGTACATAAGTTGTAGGATATGAGGAGCCAGGGAATCGGTGGGTTGAATCCAGAGAGTGGGTTGAATGATCATGAGAATTAGGGGAGAATAAAATGGTTTAGGGTAGGATTAATGGGGAAATGCATGTTTGATAGTCAGAGCTGACTTGGTGGGACGATGAACCCATTTCTGTACTGCAACCATCTACAACTCGCTCTTTTTTGCATTTTCAACATTATCCAAGCGCTTCACACGTTTGGATAGTATAAAAGAGCCAGTGTCATCTGTGCTGAATCGCAACAATGTCATTCTTCCTTGCTGTAGCACAAGTTTGCAAACACAGTACTCAATAGATTATATAATAAACAAACAAAGTTCAATAAAAAAAACCCAATATAAAACAAAATGAAAACAAAGCCCACGCCCCGAGTGCAACCAAGGTAGTTTATAGTTTAGTTGGAGTTTGTGGTGTATAATAGCCTGATGGTTGTTGCGAAGAAGCTTTCCTGAACCCGGATGTTAGTTTTCTGACTCGTATACCTTCTGCTGATGGCAAGAGTGAAATGAGAGCATGGCAAAGGTAGTGTGGGTCCTTGATGAATCTGGCTGTCTTTTTGAGAATACCCACTGTAGATCCCTTTGAAGGTGGGGAGGTCAGGACTCATTTTTCGTAATCCCATTAATTGCAGCAAAATAGTCACTGACCTGAAAATGATTATTTTGAAAATGAAAAGTACTTTGCTTTTATAAACATTAAGTACAGCATGGCATTCTTTTGCTGTATTTTAACTCACTACATCTGTAATGATTGACTGCAGAATAAACAAGATCAGCCATCTCAAGTATCACAGTAGAATGGTGACAGATGAGTATAATGTTACTACCAGGTCACAAAGATAATAGAAGGCTCATATATCAGATTCTCACATACACCATTTGCTCTTCCACTCAAGCCTGTCTGCTGGTTACCCACTGAATTCTGCTCTCTTAACATCTCTAATTAATTTCCCCAATCCTGTCGTTGCCACTGCTGCTTTCAAAAAAGATCCTCAAAATTTAGAGGATTCTTCAGATCACATTTATACAGTACCTCCTTCTTATCAGCCATATTCCACTCCATCTTTCTGGAAGCTGCTCAGATATATATTTGTGAACAGAAATAACATGTGCACAGAAATAACATAGAAAACATAACAATGTTTTCTATGAGCATGATGTTATCGGATTGAAAATAAAATAATTGGGTAGAGTCAAATGGCCAGAGTGAAAAATTATAAACCTAATGGAGTAATCATGCAGGCAAGCAACTTCTCCCATCACTAGCTTCCATTCGCCCAGCAACAACCTGGTCACCACTCCTAAAACGCTTGCCACTCCTTGAGACGAATGGGTCAGTGGTACTTCAAAACATTGTAAAAATATTAAAAACGAGGTTTAAAATTTCTTATCAAAAAGAAACCCTTGGAATCAATTTATATGTGAGCAAACATTCCAGGTGAAGGCATGGATATTCAAGTCGATGGATCCAGAGATGTGTACTCATTATGCATTGGTAGTCAGGAGCAGAGGCAGGAAATGGTCTCCGGCAAACTCCACGCTTATCAACTGTAATCCATGCAACTGCGGCACGACCTTCCCCTCACTAAACAGTAATAAAAAAATTGCATGGATTCCCAACAACAAACTGACCAATTACCCCATTAATCAACTCCTGTATGTTTCTTTGACCTGAACACAGCATCATTCCCACTGGCCTCAGGCTGAATTTAGTGTGAGGTATTGGAACAAGGCCATGGAGCAGACATTCTGAGGCTTGATGTACTCTATTAGCCTCCCCCAGAGACCACTTTAGCAGGGCGTTTTAGGAAAATGAATACATATTGTCATCTAGAATCAATAGGACAAATTTAATCTTAGAATAGACTACTGCACTTAAAGATTGACAACTGAAGGAGATGCTGACGTATTAACACATTATTCAGTGGCAAAACCACTGACATTCAGTTGTTGCCAACCAATATATGATTTGAATTAATTTGTGTGCTTTCATGCCAGTTTTCTAGAACTGCTGATATCAAAGGAGAATATGACCTCAGAGAGCAGAATGAAATAATTCTCTCCGATTGCTAGTTCTATATAATAGGGGAGGAATATCTGGCAAACACAAATGAACAGATTGCAACTGGTAACACTTCGACTCTGCATCAATTCTGCCTCTGTTCTCTTTAGATTAACAAGTGTCAACCCTAATTGAATATGTATGCTTGAAAAATGCAATCATTGGCTAAATTAACAAACATTAACATTGGATCTGTGCACTCAAACCCTCTTTTCTAAAAAATAGTCAACTTCATTGACGTGGAAACCTGGCTGGCAATTCAGATTGCTGGCAATCATTGAAGGAGGCTAAAAATAAAAGGTTAAATATAGTATCTTTATTTAGCTCCTCTAAAAATCTTTAAATCAAGTTCATAGCTATCATAAGGTCTCAATAGAACTGTGGACCTGAAATACTCTTATAGTATCAAGAGATATGCAGATTATTCATTCCACATTAATTTTAAAACATCAATTGAGACAATTATTGCAGCCATTGGGTCACAACTTAAATGACAGTTTGAAGAAGGGTCTCGACCCGAAATGTCGCCTATCTCCTTCGCTCCTCAGATGCTGCTGCACCCGCTGAGTTTCTCCAGCTTTTTGTGTAACCCACTTAAATTACAGGCTTTCCACCGTCTCCAGCTTGACAAGTGGCCTTTGTTTCAGCTCTACTCAAGCTCACTCTTCCACTATCTTTTCACTACATTAATGACTACATTGTTACTTTATCCTGCACTCATACAGATCATGAAAATGTCATGACTTCTGCTGTTATTCTCCCTTCTGATTACACCTTCACATGATCCATCTCTTACTCTTCCTTTCATCTCCCTTCCTTTTCGCTTCTCTCAGTTTTGATGCAGTGATTCCACAGTCTACTTACCTTGAGTATTTTTTATTTTAAATGATTTCATGCCGTTTACTTTGTTGTCAGATGATAAACATTGCCTTTGATTTTTATGTTAAAGGGAAAGTTTAATATGCAAAGGGTTAATATTATTTAGTATTTATCGCATAATGGCTACGAAGCTGAGAAGCATTTTTTATGACAGATACAAGCACAATTGGTAGGAAATCAGTGGAGTGCACAAAATTGGTATAATATCACGATTCCCCAATTATTTTGTTTTTAGGCTTCAGTGGAGGTGATGACAGTGAAATGCTGTCCGTCACAAAAAACACCTCAAGCCTGCCATACAACTCAGAAATATTGATGTTCTTTCATAGAAATGACAACTAAATATTTTGGCCAGATAATGATAGCACATTGTACACCTATTCATAGCAAAGCACATTGCAGAGGGAAAAATGTTAACTTATGTATTGTTAAGAGAGTAGACAAGTCAAATATGCCTTGCTTCTCAAATACAGCACTGGGCCCTGCTGTCAGATTCAGCTGAAAATAATACACATGAAGCTTCAATGAGCTGGCTATTGCCAGTGTTTGGCTAGTTTCATTTAGTTAAGAGATACAGCATGGAAACAGCCATTTCTGCCCACCGAGGCCATGCTGACCAAAGATCACCCATATACTCATCCTACACACTAGGGACAATGTCGAGGCCAATTAACCCACAAACCTGCATGTATTTGGAATGTGGGAAGAAACCGGAACACCCAAAGTAAACCCATGCGGTCCAATGTACAGACTCCGTACAGACAGCAACCGTAGTCAGAATTAAACCCGGTTCCCTTGCACTGGCGTTATTCCTCACTCATACAAAAAGAGAGCTAAAAGATACAAACTCACAGGCAACCTAGGAATAAATTTGGTCTCGAAGCAATCTTGCTGGTCCAATATTTCAATCTCGTTACATGAAAAACTGTTAGATCATAAGTGATAAGAGGAGAATTTGGCCATTTGACACAGAATCTACTCCGCCATTCAATCATGGCTGATCTATCTCTCCATTCTAACCCCATTCTCCTGCCTTCTCCCAATAACCCGCACTAATCAAAGATCTCTCTATCTCTGCCTTAAATATATCCACTGACTGCCTCCACAGCCTTCTGTAGCAAAGAATTCCACAGATTCACCACCCTCTGACTAAAGAAAGTCCTCATCTCCTTCATAAAAGAATGTCCTTTAATTCTGAGGCTATGATCTCTAGTCCTGGACTCTCCCACTAGTGGAAACAGCCTCTCCACATCCACTCTATCAAAGCCTCTCACTATTCTGTACGTTTCAATGAAGTCTGCCCTCAGTCTTCAAAACTTCAGCGAGTACAGGCCCAGTGCCGTCAAACGTTCATCATATGTTAACCTACTCATTCCCGAGATCATTCTTGTAAACCTCCTCTGGACCTTCTCCAGAGCCAGCCCATCCTTCCTCAGATATGGTGCCCAAAATTGCTCACAATATTCCAAATGCAACCTGACCAGCACCTTATGGAGCCTCAGCATTACATCCCTGTTTTTTGTATACAAGCCCTCGCGAAATAAATGCTCGTTTTCTTTCTACCGATTTGACATGCAGATTAGTTTTTGGGAATCCTGCATCAGCACTCCCAAGTCCCTTTGCACCTCCAATTTGTAGATTCTCTCCTATTTCAAAATAATCTACACCTTTATTTCTACTAACAATATTCTTGACTCCACACTTTGCTACATTGTATTCCATCTGCCACTTCTGTGCCCACTCCCAACCTATCCAAGTCCTTCTGCAGAGTCACTGCTTTCTCTATGCTACCTGCCCCTCCACCTATTTTCATATAATCTGCAAACTTGGCCACAAAGTCTTCAATCCCCTCCTCCAAATCATTAATATACAACGTGAAGAACAGCAGCTCCTGCACCGAGCCCTGCGGAACCGCTAGTCACTGGAAGCCAAAAAGAAAAAGCCCCCTTTATTGCCACTCTTTTCCTTCTGCCATCCAGTTAATCTGATATCCATACTAGAATCGATGTATAATGTAGGATAAATGGTGTCTTGTTCCTGATTTTTGGAGGCATATTTGGAGCAAGGCGTAAGATAATGCCTTCATTTTTTCACATCACTAAATAGGAAACCTTCTGCGATAGATATATATTACACCGATAAACCTGCGACTGCATTGGAAGGAGAATGGTTCTCATCAAGAACCACAGCAATATCATAAGCTAATAAAGGGAGTTTAAGTTTGACATATTTTGTGCTACAAGTTACTAATTTTCTTTACCAGTTCTCCATTATCAACACAATAATTCACTTGGCTCAACTCATTCTCACATTGACTTGGTTAAAGTTTTTGGAGCTGAAGAATCTATGGGAGTCGAATGGTTCTAAATTAACCTGAGTTTTTGTAGGCTATATAAAATTATCTTTTCTTTAGTCCTGATCTGACTTTTTTCCCAAACTAATTTTCTGTACATTGACATCTGCCTTGGTGTTGCGATTTAAAGAACCTTAAAATGTAATTTATTTGCCTGCTAATTTCCACCCTGCTCACCTTCAAATGGTCCATCCCCACACATTTGGTCACATTCCCTCACTCCTGGACACAGATCCTCTTTCCACAGATGGTGCCTGACCTGCTGAGTACTTCCAATGGTTTCTGCTTTCATTTATTAAACTTTCCTGAAAGGTGTTTAGTTTTACTTTAAATATCAACCAGAGAAAATCTTGATAATTAAATCATATAATGCCGCCATATGTAATAAATCCTACCTTGAGGTTTGCTAACATCAACCACAAAATTGTGTGTTTTCATAGTACACTTAGATATAGACCTGCATCTACTAAGAAATCTGGATTTCAACTGTGATATCTTGTTGAAATCAAAGACAAAAGGACAAAGGACAAAGGACATTTATTGTCACATACACCAATTGGTGTAGTGAAATTTGACTTGCCATGCAGCACACAAATAGAGATAAGACACAACACTAAAGAATTAACAATGAACATAAAAACATCCCCCCACAATGGTTCCCACTGTGGGGGAAGGCACAAAGTAAAGTCCCATCCTCAAGTCCACCCATAGTCAGGCCTATTGAGGCCTCCGCAGTCGGCGCTACGGCGGCCCGATGTTTTAGGCCTTCTCGCCGGGTGTTGGTGTTCCGGCGTCGGGAGAGTCCTCACAGCGGCTTGGGACACCTGGAACGGCCGCTTTCCTACCGGAGTCCGTGGCTTCCGAAGCTGACAAGGCCGCGCTGGATGGAGCTCCACAACTGGTGATCTCGCCGAGAGATCCCAGGCTGCTGATGTAAAAGTTCAGCGCTGCCGCCCGCAGCCGGCCGCCCCACAGTTCCGCGATGTTCTCCTGCAGTCTCAGCATTCTGCAGCTCCAACGCGGCGACCCAGGCAAGGTATCGCCCGCTCCGCTCCCCAATGGTGCTCCAGCGCTGAGCCACTGCCGAAGCCGAGGTTTTGGGCGATCCCCTCAGGAAACGCCGCTCCAGGCCCGCTGGTAGGCCGCGAGGACGGGTGGACGGAGCAGCCCGGAGAAAAGCTGCCTCTCCGACCAGGTAGGGACCAGGAAAAGTAGTTTCCCCCTTCCCCCCCCCCACATAAAAAAGGCTAGGGCTCCAAAAACAAAACTCTAAAACTCACTAAAAATAAAAGAAAGTTAAAAATAGACAGCTGCAGGCTGGGCAGCCATACCAACTGGACGGTGCCCCCTAGCCATTTCAGTTCTAAATTCTGAATTCAGGGTCTGTTGAATTTAGAAGCGAGTCCAGTGAAAAGTGTGGATAAGGGAATCCCATTCCTTCCTCTGGGTATTATCCTCTGTAAATTACAAGAGATGCTGCCAACAGATTTTTTTTGCCCATTACTCCACCTTCTGAATTTGAAAACCTCCACTCTGAATCTCTAGTTACCTTTCTTCCCCACCAAGCATTCTGACCTTCACTGTACTTTTCCAAATGCAGGAGATATATCACCTTTCCTTTTGCCACTCACCTTTCCACCATCCAGGGATCTAACAAGTTTA
Source organism: Raja brachyura (assembly GCA_963514005.1). Next base: position 102,988,806 of record OY740781.1, on the reverse strand, counting down.
TGAAGAAACAACAGCAATTCTTTTAAGTTTATTCCATTTTAACAAATTACATTCAAAATTCACAACGTGGCCCTCTCCAGATTGGGGACTTTTTGCAGACCACTCTTAATGCAGGTTGCAATGTGGACTCACTTAACCATCACTTTAATTCTTTATTCCACTGCAGCTCTAATCTCTGTCTTTGGCCTCTGCCCATCTACTTTCCAAAACTGGAAATCTAAAGGCTTCCTGTTTTAAATATAGCAGTCAATTAGTTTGATTGATGCTTTAAAATAACCATATAACAATTACAGCACGGAAACAGGCCTTCTCGGCCCTTCCAGTCCGTGCCGACCATTTATTTTCCTCTAGTCCCATCTACCTGCACTCAGACCATACCCCTCCATTCCCTTCCCGTCCATATACCTATCCACTTTACTTTTAAATGTTAAAATCGATCCTGCCTCCACCACTTCTGCAGGAAGATCATTCCACACAGCCACCACTCTCCGAGTAAAGAAGTTCCCCCTCATGTTACCCCTAAACTGCTGTCCCTTAATTCTCATGTTATTGGGAATCCATGCAATCTTTCCTACCCTCAATGGGCAAGCTTATCCATGTCAACTCTGTCTATCCCTTTCATCATTTTAAAGACCTCAATCAAGTCCCCCCTTAACCTTCTGCACTCCAAAGAATAAACACCTAACTTGTTCAACCTTTCTCTGTAACTTAGTTGCTGGAACCCAGGCAACATTCTCGTAAATCTCCTCTGTGCTCTCTCTATTTTGTTGACATCCTTCCTATAATTAGGCGACCAAAATTGTACACCATACTCCAGAATTGGTCTTACCAATGCCTTGTACAATTTTAACATTACTTCAATACTCCTATAGTCAATACTCTGATTTATAAAGGTCAGCACACCAAAAGCTTTCTTTACCACCCTATCTACATGCGATTCCACCTTCAGGGAACTATGCACAGTTATTCCTAGATCCCTCTGTTCCACAGCATTCCTCAATTCCCTACCATTTACCATGTACGTCCTATTTTGATTTGTCCTGCCAAGATGTAGCACCTCACACTTATCAGCATTAAACTCCATCTGCCATCTTTCAGCCCACTCTTCCAAATGGCCCAAATCCCTCTGTAGACTTTGAAAATCTGCTTCATTATCCACAGCACCCTCTATCTTAGTATCATCTGCATACTTACAATGAGAAAATAGTGCTAAACAGCTGGTGTGTGGCAGACCGATGTATTGCATTACCTTTGCAAAGTTCAGCAATGCGGAGCAGCCAAGGTGCCATGTGACACTGAGCTAACCTGACACAAGCAATGCTCTTTTGTTCCTCTGCCTTGCTACTTCTGGTACATACATCAGTTAAGTTTGGATCTACGTTACTAGTGGATGTGATTATGTGGGTGGTGGGGATGATGGCCGATAGTGTCCTAAGGGTGAGATTGAGGGCCATTGAGCAGCATGACAAGTAGAAGAGGGGGGTAGAATTCATACCTGGTATTGGGAAGAAGCATCATGTCAATAGAAGGTGATGTGGGGTGAAGGAGTAGAATGGTTGCAGATAGCAAGGGTCATAAAATGAGCTGAGGTGGAGTTGCAAATGGGCCAGAAAGATGAGTTGAGGCCTCCAAGAGGGCAGCAGATTCCTGCTCGAGGCAGGTTCCCAGCAGACTGTCCACTCAGTTGCGAAATGCAAGAAACTGCAGATGCCACAATCTTGAGCAGGAAACAAAGTCCTGTAGGATCTCAACAGGTTAGGCAGGATCTGTAGAGAAAAATAAGGAGACATTTTGGGTCAGAAATGTTGTCTGTCCATTTTCCTCCACAGATGCTGTCTGGTGAGCTGGGATTTTATCAGGCTGGTCTACTGATAATAAAGAAGCTTCACAAAGTCTGCATCAATCCCAACCCAGATGAGCTTGGTCTGAACTCAAGGGCACCTCACAGCAATGGTTAAACAAATATTGAAAGTGCTGTCAAATCTCCTCACATTTGGAAAGAATAGCTTGTGTAAAGACTCCATAGGTACTCTGCCCTTTCCCCAAAACGGAAAAAACACCAGAAATCCACTAGCAACAGGCAATGAGCCTTTACCCATCATTTGTATTGGGTATCGTGAAATATGTAATTTTGTAACTGACCAAGTGAATGTATTTTTTAAGAAATACATTTTAAATGAAACTAGGGCAGAATAATGGACCGAAAATTAAATCCAAGAGCTACCAATTCACTGTGTTAATGAGAATATTCTCTGTCAAATGCTTTCATCAACATTTAGTTTTATTGGATGTTGAAGTCATTAAATTTTCTGAATATCTAAATTATGTTACCCTGCAGCTATATTTCCAGATCACTTACAAACGATGTTACAGTAATAAACAATGAACAATTAAGAATTTCCCTTCTATTTCAGTTGCAGCTGAAGCTCTAATTGTAACACACAACTACTTAATACCACCAAGGTTGAAAAAGAATGCAGTTCTTGTTAATTAGTGGAGCTTATATGTTATCTGACGAACATTTATTTGGGGGGCATAGTTGAATGGACAAAAAATGATGCTGGCATCTCTATTAAGGTCTAGACGACATTTTAGCCTGTACTGTAGCTCCAGAATTTTATTTTATTTTATTTTTCTGGTAATGTTGACATCACTTAATTCGTTCTCCAACTTCATTCAATATTTATCGGATGTTCTATGTCAATGAATATCAAAAAATTGCAAATGGTGGAAATCTAAAACGAAAAAAAGTGGCAATTAACACTGACACAGGATCTCAAACCTGATATATTAATTGTTATTCCCTCCACAGATACTGCCTCACTAACAGAATGTTTCCAGCAAAGATAGACATACAATTTAACATTTTGGACAAAAGATTTAGAAGATGCCCAATGCCCAGGATGGATAAACCTTGAACGTGTTTCCTTACAAGGGCTATCATTTGTTTCAGTTGCTAGAAATTTGTTAATTGTCAAAAACAAAAAGAATAAGACAAATATGTAGTGAGCTTGAGACTTAATGCACTGATAAAAACAAATACAAATAAATAAAATTACATTTAATGTGGATGCAAAATATTTTCAGGATATTGGCATGGGGGAGAAAAATAATGGAATTAGATTTACAGCTTTTTCCAAAGAGCCAGCACAGATGTAGTGGAACCAATGATCACCACCTTTGCTGTGTCATTCTGTAATTCGAATGGATTTGCTATTCAAAAACATTTTTGTATCAGCTGCCATGGGTTTCACACAATGAGGTGAAGGGAGCATACATTTAGATCAGAAAGAGCTGCTACAATCAGTTTACTTTTTTACAAATTAACTACCCTGCTCTGTTCTGCTTTGCATGAATAATTGTCCTTTAAATTAAACTTTGATGGGTATTGTATCACAACACAATATTCATGTGACAAGAATAAGACGATGGCTGGATAACTTGGGCACTTGCGGAAGGGCATTGCACCGTTCTTGCTCTCTCTCGTCTGTCAATGAGCTACTAGTTACTCGTGGAGGACACTAAAGGCTCCACTTATGCAGGAGGATCTATAGAAAAGGTTCTAAATTATGAATTAAGGAACTGGAAATGTAATAAACCATTATGCTGTTGATTGTGCATGAATGATTCAAGACATCAAAAGCCAGCAATACAAATAGGTATCCAAAATGCAGAACTAATTCAAAGTTCATTTGAGTTTACAAAACCAAACAATTTCATCCCTAGCTATTCCTGCATGTATTGATCACTGTTGTCACCTTGGCAGATCCAAAATCAAAGCAAACTTTAAGGATTAACAACCCGGAAATTTGATAACAGCTGAAATAACCTCAACCTACATCATCATTATTAGAGATTACCACCTCCAAAATATATGATAAAGTAGGTTGAAGGGTGCTCACTCATTTAATCATATAATCTGAAGTAAATATTGGGTTCTAGTGGATGCATAGCTCATCTTGGATTTGTAGGATGGTGGCAGAATGCATTAGTTCATTTCACTGTTGGATTGTCCAGTCAGGCATGACTGAGCCTCTGAAACTTAATGACTTTGAATGATAATTGGAGGGAATAGAATTCGGAGATAAACTTGAAGATTTTACTTCTTTAAATAAAAACGCTTTTTTTGGATGTTCTTAAATTGCTTAAATTGACATTTATGAGAATGTAGGACATATTCCTCAATCTAACAATATTGAAGGCATGAAGATGAAGATTTAATGAGAAACGGAAATTGTGGGTTGTGCTTAGCATGATTTAAGTTATTGTACTTATTTTCCATTGAAAAACATGATCAAATGTTGGCAAATCCACATGTCATGGGCAGTGACTGAGGAGTTATAGAGTGATACAGGTTGGAAACAGGCCCTTTGGCCCAACTTGCCCAAACTGGCCAACAATGCCTCAGCTACACTAGTCCCACTTGCCTGCACTTGGTCCTTATCCCTCCAGACCTGTCCTATCCATGTACCTGTCTAACGGTTTCTTAGTCCAAGCCTCCTCTGGCAGCTTGTTCCATACACCCACCATCCTTTGTGTGAAAATGTTATCCCTCGGATTCATAGTAAATCTTTTCCCCTTCACCTTGAACCTGTCCTCTGATCCTCGATTCCCCTAGTCTGGGCACGAGACTCTGCGCATCTACTTGATCTATGCCCCTCATGATTTTGTACACCTCTATAAGATCACCTGGCTTCCTCCTGCGCTCCACAGAATAGAGACCCAGCCTACTCAACTTCTCCCTATAGCTCACACCCTCTAGAGTCATGCACCTGCAGTCCTAGATCCCTCTGCTCTAAAACACTACCCAGCGGGCCTACTATTTACTGTGTAGATCCTGCCCTTGTTCGACGTCCCAAAATACAACAACTCACACTTAAATTGTGAGTGTGTATTAAATTCCACCAACCATTCCGCCACCTAGCTGGCCAATCGATCAAGATCCTGCTGCAATCTTTCACAACCATCTTCACTATATGCAAAACGACTTTTGTTATTTTGCCCTGTATGTTCTCAACCAAATCGTTGACATAGATGACAAACAGTAACGGGCCCAGCTCCAAACACTGAGACATACCACTTGTCACAGGCCTCTAGTCTGGGAGGCAACCTTACACCATCACCCTCTGCTTCCTTCCATGGAGCCTATTTGCTATCTATTGTTATTTTTCCTTGGATCCCATGTGATCTAACCTTCCAGCACAGCCTACCATAAGAAACCTTGTTGAATGCCTTACTGAAATCCTTCCCACACACTCCACGTTTAAGTATATCGGGTTTTATTTTGTCCATCCAGTTTGTTTTGTACATTTGTTATCACTACCATGGCTAGCGTGCTTCGCTGTCCAGATACTCTGATCTTTGACTCTGACATCGCTGAACGTTGGCGCCTCTTCGAGCGCGACTACACCCATTACATCACCACGTGGCACCTGACGTGCATGCCTCTATACTACTTAATCATGCTGGCACTGAAGCAATGAAGGGTGCAGAGTTTTTTAATTACGTGCCTGCTGTTATGGACCACAACAACCAGATTGTGGTGTCTGCAGAAACAATCGATGACCTTGCAGTTCTGCTCACTAAGTTCAGACAGCTATGCTACATGCAAGCCAACTCCATAATTGAACGCACTAAGTTTTGTGCTCGTTCCCAACAGCAAGGTGAACCCATTGAGAACTTCCTTAGTGATTTACAGTGATTCATATGGCTGCATGCTGCCGCTTTGGAGATTTATGTAAGGATCTCATGCGTGACAAACTCGTAGGAGGTCTACTCAGTGACAAAGTACGAAAATAATTGCTCCGGGATACAGAGTGGTCTTTGGACCGATCTGAACATGCTTGCAGAATCGCTGAACTCATTACTTCCTACACAAGGTCTTTGGGCTCTGGGCCACGATCCCAGTTCAATGCTAATGCTACCGTCACCTCTTATCATAACCGACGTCCACAACGCACCCCACCCTGGCAGCCTTAAAGATCTATTGAACGGTCCCCAATTGTAACGGCTCCCACACTCCAGGTCGCGAATTCTGTGCTGCATATGGTAAATTTGCCACTATTGTAAGGAATGTAACCACTTCATGAAATGTTGCTGCTCTCGCATGGCTCGTTCTTTCCCAAGACAAAATGTTCACCTGTTAAAACATGAACCTACTGATAACGAGTTCCAAGAGCTGGAAGCGCCATCCCCCGCTCTCCTCCCTGCGAGCCAAGATAACAGTTCTGACATTCACTCCCTGCTTCCTTCCACTATCAAGCAACTTGACCCTGATGTCTCTCTCCTCGTTAACAACAACATTGCCTTTGCAAAGGTTGATACTGGTGCAAAATGTAATATCATGTCTATATCTGAATTTAAACAAATTCGTAACACTGAACGTATCGAAAACACTATGGTTACGGTATGAACCTATGGGGGAGAGGTACTGCTCCCTCTTGGAGTAACTGAATTTAATTGCAATGTGGAGTCTCAAGCTCACAAACTGAAGTTTTTCATTATTCGGGGGGATTTGGCTACCCTGCTTGGCATCAACGCATGCCGGGATCCAGGCCTAGTTTCTTTTGGGCCTTCTGTCCATCACATCTCTCCCACTGAGGGCTCCACTCAGCAGACACTCTCACAATACAAATAACTATTTAACGACAAGCTTGGAAAGCTGCCCATCAAGTACAATATCGCTACTGATCCAAATGTTACACCATCACACCGCATCCCACATGCTTTGCCCGACAGAGTATACAATGAGCTCAAGCAAAAGGTGTCCCTGGGTGTCATTGCTACAGTTACTGACCCGTCCGACTGGATTTCAACCATGGTGATTGCAACAAAGAAAAACATGGAAGAAATCCAAATCTGCATCAACCCCAGAGACCTAAATACAGCGATCAAACACGCACACTATCCGATGCGAACGGTAGAGGAAGTTGCTGCTCAGGTAAGCAGTGCATCTGTGTTCTCTGTTCTGGATGCCAAAAGTTTGTTTTGGCAGATCCTGATGGACCCCGACTCATCCAATCTCACCGCGTTCGGCACCCCCTTTGGCCGCCACAAATTCCTTAGAATTCCCTTGAGCATCAACTCTGCTAGCAAGGTTTTCCAGTGCACAATGGAACAATTGTTTGTGGGGTATCTGTGCACCATTATTGTCGATGACATTCTCATTGCCAGACATGACATGGCTGAACATGATGCCAATATTTTTAAAAAGTACAAGACCGTGCTAAAGACATTCACCTCAAGCTCAACAATCCAAAATGCTGATTTGGGTCACAGAAGTCAACTATGTCGGCCACGGTTTCACCAGTGATGGTCTCAGACCCTCCAAGACTACTGCCATCAACAAGATGCCAGTTCCCACTGACGCCACAAGTTTGCAGAGATTCCTGGGAATGGTCAACTACCTGGGGAAATTCATTCCCAACCTCAGCAACATATCTGCCCCTTGCAGGAACTGACTCACAAGGAGACCGCCTGGTCCTTGTACCCACAGCACCAAAGAGCTTTCGAAATTCTAAAGTTGCAACAGGCCAGTGCTCCCACTCTCACTTACTTTGCTTTAAAGTTGCCAGTAACTCTCACATGTGACGCATCACAATATGGACTTGGCACTGCCTGCCTACCGACCTCCACCGATGGCAACTGTAGGCCTGTTGCTTATGCCTCCCACACCCTTACTGAAACTGAACATTGTTATGCCCAGATCAAAAAATAATTACATACCACGGTTTTTGCTTGCACAAAATTCAAAGGCTTTATTTTTGCCAAATCTATGACTGGGGAAACAGACCACGAGCCGCTGGTCACCATTCTGAACAAACCCATTCACGCCGCTCTGGCTCGCCTGCAACGGATGATGATGCAGCTACAGCATTTCAACTTTACTATAGTCTAAAAAAGGGCAAGGACATGCACATATCAAGAGCCCGATTGAAAACCTGTGAACAACAGCCCAGTTCACCGTGATCATGGTGTCGTATGTGCCTACTGAATTCCTAAGCAGCCTGGCAGAGCACACGGCTGCCAATGAAACTCTACAATTACTATCCTCAGTCATCCAGCGTGGCTGACCGGATAAACAACACAGCACCCCACTTGTGATTCGCCCATATTACCTAGTTTGCAACGAACTGGTACTACAGGACGGGGTTGTAATCAAGGGTCACAAAGCAGTCATCCCAGCTGCTCTTTGGGACAAATACCTTGGCGCCGTCCACAGAGGCCACCCCTGTGCGGAAGCGACCCTACAACAAATGCAGAGCATGTTTTACTGGCCTGGTATGACCAAGTATATACATGAAAAAGTCAAAGTCTGCGCAATCTGCAACAGCCTAGCGCCACACCAAAAAAAAACCTTTGCTCTCACACCCGTTCCCCCTCTGCCGTGCTCCATGGTCGCTACCAACATATTCGAATGGCATGAAAAACGCTATCTGATTCTCATTGACTCATATTCGGGCTGGTTCAAAATTGACCTACTCCAAACCGTCACATCTGACGCTATCATCCAAAAGTTATAGTGCCACTTCTCCGTGCACAGTGCCCCTGCACGCCTCCTGTCTAATAAAGGCAGTCAGTTTACCAGCCAGTGTTTCAAAACCTTCGCTCAGCGATGGGATTTTCACCATGGCACCAGCAGCCCCGAATTTCCATAGTCCAACGGACTCACAGAGCGGGCTGTCCGTAGCACCAAACAATTCATGGAGCGTTCACACCTTGCTAAATCCGACATTTACCTGGGTCTACTCAACTTAAGGAACATCGCCCGCAACCCAATACTGGGGTCTCCAGCCCAACGCCTGATGTCTCGCAAACCCGTGCTGCCCTGCCCATGCCCCAGCATCTGCTGCAGCCACAGATCCGTTCACCTCCCGTTGTCCAGAGACAACTCCAGCTAAACGCGATGCACAGAAACGATCTTTCGACAAGTCCAGCAAACCACTTAAACCTCTCTCTAGTGGTCAAGTTGTTCGCCTTCAAACCAACAAGGGCTATGGCCGCTTGAGTCACATTCATAGCCCTGCCAAAGAACCGTACTCACCTGGTAAGCACGGACGGAGGCCTCTATAATGCAACCGTCAACATTTCCTTCCTGTGAAGGAACCACGTCATGCGGTTCTGTATCCAGAGGTCACACATTTGACGTACCCTCCCACTGCCAGGCCGACTGCTCTCTCGTGCCCAGTTGCTGCAGAACAACTACCGACCATGCCCCCCGAGGCCTCGCCACAACGTTCGGCGCCCTGCTCGCCGCCTCCACTCTGCGGGTCTCCAGTGCCATCCCCGGTTACATCCCTGGTCACTTCCCCAGCGAAAGGAGGAGACATGGATTGATACCTCACGCATGTGGGACGGGTCTGTACGCCACCCCTTGGATATGGAGATTTTGTGTAACCATCTATAGGTCCCTGTATGCGTTATTAGCATTTTAGGTACCATATTATTTAGCTATCACGTATTAATGTGTTTCTGCTTATTGGCTTGCATTTAGTTGTGCATTATATCATTTCTACAAGGAAAGTGGAGATTGGTTACTTCACACTAACCAATTGTAGTGCTTTATTAGTAGAAGCTCCGCCTACCATGTGGTTTATATTATCAGAATTTAGCTAAAGCAGTCAGTCAAATAGCTGCTGCGCTTGTTATAACAATATGCTGAAGTATACTGTAAGTGAACTTTAATAAATAATGTTGTACCATGTTGTGCGAATGACTGACTCATTTACAGCAGGTAAAGTCCAAATCCAAAGTTTGACGACTAAAACATTATTATTCTCAACTACCCAATAGTGATTGGTCCCAACGCCCAATGTTTCAAAAGAAGCACTAGAAAGAAAACATAATCCTGTGTACAACTAACATGCAAAACATGTCAGGGTGACTCTGGTCACAAAATAAACTGTCAAATGTACCCTACGACATGAAACAACATGGTTATATACAATTAATCATCATGTAATGCAGATTACAGATTAGGTTTATGCATTCGATCTTGTAGGCATTCAGTGCATTCAATTGAGACCATTAAAAAAGTTAACTATAGCTATTTCTGTAAATGATTATTTAAGTTTTGTATTGTTCTACAGCATAAAACTTGCTAATACTACTAAATTTGATTTGTAGTTCCCAGTGCATCATTTAGGTTCTTTCAAAAGCAAACCAATTGAATTTAAATATTTTTTTGGGGTTAATTGAAAGGCCCCGAAATCCTTCTACATAATTTACAACAACATAAACTGGGCCATTTTGCAAAATTGTATTCACTGGTTGGGGGGAGGGGGGAAGCAATAGTTTGCAATTAACGTACATAGTGTACCCTGGCGACCAGATATAGGACATTTACTTACATAGTCTGGAGACCAGATATAATCCACATTTACTTACTGATGACTACCTAATATCAGTTTATTTTGGTGCCTCGAGTACTTAAACAAGATTGAATCATGTCTGAGAAACGTTCTGTGTCAGTACTGACAGGAACGTCACTTTCTTTGCTGTGCTGTCAGGATTGTGTCCTTCTGAGCATCTTAGTGCTTACAAACAAGCAAATACAGTTCTCCAGATCACAAGAACCCTTTTACAGTAATTTTAGATCACGAGACAATTCCCATTTCTATTCCGTCAACACTTATTAAAAACTATATATTGCAACAGAGCATTCTTCACCTTCGCACAAAACATCTTTTTCAGATTATTTTGACAGCATGAGTAAATACCATTTACAAGACCTCGACAGAGTTTGATCAAGTGATGAACAGAGATGTGGCACCAGTTCAGAGATAAGGAATCAATGCCACATTTAAACTTCAGTTAAACTGCTGAAGAAATGGTAATATTAGAATAAATCATAGCTTGCAGAATTTAACAACTTCCATAGAGAATCATTTCTGGAGTCTTGCAGCTTTGACAGTTTACACAAAAAAGAAACAAATACAAAATATTGGCAGAGAACTGAACCACAAGGACAATGATCTAAGCTACTAGTTCACAATGGGGGTCACTTAAAGGATTTGCTAAGGAAACTTCCAAGGCAATCTCTTCCATTGATATTTGTACAACAATATTTTATCAAACAATGCCGCATCTCTTTCAACTTAATTAAAATAACCCTTTCACTGCTAGCTGCCATACAATCTGAATTATCTTGCCTATAGAACATACACTGCAAAAGCATTCCAGTTGAAAGTTTTTTCCGCAGGAACACAAGTCTATTTGTAACATGGGGTTCAATGTAAAAAAAGACTCACATTACAGAAAATTGTGATAAGGGCAGCTTTCTGAGAAAAATACCTCTCCTTAACATGGAGGTACATTATAATTACACGTGCCAATTTACAATCGGGTATCCGGCTCGTTAGCAATTCAGATATATGCACAGATAATGCATGGTTAAGTAAATCTTAACTTTGGAAATCTAGTTATTGTTCAATATTTATCATTGTACCCTAATGCATTCCTTAAACCAGATCAAAATGTGCTATCTGCATTAATTCACTAAGAAAAAAGTGCACCTCAAAGCTTCATTGATTTGCACATGCTCATGGCATTTGCATACCTGCAAGTCAAATATCTGCTCTCCCATGCCTTCAAAATAGCTTTTTTATTAATTTATAATGTTTGTTTTTTAAATAAACTTTGAGCTAGAGAACTCTGACAGCAGATTTTGTTTTCCTATTTGCGAGTTGACATAAAAACAGGATGCAGTCTGAATTGATAGAATTGTGCAAAATCGTTTATGTCAAGCTTTTCTAAATTTAAAACGTCTGACATTTGAAAATGAACATACGTCAGTTCATACATAGTAATTTAGCTAGACTGTTTGAATTTTACTCTTGTATAAAAAAAATATAGAAAATCAGAACAAATAATTGCAGCTGCAAATCTATTTATTATGAAGCCATTTTTAGCTATTCTTTTTGCAATAGATGTTTTTTCCCCATAGAGAATATAATTACTTTTGGTAGCATTTTAGCGTCATACATAAAATTCTAAGCTGATTTCAAGAGAAATATAGAAAAGAGATTTGCCTCCCTATGGTCTAAATTATCATTCGGAAAAGAGAACAGTCGATTAACTTCTCACACTTACAAAGGGGGCAGCCTCAATTATTTTGCTGGAAATGTCATAAAGATTTGAAATTAAATATTAAAAATTATTAGTCACACAGAAGCAGTAGCATTAAACCACCCCTTTTATTTTAGTTCACTAATATGTACTTATTAGCATTAATTTCTATTATTTAATTCTCTCTATCAAATGCCATCAAAGTTCCAAAACAGAAATAAGTAAAATATATATCTTTCCATTTGATTTCGAGGAAGAAACATACCTGATTTTTGGATAGTGTTCCCCCCTCATACATTTAATGGGATGTCGCAATGATAATTTGGCGTTTAACATTTGAAAAATGTTTTCAATAATGTTAAAGAGCAAATTATCATTAAAACAGACCCAAATTGTCTCAAGTTGCAACCTGCAGAACTCAACATTGAATACTCAGATAACTTCAGATAACTTGCTCCATCTGTTCGAGTCAGGACTGGCCACAGACTGGAGATACAATGCAATCAGGGAGACTGGTCAGAGAACTGGAAAAGGGGAAGGATGGAGAGAAATAGAAAGCTAGGGATACTTGAAGTTAAAGAAGTCAATATTCATACCTCTGGTTATAAGCTGCCCAGGTGAAATACAAAATGCTGTTCCTCCAATTTGCGTTTAGCCTCACTCTTACAATGGAGGTGGTCTAGGACATAAACGTCAGTGTGAGAATGGGAAGGGGAATTAAAGTACCAGGAGATCAGGTAGGAGGTGGGCTGAGCAAAGGTGTTTAGCGAAATGATCGGCAAGTTTACGTTTGGTCTCGCTGATGTATAAGAGTCCACATCTTGAACAACGGATACAGTAGATGCGGTTGGAGGAGGTACAAGTGAACCTCTGCCTATCCTGAAAGGATTGTCGGGGTCCCTGGATAGAGTCGAGGGAGGAGATAGAGGGACAGGTGTTACAAATTCTGCGGTTACAGGGGAAGGCACGAGTTAACCAGGGAGTTGCGGAGGGTTGGTCTCTGTGGAAGGAGGAAAGGGGTGAGATGTGAAAATGTGGCTAGTGGTGGCATAAATGTTGGATGTTTATGTGTTGTATGCAACGGCTGATGCCGTGAAAGGCAAGGACTCGGGGGACTCTGTTCCTGTAGCGACTAGGGGAAGGGAGAGACAAGGTGGAGCCGCGGGTTCTGAGGAGCAGGCGTGAGGGCCTTACCTGTGATGGAAGATGGGAACACTCATCCACAAAAGAATGAGGACATCTCAGTGGTCCTGGTAGGGAACACTTCATCTTGGGTGCACATGCTGTGTAGACGGAGGAATTGGGAGTGGGTTTATTGAGTCTTTGCAGGAAACACGGTGGGAAGAAATGTACTCTAGATAGTTGTGGAAGTCAGTTGGTTGATCTTAGATGTCAGACGACAATCTATCTACTGTGATGGAGACGGTGAGACCAAGAAAGGGGGGGGGGGGGGGAGGTGTCGGAGATGATCCAAGTGAATTTGAGTGCAGGATGGAAATTGGCGATTCAGTTAATGATGAGTTCTGTATCGGTGCAGGAGGTAGCTCCGATACAGTCATCAATATAACGGAGATAGGGTTTGGGGATAGGGCCAGTGTACGCCTGGAACAGGGATTGTTCAATGAGGCAGGCATAGCTGGGGGCCACGCGAGTGCCCATAGCTATGTCTTTGATTTGGAGGAAGTGGGAGGAGTCGAAGGAGAAGTTGCTAACGGTGAGGACCGGCTCGGCTAAGCAGAGGGAAGAGTTAGTAGAGGGAAATTGGCTGGTTCTGCGGTCGAGGAAGAAACGGAGGGATTTTGGACCTTCCTGGTGGGGGATCGTTTCACTGAACATCTTCACTCAGTCGGCCAGGACCTATCTGATCTTCCGGTTGCCAAACGTTTTCATTCGCCTTCCCAATCTAACACTGACAATGGAGGAGGCCTAGGACAAAAAGGTCAGAGTGAGGCTAAATGCAAATTGGAGGAACAGCAACTCATGTTTCGCTTGGGCAGATTACAACCTAGTGGTATGAATCTTGATTTCTCTAACTTCAAGTAACCCCTGCAACCCTCTCTCTCCATCCTTCCCCCACCCTAGTCGTATCAGCTTCAAAGTCAGCTTGTTGAGTCTATTTGTCTGTACTGGTTCTCACCGAGCAAACAGCTAACAATGACCTGTTTCCTTTATCATTGTTACTATTTTTGCATATCTTTCATTCATTTGTTCTATATCCCTGTACATCACCATCTATATCTCACGTTTCCCTTTTCTCTAACTCTCGGTTTGAAGAAGTGTAGCGACTAGAAACGTCACCTATTCCTTTTCTCCAGAGATGCTGTCTGACCCGCTGAGTTACTTCCGTTTTTTTCTGTCTACGGTTTAAATCAGCATCTGCAGTTCAATGCTGCACATTGAATACAGAAGATCAGTTAGAGATGGCTCATGTGAATGGGTGAAAGAGATGTGAAGGGACAGCTGTGATATCTCCTGCGATTGCAGAGGAAGTTCCTGGGGAAGGAATGGAAGTTCCTGGGGGAAGTGATGACTGAACCAAAAATTTGGGATGGTCTCAACAGAAAGCGCAAAGGGGTGGGAATGGGAAGATCTGTCTGGTGGTGGGATCATGTTGAATAATAAAGTATCGTTGGGTTATACTCTGATAGTAATACACTTCAAAGTAATGAGGATTCCAGCTGATTTGCTCCACTGAAAAGGGTGATTCAGTTATTCACCAGTTTCACCATGTCAAATGTGAAATAGAAAATGTTGAGTTTTACTTTGCAAAGGCATTTATTAAATGCTCAGACATTGGTTATAATTTCACATCGTGTGACATGTCATCTTCAAATATTTGTTAAAATTAAAACTAAATATAATATTTATCAAGCATAATAAAGAATAACTGTCATGAAGAATCAAAATTCATACATGTATTAAATCTTGCATCTAGGTTTATATATAATTTACAATTATTCAAGCACTAACATAAGCTGAGCAACTGCTGGAAATACTCAGCAGATCAAGCACCTGCACAGTAATTGATCAAAAAGAAAGGCTGAATAGTCTAGTTGTCCATTTTTAGAATGAATGACATTGGTGTTTTTAAGCAACCAAAATAAGTAGATTTTAAAAGATTAGTATAATTATCTTTTATATATATATGTAGAAAATAGGTGCACGAGAAGGCCATTCGGCCCTTCGAGCCAGCACCGACATTCACTGTGATCATGTCTGATCATCCACAATCAATAACTCTCTTTTGAATGCATGCAGTGATTCTGCCTCCACTGCCTTCTGTGGCAGAGGATTCCACAAATTCACAACTCTCTGGGTGAAAATGTTTTTCCTCATCTCATTTCTAAATGCCAACCCTTATTCTTAAACTGTGGCCCCTGGTTCTGGACTCCACCAACATCGGGAACGTGTTTCCTGCATCTAGCCTGTCCAATCCCTTAATAATTGAATGTTTCTATAACATCCCCTCTCATCCTAAATTCCAGTTAATATAAGCCCAGTTGCTCTATTCTTTCATCATATGACAGTCCCGCCACCCCGTGAATTAACCTGGTGAACTCCCTCAATTAACCTGGTGAACTCCCTTAATAGCAAGAATGTCCTTCTTCAAATTTTGATCTGTCAGATACTATATTTTAATTGGTTCTGCTTTCGTGCACTGTAAATTAAACACACAGATATCCTTCACCAACATTGCAAATTACATTGTTCAAATATACAAATCATAGAACATAGGAAAATACATCAGAGGACAAGGCCCTTCAGCACGTAATGTCTACGTTTAGTTTAAAGATACAGAGCAGAAACAGACCCTTCGGCCCATCAAGTCCACACCGCCCAACATTCCCCGCACACTCTACGCTATCCTATGCACAAAAGAGACAATTTACAATTATACCTTAGCCAATTAACCTACAAACTTGTGCGTCATTGTCATCTGGGAGGAAACCGGAGATCCCAGAGAAAACCAATGAAGGCCATGGAGAGAACGTACAAACTCCATACAGACAGCACCAGTAGTCAGGATCAAATCCGGTCTCTGGCACTGTAAGGCAGCAACTGTACCATTGCGCCACCCTTATGCTGACCATAATGCCAAATGCAACTAACCTTATCAGCCGGCACATAATCCCTACCTTCTATTTCCTGCATATTCATGCGCCTATCTAATAGCTTCTTAAACACCACCATTGTATGCCTCCACCATCAACCTTGAAGTATGTTCCAGGCACGCACGTGCCGTCAGGGTAGGCAAGGTAGGAGGTGCCTACCCTGACTAAAATGATAAAATTGTCATTATTATATATAAATAGTAATTACTATTTCCGTAACATGCGAAAGTATGTGCAACTCACGTGCCGTCGACGCTGCTTCAAGCCTGCAATGACAACGGCCTATAAAGGCAGATGAAATTCTGCCCTTGCACCGTGGACTGCGTGCATGTGATGCGCAGCATTGTACTGCGCATGCACACCGCAAGTTTCATGGCGACATTTTCAAACATGGATTGTCATTATCTTAAGAGTATCTTTTTTTTAAAACTATTTTTATTAGAAGTAATGAACAATAGTATAAACCAAAAATAACATAATACATTTCATGTACCACTTCTTGTTTTAAAATTTAATAATAGAAAAGTAACAGAAGCAAGGAAAAGAAAAAGAGATAAAGTTAGATAAGATAGTGGTAGAGATAGAGTGATAGAGTGAAAGAGAGAGCCCATAAATATGTAAAACATGAGAAAGAGAAAAAGGAAAAAAAAAGAAAATATAAATAAAATAAAATAAAAGGGATGTACCAGCTTCATATCTTTACACACCACTCACCTGGCCCTGAAACAGTTTATTTGAAATGTTTGCAATACATTGAAGAGGTATTCCCATCCCACTTGATCGAATGCTTTTTCTGCATCTAATGAAATAATTGATAGGTCTTGCTCTTCAGTTTTGTATGAGTGCATTATATTAAACAGACGTATCAAATTATTGAATGAGTATCTCTTGGGTATAAACCCCTTTTGATCCACATTTATTAATTTACTAACACATTTACTCAATCTTCTTGCTAGAGTTTTCACTAGTATTTTCTGATCTGTGTTTAACAGTGTAATGGCTCTATGTGAGCCAGGGTCTTCTAAATCTTTATCTTTTTTAGGTATGAGTGTAATCGTTGATTTCGCTAATGTTTCTGGTAATGTTTATTCTTTGAAGGCAAAATGGATCGATCAAACATATCACTCTTCATATATCTCTAAATTCAGATACGTGTACAATTTTTGTAGTCGGGTGGGATTATTTCGTAAAATCTTTTATAAAATTCAGTACTAAATCCATCCGGTCCTGGTGTTTTACCATCCTTCAATTAATTTATTGTCTCTTCTATTCCTTAATTGAGACCTGAGCTCCTAATTTCTCCTGTTCCAGCAGATTAAGTTTTGGGAGGTTGCAGTTATCCAAAAAAATTATAACTTTGGTACTATCTGCTGATGTTTTGGATGTATATAAATGTTGATAAAATTGGGCAAATATTTTATTGATTAGGTAATGTTAACAATTCACCTTTATCCGATTTAATTTTTGAAATTGTATGATCCTTTGACGTTTTTTCAATTGACGTGCCAACAGTTTATGAGGTTTATCGGCGAAATCAAAGTTTTCCTGTTTTGTAATTTGAAAATATTCTTATAACTCTTGCAGATAAGATTCTGTTTAATTTATATTTCAGTATTGTTATTGTATTGGGTTTGTCTATGGTTGGTTCTTTAGCATTATCTATATCCAGTTGTCTAATTCGTTCTTCTAGCTGCAATTGTTCGTTCTTATTCTTTTTATTTTGAAAAGCTGAGTATGAAATTATAGATCCTCTGATAAATGCCTTAAAAGATTCCCATAATAAAGAGGGTGAAATGCCTGGGGTGTCGTTAGTCTCAAAAAAAAGTTCCATCTGTTGTTTTAGATATATACCACCTTGTGGGTCATTTAGAATTTGAGGATTGAACCTCCAAAATGATTTTTTATTAGGCAATCCTTCTAGTTTGAAGAAAAAAGTTAACGGAGAGTGATCGGAGATAATGCTATTATGATATTTAGGATTCTTTGTGTAAGGAATTAATTTGTTATCCACTAAAAAATAGTCGATACGTGAATAAGTTTTATGTACCATTGAGTAAAAAGAGTATTCCCTTCCAATTAGGTTAGTAATCCTCCATACATCTATTATATTTGTGTTTTTTATGTATGTATTTAGGAGTTCACTAGCTTTAGATTTTACATTATACCTCTTTTGTTGTGCAGATTTATCCAAGTAAGGATCTAAAACACAATTGAAGTCTACCTCAATTATCACATTTTGATAGTTAAAGTCCAAAATTATGTTCAGGATTTTTTTTGTTTTAATATTTTTATTAGAAGCAATGCATATTGCCAACAATATAACAGTTTTTCAAATACACTTTGAACTTGTTTCAAAAATTATACAAATATTACGAAATTATATAAGCTTCTTTTTTTTTTAAAGTAAAGTGAATAGGTCTATAATCAATGGGGATGGTGATTAAATAATATTGATTATATAAGACAAATAAAAAAATAAATAAAATTAAATTAAAAAAAAATAAAAATAAAGAATAATACAAGAAAACAATTATTATATCATTTTTAAAAAATGAAGTATACATCTTAACAATGAATGGAACAATTTCACATAACAATATCTATAGAGACGTGTATACAAATCCCAGAATAGATCTTTTCATCTAATCCTACAACCGGGTATTTATTGAGTTATAATGCTGAGCTCAGCTACCCCTTCAAATAGTCAGTGAATGGAGACCATATTTGTTCAAAAAGTTCATATTTGTCCATTAGGACAAACCTGATTCTCTCGAAATGCAACGTCTCCGACATTTCCACAGTCCACATTTTAATTGTGGGGGATAATGTTCCCTTCCAGAATTTTAATATTATTTTTTTTCCAATTATCAAACAGTAATCAAGAACATTTCTTTGATTTACTGTTAATATTAGGTTTGAATCAGAAACTCCTAATATTATTAGCTTTGGGTCGGGATCCAATTTAATTTTAAGAACTACAGAAATGATTTTTAAAATATCAGTCCAATAACCATTAAGTTTTAGACATGTTACAAAACTATGCATTAAATTATGAATTCATAGATATCTTTTAACTCTTGAAATGAGAGAATTTTTCCTTTCCTGTAAAAGTGTTCTATCCTTATAATTCCTAAATTTTTCCATTGTCTAAACCCCTTATCGAACATGGAGGGTTTAAATGAAAGATTATTCATAATTGGTAAACAAATCGACATATTATCCAAATGTAGAGTCTTAACTATTTGTTTCCAAGTACGTCTATTGCTATAAATTGTAGGGTTTTCCCTATAATTTTTTTTTGTACTTCCCTTGCAGCAAAGAGAATCAAACTTGTATCAAAAAGCAAACCGTCTTCCTTTTCCATCTATGTTCAGGATTTTATTAAAAAAGTGAGGATTATCAAAATTAGGCACGTAAATATTTACCATAGTGAGTGGGGTAGAGTGAATCTCCCCGGCAACTATGAGGTATCTCCCCTCTTTATCTGCTGTGATATTCTTTGATTTAAATGGTACACCTTTATGAATAATGATTGCTGTGCATCTGGATTTAGAGATATATGAAGTGTGATATGTTTGATCGATCCAATTTGCCTTCAGTCTGGTCTGGGCTTGAAGTTTCAAATGTATTTCTTGTAGAAAAATTATGTCTGTATTAAGCGATTTCAATTGTGCAAAAATCTTACCCCTTTTAATTGGCTCATTAACACCCCTTATGTTCCAGGTGCAAAACGTGATTCCTCCAATTTTCATTTGTTTATCGTCTTGCATTTTAAATTACTTTGATACCTTTAAGTCATATGGTGCAACAGAATACCTCAGGACTCTAGATGTTGGGTAGGTACTCGCGGCTACTAGGCTCTGTTGGTATATCCCTTTTAAACTTATCCTTAAGAAAAAAGACAAAAAAGTATAAAGTGATGTAAAAATAAAGAAAGCGATAAATAAAGTATCTAAAAATAGCCATACTGTAAAAAAAAAGCCACCTGTTGATGGTAGTTACATGTTTAAAGATTTCCCTTGATGTTAATCTACATTTAGCTCCACTACCTTAACAAACATTACAAAAAGGAAGGAGGGCCAATTCAAGACCGGGTGAAATATAGCAAAACTACAAATTTGTATATCTAATTAAGCCTTCAAATTGTCTACCATTTACTATATACTAACAGTTTTTACGTTTACTTCACATTCAGATCCCGGTCACTTATAATAGTAAGCAGCTGGTTGGAAGGGGTTAACCAGAACTAGAATCAGACTCATGGCTATCTGCCACTCAGGCATAACTGGGACCTAATTTATTATATGTGTTTAGTTTATTAGTATGTAATTAATATATTTCATTATATTTAGCTCATTGTCCTAAATCTGGACATTCATAAACGAGTTGAAATTAACACCCCCCGTCTTGAACGTACTTCCAAATCAAGGCAGTTGGCCACTTGCCCCAAGACACGCTCTTGATCTTTCCAAATTCCCTTCATATCTTCAGACATTTTTTGTCTGAAGATATGAAAGAGGATTCATTACTGAATCCTCTTACATTCATTCACTTCTGAAAGAGGATTCTTTACCTATCAAAAATAGCAAAATAATTAAGTGATTGTAATGAATGGATATTCAGCCCCATTCTATGCCACTGTAAAAAAGTGAGTGGTTTTGCACAAAGTGAAGAAGCTTGATCTGGATCGATTGGCCAGGTGGGCGGAGGAATGATTGATGGAATATAATACAGAGAAGTGTGAGGTGTTCCATTTTGGGGCGTTGAACAAGGGCAGGACCTACACAGTAAATGATAGGCCTCTGGGTAGTGTTGTAGAGCATAATGATCTAGGAGTACAGGTGCATGGTTCCTTGAAGGTCGAGTCGCAGGTGGATAAGGTGTTCAAAAAGACTTGGCACTTTGGCCTTCATGAGTCAGAGTATTGAGCATAGAGGTTGGGAGGTCATGTTCCATTTGTATGAGACGTTGGTGAGACTGCATTCAGAATATTGTGTTCAGTTCTGGGCACCAAGTTATAGGAAAGATATTGTCAAGCTTGAAAGGGTTCAGAAAAGTTTTATGAGGATGTTGCCAGGACCAGAGAATGTGTGCTATAAGGCGAGGTTGAGTTGTCAGGGTCACTATTCCTTGGAACACAGGAGGATGAGGGGGAGTCTTATGGAGGTGTACAAAATTGAGATGAAATGAGGACATAAGTTCAAGGTGAAGGAGAAAAGAATTAATAGGAATCTGTTGGGGGTAACTTTTTCCACACAAATGGTTGTGGGTGTGTGGAACAAGCTGCCAGAGGAGGTAGTTGAGGCTGGGACTATGCCATAGTTTAAGAAACAGTTAGACAGGCAAATGGATAGGATAGGTTTAGAGGGATATGGACCAAGCACGCGGGGGGGGGGGGGGGGGGGGGTGCGTGTTCCAGTTGCCGGTTTTTCAGGTGACTGCTGTTATCACGGGCCCATAAGTATTAACATTTTCAAGTTTTCATACTATCATAAATCCATGTCAAATAATCATGCAATGACAAGGTATCTGCAAAAGTTATCCAGCAGTACAAAAAACTAACAAATCATTCACACTCCCAGCTCGAAAATAATCCTGAACTATCATTTTTAAAAGCCCCATTTTAGAATCTTATTTACTTGGAGTGCAAAGAAATTGTACACTCTTGGCTTCATTAATACAGTCATATAATAAAAGTCAGTTCAGATCCTACAGAATCATAGAAAAATGTATTGAAAAATAAAATCTGATCATTTGAACGGCTCTGTAATTCAATACTTTCATGGCAGATTATCCATCTCAAAACAACATTCCAGGTCTCTCCCCATAACTCGGTCATATCTATTGCATCCAGAAATGTACCAATTTCTTTAAGTATATTCCCACTTTAAAAAAAAGATAAGAGAAACCAATAGAAAAGGATTCTATAATTCTGTGTCTGGATTCCAAAATGTAAGGCTTTAAATATATGCTTGGACGTGAAGGGATTCTATGCCACCAAATTACGTGTGACCATCAGACCATGTAGCATGATACATGCCCATTACAGTGACATATGTATCTCATTTTACAATACAGTTCTTATTCTACTGAAGATAGAGAGTCATATAGCTATACAGCATGAGAAAGTGGTCTTTCAGCCCATGTTGACTGTGCCAACAAAGATGGCATTTTGGGTTAGTCCTACTTGCCTGCATTTTGGGCCTTAGCCCATGTTGTTCATAGGTCATAGCAGCCAAATTAGGTCTTTGCCCACTTTCCCTAGTCCTTCTGCAGACTTCCTGCTTCCGCTAAACTACCTGCCACTCCACCTATCTTCGTATCATCTACAAACCTGGCCAGAAACCCATCAACTCCATCTTCCAAGACAATAATATAAAGTAAAACACTACGCAGCCAACACAGCCCATACAGATTATCACTCATCACCGGCAGAAAAATCCCCTTTATTCCCGCACTTTGCCATCTGCCATTCAGCCAACCTTCTATCCATGCTTGTATTTTACCATTGGTTTGCACCTTGTTTAGTAGCCTGAGACGTCTAATCAAAGGCCTTCTGCAAATCCAAATAAACAATGTTGATTGACTCTCCTTTGTCTTTTTCTCTACATTAACATAGAAACATAGAAAAAAGGTGCAGGAGGCGGCCATTCGGCCCTTCAAGCCAGCACCGCCATTCATTGTGATCATGGCTGATTGTCCCCAATCAATAACCCCTGCCTGCCTTCTCCCCATATCCCTTGATTCCACTAGCCCCAAGAGTTCTATCTAACTCTCTCTTAAATCCATCCAGTGACTTGGCCTCCACTGCCCTCTGTGGCAGGGAATTCCACAAATTCACAACTCTCTGGGTGAAAACGTTTTTTCTCACCTCAGTCTTAAATGGCTCCCCCTTTATTCTAAGACTGTGGCCCCTGGTTCTGGACTCGTCCAACATGGGAATATTTTTCCTGTATCTAGCTTGTCCAGTCCTTTTATAATTTTATATGTTTCTGTAAGATCCCTCCCTCATCCTTCTAAACTCGTGAATACAAGCCTAGTCTTTTCAGTCTTTCCTCATATGACAGTCTACTGAGGTTCCTTGGATTCCCCTCTCACTCTGTCCCCCCCCCCCTACTTTTTGGATGAGTTTCCCAGCCCTTCTGATTAATTTTATTGTGTGTATGCCTCGTTGCTACATTCCCCGCAGCCAACCATTCTACATTTCCTTGATCATCGTTTGCTCCGATCTGTTGTTTTCACACCTTACATTCTCTTTGTACCCTTCCATATCTTTAGCTTCCCTCTCCCCTGACTCACAATCTGAAGAAGGGTCTTGACCTGAAACGTCTCCCATTCCTTGTCTCCAGAGATGCTACTTGTCCCCCTCAGTTACTCCAGCATTTTGTGTCAATCTTCGGTGTGAATCAGCATCTGCAGTTCCTTCTTCCACACTACTATGTTTTTGTTCATTTATTTGTGATTCTTATGATGACATGCAAATTTGGAAAATTACTGTGGCTGTAAGACAAGGGACCCTTCTTCACACTCAACCAGTGACGTTTTGGATAGAGACCCTTCTTCACACAGCATTAAAGCCCTGGTTAAAGACTCCAGCATTCACACACTGATGAAATGGTCAGACAAATGCAGATGCATATCTATGTCTCCCTCTCCCCTGACCTGAAACTTCATCCATTTCTTCTATCCAGAGATACTGCCTGTCCCGCTGAATTACTCCAGTATTTTGTGTCCATGGAAACATTCAGCTCTTCGAGCCAGCACCGCCATACATTGTGATCATGGCTGATCGTCCCCAATCAATAACCCGTGCCTGCCTTCTCCCCATATCCCTTGATTACACTAGCCCCTAGAGTTCTATCTAACTCTCTCTTAAACCATCCAGTGATTTGGCCTCCACTGCCCACTGCAGCAGGGAATTCCACAAATTCACAACTCTCTGGGTGAAAACGTTTTTTCTCACCTCAGTCTTAAATGGCTTCCCCTTTACTCTAAGACTGTGGCCCCTGGTTCTGGACTCGTCCAACATTGGGAATATTTTTCCTGCATCTGGCTTGTCCAGTCCTTTTATAATTTTATACGTTTCTATAAGATCCGCCCTCATCCTTCTAAACTCCAGTGAATCCAAGCCTAGTCTTTTCAATCTTTCCTCATATGACAGTCCCACCATCCCAGGGATCATTCTCGTGAACCTATGCTGCATTGCCTCAATCACGAGGATGTCCTTCCTCAAATTAGGAGACCAAAACTGTACACAATACTCCAGATGTGTTCCTCAATTAATTTCAACAGATTAGTCTGGCAAGATTTCCCTTTAACAAAACCATGTCAACCTTAGCCTATTTTATTATGTGCTTCAAGTAGTCAGAAACTTCATCCTTAATAATGGGCTCTAAAATCTTACCACCCATTGAAGTCAGGCTAACCTGCCAAAAGTTTCCCCTCTTTTGCCTCACTCCATTCTTGAATAGTAGAGCGACATTAGCTATGTTCCAATCCTCTGGGACTACACCTGACTCTAGTGATTCTGGAAAGAACACTAAGAATGCCTTCACAATCTTGAAAGCTACCCTTTTCAGAACCCTGGGCTGTAATCCATCTGGTCCAGGTGATATCCACCTTCAGCCCTTTCAGATTCCCAAGTACCTTCTCCTTAATAATAGCATCTCCACTAACTTCTGCCATGACTCTCTTGAATTTCTGGCATGTTGCTGGTGTCTTCCAATGTGAAGACTGACAAAAACCGTATTCAGTTCATCCGCCATTTCTTTGTTCCCCATTACTACTTTGCTAGTGCTATTTTCCAGCGGTCTAATGTCCATTCTTGCCTCTTTATATATCTGAGGAAACTTTGCTATCCTCCTTTATATTATTGGCTAACTTACATTCATATTTCCTCCCCTTATTGCCTTTATAGTTGCCACTCTCTTGCTTCCTGCTAGCCTTTACAAGATTATATTACTTCTCTTTTACTTTTCTGCTGTCTTTAACTTTGATTGTCAGCCAAGGTCACCTCGTCCGCCCCTTAGAATCTTTGTTCCTCTTTGAGATGAAAAGATCCTATGCCTTTCAAATCATTTGCTGAAACCCGCGTCATTCCTGCCAGTCAACATTAGCTAGCTCTCCTCCCAAGCCTCTGTAATTGCCTTTACTCAATAGTAATACAGATCTTCCCTCTGTCAAACTGCAGGTTGAATTGTACCTGTTATGTTAATTTCTTCCTCGGGTTTCCTTTCCCTAATCAAATCCAGTTCATTACACAAAACCAAATTTAGAATGGCCTTTCTACAGTGAGTTAGAAAAAAGGTTACAATGCCTGGAAAATAGTAAAGCAAACAGTTGGTTGAAAAATCTGTATTTAGGTGAAAAATGTGTCCAAAAAACAGAATCTTCAAAGCTCATGTCTTAGTTTAAAGATTCTGTACATGTCACCAGAGTCCGAAGAATATAATTGCATGCTCACAAGATATATCATGACCCAACACCTGTGAATTACGTTTTCTATCTTGAGTGGCATGGCCCAGAAATACTTTGAGAAACTATCGATATGGAGCAATAATGTCAAATATGGTACATGTCACCTGGAAACTGTAATCAAGAGTAGAGTTCTACCAATGAAAAATATCAAGAGAGTTTGTTTAGACACTCAAGAAATTCCTTCGTAAAATATCTGTTTCAAGATGATTTTGTGACAATTTTTTCTGAGAGCAGTTGGATACAAACATATGTTTAAACTTAGAGGGCATAAAGCAACTTCCTTCCCCATAAGACCTTTAACTTATGGTATCTGTCAGAAATGGTAAATGATTCTGAGATTGTTATCATAGCACAAGGAGAATGAATGCCTGCCGCTACTACTGCCAAAATTTACCATAAAACAAGGTAGGTTGGTGCGATACTTCTTTCACCAAAGACAGTGAATAATACAAACTACAACAAAAACCCAATTATACATAGTACAATTAGAATTTGGAAACAAATAAAATACAATTTAAAATTAAGAAATCTATCTCTCCTATCTCCTATTGCTAAAACAAACCATGTTTAAACCCTCAATTATAGACAAAGCATTTATACAATGGGAAAGAGCAGGAATTAAAACTTTGGGAGATCTGTATGATATGGGAAAATTATTATCATTTCAACAATTACAACTAAAATACAATCTGGGTAACAATCAGTATTTTAAATATTTCCAAATATGTGATTATTTGAAAAAACATGCACATGAATTTCACAAAATGCCATTAGACTTACTAGATGAAGTAATGAATACAAAGACGGAACCAGCAAATATAATTTCACATATATATAATATTATACTAAATGCAGTAATACCAACAACGGAAGGTATTAGAGGTGAATGGGAAAATGAACTAAGCATTAAAATTTCCAATGAAAGGTGGAAAGAATACTTATTAAATGTGCACAAATGCTCAATTAACACAAGACACAGTTTAATACAATTTAAAATAATAGAGATTATACTACTCAAAAACTAAATTAAATACATTTTTCCCTAACGTTTCACCAATTTGTGATAAATGTCAGTGTCAAGAAGCTATTATAGCACACTCATTCATCTTTTGTACAAAAATTCACTGGTTTTGGATTGAAATCTTTGAAATTGTCACAAAACTGTCTAAAATAAAAACGACAGCAAACCCAGAATGGATTATTTTCGGAATGACAGAAGGTAGTTCGGAATTAAATGTGTATCAAAAGAATTTATTTGATTACGGCTTAATAATAGGAAAAAAACTAATCTTAAAATTCTGGAAAAATGCTCCTATACCAACATTAAATATGTGGATTTCAACTATGTTTGAAACACTACATCTGGAAGACATGAGACTCCGCCTGGAAGGAAAATCAGAACGCTTCTATCAGACGTGGTCTGCATTTATAGAATTACTACAAAGAAAGGGTGCAGGAGTACCTCGGGCCTTGGTAGGGGGGGGATGAAAAACTATCGAGTTGGTGGATTCCTTGTGCGTGATATATATAACATAATAACTGGCTTTTTTTCCCCTCTTCTTTTGTTTCTTTTTCCTTTTCTTTTTTGTGGGTCTATCTTTTAACCCCCTTTTCTAATTCTTTGACCAAGAGTTTCTTCTCCCCTTTGGCATGCTCTTTCATTATCACATTTTTCACATTTTCCTCTCTTTCTCCCTATTCTTTTTCTTTAAAAGCCATAAAATTATGGGGTACAATGATTGTAACAGTATATATGTGTATATTGATGTATTTACCTCTAATAAATAAAAGTTTAAAAAAACAAAAAAAACAAGGTAGGGCCAAACAAGACACCCATCAGTAGACAAAAACTGTCAACTAACCAGCCAGTTATGGTCTAATCTTGTAGAGGTAATTGCATACTTGTTTCAGATTGTGTTGCCTCAATGCAACTCGTTACTGTGACTGACCAAATGTTAAATAAAGTACTCTATGGAAATTAGTATGTTGTCAAACCTTTGGAAAGATATAGCAATCTATAGTACTGTAGTACTTTCACTTTTCTAACACTGGACTGCTCAATCTTCGATTGGAACAATTCGGTTTCAATTTAAATTCATGAAATTGACCTGGTCCTGGTCCTATACAACCTGGTCCTTTATGCTTGACAAACAACCTTTTCATATGATATTTATTCCTATGTTAAGTTCAAAATTAGCAATGAGGAAAAGCTCAAAGAAAACATTGCAATCGAGGATGCATCAGTCAATTTGTCCCATTTGCTTTGTACAAAAAATCCAAGTATACAACAGGCTGCATTGTCAACTTACCATAAAAGTTGTAAAAATTGAACACTCTGGGCATTTTTAAAATAATGGGCAATTTTTTTTAAACATTTTTAAAATAATGAACTTCATATGATAAGACATTGTACTGTCCACTGCCATAGCCAGAAATATACATTTTAGCGAGTGTTAAAATATTTATTATTCAAATAGTTAAGACATCTACCCAACTCAAAATGGAATTAATCAGATAATGGGTATTTCATGAAATTGGGACCTGGTCAATCAAATCTATTATTGAATTCTCTATTCTCTATAATTCTATTATTTTTGTGAAAGATGTGAACTCAAGTTCTGTGCAATAGAAAGCCTCAGCTTGCATATTTTCGCTTACACAGTTAAACAACAGCTTTAGGGCTTGTACACCAGCACAATAGCATAATGGATCATTCTGAATATTATAATTCTAAACAAATATCTGCAATTTAATATTTTACAAATGTAATTTTTCATACTTACAAAATAATTAGTTCTCCAAATTTTTACTACATCTCTAATATAGTCGATACAAACATGTAAACCAGGAACTGTTTTTGATAATCACATATTGCTGTAATAAATTCCTCCAATGACCTTGGACTTTCAAAACAATGTACAAAGAAGTTTGACGTTGATGTGTTTATCATAAAAATATCACACAACACAATTTCCAAAACCACTTGTTGCAAACAATCATTATAAGCCAGAAACATAACAAGAATGTGGATGATACCTTTCATAGGTGGTGTTGCCCAGGCAAGGAGTCGTTTCACAAGACAGCAATTGAGTAGTACCCTTTTGGAGAGGCCATGTTTCTTTCGGAACTCATAGATATCTTCTCTCCATTTGTTGGTCCTTTTCTCAGAGGGCTTAGTCATTTTGCACCCCACTGTTATCCTTAGGGTAGGAAAATTAACTTGAGGTGGCACTATTCAAGCAGCTTAATCTTGCTATGGATAAAGGAACAAAAGGTCTGTCTCAGCTCAAATAATTTGAATATCATGTGTTTATAGGAAAATAAGAGTTTTAAAATTGACTGTGTTTCATGTTTTCCCTCTCTTTTTGACTATGCAGCATTGAACAAATGGAATGATGTAAAAAAACTTTGAAAGATTAAGCATCTTAATTTAGGAGCTGCAGGAAAATTAATGGATAAATGTTCCAATTCAATTTAATTCAGGCTGGTCCCTGATATCTGCTTTCACATAAATCAATTTTAAAACAACCATTGGAAAGCAAAACTTAAAATCAATTGATTATATTTCCATGTGTAATGTTAAGAACTCACTGAAATTTAGGTACAATATTTTTCTGTGGCTTCATCTCTGGAGATCACAGATTATAACTGTAATGAGATTTTCTGCTTTCATTATTAATAGAAAAATTAATGGCATGTCAAAGACTGTGTTAAAAAAAACACATGCTCCAATTATTGTATCTGTCGATCGGTTGTTGAAAACAAATAAAAGTAAATCAAATTTAATACGTTCAATTTCAACACCATAACTATTAACTCTGAATTAGAGTTTCACATTGAAATGTAAAAGTAGATACGTTCATTTTGTTAATTAAAGATTTGTGAATTTAGGTTAGTTGTGGAGAAGGTCAAAGGGCATCCAAGAGGAAACAAATCAACTGGATGCTGCTTTTCTTCTGCAAACTAATGAGGGATCTGTCCTAGATAAATTGAAGCTGGAGAGAAACAAATAGCAATGTAATTGGCCAATAATTACAAAGGTGATAGTTTCACCAGTGTAGATACATAGCCACAAGGTCCAAAGGAGGGCAACCAAAGTCAGAGCACTCTGGATAACTAAGACAAGAAAAAAGTCGTCAAAGCAACAGTCATGCATCAAGGAAACAGGTATTTTGGCCCAACTCATCCATGCAGACTCATCCAAGCCAGTCCATTTATCTTATGTTTGACCCATATCCGTCTAAATCTTTCCAATCCATGTACCCATACAAGTGTTTTTTATTAATGCAATTATAGTGCCTGCCTCAACTACCTCATCTGACAACTTGTTCCATACATTCACCACCCTCTGAATGATAAAGTCGCCCCTCAGGTTCCTAATACATTTTGCCCCAACCTCCTCTGGTTCTTGATTCTCCGACCTTGGCCAAAAGACACTGTGATTCACCTGTCCAATTCCCCACATGAATATAGACATCTCGATAAGATCATCCCTCCACATTTTGTATTTCAAGAAATAAAGTCCCAGCCTGCTGAATCTCTCCCTATAGCTCAGGCCCTTAATTCCTGGAAAAATCCTATAAATCTTATTTGCATACACTAAAAAATAACAGAGAGGCAAAGAGTGCAGGCAGCAAATAGAAAGGGGAATGCAAAGGTCTTCTACAGAGATAATCATAGAGAAAATAGGGTTGTCAAGGTGATGAAAAGCAATTAAATTAAATGAGGATCTAGGCAAGAATATGATGGAGATACTCCATGAATAATTTGTACCTACAATTGAGAAAGGGAACTTTGCCAAAGCTATGGTAAACAAAGAGTTTGCTGGAATAATGGATGAGGTTAAAATAAAGAGGAGTAATGATCAAGGGTTACAGGAGGAAAAGTCACCCAGTCAGGAAATTATGCATTCTCAATTGGAGATGTTAACCAGGATCTTTTCAATCCTTTTGGATACAGGAGTCATACTGAAGAACACTTATTCAAAATAGAGCCAAACGACAAACCT
Organism: Raja brachyura; assembly: GCA_963514005.1. The sequence goes on along the minus strand of OY740781.1, from coordinate 102,958,143 downwards.
GGCGGTTCAATGTCCATGTCCACAAGTTTAGAAATTTGCCAGAAAAGAAAATTTCGCACATCCATTCTGTTATCTCACCAATATTATAGAATACACATATAACATATTACATATAACACACATAACATTATAATACACATATAACAAGTATATATTCATCAGACAGATAAGCAAGCAGAAGACCACAGCATGATTAAATTGATGACCATTGGCCTAATCTCTGACAATTCTTCTCAGTGCGGCCCCAAAGTAACAGCAGCAACAGAAGTACTTCAATAAGAATATCAAGGACACCACATAGGTGGCTATTCTTGAAAAGCAGTTCACGGATAACCCTGTGAGCCCCAAATAACCGCACCTGCACAATGTCCCTGGTATCTGGACTACCTTGAAGTCCATCATTTATCAAATAACCAAAAACTGTACTCAATAACCAAAAATCTGTAGCCTCCTTTTGCTCAGGTATTTTATTTAATTCACGTTTAATCGATAATGTTTTATTATTGTCATTTTTTATGTGTATTGTAATTTTTTATGTGTCATACCGAACTGTCACTGTACGTCATGTTGTCACTTGTGGGCAGAGCACCAAGGCAAACTCCTTGTATGTGAATACTTGGCCAATAAATATATTCATTCATTCATTCAAAGAGCTGGTTGGTGAGATTGAGCTAATTAATCTCAAATACAAGCAATTCTTGGACTGGAATCAACGCCATACTTCGAGCATAAAAAGGCTCTACATGCACAAAAAGGCTAACAATCAAATGCACAAACCTGTGTAAAAAATGTGCTGATAATATGAAAATTAGAAGTGAAATATAGAGTAAGGAAGATAGTCATAGCTTTTAAGAGCATGCAGACAAGATAGTGGGCAATAGATACCAGTAGATGAAAAATAGCAGAGAACTGGCAGGTGCATTTTGGTAAGAAAGTACGTGAGCGTCCATCACACTAAACGTACAATGATAATAGGAGCTGCAAAATGAAGACGTAGACATGTTTTAAGCAAATGTATGAAAAATACAGGAAAAGTTCATTATTGGACCTGAGCTTGGATAAATAGAAGCACAAAAATTAATAGAGTTAGGATATTATCCTGGATAATGCATAAAATTGCTTAAAACCAGACATAGAAATAATTCTGTGGACAACATTCAAGGGAAGACATTAAAACATTGAACAGGTACAGAGGTACCCATTTCGCGAGACAGGATTGCACATACGCAAAATAAACAGCCTAATCCGGGCCTCATAAAGTGTTTAAAACCTTGGGATGTTCAGTGACTCACTATCTTTTTCCAAAAAAAACTATTTGGACCAAAATGGCAGGGATGTACAGAAAGAATGAGAAAGTGGATCAAACTGAATTTATCTTCCAACAAACACGGTATAGGTTTATTGAGCTAAATAGACTTCAAGTTGGACCAGTTCTTTCATTCTACGATCACCAAGTGAACAGTCAGAAAACAAATGAGTTTGGAATTCAAGAGCTTGAGTAGGATGTGGAAATAAAACAGTGAGTCAACTTGAATAAAATGAACATCAATTTAGTATGAAACATAAATGAGCTGCTAAACAAGTGAGAAATTTAAGCCATTCAAATGTGCATACTTATTTACCATGGGACATTGCAAAGATGAGTAGAGAAACTTGATTTTTGTTCATTCCCCCAATTTAACAGAATTAAAGTGACTTTGATATAAAGATTATAGTGATTAATTTGACAAGTTACATCTGCTTGGTGAGGAAAACATTATTCCATACTGAAAATAAATGTGTTTTTTCCCCTACGTAAAATATTTGATTGTAAAATATTTGCTAGTATAATTAAGAGAATTATGCTTGTATTTTAACTGAGGTTTGGGGAGAAAATAAGTCACGATGAAACTTTGTCAGAGATAGAAATACACATGCAGTTCCTTTCCTGCAGATAATTTTAACAAACCAGGTTGCTGGCCGTGAAGCCTTATAATCTCTAGTTTAGTTTAATCTAGGACTTCAACTTCAAGAAGAATTAATAGAAACACCGCAGCAATAACTAGCAACTCAAGCATGTTTGAACAGTTATTCTGAAGGTGCTAGTTCTGAATCACTTACAAGAGACATTGTTAGGCCTTCAAGAGAAAATTCAATGAGGTGATTATGAAAGTGGCATTGTATTCAAACACACCAATACTGAACACAAAGCACTGAACACTATCACGTTGTGATTGTGGATGGCTTCATACATGGACAATCCTTATCAACTATTCCCTGTTGTGGTGGATACATTTCTATTTTAGTTACTTTAAGAAAAGTAATGCTGTCAATAATGCAATAACATTTTAAAGATATTAGCACTCTAGGAAAATAAGCTGACACAATGTACGGTTTGGACTATTTGATTTGAATTTTTACTTGGAGGGGTTGGTGAGGGTGGGGAGGGATTATGAGCAGCCTCATGCATTGGTGTCCTGTGAAAAATCCAGTGAACAATTGAGGTTTTTCTCTGTGATTGCATTTTCAGCATTTTAATGGACCTGCTGTGCAAACTCAATTGATAAATTTTGCATGTACTGAGGAGTCTTTAGAAAGTTAGAAAGTAGAGATTTTCATTAGGCAACAAGACTTGACTAACATTTCAGATGACTCAAATGTTTCTCCTGCCTACACAGGTCAATCAGTATTACTGAGCATGTTAAGCAATACTAAGGTGCAGGTTCCCCAAAACGAATGATCCAAAATCCTTCTACAGAGATGCAAACTTCATTTGTTAATACATATTTATTATTGAAGTATATAATACCCATTAAAAAATAAAATATTGCAGGAGCACATAGCATGTATTTAACAATACTGATAGTAATGTCAAGTATTTTTATATTCACCTTTCAAAATTTAGCTAGAAATCATGAAACAAATTCATCTTTTAGAACAATATTAAGTAAAAAATAACAGAATATTTAAACAAATGCCAATACAACATTTCATCCAATATTGAAAATCAGTGTTGTTAATTGCCACCATTTCTTGCAATTTCTACTAATATATTCCTTGTGTATTTAATCTGGGTATTGCAGTTATTTATGTCGTTTCTTTAAACGGTAGGTCTGAAATAGAGGAATAAAGAGTAATCTTTAATATAACATTTTTTTCCCCTTTAAATAACAGATATTTTCATGTACATTTGGTTAAGGCAGAATAAACATTTTATCCAAAAGTAGAATGGTTTCCAAAATACAATTAGTTAAGTCCATAACTGCATCTTTATTTCATGTGCCAGAAATTAACCATATATGGAAAGACTAAATAGAACACAACTTCACTAACATTGATGAAAAATCCATAAAATTACAAATGCCACTGCATAATTTGACTCCAATTTAAAAATGTTTTCACTAAAATTGAAATAACTTTGGTACCATCGCAAAGGAAATTTCTCTTACCTTAACCAAGGATAAGCTATAAATTAATCCTCCTGCGACTGCAGCAATTATCCTGCCTACTCAAGCTTTCTTTGCTGTACAGAAAGGGGCTCACCCCTGTGGTTGTTATTGAAAAACCAGGCTGCCAAAGCAAGAGAAGGAATCATAGATTGTTTGAGCTTTACAGTAGTTCCAGTGAACAGATGAGACTAGAGCTTTTTTTCAGTTTGTTTTATAATACAGAATCATTCTAATAGTGCACTTTCTATTTGCTCACGCAAACCAGTAAATTTCTCTATGATCACATTTATCACAATGACTGCTACTTCACAGCAACTGACAATCCTTCAGCAACAGCCAATTACAAATAGGGGCCAACGGCTGTGGTCCAGATGGGCATGGGAGTAGAGCAGGGAGATAGCGACACTATGTTCAATATTGTACATTATAAAATTACTCAAATCTTACAAAAACATCTACAAAAATCAAAATTACAGCCAACTATACTGTAATCACAATAATTCAAATGTATAACATTGTTTCATTGGTGAATATGACTTTTTACTTAATGATGAAAGGAGATGCATTAATTTAGTTTAGCTTAAAGATACCGTGAGGTAACTGGCCCTTCGTCCCATCAAGTCCGCACACTAGCCCTTCGTTCTATAAAGTCCGCACCGGCCAACGATCCCCACATATTAACATTATCCTACACTAGAGATAATTATTACATTTTTATATCATGCTAATTAACCTGCAAATGTGTATGTCTTTGGAATGTGGGAGAAAACTGGAGAAAACCCACAAAGAGAACATACAAACTGTACAGACAAGCACCCGTAGCTAGAATCGAATCCGGGTCTGGTGCTGGTGTATAGCCAACATATTTAAATGCCAATGTTCAATGAAGTGATGAGGATTAGAAGTACAGAAATCCTAAGCTGCTTATAACAGAGCAGTATAGGAGGAAGTTTAGGAGAATGCTCAACTACAGAATTATTGCATCTCCACACAGTATAGTAAAATTGTGATGATCTAGCACTACCAGATTTTCTGAACTATTCAATTATTCAAAACAAAACTTCAACACATTTTGAAATCATTTTTGTAAAAAAAGATGCTACATGGTAGAATAGATTTTTACAGAAAAAAACAGTATATTTAAAGGGAGTGTGGAAAGGGACTGAGGTCCCAGTGTATGAATACGAACATAGAATCTGTCCTGCTGAACCTGGATTTTTCAATAGTTTGATAGTGGAATATTGGAGATTTACAGTTATGACATTTTAATCCACTCCTTTTAACACAAACCATGCTTGGAATTATAACATTCCATCTTTTTCATGCAAAACACAATTCCATTGTTATTTGGTATGTTTATTGCATTTCATATTCCTGATTTATTGATTTTGATATACAACAGATTTTAAAAAATGATCAGAGTCATGGTTTACAAAGGGACATCAAGCTGGGGAAAGATGAAAACTGATTTTTTTTGCAACCGCTACAAATTATTCCCGAGCATACTCCTTGGAGAGGACTTGCAGTGGAGCACGAACAGTCTAAAGGAAACAACAGTTAGGGCTGATAAACCCAACTCAAAAGCCATTGAAGAAACCATCACTTTCAATGGTGACAGCAGCCTTCAACTAGCAAGGTGTTTAAAGGTCCCAGATGTGGACCCCCTGTTCAATGGGACCCATGAATGTTATTTGTGTAAGAAGGAACTGCAGATGCTGTGTTAAACCGAAGATAGGCACAAAAAACTGGAGTAACTCAGCGGGACAGGCAGCATCTCTGGAGAGAAGGAACGGGTGATGTTTCAGGTCGAGACCCTTCTTCAGACAGGTTGTTTGTGCTGAACATATGGTTTTAATTCATTGCACCAGACAAATAAGTAAAAAAAAATCCTTCTCTTGACTGACATGTTGGAAGACAAGAACTACCTAAAAAGGGACTGACTAACAACCTGCAAGTGGACAACAATGTCCTAATGACTGCTGTGATTGGTGTGGATTGTCTGAACATCAACATCTCCTCCTTACAAGAAAGACAACTTTCATGCATCGCATGTTAATCGAGTAAGAATTCAGAGGTTATGCCTGAACAAGGATAATGAGTGTCTGTGCTCCACCAGGAAAGGTAGACTGATTCCGTAATGAGATTGCAAACTTGATGATGTTGCTGTCAAAGACAAAACATTACCATTTGGAGACTTCCAAGAACAAGTGAGAGACCAGGTCTCAAAAATCAAGACATGAGAAATCATAAATCAAAATATACAGAATATTTCAGAAATGTTGCCATCGTGGGTGCCGAATATTTTCTTTCAGCAATAGAACTTTGACATAAAATGTCTTGGACACATTCAAGGTCCGGTCATTGGCACCAGCTGAAACTGGTCAGTACTAAACAGTTCTCCTTTCATCATCTATATTACTAAAAGTCTGATCTTGACCACTTCCTGTTGTTCTGATTTTAGAAAGAAACGCTGCCACTTACGGCTGTGATTTTTGGCCATCTTACTCAGAGTCCCCCTCTGCTGCGCAGGACATGAGGATTTTTCCCATCGATGAAAAATAAAAGTTATTAGTGTTAAAAAATTGTTAAGATTCTCTCTCCTGAAGGCCACACCCCTTCCGAAGGGACTATAAAACCCAGAAGTGTTGAGTGCCTCAGACAGTCTCTGCAAGATTGGGGAGCAAGAGGGTCATGTCTCTCAGTCTGAGCTGTGAATTATACTGAACACATGTCTACTAAACTGTGAGTGGTTTTACCGACCCGTCAGTGCCCTTAATATGGTTTGAAAATATAGTTTGGAAATGCTAAAGCTGTGTTTCCTTTGGTTTGGAAATGCTAAAGCTGTGTTGCTGTTAGTTTGGAAATGCTAAAGCTGTGTTGCCTTTGGTTTGGAAATGCTAAAGCTGTGTTGCCTTTGGTTTGGAAATGCTAAAGCTGTGTTGCCTAATTAAAGTTGCCTTGCCTAATTAAATTTGCCTAGCCTAATTAAAGTTGCCTTGCCTAATTAAAGCGCCTTACCGTCTATATAATTAAGAGTCTAATCTTGACCACTTCCTGTTTGCGCTTTATTTTGACTTTAGAAAAAATGCTACCACGTACAACTGTGATTTTTGGCTATCTTACTCAGAGTCCCCCTCCGCTCATCAGGTGCCGAGGATTTTTCCCATCGATGAAAAATAAAAGAGTTATTAGTGTTTTAAAAATGTTGAGATACTCTCTCCTGTCAATCACGCCATGAAGGCCACGTTCCTTCTGGTGGGAGGGGGGACGGGACTATAAAACTCAGAAGTGAGGGCGTGGCTCAGTCTCTGCAAGATGGAGGAGGGGGAGGTCATGACTCGCTGTCTTTAGTGGCTTGAAATGGCATGAAGCTGCACTTGAATTTGGTGGCCTTGCACCCTGCTTAAGTAGTAAGAAACTACACTTGAATTTGGTGGCCTTGCACCCTGCTTGAAATGGAATTTCAAGGAATAGCCGTGAGTCAACTCCCAGCCCACCAGCCGTGAGTGAGCTGCCAGCACAACAGGCTTGAGTGACTGAGCCGCCAGCCCAAGAATCCATTCAGCCCACAATGTCCATACTAGCCCTCTGGAAACCAGTCCTTTCAGCCCATAACACCCATACTAGCGCTCCAGAAAACCCACCCCCATTGGCAACCAATATTTGAATTGGTGGAGAGATGGAATATTTCATTGGGAGTCCAGCCCTCCTGTGTGATGCTGGGTCCCAATGGGTCCCACTTAGTCTAGTCCCCTATATATGCAGCTACAGCAGTGTTTAATGACCAGATCAGTCTGTTTTAGAGCTGATATGCTCCTCCACGTACCTAGATTTCCAAATGGTCATTAATTACCACCAACTGCGCAGAGGTCCTTACTAATAAATAATAGAAGACCAGAATTTCTTCTTCACTAGCGATATACCTTTACTTGAGGTTGATAGATTATTGTGACCTCAATACAACAGCTGATGCTAAACACAAATTGGAGCAATCATTATTTATCAGCCTATCTTTCATTCATCTGTTCTATATATCTCTACATTACCGTCTACACCTCTCATTTCCGAAAATGTCACCCTTTTCTTCTCTCCATAGATGCTGCCTGTCCTGCTGAGCTACTCCAGCATTTTGTGTCTATCTTCAGTTTAAACGAGCATCTGCAGTTCTTTCTGCGCAGCTGATAGCTTTTGCTTTCTTTCTAACCCTCTATTCTATGAGCTAGGTCCGGTATACTCACAAGTGTCTCTGCTGTCAAGCCTGTTTTGAAACTATCAATTCAATTTTCAGAGCTGGGTTAGACTAATGCTCAAGAGCAAAATGGATGAACTTGCATTTTTCACTATTCTCACCTTTATTAAGTTCAAGTGAGTTTATTGTCATGTGTCCCTGATAGGACAATGAAATTCTTGCTTTGCATCAGCACACAGAACATAAAGGCATTTACTACAAAACAGATCAGTGTGTCCATATACCATTATATAAATATATACACACGATTAAATAAACGAAAAAAGTGCAAACAACAGATAATGGGTTATTAGTTAACAGAATTTTGTCCGAGCCAGGTTTAATAGCCTGATGGCTGTGGGGAAGTAGCTATTCCTGATCCTGGTCATTGCAGTCTTCAGGCTCCTGTACCTTCTATCTGAAGGTAGCAGGGAGATGAATGCGTGGCCAGGATGGTGTGGGTCCTTGATGATACTGCCAGCTTTTTATTATCACTTATTTTTGGATATTATTCAAAATCAACAGTTGGTACAGCCCATTGATAGGTTATAACTTAATATAGAAACATAGAAAATATGTGTAGGAGGAGGCTATTGTCCCTTCAAGCCAGCACCTCTATTCATTGTGATCATCCCCTATCAATAACCCGTGCCTGCCTTCTCCCCATATCCCTTGATCCTGCGAGCCCCCAGAGCTCTATCTAACTCTCTCTGAAATCCATCCAGTGACTTGGCCTCTACTGCATTCTGTGGCAGAGAATTCCACAAATTCACAACTCTCTCTGGGTGAAAAAGTTTTTTCTCATCTCAGTTTTAAATGGCCTCCCCTTTATTCTTAGCCCCTGGTTCTGGACTCCCCAAAAATTGGGAACATTTTTCCTGCATCTAGTTTGTCCAGTCCTTATATAATTGTATAGGTTTTGATAAGATTCCCTCTCATCCTTCTAAATTTCAGTGAATGCAAGCCAAGTCTCTCTAATCTTTCCTCTTATGACAGTCCCGCCATCCCGGGGGAACCAGAGGATTCACGAGGTTTCCACCTCGTAGGTTTCCACCTCGTGAACCTACATTGCACTGCCTCAATAGCAAGGATGTCCTTCCTCAAATTAGGAGACCAATACTGCACACAATAGTCCCGATGTGGTCTCACCAGTGCCCTGTACAACTGCTGAAGGACCTATTTACTCCTATACTCAAATCCTCTTGTTATGAAGGCCAACATGCAAGTAGCTTTCTTCACTGACTGCTACACCTGCATTTTTACTTTCAGTGACTCCAAGGACACCCATGTCTTGTTGCAAGCTGCACTTGTCAGCTACTTTCCCAATTACCATTGGGTCCATTTAGTTCTGCGCACTTTAACACATGTATGCTTAAATTATCACTTACCTTTAACATGCAAATATTTCAACTTTTATTATTTCACTCATACTTTGTTTGCCCTGGGTATACATTTAATTTTAAATGCTGTATAGTTACTGCAAGAAAATAAAAGATTCAAATGTCCCAGAATTTTCTCAATAGAAATGAAAATGAATCTGATAATCATCTCCCATGTCACAGAATATTTAAACTGAAACGGTTAATATTCTTGTGCTGTCAGTCAATTAGCAAAGTCATCTCTGATGTCATTACTGACCTCTCCCGAAGAGGCATTGCTCCTATTTTTGGAGAGAAAAAAAAAAAAAAAAATTTCCAATGTCCTCAAGCTGCTTAAATGCCACCTGATGGTTCAGGCTGCTTCATTTCATTTACAAAAAAGAAGTGGATTTTCTAAATCTTGAGACACTTAATGCCTTAACACACATTGATAACTTCCTCAAATCCACAGAATATGTTCAACTGGGACATGAAGAAAATGCCGACCATTAGTTGTTTGATGAGCTACACAACAGATTACGATATCATCAAGCCTTTCATGATCACTTTGCCGAATATTCGCATCGGTCCATCAAAGCCTGCTGGAGTTCTCGGTTGCTCGCTATTTTAATTCATATAACAATTACAGCACGGAAACAGACCATCTCGGCCCTTCAAGTCCGTGCCGAACAACTTTTTTTCCCTTAGTCCCACCTGCCTGCACTCATACCAAAACCCTCCATACCCTTCTCATCCATATGCCATATGTGAAGAATTCCTCTTCACATTCCCATACAGACCTAAGTCAAGTCAAAGTCAAGTCAAAGTCAAAAGAGTTTATTGTCATGTGTCCCTGACAGGACAATGAAAATCTTTCTTTGCATAGCACAACAGAACAAAGAAGGCATTGACTACAATTCTATACATAAATACACCCATGACTTAATAAATTAATAAAGTGCAAATAACAGATAGAGGGATATTAATGTTCAGAGTTCCGAGCCAGGTTTAATAGCCTGATGGCTGTGGGGAAGTAGCTATTCCTAAACCGGGTTGTTGCAGTCTTCAGGCTCCTGCACCTTCTACCCGAAGGTAGCAGGGAGATGAGTGTGTGGCTAGGGTGGTGTGGGACTTTGATGATGCTGCCAGCCTTTTTGAGGCAGCGACTGTGATAAATCCCCTTGATGGAAGGAAGGTCAGAGCCGATGATGGACTGGGCAGTGTTTACTACTTTTTGGAGTCTTTTCCTCTCCAGGGTGCTCAAGTTGCCGAACCAAGCCACGATGCAACCAGTCAGCAAGCTCTCTACTGTACACCTGTAGAAGTTAGAGAGAGTCCTCCTTGACAGACCAACTCTCCGTAATCTTCTCAGGAAGTAGAGGCGCTGATGAGCTTTCTTAATAATTGCATCTGTGTTCTCGGACCAGGAAAGATCTTCACAGATGTGCACGCCCAGGAATTTGAAGCTCTTGACCCTTTCAACCATCGACCCGTTGATATAAACAGGACTGTGGGTCCCATCTTACTCCTTCCAAAGTCCACAATCAGTTCCTTGGTTTTGCTGGTGTTGAGGGCCAGGTTGTTGTGCTAACTACCCATGGCTTTCTCCACCGTTAGAGTGAGGGTCAACACAAATGGAAGGAAAGCTTCTAATAATTTGTTTGGGAAGCCTACATGAACATTGAATTTCAGGAACCCTCATCTATCCATTCCCCCATCACCCCCACACATCTTTCTTTCCACTCCGCTCACCACCGTCCATCCCATTCCTTTTTGCTCGTCCATATGGTCATATCTCATTCCACCTTATTCTGGGTCCCCCACTTGTCTAACACCCTCCACCAGCACCACACCTCCACCCACTCAGTCCCACCTGTTCCTTTTCACCCATTATCCTTCCCTCCGGTTCTATATTTATCGACTCAGAGGCATGGAATCACACAGCATGGAAACAAAAAGCCCCACCTAAGTTAGTCTCATTTGCCGGCGTTTGACCCAGATCACTCAACGTTTCCTATCCACGTACCTGGCCAAATGTCTTTTAAATGTTATTGTATCTGGTCAAACATTTCATCTGGCAGCTCGTTCCATATACCTGTCACTATATGAATGAATAGGTTGACACCCCAAATCTTATTAAATCTATCCCATCTCAGTTTAACCCCATGTCCTCTAGTTCTTCCTTTCCCTACCCTAGGAAAAAGACTGTGCATTCACCCTATCTCTTATTCTAATCGAGTGGGGACGCCATCGCGTATGGCTGCCCTGCCTGCAGCTGTTTGTCCTTTCAACCTTAAACAAATGTTTTAGTGTGTTTTTTTTTTTGGAGGTCTTTTAGTCTTTTTATGTGGGGGGTGGGGGGGGGGGGGGGGGAGAAGGGGGAAACGTTGTCAGTCCCCACCTAGACCCCTTCCTCGCGGCCTACCAATGGGACTGGAACGGCGTTTCCTGCCGGGACCAGCCAGAACTTCAGCTCCGCCGGCGGTGCAACACTGAAGCACCATCGTAGTGCAGTGGGTTCTTCTCACATCCCAAAGATATGCTGTTCGGTAGTTAATTATTTGTAAACTATTCCCAGTCTGGAATGAATGATGCAATCCAGGAGGCGACTATGCCAATATGAAGAGAATCAAATCAGCTCTATCGAGTGCTAGAGTAAAATGGGGACATAATGGTAAATGCAGATTTGATGGGCTGACGGGGCAATTTCCATGTGTAACTATGATTCTACCAATCCAAGTGACGACATGCATAGTTAACCATGACAATTTAAGGTCCCAAAGACTTTCACTCCTTGCCATGTCTCTTGTGGACTTCATAATGAAGGATGATAAATGCTTGAAGCCTCTTCATCCTGGCCTGTTTAAATGCCCATCACCATTCATGACCAGATGTGGTGGGACTAAGCAATTCAAATATGTTGGTTGTGAGAACTTTTTGCTCAGTCTATTACATACTTTTAAAAACAAATTTTATAACACATATCCAGTGCAGTGTTGCAGTTTGCAAGTACATTTGGTTTGCTTCTGGCAAGCGCTTCTGCATTCCTCTATGAACCAAGGTTAATTTCATGCCATATTGTTTTAACAATCCCCAGGAATGCAATCAATTAAATGGTTTGTACTTTGAAAAGCTGCCCATTGGTTCATCACATTCAGGATAGAGTAAACACTGAATTACATGATAAGCAATAATAACTATTGAATAACATTGAAAATGTAATGAAAAAAGTGTGAGTTCTATCCTTTATTATTTTCTTTTGCTTTCTGGACACAAATGAAACCTATTTATTGCATTATACTTCTTGTTTACAACCTGTACATTTATTTAAGATTTCACAATTTGACCAATTGATCTCTTCTTATCGAGTCCACATCACAAGATTAGAAATTGTTCAGCCAGAGCTGAACATGCTTCTCGGCATCTGCATACAATGGCACATTGTGCTTCTTGTGCGTGGTGATGAAAATATTATTGGAATATCGTTGTGGCTCGTTGGGCCACAACGAGAACACCCTTTCCTTGACCACGACCAATTGATGGGACGCGCTTTATATTTCCAGCTACAGACCCCGTGTGAAGGTCATGACGCAAGTTGAAATGTCGCATTAGAGTAGATCAATGTCAGGACGGCTAGAAACCTGTCAATGCAATGGAATACAGCCTGTGCTTTTGTAAATACCCTCTTCTCAAGCTTACCCCCCTAGTCTAGTTCAGTAAAAAACACTGATTCAAGCACTGGACCAAGTAAACTTTATTTTTAGAATGAACAGTAAATTCCACTACACGATACCTAAACCAAGACGGGTTTGATCCTCGTCTCTGCCTGGCCAAGCCCTTCAGCCTCGTGCAACGACACACTGCCCAAAAGGTCACTCAGTCCCAAGCTCCATTCCATAAGATCGACACTGATGTAAAATGGGGCTACCCTTTTTAGGTCCACGAACCTTGAGGGGCCGAACTACATAGGGGTGGTCCCCTTACAATCCAAACAAACATATCAACTACATCAATACGTTATTGACAGTTCCCCATACCAATTACAAAGCAGAGGCTTCTGGAAGGAAACTAGTTCACTGAATAATGCAACATTTACCCTGGAACTCCAAACAATTCTGCCAGGGCTTAGCACTTTGGCCAATCAACAAACAGCAGGGTAATTATGTTGCAACATTATTTACAATTCCTTTGAAGCAACCCAATCATATAAATGCATTTACATTTATTTACAGAGTTTTAATACATATTATCAATTAAGGGGAAATGAGGAGAACACCTGGATCTTTCACCATCCTGCATATCAATCTTAGGCTCTGACTGGTCGGCACCATCCACAGCCAGAATTTTCCACTGACATAAGTTAAGTAATTCTGACAACTGCAGGGAATCTTCATTTCATATTTGGAGAATATTTGGTCAATAATCACACTTTAATTTGGTCAACATTAACACTTTTATATGCAGTAGACAGTAAATGATCAGAAAAAAAAACTTTGTCTGCCATTCCTTCACTATTTTCTAACATTGAATTTGTTATCTTGCACATTTAGGATGAGGCACATGATGAATGACAATTTTGTCTGCAGCCAATACATTATATAAATGATAAATTACACATAAATTATGCAAAAGAATGACTGTGAAAGAAGACACGTCACACAGAAACTGGACAATTGCCATCTCCAACAAAAAAAATCTTAGAACAAGACAATGCAAAGTATACAAGTAGAAATCTAGAGCAGGGGATACAATAGATGAGGTTGGAGGAGATTCAGGTAAACCTCTGTCGCACCTGGAACGACTGCTTCGATCCATAAATGAGTGGTGGGGTCAAGTTGGAGGTGGCGAAAATGACGGAGGACTATTTGTTGTATGTGACGGTTAGTGGGGTGGAAGGCGAGGACTAGAAGGATTTCCCTTGTTCCGAGTGGGGGTGGGGGGGGGGAGATGGGAGAGAGCAGCGTTGCGGGTATTGAAGAGACCCTGGTGAGAGCCTCAGTTTATGGTAGGGGAGGGGAACCCCCCGATCCATGAAGAATGAGGACATTTCCGATGCCCTGGTGTGGAACACCTCATCCAGGGAGCAGATGCGGCATAGACGGAAGGAATTGGGAGTAGGGGATGGAGTCCTTACAGGAAGAAGTGTAGTCTAGAAGGGTGGGAAGAAGTGTAGTCTAGAAGCCATGGGAGTCAGTGGGTTTATAGTGGATGTCGGTCAAAAGTCTATCACCTGCAATGGAGATAGTGAGGTCAAGAAATGAGGTTGGAAATGGTCCAGGTTCGTGGCAAAGTTGATGAAGTTAGTGAGTGGTGTGTGGGTGCAGGAGTAGCACCAATGCAGTCGTCGATATAGTGGAGGTAGAGGTTGGGGATGGGCCCTGGCACGTCTCGAACAAGGATTGTTCGATGTACCCTACAAAGAGGCAGGCATAGTTGGGGCCCATGCATGTGCCTATAGCTACACCTTGTGTTTGGAGGAAATGGGAGGGGTCAAACGAGGGTAAGGACCAACTCCGCTAGGCGGAGGAGAGTATCAGTGGACAGATATTGGCTGGTTTTCCGGTCGAGGAAGAATTGGGGGCTTTGAGACCATCCTGGTGGGGGATGTAGAGTGACTGGATGTCCATGGTGAAGATGTGGGGATGGGGTAGGAAAGTAGCTGTTGTTAAACATGGTAGTGTGGTATTTAAGGCTTCTACACCTCCTGCCCAATAGTAGCAGCAAGAAGAGAGCATGGGCCGAATGATGGGGATCTGTGCTGATGGATGCCATCAGGTAACACCATATGTGATGGTAGGGAGGACTGTGGCCATGATGGATGAGGCAGAGTCCATCATTCCCTCCAGCCTCTTGCTCCATATTACAACCAGTCAGGATAATGCATCGGAAGAAGTTTGATGGGGTATTCAGTGGCATGCCAAATCTCTTTAAACATCTAAAAAAGTACAGCGACTAGTGTGCCTTCTCTGTGATTGCATCTGTGTGCTGAGACCAGAACAGGTGAGGAATGTTATTGCACAGAAACTTTAAGCTGCTACCTCTTTCCATCACTGGCCCGCCAATGAAAACCGCACATAGTCTTTAGGTTTTTCCCTTTCTAAAGAAAATGATTAATGCCTTCACGTTGTTTGTTGTTGAGCAATATGTTGTTGTTGTTGCACAACCAGGTGTTTTTTTTTTAATCTCCTGATCTCTTTCGGGCCTGTCCACTTGGGCGTCATTTGCGCGTCACGCAGGTGGTGCACAAAGATTTTGTGAATCCCAAAATCCTGAGGCAACCGCACGTCAGTCTACATCACCATGCACGCGTAATGTACGCCATGGGCGCATCATGTGCATCGTGAGAATGATGTTGCGTAAATGACGTGCAAATTATGCCCAAGTGGGACAGGCCCTTGACTCTCTCTCTCTCTCAAACACTGCCTCATCACCAGCTACGAATCAGTCAAAAAACATTGTTGATATTGGAGGATTTGTAGATAGCATTGCTTTGCCATGCTGTCACTGGTGTGAAGAGAGTAGATAGGGGGCCGAGCACCAGTTACTAACTTGTTTGACATAAGTGAGCAGATGCCCTATTAACATAGGTCAAAACACTCCTAGTAATTTGAACATTTTAGACTGCTATGATTTTTGTTTACCCAGTAATAACTTCTGAATTGCTAGTGTGAAATATATTATAAAGACGCACAAGATTGTACTCTGTCATGTTCTTGGAACATAGCAACCACCCACTCAGATGTCATATTTTTTTCAAAAAGGTAAAGAGATAGAACTAAAGAAACATTGCAGCAGGTAAATTGTCAAACAGCATCCCATGATCTCTTGGAACTCCCATTACATGATGAATGAGAACATATACTTTGTAGAATCAAACAAGATAATTTCCTCTGCGCTCGATGATCTATTCCCCCCAGTTACTTTAATAAAGTTCACAAGAGAAAAATAGAAAGATACAAATATTTAAAAACTGAAGGAAGCTAATTCATAGAAGGTCGCGCTTTGGGTACAATAATAACTGTTCTAATTTCCCCAGTGAAATTCTGATGAAAGTTTCTGTGTAACTCAATTGCATAATAAATATAAATTCTTCTATGAATCATTGGCACTGTGCAGCATTTTGCAAACCACTTATTTTGGGTTTTTGTCCTAAAGAAAATCCCCCTTGAATTAAAATGTCTCTATCACCATGGATATGGGCTGCACATGCAAGGTAACATCACATCTAGGTTCCCCTTCAATTCATCTCAATTTAAAATATATCATTATTCCTCCATTACCTCATGATTAACAGGGCTGATCCGTGGGCAGTTGCTGCTGGAACGCAAGTCGGGGCTTGATCAACCCCGGTTGGGTCGCCTGGGCGAGGACGTCTGATGTTGTGAGGCCCGAAACACCCGATGACCCCAGGTCACATCACTGAGGATGCATCCCAACGGATCTAGAAGTTGTATATTTTTCTCACTGGAGTCTGGCTCAGCCAGTGGCACCTAGGAATAGACTGGGTGACTACTGGAGAGACAGAGACACGGAAAGACAGCACCTGGGAGAGGCTGGGTTAGCGCCCCAGTACACCCAACAAAGCAACGGAAAGGCCAAATGAAAAATACCCCCAGGAAATGCCGAGAGGGGAGAGGATGAGATCTCCAATAGGACGGACCAAAGATTATTGACCCAAGCAAGAAACCTGACTACGAGTATAAGATGCATTTGCGGAAAGCTGTGTAAGAACCACCGTGGCCTAAAAATCCATCAGGCAAGAATGAAATGTTCGCAGAAGGAGGTGCAGCGCACCGGCCTTGAACCTGGTGAGACGTAGGAGGAGCCTGGCCAGGACTCATCCCACAGAGCCCAGTCCCTCCACGCACCAGAATCTCCCAACCCATGCAGAGTAGTTCAACAGTAACAGATTGTGAACTCCCCAGCCAGCAACCGGAATGAATGGCTGCAGTTTGACAAAGACGTGATCATCTAAGCCACAGACAAAGGAAATGTAGATCACTGACTCCAAACAATGACTGCCATCATAGTCAGTTATGCCTCTGAAAGATTTGGCCACCACCTACACCATGAACCGCAGGGCAATCAACATACATCAATTGTGGCTGGAGCTTCAAGCCCTCAAAAACCAGTACACGACATCTACCAATGAGGAGAAGCACGCCTTGGGTGACCGACGAAACATCCCAAGGAAAATGCTTATGACCCTCCGCAGAGCAGAGTTCACCATGTTCTCAGCAAGATCAAGATCCTGATCCTGGATTATTACCATAATTTCAGGCCAAGGGTGAATTCTGGGTCAGAAACATCAGACTGGCATCGGCTTGGAAAAGGAATAATGACGGGCTGCACCATTTCTGTTATTCTTTTTGCTCTTGCCATGAACATGGTGGCCAGGTCAACTGAGGTGGAATGCACAGACCCCCTAACCAAGTCTGGTGACCTTACCAACACGACAACATCAGTCCCAGGAAGTAGGTGGTTCCTACAAGGTCTTGAGAAACCTATCACCTGGCAAGGATGAGTTTCAAGCCAACAAAATCAAGGTCTATGGCATTGAAGAAGGGGCACGTGACTGACAAATTCCAGTTCTTACTACCCGGAACTGCCATTCCCTCCATCATTGAGCAACCTGTCAAGAGTTTGGGGAAGCTTTTTGAAGCAACTCTGAAAGACTCTGCCGCCATTCACAAGTCCATCAAAGACCTTGAAGCCTGGCTCACCAAAGTCAACAAGTCAGGTCTGCCAGGCAGATTCAAGGCATTCCATCCTGCCCCGAGTCCTGTGGCTTCTGCTGGTTTACGCTGTTCCATTGACCACAATTGAGTTCCTCGAAAGGAAGATCAGTGGCTTTCTCCGCAGGTGGCTTGGCCTTCCCCGCAGTCTCAACAGTGTAGCACTGTATGGGACCAGTAACATCTTGCAACTCCCTTTCAGTGGCCTCACGGAAGAGTTTATGGTAGCACGAACAAGAGAAGCTCTGCAGTACACGGACTCCAGGGACCAGAAGGTGCCATCAGCTGGCATCGAGGTGAGAACAGGGAGGAAATGGAGGGCTGAGAAAGCAGTGGAGGTGGCAGAGTCACGCCCAAGGCAAAAGGCATTGGTGGGAGTCATTGCAACTGGCAAAGCGGGTTTGGGATACTTCCCCAAGACACCGGTTGGCAAGGCCTGGGGCAAGGAGAGACACCATCTAATCCAGGAAGAGGTCCGAGTAGGTGTGGAGGAAGAGTGTATGAGCAGGACAGTGGGGCTCAAGCAGCAGGGAGCGTAGACAAGGTGGGAGAGCATACCGCAGCGCAGGATTACTTGGTCAAACATCATGCAGGCAGACTTGCAGCACGTCCGGTTCCTTGTACAAGCTGTCTATGATGCCCTACCAAGTCCAGCAAACCTCCACGTCTGGTGCAAGAGCGAGACACCTTCCTGCCCACTTTGCTCTGGAAGAGGATCATGAGTTCATCTCCTCAGCAGCTGCCCAAAGTCTATTGGGGAAGGTCGCTATCGGTGGCGCCATGACTAGGTGTTCAAGGTGGTTGCTGAGAGCATAGCTACTGCATTGGTAACCACAAACACCACTACACCCCAATGAAATCAATCAGTTTTGTCAAAGCTGGAGAGAAGCCTCGACCACAACCAAAAACAAGGACAGGCATCCTCCACACAGCCACTGACTGGCAGCTGCACGTCGATCTGGACAAACAGCTGAAATTTCCACAGCACATCACGACAACATCACTCCGGCCAGACACGATCATCACCTCCGAAGTGACAAAACAGCCGATCATTCTGGAGGTCACAGTGCCCTGGGAAGAGCGTACTGAAGAGGCTAACGAGAGGAAATGCACAAAGTACCAGGAACTGGTGGAGATGTGCCAGGACAGAGGCTGGAAGACGTACTATGAGCAGATAGAGGTGGGCTGTAGAGGCTTTGCAGGACGCTCACTCTGCAAAGTCCTCAACCAGTTCGGCATTACGGGGCTGGCAAAGAAGAGGGCCATTCAATCCGCAAGCAAAGCCACAGAGAAAGTCACTAGGTGGCTTTGGATTAAGTGGGCGGATCCGTCCGTGGTTACTGCTGGGACGCAAGTCGGGGCTTGATCAACCCTGGTTGGGTCGCCTGGGCAAGGATGTCTGATGTTGTGAGACCCAAAACACCCGATGACCCCAGGTCACATCACTGAGGATGCATCCCAGCGCATCTAGAGGATGTATCTTTCACTCGCGTCTAAACCCTTAAATTCACCCTTGAAAGCACAAGAATATCCTCAACAGATGAACCACAGCATTCAAGGCAATAGCTTAGCACATTTTTTTCATGGGAAAATTGGAGGAGGCAGTAAATGCGGTCCCAGTTCCTGAAAAGTGAAGAAATAAAAATAAAGTCCTCAATAGTCTACAGGTGGTTACTTGATACCGTTTCATATTGATATTCAGCATGTTGTAATATGGATCCAAACCTCCAATTCACCACTGTCTTTACTCTGATAGGATCATAGTATCCTTCAATATTTTGAACACTTAAGCATTTCCTAGCTGAATATTGTTAAAATAAACATTCAGACATTTCACATTTGTGTCACACAAACACTGGATGAAAATCATCTCCACAAAAAAAACGAAAATATATTACTGATCATTATTGATATTATGATAGCCAAGAGCATAAATATTGCAGCTACAAGTGGTGGTCAAAAGTAGATTATCTCCTTTAGGCCTTCCAGATGAACATCCCTTGCATCAAAACGGTACTGATACATAACCAGATCTCTGAAGCAGTGACCCAATTCCAAATTGCATCTCTGAACAGGATTTCAGGAGCACAATGCTCTTCCAAGTTGGAAACAAAGTAACATTCTCGGTGACGCTTAAAGATTGGTCAACTGAGATTAATTAGGATAGAGAAAGCCAGGCACTGGGGATCTTTACCTGGAGCAAAAATCCTACAGAATAAAACAACTCGCTCTCCTGACCAGTCAAGCACCTCCCAAGTATGCAAATTCCACCAAGGCCTTGTCAGCCATTTTAGAACACACCCAACTGGTGGGATTGCCACGGAGTCACAATGTTCTACATCGTAAACGACAATAATTCTTCACCTTGCAAGAAGTTCAAACTTCTTCCTCAATCAATATAAATCTGGGTCTGGGAGGAGGTCAATAGAATTAAGAATCTTGAGTATATCGACATTCTCAAGAGGAATAGAATCATACTGATTGAACTGAAATTAAATGTATGAATTTCAGCAGCTGGATAGCATGGGGTAGCACAGAGGCGCTATGGTGGAGTTGCTGCCTTACAGTGCCAAAAACTCTGGTTCGATCCCGACTACGGGTGCTGTCTGTATGGAATCTGTATGTTCCCCCTATGACCGCTTATGTTTACTTCCAGGTATTCCGGCTTCCTCCCACACGCCAAAAGCGTACAGGTATGTTGTTTAATTGGCTTTGATAAAATTGCAAATTGTCCCTAGTGTAGAAGATAATGCTAGTGTATGGGGTGATCGCTGGTTGGCATGGTGGGTCATAGGGACCTGTTTCTGCACTGCTTCCATCAAGTATACTTCGCTGCTAGACTCCACCACTTACATCTGTGAGGAGTTTATTGCCTCTGGTGTAATATTCATCTGAATTAGTACTGTGGACCAATAATGCAGGAACTTGTGTTAAAGAAGGAACAGCAGATTCTGGAAAATCGAGGGTACACAAGATGTTGGAGAAGCTCAGCAGGTGCAGCAGCAGCTATGGAGCAAAGGAGATAGGCAACGTTTCCGGACGAAACCCTTCTTCAGACATTTTAGTAATTAAGGGCTTGACTTGACCATGTAAAAAGGGATAATCTAACGTGGAGATGGATTGGCAAGAAGAAAGATCACATGGAATCAGGATGCAGACAATTTGATTCTGTAATTCGCTGAGAGAGGACTTTCTTCCAAAGCAAGGGAAGAAAGTGGTTACCAATGAAACAAAGACATTATTTGCAATAGAACAGATGATCAGGAGTGCAGTGGAATTTTCCAGGATTCAGTGTGGAAAGGCATATTCATTGGTGCACTGTGGAGCACATGACATACTCCACCACCTTACTTAACAAGTGGATACAAAGAACTGCAGATTGTGGTTTACAAATGAAGACAAAAAAGTGCTGGAGTAAAGACCATGTCCCACTTATGTGTTCTTGGCACGCAAATTACGCAACCTCATCGTCGTGTTGAGGCCATTGCGGTCCAGATCCGCCCCCACTTCTACGCCCAGATGAGGCCAAGAAAATTGAAGAGAGACACAAAATGCAGGAGAAACTCAGCGGGATGGGCAGCATCTCTGGAGAGAAGGAATCGATGACGTTTCGGGTCAAGACCCTTCTTTCAGACTGAAGAAGTCTTGACACAAAACATCACCCATTGCTCATTCCAGCCTGATAAAAAATATCCACGAGTAAAAAAAGGTCGGTATGGAAAAAATGGACAATTTCTCGTAGGT
Source organism: Raja brachyura (assembly GCA_963514005.1). The sequence goes on along the minus strand of OY740781.1, from coordinate 102,936,650 downwards.
AGGTCATTGTAGGTCATGATGGTAGTCGCAGATCAGTAACTAGCCCAAGAAAAAAAAATGCAAACATGACCATTTTATCATGTGATCATTTTCCACTCGTAGCTAGTCATAGTTGGTCTTAAGTCTAGAAGACCAAGGTCGAGGGGGGTCGTAAGAGGTCATAGGAGGTATTTTACTTTGGCGAATCATCACGACCGTGACATTTTTTTCAACTAGTCTAGGGTCTTCTAAACTCGTGGACTAGGTCGTCCAAGTGGGACAGGCCCTTAACAAGGTTTAAAAAAAGATAAAATATTGTAGATTCCATCTTAAAGGTTTTGCAAAGTTCAATTATATTTATAGCAATGTTACAAAATTTTGAGATTTAAAAAATCAAGTCTGCAATTTATCCCATCAGATAAAGCATAAAACAAAGTTTAATTTGACACCTAATTTACTTTCATATCTTCAGTAATAAGAAAGTTATGGCCATTTTCATACTTGGAAATTAGCATCTTGCTCCCCATTGCCTTTCAATTGACTTAACTCAAAAGCTGTGATCTGGATCAGTTAAAAGTCCATAACTTCCTTAAAAATTAATAGAACTCAATGAAATTTTCACTTATTATAGATTGAAGCATTCTGAAATAAACATGAAACAATCTTACTTGGATAACCTGAAATTAAAGCATATAATTAGTTAGTTATCTAATTGTAGCTAATTACAAAATTCAATGAGTAGTTCTAAACATCTATCCATTTCTTTAAAAAAAAACACTTTTTTTTAATTGCCTAAGTGCCCAAATAACATTCACACAATAATCCACAATATAACATAATTTTTAAATCTCATTTTCATGAATTTCTGGGCCAAATGGAAGGAATTTAATGTTTGATTCCTGTAAATTAATGGCCATTTAAATCAACTAGCGAGTGGGTTTTAGTGGAATGCGGTGGATTGGAATGTTGCGGTTAGCGGTGAAGTCGGGAGGAAAAATACTGTTTGTTCATACATTTTTTGGGACCCCATTTTGCAACATAGAAATATTATTAAAGCCTCCCGAAAAACCAACTTTTAATATAAAAATAAACTATTTACCTTTTTTTCTCCCCTACGGAAAATCCTTCCCGTTGTTGGTTCTCACGGCTTTTGAAGGTGATTTTTAAATTACTCTAGTTAATAAATAATTTAGAGTAATTTAAAAATAACTTAATTGATGAAATGTCAGAGCGATTTTTCTTCCGCAACGAAATCGCCCGACATTCATCGATTTTCCAGGTCTGTTGAAAAACGGCACTTTAAGCCCGCCCCCCTCTGAAAGGCGCCAAAGTCGCGCACACGGGGAGCGGCAGAACTGCAGTGCCGCTAAAGGCAAGTTTTGCAACATACCTAATATTTATGCTTACCAACATTCCAATTTACCTCAAGAACTGTTCTCAACCCATTGAAATCAGTGGGCGTAACCTTTTTTTAATATCAATTATATGTTTATTATAACTGTTTTATTGATACTCCCCCACTGATACCTCTTCCACTTGGCCCAGCACACTTGCCAGAATCATCCAATGGTACTGGCTTTAGTGACGGGCCAGAAAATTATTGATCAAAGTTTTCCTGAATATACCAGACCTTCCTTCCCTTTTGTCCCTTGTTACTGCTCCAAATCAACGTTTAGATAGTTGTCCTCACATCCAATGACCAACTCGAGGAAAACTCTATCCAATAATTTTTGCACTTTGTAATTTCCCTGCAAATTTACATTTCAATATCCATCCCAGCTGAAAGAACAGACCCAGTAGTTTAATCCAAAAAACCTAAACAAAGACAAAACTTGATAATTCCAGGATATCCCCCTCCCAGCATTGCAACAGAATATTATCTTTAAACAAATCTGTTGTTTCAACTCCTTTCCTCCCCACTTTTCCATTTCTCTAAATATTGAAAACTCAAATTTCTGTTTATTTATCCAGCATCATAAAGTTTCCACATTGCCAACAGAATCAGACATTGTTGTTTCATCATGTACCTGCCAAGGATACATGCATATATAAATCAAATTTAAAATAACAAGTCTATTCCTATCACTTGGTTCAAAGTCTGGTGTGAGTAATACCAACCCAAGCATAAAATGTTTTTTATCAAAAATGTATATATTTATCAGTATTCAACAGCAACTACAAAAAAAAATTGTAATTAAAAATCATGACAGGAAAAGTAAAATTATACAGTTCAATTTTATTGTGTGTACTGCAATTGGTGTATTGGTTAAGAAACAATAGTGTTGAAAATATAGCTATATCAAAATAATTAGGTTTTATGTGTTTGCATAATATAATATAACCAAATAACTGTATACCAATTACAACATGGAAACAGGCCATCTCGGCCCTTCTAGTCCGTGCCGAACATTTATTCTCACCAAGTCCCATCTACCTGCACTCAGACCATAACCCTCCATTCCTTTCCCGTCCATATACCTATCCATTTTTTTTTTTAAATGATAAAATCAAACCTGCCTCCACCACTTCCACTGGATACTCATTCCACACAGCTACCACTCTCCGAGTAAAGAAGTTCCCCCTCATATTATCCCTAAACTTCTGTCCCCTAATTCTCCAATCATGTCCTCTTGTTTGAATCTTCCCTACTTTCAATGGAAAAAGCTTATCCACGTCAACTCTGTCTATCCCTCTCATCATTTTAAAGACCTCAATCAAGTCCCCCCCCTTAAACATCTGCACGCCAAAGAATAAAGACCTAACTTGTTCAACCTTTCTCTGTAACTTAGTTGCTGGAACCCAGGCAACATTCTAGTAAATCTCCTCTGTAATCTCTCTACTTTGTTGACATCTTTCCTATAATTTAGCGACCAAAATTGTACACCATACTCCAGAATTGGCCTCACCAATGTCTTGTACAATTTTAACATTACATCCCAACTTCTATCATCAGTGCTCTGATTTATAAAGGTCAGCACACCAAAAGCTTTCTTTACCACTCTATCTACATGAGATTCCACCTTCAAGGAACTATGCACAGTTATTCCGAGATCCCTCTGTTCAACTGCATTCCTCAATTCGCTACCATTTACCATGTACGTCCTATTTTGATTTGTCCTGCCAAGATGTAGCACCTCACACTTGTCAGCATTAAACTCCATCTGCCATCTTTCAGCCCACTCTCCCAAATGGCCTAAATCTCTCTGTAGACTTTGAATATCTACTTCATTATCCACACCTCCTATCTTAGTATCATGTTCATACTTACTAATCCAATTTACCACACCAGATCATTGATGTATATGACAAACAACAGTGGCCCCAACACAGATCCCTGAGACACCCCACTAGTCACCGGCCTCCAACCTGACAAACAGCCATCCACCATTACTCTCTGGCATCTCCCATTCAGCCACAGTTGAATCCATCTTGCTACTCAATTATTAATACCCAGCAATTGAACCTTCTCAACCAACCTTCCATGTGGAACCTTGTCAAAGGCCATACTGAAGTCCATATAGACAACATCCACTGCTTTTCCCTCATCAATTTCCCTAGTAACCTCTTCAAAACATTCAAGAAGGTTTGTCAAACATGACCTTCCAGGCACAAATCCATGTTGACTGTTCTTGATCAGACCCTTTTTATCCAGATGCTTATATATTATCTCCAAGTATCCTTTCCATTAATTTGCCCACCACTGACGACAAACTAACAGGTCTATAATTGCTAGGTTTATTCTTTTTACCCTTTTTAAACAATGGAACAACATGCACAGTACGCCAATCCTCCGGCACTATTCCCATTTCTAATGACATTTGAAATATTTCTGTCATAGCCCCTGCTATTTCTACTCTAACTTCCCTCAATGTCCCAGGGAATATCCTGTCAGGACCTGGAGACTTATCCATGTTTATATTTTTCAAAAGTGTCAGTACTTCCTCCTCTTTGAATCTCATAGTTTCCATAGCTACTCTACTTTTTTCCCTTACCTCAGAGTTCAATACCCTTCTCCTTGGTGAATACCGAAGAAAATAACTTGTTCGATATCTCCCCCATCTCTTTTGGCTCTGCAGATAGCTGTCCATTCTGGCTCTCTAATGGTCCAATTTTATCCCTCATTATCCTTTTGCTATTAATATAGCTGTAGAAACCCTTTGGATTTACTTTCACCTTTCTTGCCAAAGCATAGAAACATAGAAACATAGAAAATAGGTGCAGGAGTAGGCCATTCGGCCCTTCGAGCCTGCACCGCCATTCAATGTGATCATGGCTGATCATCCAACTCAGTATCCCGTACCTGCCTTCTCTCCATACCCCCTGATCCCTTTAGCCACAAGTGCCACATCTAACGCCCTCTTAAATATAGCCAATGAACTGGCCTCAACTACCTTCTGTGGCAGAGAATTCCAGAGACTCACCACTCTCTGTGTAAAGAATGTTTTCCTCATTTCGGTCCTAAAGGAATTCCCCCTTATCCTTAGACTGTGACCCCTTGTTCTGGACTCCCCCAACATCGGGAACAATCTTCCAGCATCTAGCTTGTCCAACCCCTTAAGAATTTTGTAGGTTTCTATAAGATCCCCCCTCAATCTTCTAAATTCCATCGAGTACAAACCGAGTCTATCCAATCTTTCCTCATATGAAAGTCCTGACATCCCAGGAATCAGTCTGGCGAATCTTCTCTGTACCCCCTCTATGGCAAGGATGTCTTTCCTCAGATTTGGAGACCAAAACTGTACGCAGTACTCCAGGTGTGGCCTCACCAAAACCCTGTACAAAAGCAACCTCATATCTTCTTTTAACTTTTCTTATTTCGTTCTTAAGATTCTTTTTACATTCTTTATACTCATCTAGCACCTCATTTAGTCCATGCCTCCTATAATTATTGTAGATATCTCTCTTTTTTCGAACCAAGTGTCCAATTTCCCTTGAAAACCATGGATCTTTCTGATTTTTACTATTTCCTTTCAACCGAACAGGGACATAAAGATTCTGTACTCTTACAATTTCCCCGTTAAATGTCCTCCATTTCTCTTCTACATCCTTCCCACAAAACAAAATGTCCCAATTCACTCCTTTTAAATCATTACGCATTCCCTCAAAGTTAGCTTTTCTCCAATCAAAAATCTCAACCCTAGGTCCAGTTCTGACTCTCTCCATTATTATATTGAAACTAATGGTATTGTGATCACTGGCCAGAAATGTAAAGAAGGGTCTCTACCTGAAACGTCATCCAATGTTTTCTATCCAGAGATGCTGGCTGCTCTATGGAGTTCCCCCGCACAATTAAAGCATGGAATGGTCTTCACCCAACCATAGGTACCAACCAGACGCAACTAAATTTAAGGTAGCTTTATTTTTCCCAAGAACCCTTTTTTGCTAAGTCCAAGTCAAGAATCAAGAGTTTTATTGTCATGTGTCCCAGATAGGATAATGAAATTCTTGCTTGCAGCAGCACAACAGAATATGTAAACAATACAGAACAGGAGATACAAGTTCAGTGTGTCTATATACTATAGACCATATATATACACAATAAATAAACAGATAAATGCAATAGGCTGTTATTTTTCCAGAGTTTGGAGGTGGTGGGTCCACCAGTTTAAATTCCATTTCTAATATTTTTGGAGGACCAGGAAACCAAGAAGCAAGAGTTATTCCAGGGAGTAACTCCAGCTCCAGGGAGTAATACTGCGTTGCTTTTCAGCGGTCACGGTGAGGCAGCAACCGGACAGCAATGGCGGCCAGAACTCCCACAATGCAAAGGGAGGGAGAAAGTGGCCGACGCTGACCAGTTGCCGTGGCAGTACGCATGAGCAGGGCCGCACATGCACATAACCACGGCCGATGATGTGCTCGGCGGCCCGCCGTGCCAAGCGGAGACCCAAGAGCCTAGCGCCGAGCAGAGACCAGAGACCCGAGAGCCTAGCGCCAAGCAGAGACCCGAGAGCCTAGCGCCGAGAGCAGAGACCCGAGACCCGAGACCCGTCCCGGACACGGATGGTGGGCGGGTGTCCCGGTTGCTTGCCAAGCCGGGCAAAATGGCATGGCTTTTAGGTTGCCCGGAGTGACTGTAGGTTGCCATTGGCACTCGGGCAACCGCTCATTTCCAGCCCTCTCTTATATGTTTCAATGAGATCCTCTCATCCCTCTAAACTCCAGAGTGTACAAGCCCAGCTGCTCCATTCTCTCAGCTTAGGACAGTCCTGCCATCCTGGGAATTAACCTTCTAAACCTACACTGCACTCCCTCAATAGCAAGAATGTCCTTCCTCAAATTAGGGGACCAAAGCTGCACACAATACTCCAGGTGTGGTCTCACTAGGGCTCTGTATAACTGCAGAAGGACCTCTTTGCTCCTATATTCGATTCTTCTTGTTATGAAGGTTAACATGTCATTCGCTTTCTTCACTGCCTACTGTACCTGCATGTTTACTTTCATAGACTGATGTACAAGGACCCCCAGATCCCGTTGTACTTCCCCTTTTCCCAACTTGACGCCATTTAGATAATAAGCTGTCTCCCAGTTTTTGCTACCAAAGTGGATAACCTCACATTTATCCGCATTAAACTTCATCTACCATGCATCCGCCCACTCCCCCAACCTGTCCAAGTCACCCTGCATTCTCATAGCATCCTCCTCACAGGTCACACTGCCACCCAGCTTTGTGTCATCTGGAAATTTGCTAATGTTACTTTGACACTGGAGTGAGGGCCGAGCCCGGGACTTGGGATGGGACAGTGATCGGGGCTGAAAAAGCCGCCGTTGGAACCAAGGACGAGCTTGAGTCCGGGGTCAGGGACGAGCCTGCAGATGAAGTTGTACCTGTACAGATGGGGGCCTGTACTGGAGCCCAGGAGCAGCCAAGCTGACAGCTGGTCAACAGCCAGGGCCGTGTCGAGTACGAGAACCAGACCGAGTTCCAGGCCCTGGCGGTGCTCTACGACCTGGGTAGGTCCTGGGGAAATGAATGGGAGTGAGGGGAGGAGGACGAGGGAAATGAGGGGGGAAATGGGGTGGAGTGTGGGGTGGTAGAGGGAGATGGGAGGTGGTTGAGTGAGATGGGAGGGGGTGCGGAGGAGGGGGGGTTGTGGAGGAGGGAGATGGGGGAGGGGTGGAGGAGCTGACATATCAAGAAAGCAGCATAACAATGAGGATCGACTCCATAACACAAGTCTCGGATCCATCCAAATTTCCAGACCTGCACACAGCAGCATAGGGCATATTGTTTTTACTCTGTATTTATTTTTGACAAGATATACCCCTCCCAATCTACCCTCACCCCCACCCTCTACTCTCCCCACCCTCTACTCCCACCCCTCTCTGCCACCCCTCTCTGCCACCCCTCTCTCTAGGGATTGAAAAGGGATGGTGAAGAGAGAGTGCTGGGGGATGAGGACAAATGAGCCGAGCCTGCGCAGTTGGGGGCAATGCGTGACTGCTGCAATATTGCTTTGGGGGAACGGCTTGCGTTGGGGGAACAGGCAAGTGATGGAATCTTGCGTTGGGGTAGCAGACCTAAAGTGACTTGGTCTTGCGCATGTGTGCGTGTGTAATTTATCCCATCTTGGTCCCTTAATTGGTCCCTTGGTCCCTTAATTATCCCATCTTGGTCTTGCGCGTGTGCAATTTATCCCATCTCATCTCACATGCACGCGCGTACGTGTGAGATGAGATGGGATAAATTGAGAGCAGATCTAATATCACAAAATTAAGCATAACTAAAGTGTTGTGACCCGTCACAGCATTAGATTTATATTCTGACACAAATCAGATTTGAGAAAACATTTGAGAAAAGAAATAAAATGGTGCAAGCAAACAAACCTAATTTCACTATTAATTTGGAAGAAAGCAATTCATGAACATTAAAACAAAGTGCAACAATAATTTGTTTTCCTGCTTCCCCCCCCCTACCATTTCATCAGTTGAAAGGAGCATTGCAACACAAATTATAATTTTCTCATTCCCTCCACATTTTCCATCTGACCTGCTGAGTTCCTCTTGCCTTTCTTTTTTTTCACTTGAGATTCTAGCATCTTCTGTTTCTTGTCTCCATTTTGCTTGCTTGAAATATTATAATTATAAAAAAAGTGTAACTCTTAAACAAACTGCAGCACTTAAACAAGGATCTCACCCACTGGTGACACCTGCTGCAAAGGGATTGGGACGATGCATCTTACTTGAGGGTCATTAGCAGATGATTAGCCATAATAATAAGTCTGTAAATATCAGCGTAGCTGCAAAGTTCTTGACAAAAATAAATACACGGTAAAAACAATATGCCCTATGTTGTAGTGTGCAGGTCTGGAAATTTGGTGGATCCGAGACACGTGTTATGGAGTTGATCCTCATTGTTATGCTGCTTTCTTGATATGTCAGCTGATATTCCATATCTGATTTGAGCTTCACTCTCTCAAATGTAGGCCTCTCTCCTTGACAAGGCTGTGCAAGTGCAATATAGCCCAAGGTTACAAGATAAAATGTGACATATTGTTGAGCTTCCACAGATCTTTCAAACATTTTGGCATCTGCATTCAGGCTAGAGCATGCTGATCAATCACCCTCAGCCAATTGCAGTAGTGTTGAAATAATGAAGGTGACTTTGATACTCAGTGGCAGAGCTGTTCATTAAGCAAACAGCAGCCCCATTGCTGCATAGTCTGCCTGACTGAGCCATTTCACAATATTTAGGCAATCACCATCCTGGATCTCACAAAGAGATTCAGTAAAGTGACTGCCAGAATATGTGTGCTGGCAAATAACATGCTGCCTTCTGAATAACCTAGCTACTGCAGATGCTCATCTTCCTGCATTAAATGTACTGGTGATAGCATTTATATCATGTCCCCTCATATATTCCTTTGTAAAATAGAATCAGCCGTTTCACCCCATCAGACCTACAAAAAGGTGGGATCTGCTGCCGAAACATTAAATCCATTCCTCAAGGGCCTGTCCTACAAGCATGCAACTCTATGCGATTAGCGGGACCTAACGTGGTCGCTTGAGCCGTCCGCCGTCGCGGGGCCAGTCCCGCTTCGATCGCCGGGGCCGTGCGGAATTGTGCGGAGTTCGTCCCGAGTTTGTCCCAACACCGCGTGGGGCTCCAAAAAACTGACTGTCCAAAAATTCTGCGCAGCAACAGCTTGTTGGCTCGCAGTCGCCTTGACGCATTACCCACCGCCCCGACATCGTGCCTCCGTGAACCTACCTGTAGGTGCCTCCGTGACCCTCTATGTGTGTGGCTCCGTGGCCCTCTGTGTGTGTGCCTCGGTGCCCCTCTCTGTGTGCCCCTCTGTGTCCTGGCGAACTTACCTTAGACTTTGCTCCAAGTTCGCCTCACTATGCGCCGCATTGCGCCACTCACCCGACCTCCACGCAGCCCCTACTGCCGGTTTGGTTGCCCTTGCCGCATGCAGGCGCATGCTGGTGGTAACTGCCCTGTACAGGGGATCACCCGACCTCCGCGCGGCCCCCGCTTCTCGTTTGATCGCGTTCATCGCATAGAGTTGCATGCTTGTAGGACAGGCCCTTTATAGTCTTGGCAATCTAGACTAATTCCAACAATCCAATTATTTCCTAACTTCCATAAATTTAAAGTCATCAAAAACTGTGCTACCCATGTCAGACCAGGCCCAGTTCTCACATCAGTCTTCTGCTTAGTTTTACATTGTCTTAAACATCTCAACGTTTCAAATCCCCTTTAATAATTCAAGGAATGCTCCATTAATTTAACATCAAGCATTCATGATTTTTCATAACTTTGCTTCATAAGCTTGGTTGTGAGGATCCTTCTTTAAATCCTTCCTTAGCTTCTTACGGCTTTGCTCCTTTAAAGATACTCTTCAAAACGTTTGACTACGTTATTGGTGACCTTATGAATATGCCTCCATGTAGCTTAATGCCAAATGTTGCTTGATAACAAGCCTTCTAAAATCTAACGCGATATTTTGCTTAATTTGAGAGAATTGTAAATAGCGGATGCAATTGTCCCAAATGTAGCATGGTTTGACCAAGTGAAATTGGCAATCAATCACTCTTGCATTAACTGGTGCTTGAACATTACTCAGAGGACAACATGCAATCCAATAAAGCAATGTTATTAGTATAGACTTTCACATCACTGGCTGAACAAAAGATAGAATTGCTGGATGTCTCATTCATAGAGACAACCTCAATTTAAATGTAACATATGGGCTGCTAGAGGTAAAAGAGATTTAAGCAATTATACTGTAACTTCCCTTCACAACCAGAAAAAAATCAAATAGCCAGGGCATAGTGCTCAACACCAACATTTTTATCTCTCCTGTTTTAGATTAGTCTTCTCCTAAAACTAGTTCTTAGGAATGGAGTGCATCAAGACCATTATCCACAAATAAATGACGGCAGAGTTTGTGGGATCCTTCCAATCCTGCAATCACCTTGGAAACAAACAATAAAAGTGCACAGGATGGTCTTGTCAGAGAGAAACTGACATGTCAGAAAAAGCATTTGGCTCACATCCAGAGAAATGCTATTAATATTATCCAGGGCAACGTTGCACTGCAGTTCTCCATTGCCCACCAAGGCTACATATTTGCCACAGGCAATAATCTGTCAAATGGAGACAGGTTGAACTTGTCTGTTATTTTATTCAGCATGAGAAAATCAGTAGCTAATAAGTTGATGTAAACCTTACTAACAGTTTGAGCAAGTGGATTGTTCTGCAATCAACTAACACAAAATCTGAGAATGTTAACATTAAGAGATGAATGCCCCATCAATAGAGAATGTTTTAACCACTGTGGTACTAAATATTTGAAATTAAAGCATCAGTTAAGAGATAAGATTAGTAGTTATAAGGGATATGATTAGTAGTTAATGTATAAGATCAGTAGTAATGGGATAAGATTAGTCGTTAATTCCAACTGATATAGTTGGAATTACGGAATCATGACTCCAGGGTGATCAAGGCTGGGAGCTAAACATGCAGGGGTATTTGATATTCAGGAAGGATAGATAGAAAGGAAGAGGAGGTGGGGTGGCATTGTTGGTTAAAGTGGAGATTAATGCAATAGTAAAGAGAGACATTAGCTTGGATGCTGTAGAATCGGTATGGGTAGTACGGCAAAATAGCCAACGGCCAAAAACGCTTGTTGGGAGTTGTATAAAGACCACCAAACAGCAGTGGGGAGGTTGGGGATAGCATGAAGCAGGAAATTAGGCATGCGTGTACTGAGGAAGGTTTAATTAACTATCATGTTGTGCAAAGGCCCTTGGGCAACAGTGACCATAATATGGTGGAATTCTGCATTAGGATGGAGAGTGACACGGTTAATCAGAAACTAGGTCCTGAACTTTAATAAAGGAGACTTTGAATGTATAAGACGGGAAGTGGCGTGGATAGACTGGAAAATTACACTCAAAGGGTTGACAGTGGAGATGCAATGGTGAAGATATAAATAGATGAATTCCAGAAATTGTTCATCTCCGTTTGTCAAAAAAATAAAACTGGGAAGGTGGCTCAACCGTGGCTAATGAGGGAAGTCAAGGATAGTACTAAAGCCAAGGAAGAGTCATATAAATTGGCTAGAAGGTGGGGCAAATGAGGAGAGAGATAGAAATTTAGGAGGACAAAGGGGTTAATTAAGAGGGGGGAAAAGCATGAAAGAAAGCTTGTGGGGAATATAAAAAACTGACTATAAAAATGTCAATAGGTATGTAAAAAAGAAAAGATTAGCGAAGGTGAATGTAGGTCCCTTAAACCCGTCTCACGGTGCGAGTTGGCCCACGAGTGACCCCGAGTTTTCACTCGTGGTGATCACGTACAGCCAACGTAGTCGGAACGTCGGAACTCGCGCGATCAACTTGTCCACTCGTGGCGCTAACGGCAGGTACCTGTGAAACTTGTGAACTCGTGAAAAAAGTCAAACATGTTTGACTTTTTCCACGAGTTAAATTTCATGGTCAAGTTTAAAATTGAAACATTTAAACTCAGAGTTATATCGTAGTGGCCCGTGCGTTAACTTTAGTGATTCGTGCGTCTACCGTGGGAACTCTTTAATAGACACAAAATGCTGGAGTAACTCAGCGGACCAGGCAGCATCTCTGGAGAGAAGGAATGGAGTCGAGACCCTTCTTCAGACTTACCCAAAACGCCACCCATTCCTTCTCTCCAGATATGCGGCCTGTCCCACCGAGTTACTCAAGCATTTTGTGTCTATCTATACTTTAGTTTCGGATATGATCAAGTGTATGAAACGCAAACCAGACTACCTTCACATCAGAGAATCCTAATGTTCCTAATTTGGCCGAGGCACTTCACTGTCCGTGTGTAGGAAGGAACTGCAGATGCTGGTTTACACCGACGATAGACACAAACATGCTGGAGTAACTCAGCGGGACAGGCATCGCCTCTGGAGAGAAGGAATGGGTGATGTTTCGGGTTGGGACCCTTCTTCAGACTCCCAGCTCATTCTTCCCTCGTCGATGTGAACTTGTGGGGGTGCGAGGAATCGGGCGTCGCTGGGTAAGGGGAAGAGAGGTTTTACTGCTGAATTATGCGCAACAGAAGCATGAAGTGGGGGTAAGGTCCGTTTAAACTATCTTGTCGTCTCCCCCCCCCCTCCCCCCCCCCCAATGTTTGGAGAGAGAGGGAAGAGAGTTGTGCAAACAAACCACGGGAGACTGCATCTTTGGAGGGAAATCATAAAATGTATAGGGATGTTTCGGGCCGGGACCCTAACCCTAAAAGGTTGACTACCCGTTTCACAGATGCCGTTCCCAGCCCCCCCTCACTCCTCCCCACCCATAGTCTTTGCCTTCTCCCAATACCACCATCCCTCGCCCCCCCCAAACCTGTCCTCGCCTGAACTGCTGAAGATAACAGAGTGCTTTAAATGCGAATCCCAGACTGCAGCAACAACACACGCCCTGAGCGGGAGAGGAACTTGGTAACTCAAGAGCAAATGGGAAGGGAACTTGGTAACTCTGGAGACGATCTCGGAACATCGCAGATTACCATACCCGTGGGAACTCGCCACAAACACTTGCACATCAACTTGGAATATCGTACACAACCACGAGTCTGTCACTCTGGGTCACTCATGTGTCAACTCGCACCGTGAGACAGGGCCTTTACAGTCAGAGACGGGTGAATTTATAATGGGGAAACAAAGAAATGGCAGAACAGTTAAATGAGTAGGGTACACAAAAGGCTGGAGAAACTCAGCTGGTGCAGCAGCATCTAAGGAGCGAAGGAGATAGGAGACGTTTTGGGTCGAGACCATTCTTCAGACTCTTAAATGAGTACTTTGGTTAATTCTTCATCAAGGAAGACGCAAACAATCTCCTGGAAATACTATGGGACCGAGGATCCAGTAGGAAGGAGGTATTGAAGGAAATCCACATAAGTCAGAATATGGTGTTTGGTAAACTGTTGGGACTGAAGGCAGATAAATTCCCAGGGCCAGGTGGTTTGCATCCCAGAGTAAAGGTGGTGGCCCTAGAAATCGTGGATGCATTGGTGATCATTTTCCAATGTTCTCTCGACTGGATCAGTTCCTGTGGATTGGAGGGTAGCCAATGTAACTCCACTTTTTTAAGAAAGGAGGAAGAGAGAAAACAGGGAATTATAGTGGTGGGGAAGATGCTGGAGTAGATTATTAAAAATGTTATATTAGCGCATTTGGAAAGCAGTGACGGATCGGTCAGTCAGCATGAATTTATGAAAAGGAAATCATGCTTGACTAATCTTTTGGAATTTATTGAGGATGTAACAAGTAGAATAGATAAGGGAAAGCCAGTGGATGTGGTGTATCTGGACTTTCAAAAAGCCTTTGACAAGGTCCCACTCAAGAGATAAGTGTGCAGAATTAGAGCACATGGTATTGGGGGTAGGGTATTGACATGAATAGAGAACTGGTTTTATGCACGCTTTGATAGGGAGAACACCGATGTGCCTTCCCGAGCCCCTATTCGCTGTGATGCTATTTCAGTCTCAGTCACAGAGGCCGACGTCAGGAAATCCTTCAGAGAGGTGAACCCTCGAAAAGCGTCTGGACCTGATGGCATACCTGGTCGTGTCCTAAAAATCTGTGCGGACCAACAGGCTGGAGTTTTTACGGACATTTTCAACCTGTCACTTCTGAAGTCTGAGGTTCCCACCTGCTTCAAAAGGGCATCAATAATACCGGTGCCCAAGAAGAGCAAGGTGACATGCCTCAATGACTATCGACCTGTGGCACTAACGCCTGTGGTGATGAAGTGCTTCGAGAGGTTGATCATGGCGCAAATCAACTCCTACCTCGACAAAAACCTGGACCCACTGCAGTTCGCTTACCGCCACAACAGATCAACGGTGGACGCGATCTCGCTGGCCCTCCACTCCGCTCTGGACCACTTGGACAACAAAAACTCATATGTCAGGCTGCTATTTATTGACTACAGCTTGGCATTTAACACAATCATCCCCTCCAAGCTGGTTACCAAACTCGCAGAACTGGGTCTTTGCGCATCCCTCTGCAATTGGATCCTCGACTTCCTCATCCACAGACCACAGTCTGTTCGCATTGGTGGAAATGTGTCAGACTCGATAACAATCAGCACGGGAGCACCTCAGGGCTGCGTGCTCAGCCCCCTGCTGTACTCACTCTATACTCATGACTGCGTAGCCGGTCATAGCGCGAACTCCATCATCAAGTTCGCTGACGACACCACTGTTGTGGGACGTATCACTGATGGGGATGAGTCAGAGTATATAAGAGAGATCGAGCGACTGTCCATATGGTGCCAGCACAACAACCTGGCCCTCAACACCAGCAAAACCAAGGAACTGATTGTGGACTTTGGAAAGAGTAGGATGGGGACCCACAGTCCTGTTTATATCAACGGTCGATGGTTGAAAGGGTCAAGAGCTTCAAATTCCTGGGCGTGCACATCTGTGAAGATCTTTCCTGGTCCGAGAACACAGATGCAATTATTAAGAAAGCTCATCAGCGCCACTACTTCCTGAGAAAATTACGGAGAGTTGGTCTGTCAAGGAGGACTCTCTCTAACTTCTACAGGTGTACAGTAGAGAGCTTGCTGACTGGTTGCATCGTGGCTTGGGTCAGCAACTTGAGCGCCCTGGAGTGGAAAATACTCCAAAAAGTAGCAAACACTACCCAGTCCATCATCGGCTCTGACCTTCCTTCCATCGAGGGGATTTATCACAGTCGCTGCCTCAAAAAGGCTGGCAGCATCATCAAGGACCCACACCACCCTGGCCACACACTCATCTCCATGCTACCTTCGGGTAGAAGGTGCAGGAGCCTGAAGACTGCAACAACCCGGTTTAGGAATAGCTACTTCCCCACAGCCATCAGGCTATTAAACCTGGCTCGGAACTCTGAACATTAATATCCCTCCATCTGTTATTTGCACTTTATTAATTTATTAAGTCATGGGTGTATTTATGTATAGAATTGTAGTCAATGCCTTCTATGTTCTGTTGTGCTATGCAAAGAAAGATTTTCATTGTCCTCTCAGGGACACATGACAATAAACTCTTTTGACTTTTGACTTTGACTGGTTGGCAGACAGTAGAAATTAACGGGTCCTTTTCAGAATGGCAGGCAGTGACTAGAGGGATGCCGCAAGGCTCAGTGCTGGGACTCCAGTTGTTTACAATATATATTAACGATTTAGATGAGCGAATTAAATATAACATCTATGTTTGCAGATGACACAAAGATGGGTGGCAGTGTGAGCTGCGAGGATGATACTATGAGGCTGCAGGTTGACTTGGTTAGGTTGGGTGAGTGGGCGGAAGCACGGCAGATGATTGAAAAAATACATCTCTTGATGCTCCTGAACACATCATCAGTGATGTAACCTGGGGTCATTGGTTGTTTCGGATCATCTTATTGCGAGAAGATTTGTGTTTAGGAGTAACGAGGTACTACTGCAGTTGTACAGGGCCCTAGTGAAACCATACCTGGAGTAATATGCGCAATTTGGTCTCCAAATTTGAAGAAGGACATTGTTATTGAGGGAGTGCAACGTAGGTTCACCAGGTTAATTCCCAGGATGGCGGGACTGACATATGATGAAAAAAAAATAGGTTGACCTAGCTTTTATTCACTGGAATTTAGAAGGATGAGAGGGGTTCTTATAGAAACATATAAAATTCTTAGAGGATTGGACAGGGTAGATCCAGGAAAAATGTTCCCAATGTTTGGAGAGTCCAGAACCAGAGGTCACAGTTTAAGAATAAGTCGTAGGCCAAACCTTTTCACCCAGAAAGAATTCGGAATTCTCTGCCACAGAAAGCAGTGGAGGCCAATTCACTAGATGTTTTCACGAGGGAGTTAAATTTAGCTCTTGGGGAATCAAGGGATATGGGGAAAAAGCTAGAACGGGGTACTGATTTTGGATGATCAGCCATGATCATATTGAATGGCTGGCTCGAAGGGCCAAAAGGCCCTATTTTCTATGTTTCTAAAAAGGTCCATATAACATTTTATGCTGAATTAAGCTTTTTTTTGTTTGGTCATTATTGTGATGAGGGCACTGCTGGGGGTGGGAGATTGCAACCTTCACGTGGTCCGCCCTGTTTCGACAAATGCAATCAACCTGGTGTGCACAATCAAATAAGATCTAATAGAACAAGTTGTCCTACAACTTCAGGCTGTGCATACCATATGCAAGAAGGAGGACACTGCTGGCAAGAGAAGCATGTTTTGTCTGAGAGGCAATGGGCTTAAAACATCTGCAGGGTTTCTGGGATTAGGCAATTTAAATAAACAATCACAGATCCTCATCAATGTGGGTAGACCATGCGGTCCTTTTTGAAAGTGAAGTGGAGGATGCAGTGTGCCACTGCCTTGGGAAGCTGCACACCCAGAATGTGAAGCTTAATAACCCTCATGACTTCTGCCTTTCCCAAATGTTACAAGTGTCATTAATTCTGGGACACAGCTGTGTTACTAGTAGAGCGGCTGTCTTAGTTTCTGTGACAGGGCTCTATCCTGAACTTTGATGATGTCTGCGTGGAGTGTGCACATTTTTCCTTCAATCCCATGGGTTTACCGCTCTCCCCCTCCCTCCTCCAGTGTTCCAGTTTCCTCTCACATCCCAAAGACATGGCAGGTTGTCACATTAATTGTCATTAAACTGCCCCTATTGTGCAGGTGAATGGTGGAATCTGTAGGGGGTTGAGGGGAGATTTGAATGAAAATATCAGAGGATTTGTGTAAACGTCTTAATGACTCCTGTCAGGTGGTTTGACATACACAATTATGAAATTCTTTGAGAGGCTGGTCGTGGCACACACCAACTCCAATCTCGCAGATAGTCGCAATTCACACAATTCACTCTCTACCAGGTCCATAGCAGCCGTGATCTCCATAACCATACACTTGGTGATATTCCTGTTTATTGACTATAATTCTGCCTTCATCACCATTATCCTAACCAAACTCATCTCCAAATTTGTGGATCTAGAACTCATCACACCCATCTGATACAGGATCCCTGTACTTCCTGACCCATAGATTGCAATCAATAAGGATAGGCAACTAAGCACCCTCCACAATAATTCTCAACACCGGTGCCCGTCAAAGATGTAGTGGAGTGGATATCGAACAATGATGTTATAGAGTACAGGAAGGATAGATAAAGCTTAGGAGCATAGTGTTAAGACAACAACCTTTCCCTCAATGTCAGCAAATGAAGAAATTGGTCATCAACTTCAGGCAGCATTGTGGAGTCTGCATCAACAGTGCCGAAGTGGATTTGGTCGAGAACTACAAGTTCCCAGGACTAAATATCATCAACAATGTGGTCTAGTCCAACCACATTGATGATATGGTCAAGAAAGCACACTAATTTCTCTACTTCCGCAGAAGAACAAGAAAATTCAGCAGGTCTCCATTGGCTCTTACCAATTTCAACAGATGCACCAGAAAGTACATAGATGCATCACAGCTTGATATGGAAACTACTCTGAGAGGAATGGAGTTTAGTTTCTCTGCATTGCACTGAAATTGATTTGTTTGAGAACTCAGCCCAGTTGATCAAGCACAGCAGCCTCTTTCTCATCCCCCTTCTCCAATTAGTTCACCTACACTTCACTTTGGTTCAGGAGAGCAGTCATCAAAATCAAGGATTGCTCATGTCCCAGTCATTCGCCCTTCTTCTCTCTCCCCTCCCCCCCCCACCCCACCCAGATAAACGCTCCTCCACCACCCTCTCCTTCCTACCTTGAAACCAGTTCCCTAATCCGTGAGCTTGATCACTCCGACTTCCATGCAATTTAACCTCCCTGAACAGCTTATCATGCAGAAACTTAAAGGTCTGGTTGAAGTCTAATTAGACAATGTCTGTGGAGTGAGGAAATGCAGATACTGGTTTATACCGAAAGCAGACGAAAACCTGGAATAACTCAGAGGGTCAGGGGGCATCTCTGGAGAAAAGGAACGAGTGATGCTTTGGGTAGAACCATTCTTCAGACTGAGAGTCAGGCGAAAAGGGAAAGAGATATAGACAGTACTTGGGACAAATGATTGGAAGATTTGCAGAAAGCAACGATAATCAAATAAATGTGTAGCCCACAACGGTCTCGCCCTCATTGCTACTTCATAAAACTCATTCAAATTTGTAAGATACGATTTCCCACATACAAAACTATGCTGACTATCTCTGATCAACCCAAATGCATATCTCTCACAATCCTCTTCAGTAACTTGCCAACCACAGATGTTAGGCTCATTGGTCTATAGTTCCAAGGTTTTTCCTTGCAGCTGTTCTTGGCCGGCACATGGGTACCATTTAACATCTTTCAAAGCTGGAGCAGATCACTGCCAGATTCCTCTTAAATTCTGTTAGATCCCATTAGAAACAGCAGCAATAATTTGTGAGAGCATACCCGTTGCATGCGAAGAATTACATTGAAATGCAAAATATCTACTATTCATTGGTGAAGTGCTTAAGCTACCGGGGAATAACCTTAACAATTTTGAAAGTTATTTTGTGCAACTGCTGTTGATAATTACCACTGAGATATCAATGCGCTGCTGTCTCCACTCTTGAATGCAGCTTGCAATTACGGTTAGTGGGAGGATAAACCAAATTAAATTATGCTCAAATTCTATTTTAATCAACATTAATGAGTCACAATAGTTTTATAGGTAAATGCAACTGAAACACTAATCAACAGCTATATTAGAAATGCCTTAAGTGTTACATTTATTAGACAAAATAAAAGAAGCATTGTACCCAACAAGATATAATATGGTTGGTCCATTTACTTCCCGACTGATAAACCAGAAAATAAGTACAATATTATAAAATGGTATCTCTTGAGAGCTTTCCTGAACAATCACTATAAATTGGTTGAAGTTAAAATCCCAAATAGGCACAAACAGATTTTCCAATGATCATAATTTGGAAATGACATCTCCAAAGAAATTTCAGACAAAGACAATTCAGAGAATAATGAATATTAAACCAAATTGTAAGTAGCTTTTCGGTTACTGAAATGTGAAAAGCACAGGCAAATTAAAAATAGATTTGATAGTGATTCATAATATTTTTCAATGTGCTTTTATATCATTACTTTACTTGTTTGGATAATGACTTGCACATAAATAGTAGATAGAGCAATGTTAAAATAGCAAGCTGATTGCTAACCACTATGCTACCTGCACACTGGGTGGCTTGATTGTAATTATGTAGTCTTTTCACCGACTGGTTAGCACGCAACAAAACGCTTTTCACTGTGTGGAAACAGGCCCTTCGGTCCAACCTGCTCACACTGACCAACATGTCCCAGCTGCACAAGTCCCACCTGACTGTGTTTGGCCCATATCACACCAAACCTGTCCTATTCATTAATTTACTCGCCTAAATGTTTAAACAAACATTGCAATTGTGCTTGCCTTAACTACCTCCTCTTGCAGCTCGTTCCATACACCCACCACCCTTTGTGTAAAAAAGTTATCCCTTAGATTCCTATTGAATCTTTCCCCTTTCACCTTAAACCTATGTCCTCTGGCTCTCGATTCCCCTACTCGGAGCAAGAGACTCTTTACGTCTACCTGACCTATTCCTCATGATTTTATACACATCTATAAAATTACTCCTCATTCTGCTGGCTTCAACGAAGTGTCTGTCTGCTCAACCTCTCCATATAGCTCAGACACTCAAGTCTTAGCAATATTCTCATGAATCTTCTTGTTACCCTTTCCACTTGACAACATCTTTCCTGTAAAAAGAGGCCAAGAACTGAACACAATACTCTAAATGCGGCCTCACCAACATCTCATATAACTGTAACATGGCCTCCCAAATTCTATACTCAATACTCTGACTAATGTAGATCAATGCAACAAAAAAAAACTTTTAGTTTAGTTTATACAGCACGGAAACAGGTCCTTTCGGCCAGCGCCGACCAACGATCCCTGCTCATTAACACTATACCCACTAGGGACAATTTTTGCATTTACCAAGCCAATTAACCTACATACCTATACGTCTTGAGTGTGGGAGGAAACCAAAGATCTCAGAGAATTTCATACTGTCATGGGGAGAAAATACAAACTCTGCGCAGACAGCACCCGTAGTCGGGATCGAACCTGGGTCTCCGGCACTGCATTCGCTGTAAGGCAGCAACAGCATTAATATTATTGCAGCGGCAAATTTTTATATCATTCAAGAGATTACTCCCTCTAGCCACTAAATGGACTACATGGTAAAGGGGAATGTCTTTACATGCATGCAAGCTCTCCGTCGGGGACCTTCAGAGCTTCTTCACAGATAAATCTGCAAAGCACTGTCTTTTGATGAATAAATTCCTTATTGTTGATGAAAAGCAAGGTACATCCAAACTTCTTCCAACTCATACCCTATAATCTTCATAAACTTCAGCTTTTTGCATTAAATGTTAGAAAAATCCTTGTGTCTCCGTTATGCTTCGCATGATCGAAGGGTATGCCTTCCTCATGCTGGTCCAAAACTAAACTAAAGTTTTGCGCAAGAGACTTAGGTCCAAACACGGCCTAAAATGTCATAAATCCCACCCACATAATAACGGGCAGTCTAAAATTTAAAGACACATGCCATAGTTAATGACACACAAAACAAGCCAAATAGCCACAATTATTCATCACTATCAAATTTGACCACACCACCTTCAAGGAACTTTGTACCTGCACTCCTAGATCCCTCTGCTCTACAACACGTGCCCGTGGCCTTTGACGCACAACATTATCAAGAATAAATATACAATTAATTTAATTCCAACCATTGGTCTACCCATAGGTTTTGTCCAGATCCCACCTTAACCTACTTTCCCCATTTCCCCTCGCTGGTTTCTCTTTCAGTTCTCGTCTCTGATGAAGGTATTGGACGAAACTCGCCACCATGGCCAAATCTTTTTTGAATATATATTTTTGATTTTCATCTATTACAACAGTTAATCTTCAAACCATCTAATTGACAAGTAGCAATTGTTACTTTCATTGATACACATACTGGATTTTCACCAATACTGTACAATGTACTGAAGTCAAATAAGTATTTTTCCTATGGCTATGTATCTAGAATTGTTCATCTGTGTCGAAGCACAATCATGTTCAACTCAACAAATAGCTCATCATCAATCTTGAACACAAAGAGTAATCAATTAAACCTACTTGTATTAGGTGACATATGAAACAGCCCCTGTATCCATAGCCTAACATAATGTAAAAGGAGTAGAATACATTTAGATCTTCAGAATCCAGGCCATTCTTGGACAATCATCTTCATATAAACCATATGTGGTAGATTCTATCATTATTCACATTGTCAGCCTCCAATCATGCATGACAATTTAGACAAGCATTTAGAAATACAAGGATAGGGGGCGCTGTCCTGTATGGTATGGCTGCCCAGCTGTCTGTGTTTCACTCTTTTTTATTTTTTAGTGTTAAAGTATTTTGTTTGAAGTCTATTCTTTTTTATGTTGGGGGGGGGGGGGGGAGGGGAGAGAAGGGGGAAAGGGGAAACTACTTTTCCTGGTCCCTACCTGGTCGGAGGGGCAGCTTTTCTCCTGGCTGCTTCTTCGACCTGGCCTCGCGGCCTACCAGCAGGCCTGAAGCGGCGTTTCTTGAGGAGACCGCCCAGAACCTCGGCTTCGGCAGTGGCGCAGCGTTGGAGCGCCATCGCAGGGCGGAGCGGGTGATGCCTTGCCCAGGTCACCGCGCTGGAGCTCCGGTGAACTGAAACCGCCGACAAAAAAAACATCGCGGAGCCGCGGGTCTGCGGAGCGGCCAGCGGTGCTGACTTCAACATCGGGAGCCAGTGGAGGAGCTCCATTCAGCATGGCCTTGCTGGCTTTGGAAGCCGCGGACTCCGGTAAGGAAGTGGCCGTTCCAGGTGTCCCAAGCCGCTGAGAGGATTCTCCCGACATAGGGGCACCATCACCCGGCGAGAATGGCCGGGAACATCGGGCCTCCATGAAGGCGACTGCGGAAGCTTCAATAGGCCTGACTATGGGAGGACATGGGATGGGACTGGACGTTGTGGCTTCCCTGATAATGGGAACCATTGTGGGGGGGATGATTTTTTGAGTTTAAAAATCTCTTTATTATTGTTATGTCTGTATTCTTTTTTTAATGTGCTGCATTGGCAAGAAACATTTCACTACACCAATTAATACCTTTGAAATGGCAACTCTTAATAAAGGATTCTCATCCACAGTTCTGCCTCCGACTTGGCAGAGATAATCTTGTCCGGGGCAAAAATTATTGAATGCCAGAGGTCTACCAGATAATGAAGATCATGTCTGTGGTTCATTGAAGCAGGAAGTGGCGGCGCTCGTAGTAGCAGCGGCTCGCCTGCAGTCCGTCTGTTTTTTTCTTTTTTTTGCTTTCTTGTCTTGTTTTAGCGTGTTAATTTGAGTTATCATGTAGTGTATGTGTGTGGGAGAGGTGGGAGAAACGTTTTAGTCTCTTCCCTGGGGGAATGTGGTGGGAAAGACGCAACCTTTCTTGTCGTATCCCCCGTCTCAGTTTGCGCTGAGGCCTAACGGCGGAGCTGACAGCATCCAACTGCGACCGACTTCGAGGCTCTGGAGGCAGAGCCCGCCAGGACTTACCAGTGCGTGGCTGGCCGACTTCGGGGCTGCAGCGGGTTCCGGCTGCCCGACTCTGAGCTATGGCGGCTTTCCGGTGGCTGTGGCGGCGGCAGCGTCTTCGGAGGTTCGGCCACGTGCCCAGTGGACGACATCGTCGGGAGCTCGCAGGCCACAGGTTGGTGACCTGTTTTTCCGGAGCTCCCGCGGCAATAGCTGCGTCTGCTGGACTGGAGGGCGGCAGCTTCGACCACCCCGGGCCGTGGAGTTGAACCAGCCCGATCGCGGAGCGCGGTTCAGCCGCGGGACTTA
Organism: Raja brachyura; assembly: GCA_963514005.1. The sequence continues at coordinate 102,913,285 of OY740781.1, read as the reverse complement.
TTCACATCACCCGGTGGGATCACAACATCGGAGGCCTGGGTCGCCTCAGCACAGAGGAAGAGGAAGAACAAGAAGGGAAGAGACATAGACTTAAGATTTTTGCCTTCCATCACAGTGAGGTGGTGTCTGGTGAACTCACTGTGGTGGATGTTAAATATGTGTTTATTGTGTGTTTTGTTCTTTATTATATGTATGACTGTAGGCAATGAAAATTTGTTCAGACCGAAAGGTCTGAATGACAATAAAAGTTTTCCTATTCCTTTGAAACCTTGGAAATTCATAGCCATTTAGTGCAATGCACAGAATACAAACTGCAGTGAGATAAATTGGCCACAAGAGACTGCTATGTTGAAAGAAATGCTAGGTTGCAACTGATAATGCTGATTCTTAATAGGATTGTATTATTTCACAAAGTATACTACATAAACAAACAAATCAACCACAATTAAAGCACACTAATTTTAAATGGAAATTTATCAATTCCAAGTCATTAAAAAACAAATTAGTGTTTGTTCAGAAATGCACAGCAGTTTATTTACTCAAGGCACTAAATATGCTGCAAATTATATTTATATACACCATTAAGAACGCTTGCTATCTGTTCAAATTACTTTCATTAAATCATTGTGTATTTCTGCATCTTAAACAGTCCGTTACAATGACATTTGTAACAATTCTCTGGCAGATAATTTAAAAAAGCCCTTCAAATAAGGAAGGAATCATCTCACATGCACAAAACCATGCCGATTGTCCCTAATCAACCCACCTTTCCAAAGGCATATATATCTAACCCCTCAGAATCTTCAGCAGTATCTTCCCTTTCACATATATCTGGCTTACTGTTTGATAGTTTTCCGTTTTTTCTTTGTAGCTCTTATTAAATGACACAACATTAGCCGCTATTCACTCTTCTGGCACCTCATTCTTTCTACCAACAATTCATTTATTTCAGCCAGGGGTCCTATAATTTCTTGTTTAGCTTCCCACTTTGTCCTTTGGCCTTGTCCTCATGCGTAGCTGCTGCACCAAAGCAAATTCCTTGTATGTGAATACTTGGCCAGTAAACTTAAGCATTCATTATATATAGCTGATCAATCTTGGAAAATGTACGTACCTTAATAAGTCTTCATTCAGTGCCTCCTCAACTGTAATACGTACAGTCCATGTTCCAAAAGTTACTTGCAATTAACATTTCCATGTTCCCGGGACTTCATGTCTTTCTCAGCAATAAAACAGAAGAAATATTCTTTTGAGGCCCTTTCCCATTTCCTATGGAGAGGTCCTAGCTTATTTTCTGCCATAGAGTCAGAGCTGTGAAGCATAGAAACAGGTCCTTGGTTAACAGGTTCTTGTTAACCAAGTTGGCAAATTTGCGCTCATACCATTTGGCATCATTTGACTCTTATTCCTCTAAACTCTCCTCCCCATATGCATGTCCAAATGTTTTTTTTGTTCTAATTGTATTTCCCTCTTTAGCTTCCTCCGACAGCTCATTCCAGATATGCACTGCACTGAGTGAAAGGGCTATTGGCTTTTAAATCTCTACCCTCTCATCTTGAGCCTACACTCTCTAATTTTTGAATCATCATTCCAAGGAAAATTACTTTGTGTTAATTTCATCCATGCCTCTCATGAATGATACACCTCAATAAGATCACCCCTCAGCCTCCAATGTTTCAAATAAAAATGTCCCAGCCTCTCCACATCACTCAGGTTCACAGCCCAAGTAGTCAAGGTGCATCCCTTTAGCACCGTGGCCAACTCCTTCCTGTAGCTAGACAACCAGATTATACACAATACTCAAGGGTGCTCTTGCCAATGACTTGTACATCTGCATCCTCTCTCGCAACTTTTGTACTCGATACCTTTTCCAATAAAGTGGCACTGAAGATGTAGATTTGGGTCAGAATAAACTCTGCCCACAAAAATATTATAGAATACTATGGATGACTTTATGACATAGAAAGCAACGATGAGGTGTGGCTATCAAAGCCATCAAGGTTGATTATTTTTTTTAGTTTGGAGATACAGCGTGGAAACAGGCCCATCAGCTCTCCGAGACCGCGCCAACCAGTGATCCCCGCACACTAGCACTATCCTACACACACACGGGAGACAATTTACAATTGGCTGGTGGTGCAGCGGTAGAGTTGCTGCCTTACAGCGAAAGCAGCGCCACCAGCTACCAGTCACGGGGAGAACGTACAAACTCCGTGCAGACAGCACCCGTAGTCGGGATTGAACCCAGGTCTCAGGCGCTGTAAGGTAGCAATTCAACCGCCTTTGCTGCGCCACGCCACCCAGTTTTCATCATTTATTTGTATCGTGCTGCTCTCAAACACTGGTTACAAGGACTGCCTGTCGAAAATTGCAACTGAACAGTGAACAAAATAGTTGATCCAACATTTATTTAATAGGATTGGCACCTTGAAGTTGTGTTGTATATTTTTAGTCAGTTACTGCAGAACACTGCCACTCTACCTCAATGATACACTGCCTAACTCAAAATAAAAATCAGCTTTTCAGTGCAAAATATTTCTGTTTTCCACATTTTCACTCCAAATACTGGACAATATTTACTGCTAAAACAGATTTGGTTGTCACCAATGTATCTGCCTATGATTTGGGCCTCGACTCTGAAAGATGAAGGATAATGCCCTAATGTTTTTTAACAAAAGCAATGTAGTTTAGTTTAGAGATACTGCCGGTGTTAGAAAACAAGTGTTATTATAAGTATTACAGTGGGGTGGAGTTAGAGATACTGGCTGCTGTGTGATTGATTAACATGTAACATCAATCTACATCTACATCTCAATCTACAATCTACAGGTACAGCTCCTGAAGGACCGTGTGGGGAACTGGAGAAACAAGTGGATGACCTCAGGTTATTCCGAGAAACTGAGTCGTTCCTCAATAAGTCCTACAGTAAGATTGTTACACCCAAGGCACTAGGAGAGAAGGTGAGTGATGGTGAGAAAGGGAGGAAAACATGGAATGCAAAGGTCCCCGCGTGTTGTACCTCTTGTGAACAGGTTCACCCACGTGGAAGCTACCGGGACAGAAGAGGGTATCGCACTGAGTGGCGGATTGGCTTGCAAAACAAAAAGGGCTGTTGAGCCAAAACCAAAGAGGCCAAAGTCGGGCAATGCCATTGTAGTTGGAGACTCCATTGTGGGAGGTATGGACATGGGTTTCTGCGGCAACAGACGGGATTCAAGGATGGTGCGTTGCCTTCCTGGTGCCAGGATCCAGGATGTCACAGACAGAGTGCAGCCAATCTTCAAGGGCAAAGGTGAACAGCCAGAAGTGGTCGTGCATGTTCGCACAAATGATGTTGGAAAGAAGGGGATGAATATTCTGCAGCGGGACTTCAGAGAGCTTGGAAAAATGCTGAAAAGGAGGACTTCCAGGGTTGTTATCTCCGGTTTGCTTCCAGTTCCTCGTGCTAGCGCGAGCAGGAACAGGGAGATATGGGACCTGAATGTGTGGCTGAGGAACTGGTGCAGGGGGCAGGGATTTAGATTCTTAGATCACTGGGATCTGTTTTGGAGTAAGGGGGAACTGTACAAAAGGGATGGATTGCATCTTAACAGGTGGGGGACCAGCATTCTGGCTGGCAGGTTTGCCACTGCTACACGGATGGTTTTAAACTGAATAAGGGGGGTGGGGTGTCAAATGGTTATATGGTTAAATGGGATAGTCGAGGACGTGGTTAAAAGGAAAGAGAGCAAAGGGATGGTTAATGACCCCTGAATCAAAGGGAAAGAAAGCTCACAAAGGGATAGGAGAGTATGGGCAAGTATAATAGGGATCGATGTGAAAGGGGCCACTTGTCAACATAATTGTATAAGGAGTAAGAGTGTTGTAAAAACAAGCCTGAAGGCTTTGTGTCTCAATGCGAGCAGCATTCGTAATAAGGTGGATGAGTTGAAGGTGCAGATAGCAATTAATGACTATGCTATAGTTGGGATCACGGAGACATGGCTCCAGGGTGACCAAGGCTGGGAGCTGAACATCCAGGGATATTCAATATTCAGGAGGGATAGACGAAAAGGAAAAGGTGGGGTAGCTTTGCTGGTGAGAGAGGTGATTAATGCAATAGAAAGGAAGGACATTAGCGTGGAGGATGTGGAATCGATACGGGTAGAGCTGCGACACTCTAAGGGGCAGAAAACGCTAGTGGGAGTTGTGTATAGGCCACCTAACAGTAGTATTGGGGTTGGGGATGGCATCAAACAGGAAATTAGAAATGCTTGCAACAAGGGTAACACGGTTATAATGGGTGACTTCAATCTGCATGTAGATTGGGTGAATCAAATTGGCAGGGGTGCTGAGGAAGAGGATTTCTTGGAATGTATGTGGGATAGTTTTCTCAACCAACATGTGGAGGAACCAACGAGAGAGCAGGCCATTCTAGACTGGGTATAGAGTAATAAGGATGTGTTAGTTAGCAGTCTTGTTGTGCATGCCCCCTTGGGCAAGGGTGACCATAATATGGTTGAGTTCTCCATTAGGATGGAGAGTGACAAAATTGTCAGAAACAAGGGTTCTGAACTTGAACAAAGGTAACTTTGAAGGTATGAGATGTGAATTGGCCAAGATAGACTGGCAGGTGATTCTTAAAGGGTTGACAGTGGATGTGCAATGGAAGGTATTTAAAGACTGCATGGATGAAGTACAAAAATTGTTCATACCAGTTTGGCAAAAGAACAAATCAGGGAAGGTGGTGCATCCATGGATAACAAGGGAAATCAGGGATAGTATAAAAAAAGATGAGGCATACAAATTGGCCAGAAAAAGGAGCCTACCGGAGGACTGGGAGAAATTCAGAATCCAGCAGAGGAGGACAAAGGGCTTAATTAGGGAAGGGAAAATAGATTATGAAAGGAAACTGGCAGGGAACATAAAAACTAACTGCAAAAGTTTTTTATAGATATGTGAAGAGAAAAAAAATAGTTAAAACAAATGTTGGTCCCTTGCAGTCAGAAACAGGTGAATTGATCATAGGGAACAAGGACATGGCAGACCAATTGAATAACTACTTTGGTTGTGTCTTCACTAAGGAAGACATAAATAATCTGCCGGAAATAGCAGTGGAACGGGGGTCAAATAAGATGGAGGAACTGAGTGAAATCCAGGTTAGCTGGGAGGTGGTGTTGGGTAAATTGAACGGATTGAAGGCCGATAAATCCCCAGGGCCAGATAGTCTGCATCCCAGAGTACTCAAGGAGGCAGCCACAGAAATAGGTGATGCATTAGTGATAATTTTTCAAAATTCCTTAAATTCTGGAGTAGTTCCTGAGGATTGGAGAATAGCTAATGTAATCCCACTTTTTAAAAAAAGGAGGGAGAGAGAAAGCAGGGAATTACAGACCAGTTAGTCTAACATCGGTAGTGGGGAAACTGCTAGAGTCAGTTATTAAAGATGGGATAGCAGCGCATTTGGAAAGTGGTGAAATCATTGGACAAAGTCAGCATGGATTTACGAAAGGTAAATAATGTCTGACAAATCTGATAGAATTTTTCGAGGATGTAACTAGTAGAGTGGATAAGGGAGAACCAGTGGATGCGTTATATCTAGACTTTCAGAAGGCTTTCGACAAGGTCCCGCATAAGAGATTAGCATACAAACTTAAAGCACATGGTATTGGGGATTCAGTATTGATGTGGATAGCGAACTGCCATACACTAGGATATAGTCGACAATGATGGCACAAGGTAGGTCCTCAAATTATAGCTCCATAGTTCTTTGGAAGACTTCACTGGCAAAGTTGATTCCGAATGGCATTCTCAGAAACTTGTATCCGACGAATGGGGTGGCAAATGTGGTGAGGTTTGATGACTCCTTGTCTTGCGGCATCTGCCAGAAAGAGTTCTTTGCATAGAGGACAGAAAATAGGGTGGTTGTTCCGACCATTGACTCAACATCCTTGACAGTCTTCATGGGAAGGTGTGGGCGCTTAATGACAGTGTTCAGTTCATTTGGGTTGATGCACAAGCGGATTTCATGTTTTCCCTTCTTGACTGTGGCAATCATTGTTGAGACCCAGTCGGTGGGGTCGCTGACTGCTTCAATTATGCCTGTGGAGGCCATGTCCTTCAGCGCAGAGTGAACCCTGTCAGTTATGGCAAATGACAATCGATGTGGAGGTCGGATGTCTCTTCGGGGTCAATAATAATCTTGTAAGTCACGGGCAACTTAAACATGTTTTTAATATTCTAGATGTAAATTGAAAAAAAAACTAAGAACATTTAAAAATTGAAGTAAGAATACACAATTAAAAGCTATGCACCATCTCACCATATTCCTTACAGCTACAGAAGCCCCACTCAGAACACAGGCCCACAGATGCAAACTGGCACAGGGTTTCCGAGCAGGAGAATCTAAGTAAGATCCTACTCTGCTCTTGGGCTTTGAGGAGACCAGGAGCAATGCACCACCTTCTCTACATTTGCAGTTTTCCCAACGTGTCAGTGTTTATCAGTCAATTTCACACCATAAAGTCTCATCTGATGTATGAGCGTTCAAAAAGTCTGGGCCCGTACTCAATCCAGTTTAGAAGGATGTGGGGGGATTTCACCAAAACTCACTGTATAATGAAAAGCGTGGATAGAGTGGATGCGGAGAGGATGTTTCCACTAGTGGAAAAGTATAGGACCAGAGGGCACATGCTCAGAATTAAAGGATGTACCTTTAGAAAGGAGATGAGGAGGAATTTCTTCAGCCAGAGCGGTGATCCATGGAATCTTTTGCCACGGGGGCTATCATGGTAAACTCTTTAGGTATTTTTAAAGCAGAGATTGACAGGTACTTGCCGAGTCAGGGAGTCAAATATCACAGGGAGAAGGCAGGAGAATGGAGTTGAGAAGGAAAGATACATCCATCATGATTGAATGGCAGAGTAGACCTGATGGGCTGAATGGCCTAATTCTACTGCTGTGGCTAACCTGAGAATAGTGACAGTTAACTTTAATTATTATTTAAAATAGGCATATCAGGATATGTGCAAATCTGAAACAGATGTCAATCATGCACACCATTGCAGAACAGAAACAGACGTCAATCAGGTCACTTGGCTGCTAATTGAATTTGTTCATTAGATTGTAGGATGCTTGATAGCTCCAGCTGCCAGTTTACTATTCCCTCAAAAAGGAATAGTTGCTGTTTAGAGCCGAGGGAGGTGGTACAGATAAACCAGCTGTCAGTCTCAAAACTCTGTTGTAATGGAAAGGCAGTAGACATTTTGAACACACCAAACACAAACACAAATGTGAAAACAATTAGGTAACTCGATTGTCAATGAGGAATAAATATCAGCCAGGAAGTCAAGAAAAACTCCTTCCACACCTCTCCTGTATTGATTTTAGAAAATCAATTTGCAAATTTAGGATTACTGAGGAAGTTGCCCCAAAACTTTTGAAAGGGAAGAAAGCACATTGTTAAAACCAAGTAAGATGCCAGTGAATAAAGTGCATTGGGAAGTTTTTTTCCCGAAAAACTCAGTGGAAGCCCATGTTTAGAAATTGGACCCCTCGTCAGGTCACCAACTATTCTGCTCCATTTGACTGAAAATTTGTAAAATGCACTTAAGGGCAATTTTCCCCGTGTGTTTTCTGGAATTTTCTGGTCCTTGAATTAAATGCCACAATTATACAAATGATCCTAGAGTAACAGAAGGATTGCATACCCAAAATACGATCTGTATTCAGATTTTCCATAATGCTAAACCACATGATCTGCAGAAGCAAACCAAAACAAAATGGTGTTTACTTTTCACACAAATTCTGTAGTACTGTATTTTATTCCTTACCTCTGACCTTTTGGTGAAAATCTACAAGTGTGCATTACCACTACTCAAACAATCATATGCAGGGGTCGTTGCTTGTGAATGTACGACAGGATAAAAGCTTGCCAACCAACATCAGGCAAAGGTGACAAGTAGACGATCCATCTTATCTCTAATCATCGGAAATGAGGCTTTGGCCATTCAATGTTCAATTAGTAGAGTGCTCTGGGTGTGAAAAAATCCAGAGGTCAGACAATATCTAATTGAAATTTTGATCTGAACGTCTGCATCAGCTAAACAACTTGTTCCTGCACAGTTTGGTTACATAACAATATTGAATATTGCCGAGCAATGTCAGGTTCACAAAAGGCAAACGCTCTCTGCCCAAATGGCTCCTTACCAATCCACTTGCAAAATGATGAAAAGGCCATTAACAATCAAATGCTTACTCATCAGTGACCTGCAAAGAAATTGAAACAGGACAAAGCCATTCAACCCCTTGTGACTACAATGTCATTTTAATAAGTACATGGCTAAGATTTATAGTCTACTATCATGTACTATCCACATATCCCTCATTTCCACAATCTCCAAAAATCTCATGACCAAAAAGGCTGATGAGGGCAGAGCTAAAGACATTATACATTTGTATGTATAATTAGACATTATACATTTCAGCAAAGCATTTGACAAGGTTCCAAATGACAGGCTGCTGTGGAAGGTTAGATCGCATGGAATCCAAAGAGAGCTAGCCAACTGGATAGAAAAATGGTTTCACGGAAGGAAGCAGAGGGCAATAGTGAAAGGCCGTTTTTCAGACTGGAGGCCTGTGACTAGTGGTATGCCTCATGGGTTCAGGACCCATTTCTGTTTGTCATCTATATCGATGATTTGGATAAGAATGTACAAGGCATGATTAGTAAGTTTGCAGATGACACTAAGGTGGGTTGTATTGTAGATAGCAAAGATGATTGTCAAAAATTGCAGCAGTATCCCGATCTGTTGAACAGGTGGGCTGAGAAAAGATTAACAGAGTTTACTGCAAATAAGTGAGAGATGGTGCATTTTGGGAAATGAAACCAGGGCAGGAACTGCACAATTATTGGCAGAACTCTGGGGAGTGTTGTAGAGAAGAGGGATTGAGAAGTGCAGTTGCATTGATCCCTGAAACTGGTGTCATGGGTAGATAAGTTGGTCGGCAGATTTCGACATAATGGCCTTCATTAGTCAGAGTATTCCATTTAGAAGTTGTGAGGTTATATTACAGTTGCACAAAACATCGGTGAGGTAACATTTACAGTATTGTGTTCAATTTTGATCATCATTATAGGAAATATGTTATTAAGCTGAAAAGGGTGCAGCTTTTGGGAGAGTTTGCACAGACTAGAACTTTATTCCTTGGAGCACAGGAGGATGGGTGGTGATATTATAGAGATGTATAAGATGTTTGGAATAAATAGATTATATACAGAGTCTTTTATTAAGAGAAGGGGAAATAGAGAACCAGAGGATATAGCTATAAGGTGATGGAAGGGGGAGGGGGGCTTGATTTAATAAGAACCCAAGGAGCAACTTTATTAATATACACACATACAAAGGGTATATGTAGGTATCTGGAATCAGCTACCAGAGAAGGTAGTTGCGGCAGATACTATCACAATGTTAGGACAGGTTTTGATGGATATGGCCAAACACAGGCAGGTGGGACTATTATAGATTCAATCGAATCCAATGCAATCTTTTCACATGTTCAGCAGGAAGTGAACTGCATTCGACCATGAGCCAACATGACAGATAACATTCATGTCATGAAATTACCTTGCAATAATCATCTTCAACAGGAGATACAAACTATCTTCCTTTATGCTTTTAAACAGCAAGTAGAGCTGGGGCCCAAGTGCCTGAGAATTAAGCTAAATCCAGGCATTGGATGCTGTCTGAAAGCAGTTTACACGTTTTCCATCTATTTCCTCCTACATCCCAAGGAGCTGCAAGATTGGTACTTATTTTTCAACAGTAAAGTGAATGGTTGATCTTGTGGGGGGGAGGGGGGGGGGGGGGGGGAGTTGATGAGAATGTGGGAAGAATACAAAAAATAGGATTAAGGAAGGATTTGTGCAAGTGGAAGCATGAAGGTCAGCACAGACTTGGTGGACAGAACGGCCGGTTCCCATCATAATACTTCATAAATGTTCCTGTCAAAAAACTCATGAAGTCTCATTTACCAAAACATAATGGAATCATCTGTTGGCCCCCACCCAAACTCTGTGGCTAGAACAAAAAGTCAATCATAGGGTGATAGTTCCACACTGCTGCTAAACATACAAATTGCAGGATTTTTACCCATAGTCTGGATACTGAGCATCCTATGGCGAGAGACTCAAATCATGTCTGGTCCAAGCCTTTCCATTGTCCATGAGGTACAAGTAGATATCCACATAAAATACTGGATTTGCCCACAAAAACAGCTCCCACACTCAAGTAGCTCAAGACTAGTCAGACATTCATGACTAGTCAGCTCACTTTGCACCCCATCAACCAACCCATAGTTATTCACTCATTTTACCAGTGCACTGTAATTGTAGTATACACCATCAACAGCATATTCTGAATCAACTCATTGAAGTTGCTTCTGCAGCGTCTCTCAAACCCACAATCTGCATCACTGGAAGAAAAGAGGCAGCTGATGAATGGAAACAGAACAATCTATGTTCTCCACCATCTTATTTTTGTTCTTTCATTACTGGTGAATCTTCACTAAAACAGCACGATTCAAAATGGCTGCTGACCAGCATCTGTACCAAGAGTAGTTATTGGTTGGTATTAAATGCCAACTTTGTTAATGGCATCTAATATTCCAAGAAATAATTTTAAAATGTTTAATATCTATCCCAAACCTAATAAAGATGATGGGCGCTGTCGGGATTGTATAGCCTACAGGGCTGCGAACATTGGTTGAGAGTTGAGATTGGGAAATTGCAAGAGACCAAGTCGAGGGAGTGTAGCGACCTTGGGGGGGGGGGGGGGGGGGCGCACGCAAGGGTGTGGAGGAGGGTGTGTGTCCCACCCATTGGTATGTAGCTTTTGCATTTTTCTGTTTGAAATTGTACAATATGATGCATACTGTAGCAAGTCTTTAACATAGAAAATAGGTGCAGGAGTAGGCCATTCGGCCCTTCGAGCCTGTGCCTGCCTTCTCTCCATACCCCCTGATCCCTTTAGCCACAATGGCCACATCTAACTCCCACTTAAATATAGCCAATGAACTGGCCTCAATTACTTTGTGGTAGAGAATTCCACAGATTCACCACTGTGTGAAAATTGTTCTCATCTCGGTCCAAAAGACTTCCTCTTGAATACAATATATCAGCTTTAAATTAGCTATGAATAAGGTTAGGCTAAATTACATTCCTTATTACATTCCCCAGTAGAGCCAGGTTCTGATCAACATATGCAGCACATATGAATGATCATAGTAGATTCATGTACGGAAATCACATTAAAATCAAACACTTAGTCCATGTTGACCAACCTGGGTCTCTCTGCACAACTGGTACTACTCCTGACCCCGACTCCAGTTGCATACCTTCTCTCATTCCTGACCCAGAGTCCAACATTACACCTGGTCCCAGCTTTGACTGCGCACCTTGTACTATTCCAGACCTTGACTCTGGATGCACACTTGGCCTTGCTCATAGCCCTCTGCACTGACAATATCTGGCCCACACATAAAGTCCCATATCTAACCCTCTGGACTTAAACTATTATTTTCAAGTCCACAGTTGCTTATCTAATGCAGTGATCTTTTATGGGGACTTCACAGACCAAATTAAGTATAACAAAATTTGCTACATCCATTGGCTTCCTTGTTATCTATCATGCCAGTTACTTTGTCAAAGAAGTCATCAATTGGTTGAACACAATTTCTCATCCATAAAATTATACTCTCAGCTGTATAAGTATTCTGTTACAATTTATTTAATTTTCCTAACAAACGGTCCTGAAGTCATTTTCACCCCCAGTATTTTGCCGTCTTCATCTCAGCTGGGGCTTTTCTGAAATGCAAAGTCCAATAACTATATATTTAAGCAATATTATTCTATTAAATGTGATCTTGAGTACATCTTATTTTCTGTGGTATTCATAACACAACAATGATAAAAAGATCTTTGTTTTGATTGCATCTACCAACATGCACACATTATTATATTAGTTAATATGTACCGATGACAACGTTTTGTTCCAATGCTCCCCATTCCCAATTACTTTTACATTTAAGTGTTTGAAATCCAAGTGAAGTTTAAATGGCATCATAAAAGTAAAACCTTCGGAATGGATGATATTCATTACATGGTTGCTTGGGGTCAGTATCAGCACAATTACTATATTAAACTTTGAATCTTCAGATGTCCTGGTTCAAGCTAAAACTAAAGACAAATAATAATCTCCTCACACATTCCCCTGCAAACATCTCTGTTACTCCTTTAAAATATGCCCCATCTTTGAACAAGCTCTTAAATATCACATCTGAATCAGTTTCCATCTGATTACACGCCATGAGGATTTTTATCTACATGTTTAATTAATAAAACAATGAGATTAGGGACATTTCTATTCAACAATGTCAAAGGAATTGGGGGGCATTTAGAAATAGTCGGTGAAGTAATTAAACATAATAGTTAATAACCATATAACAATTACAGCATGGAAACATGCCTTCTCGGCCCTTCCATTCCGTGCCGACCATTTATTTTCCCCTAGTCCCATCTACCTGCACTCAGACCATACCCCTCCATTCCCTTCCCATCCATATACCTATCCACTTTACTTTTAAATGTTAAAATCGATCCTGCCTCCACCACTTCTGCTGGAAGATCATTCCACACAGCCATCACTCTCCGAGTAAAGAAGTTCCCCCTCATGTTACCCCTAAACTTCTGTTCCTTAATTCTCATGTCATGCCCTCTTGTTTGAATCTTCCCTACCCTCAATGGGAAAAGCTTATCCACATCAACTCTGTCAATAGTTGAGTAGCAAATGACAATAGTGCTACCTTCTCAATATTTAACTGAAGGAAATAATGGGTTAACGGGGCTGTATGCTGTGACAGGCAGCCTGACACCTTACATGTAATTTTAATATTACACTTATCCCATCCCCCTGGATGTTCTGGATGAATAAATTAAGCTTTTGTCCACTAATTACAAATCAGGCCAATTACAAATCAATAACATTAGCCAACTTCGAAATATGAAGCACTAAGCATTGGGATCCAGATGTCACGGACAAGTGGCCTCAGTTTCCCGCTCGCATCTGACAGTGTTCTCAGCCTGAACCAGGGCCGCGGAGCATTTTTGAAAATGGGGAAGCTGAGCCTGGTGACGGAGTGGAGCAACTGAATACGAAGAGGGTGTGGAAGTCCCCACTCCCAGGGTAGGGACTTTTTGAAATTTGATGTATTAAAATCATGTTTTAGTGCATTGTAAAAGTATGATTTCTATGTTTTTTTTGTAGGAAGTATTTTTAAGAGGTAACTTCTTAAGGGGTAACTTTTTCCACACTAAGCGTGGTGGGTGTATCGAACAAGCTGTCAGATGAGGTAGTTGAGGCAGGGACCATCCCAACATTTAAAAAAACAGTTCAACTGATACACAGATAGGACAGGTTTGAAGGTATGGAGCAAAAGCAGGTAACGTAGCTGGGACATGTTGGCAGGTGGGGGGGGGGAGTTGCGCTGAAGGGCCTGTTTACACAGTGTATCACTCTATGACTACATTACACCTCCACCATGCATGAATGCTTCAAAATCAAGTGATCGAGTTTTAGTGCCATATACTCAAGCATAGAACACAGGTGCAGGAATAGGCCATTCGGCCCTTCGAGCCAGCACTGCCATTCAATATGATCATGGCTATTCATCTAAAATCAGTACCTCTTTCCTTTTTTTTCCCATATCCCTTGATTTCTTTAGCCCCAAGAACTAAATGTAACTCTCACTTGAAAACATCCAGTGAATTGGCCTGCACTGCCTTCTGTGGCATAGAATTCCACAGATTCAAGAAAGTGAAGAAATTTTGTTCTCATCTCAGTCCTAACACGCCTACCCTTTATTCTTAAACTGTGACCCCTGGTTCTGAACTTACCCAACATCGGGAACATTTTTCCTGCAGTTGCAGTAAGTGAAAATCGAGCAGACAAGCAGGATGCTTTCTCCAACCACCCCCATTTGAAGTCCATTATCTTCCACCGTTTCTACCCAGTGCTTAGTACTTACTTCCAGCAACCACTGGTTGTCCTCCAGGATGCATTAGCCGCAGGCTGATCCGATGCCGGTCACCTGAAGCAGTATCTACTGTTATGGTAGGTTTTCCATCTGAAACATTTTTTCTCCCATCTCCAATGCTGCCTCATCTGTACACCCTGCGTTTTATGTCTTGATTCATATTTCCAGCGTCTTGCTTTTGAATCAGTATCTTTAATTTATTTTCAGCTATTTAATTGAAATGCACTTACAAAACAAAATGTCACCGACTCCCCTCGGGTGATGACTCTTTTGTCCAGAATATATATTCATTCATAGCCCAAGTTTCATACAGCCACTCTCTGAATAACACTTTATAAGATATTTCAATAATTAAATTACACCACTTAAAATGATGGAATGAAGCACATGACCTTTCCATTACATTTAGAGATGTACGAAAGCTTTTTTATTAATAATTAACTCAGCTTCTAAAAGTCGATCGAAAATATGTTATCCATATTATAGGATTTGACTACACTATATTTTAAGCTACAATTAAAACATGTTTTCCTTTACGTAGATTAAGACCATGTCGACACTGACCAATTCCAGGGTTTGTACCAGAGGTATGAAGTCTAAAACCAAGGAGATTATGCTACAATTTATAAATAACTGTTTTGGTCCCATCTGAATATTGTACACTTCAATAAAGATGCAAAGACTTACAAGAGAAGAGGCTGGAGAAGTTAACCTATTCTCCCTGCAATTAAAGAGGCCATAAGTGACCTGCTGGTGGTTTTATATGAACTGTGTTTTTGATCAAAGTAAATGGAGAAAAACTGTAATAACTGCCAAATGGATCAGTGACAAAAAATCGTTAAAAGATTTCAAATGAGGAAGGTGTATTGTCATATTTTCACAATCAAGAATCTATTCCACCTCAAAGTTTGACTGGTACTTGAAGGGGAACTTAACAGCTTTTGAATAAAGCAGGGTA
The DNA here is from genome assembly GCA_963514005.1 of Raja brachyura. Next base: position 102,898,257 of record OY740781.1, on the reverse strand, counting down.
TATGTCTACATTTAAACTGCTTACTCAAAGATGCAGTTGGAATAAGACAGAATAAACTCTTTCATCACGGCATATTTCTGAAATTCTACGATTTTTGGAAACTTAGCAACACCAAAAAGGATCATCACACAGCATGAATGAAACAGTTTTCAGTCAGTGTTCACAACATTCATTATAAAGAGCAAGATTAGAATCTGCCTGTGGTTTGCAAAATTTCTTGAATAATCACAATTTAAGATTGGTTGATGCGACGTGATATTAGCCTCTTGAGTTAGATTTTATCATTTAATAGATTTTAGTTCTAAACTGTCTTTCCCAATTACTTCACCCTACCAGTCCAGGTAACATGGAATTGACTGCATATGGGAACATGAACTTTAAATAGCTCCCATTTTAACAGAGTTCTAAAAACAGTACCAATATTCTTACTTTCACTCCAGCATTTTCCATTTGATAAGCAATCATATGATGGAGAAGTAGCCCAACCCGCCAGTTTTGTGTCTTGTGAACAAAAGTAAAATCAGAAGAGTAAATTCCGATAGGCGAGCAAAGAATGAAAAATGCAGAGATGCATTTCTGGCAGATCTCCAATGCAGACTAACACCATGAACTGAATAAATCGGAGAACTTTTTCCAATGAGTGATATCTCAGGAATCATATCTCAGCAAAAAAACAATATGCTGGAGGAGCTCCGTGGGTCAGAATGTACCTGATGAGGGAAATACAGTTGATATTTTGGGTTGAGACCATTGATGAGACCACAATCCTGACAAAACTGACAGTCCGCTGGGCACCAGTTATTCTTGCCCTCCTCTATGCTTCAAGATTTCGACTACCTACAACAAATGCACTGGAAAATCCAGGAAAACATTCAACAAAATGCAATAATTCCACTTACTCCTGCGAATTTCTGGCCCACATTCACTCAAAGTAGAGAAGCATTCAGGATGATATTGAGAACCTCAAGGCCACGTATTGAGAACATTGTCCCTGCATGAACAGCAGCACGGGCAGACCAAACCACAACTTTATGTTTTTCCACTTTGCTCTGACTGCACAGTAAGCTGATCAATACTCCAATGAAAAACTTCACAAAGAAAAACTGGAAAGTTGTATAATCTGTTCCGGGGGAAGATATCAATTGTGAAACTGGTTGGTTTCAGATCAACTCGGGAGAAGCTACTGGAAACATAAAACTGCACAGAACAAAAATAGGCCTTTCAGCCCACAATGCCTACGTTGAACATGATGCCAAGACCTACTCTAAACAACCTGCACACAATCCATATCATTCACTTCCTGCAGTTGCATACGCCTATCCAGAAGACTCATAAATGCCACGATTATATCTGCGTCCAACACTACACCAGGCAGTGAGTTTCAAGCAATTACTTGCCTCTGTGCACAAGTAAAAAATTGCCCTGCAGATTTCCATTAAACATTGCACTTCTCACCTTAAAGCTATGCCTTCTAGTTTTTGATTTTGACATCCTGGAAAAATGGTTCTGACCATCTATGGTATCTGTGCCTGGCATAATTTTATGTACTTCTATCAGGTCTCCACGTAACCGCCATCATTTCAGAGAAAACAATCCAAGTCTGACAAACCGCTCCCTGTAGCTAATACCCCTTAAGTTTAGTAACCCACCATGCACACCGATGTAGTTATAAATTTTTTTTTGATTTTCCTGTATTTGATTTCCCAAAGCCATTTCCTGGCCTCTTTTAGCCCTTTTTATCGCTCAGTTGATTTATTTCCTCCTTCATACTGTTTCAAGGAACTCTCAGATACACCTCACAAATTGTGTCCCATCTAAGACTTTGGCACCGGGCAGGTGCCATCTCTCAGTAGTCTGTCTGCATATCAATCCTTCTAACTCCCACTTGTTAGAGGTCCTATTGGAGGCCAATAGTGCAATACCATTAATGATTCCGCCTTTCTTATTTCTAAGCTCTACCCACAAAGCTGCAGCAGATGAACCCTCCAGTATATTACGGTGGACAGCCTCCCTAATTATTGGACAACTCCTCCACCTTTGCCTCCACTTGTACAGATCAGTTTAGTTTGGTTGAGTTGTCACATGTACCAAGGTACAGTGAAAAGCTTTTGTTGCGTGCTATGCAGTCAGCAAAAAGGAAATACATGATTACAATCAAGCAATTTACAGTGTATTGATACACGATAAAGGAATAATGTTTAGTGCAAGGTAAAGTCAGCAAAGTCTGTTCAAGGGAAGTCCGAGGGACACCAAAGAGGTAGACTGTAGTTTAGCACTGCTCTCTGGTTGTGGTAGGATGATTCAGTTGCCTGATAACAGCTGGGAAGAAATTGACCCCAATCTGGATGTGTGAATTTGAACACTTCTATTCCTTTCACCTGATGGGAGAGGGAGTGGCCAGGGTGCGACTTGTGCTTGATTATTCTGCTGGTCTTGCAGATCACATTTGAAACATCAAAATCCCAGAACATTGAGCTGCTCATCATGGCCCCCGCACAACCACATTTACACAATGGCTACATCATCGTCCCAAGCACCAAATCAGACATTAATTTAATCTGCTATCACCACAATAATCAATGAATACATTTATTGGGCAAGTATATTCACATACAAGGAATTTCCTTTGGTGCTCTGTCCACAAGTGACAACATGACAGTGACAGTTAGGAATGACACATAAAACATTAAACTTTAATAATAAAACATTATCGATTAAATATGTGAATTAAATAAAATACCATGGCAAAAGGAGGCTACAGATTTTTGGTTATTGAGTAGAGCTACTACTCGTGGAAAAAAGCTGTTTTTATGTCTGGCTGTGGCAGCTTTGACAGTCCGGAGACGCCTCCCAGAGGGATGATTCAGAGAGTTTGTGGCCAGGGTGAGAGGGGTCAGAGATGATCTTCCAAGCTCGCTTCCTGGCCCTTGCAGTGTACAGTTAGTCAACGGAGGGAAGGTTGCAGCTAATAATCTTCTCAGCAGATCGGACGATTTGCTGCAGCCTCCGGATGTCGTGCTTAGTGGCTGAGCCAAACCAGACCATGATGGAGAAGATGAGGACAGACTCCACGATGGCTGTATAGAATTGGACCATCATTGCCTGTGGCAAATTATGCTTCCTCAGCTGCCATAGGAAATACATCCTCTGTTGTGCCTTTTTGACAATAGAGTCGATGATGGCCCCCCATTTAAGGTCCTTGGAGATGATGGTTCCCAGGAGTTTGTGACTGTGGTGTTGTTGATGGTGAGTGGGATGGGGGAGGGGGGGGGAGAGGGGGAGCTCTCCTAAAGTCAACAATCAATTCCACTGTCTTATGAGCATTGAGCTCCAGATTGTTGCGATGGTACCAGGACACCAGCTGTATCACGTTCTGTCTGTAGGCAGATTCCTTCCCTTCCTAGATCAGTCAAATCAGGGTTGTGTCATCCGCAAACTTGAGAAACTTGACAGAGGAGTCAGTGGAGGTGCAGTCATTGGTGTAGAGAGAAGAGAGGAGAGGGGAGATTACGCAGCCTTGCGGTGCTCCTATGCTGAGGGTCTGGCTGCCGACAGCTCCCGGTGCAGGGCTATCATTCCTCTGGCTGGCTCTCCCGGGCACCTCACATCCACTTTTCCCAGACCTGTCATGTCAGCTGACCGTCTCTGATCGTGTTTGCCCGGCGTTCCAGCTGCACTGTACCTGAGAGAGGAGGAACAGGGGCGCTGGAGTCTGTGTGGACAATCTGCGGCCAGTGGACTACACACCTCTACCAACTGTTGCAGATCATGCTGTTAACACAAGTATGGCACTATTGAACATTAGATCACTAGTAGGCAAGTCATTTTTAATCAATGATTTTATTATTAAGCACAATCTTGACTTTATCTTTTTTAACAGCAACATGGTTAAGTGTAAATAATAGTGACAGTTTTGATTGAATCAGCACCTCCTGGTTTTATTTTTATGAATGAAGTCAGAATGCACAGAAAAGGAGGCGGAGTTGCCATTTTATATTAGGAGACTTTACAATGCAAGAAAATGTCTTGTGGAAATTTCAACTCCTTCGAATATGCCGCTGCTCAGCCGAGTTCTCCCCAGCGAACAATACCTTTAACTATTTACAGGCCACCAAAATATGATGCACAGTTTTTTGATGAGATTGCCAAATTACTGTCCATTATATGCATTGATTTCGATTGTGTTGTCTTAGCGGGTGATTTCAATATTCACATAGATAATGCTGATGGAGGTGCAAAAGAGCTGAACATTCTGGACAATTTTGGACTTAACCAGCATGTAACATAGCCAACTCACAATAGGGTTATGCCATACTTATATATTGGATCTGATCATCTCCTGAATGCCATGTAATGGGCCGCCACCATTGTCTATTTATCCTTTTATCCTTTTTATCCATGTCTATCCTTCTGTTAATTTATCGTGTTGCACAGGGAGCCAAATGCAACGTAATTTTGTTTGGAACTGCATATATCAATGTATTTCTAAATGACAATAAAGTATGTTTGACTTGATTGACTTTTTCAAAGGGTCTCGACATTTCTGATGTTATGGTGAGTGATGTTGGTCTTTCTGGTCACCGCTGTGAGCTCCTGTCCAGCAAGTCGTGTAATGACTTTGCAGATTTCTTCACTGATAAAATTCTGAAGATAAGACAAACAATGTGTAACTCCACCCTAGGGAACATGGCTTTGTCACTTATGCCTCCAGATTCACTAATGAATCTACAACATTTTGAACTTTTAGATAACCATATAACAATTACAGCACGGAAACAGGCCTTCTCGGCCCTTCCAGTCCATGCCGACCATTTATTTTCCCCTAGTCCCATCTACCTGCACCCAGAGATTGTGCATCCCTGACTGAAACTGTTCAACAGCTAAAGTCCACTACCTGCTGTCTTGATCTGCTGCCCACAAGCTTCTTTAAAAATATTTTTAACAGTGTTGCACCAGAAGTGCTGAACATAGTAAACTCTTCCCTTCGATTGGGGCATTTTCACAAAGCCTTAAAAACTGCAGTGATCAAGCCCCTATTGACGAAGCCAAATCTGGATGCCTCAGCTATGAGCAGCTACAGGCCCATATCTAATTTAGCATTTCTGGCAAAGATCATTGAAAGGGTACTTTATAAACAAATTTACAGCTTTATGATCCAAAACAATACTTTTAATGTTTTCCAGTCGGGATTTCGGCCACATCACAGCACTGAGACTGCACTTACTAAGGTCCTAAACAACATACTTCTAAACAGTGATGCATCAAAAGCTTCAGCTTTGGTACTTCTAGATCTCAGCACTGCTTTTGATATGGTGGACCATAACATACTGCTTGACAGACTGGAGAAGTGGGTAGGACTCTCTGGTTCTGTGCTGGACTGGTTCAAAATCCTACATGAAAGATCGGGATTATTTTGTTTCCTTTGGCAATTATGAATCAGAACTTCCTCCAGCTCAATGCAAATAAGACAGAATTGATTGTCTTTGGTCCCAAAAATACAAGGCTAGAGATAAGTGCTCAACTTGACTCAATCGCACTTAAAACCACAGACAAAGCCAGAAACCTTGGTGTAGTTATGGACTCTGATTTGAATTCTAACAGCCATATAAAGACCATTACCAAATCTGCCTACTACCATCTAAAAAACATTGCAAGAATCAACAGATTTTTGTCCAAAGACGACACTGAAAAACTTGTTCATGCATATATCTTCATTAGGTTAGATTATTGTAATGGCATCTTTAAAGGTCTCAGTAAAAAATCAATTAATAAACTGCAGCTTATCTGGAATGCCACTGCCAGAGTCTTGACCAACACCAAGAAAATGGACCACATTACACCTGTCCTTAAATCTTTGCACTAGCTCCCTGTGTAAAAAAGGATAGATTTAAAAATTCTGTTACTGGCCTACAAGGCACTGAATGGTCTGGGTCCAAAATACATCTCTGACCTTCTTGTTGTATATGAGGCACCTAGACTCCTCAGGTCTTCAGGGACAGGTTTACTCTGTGTTCCCAGGGTCAGAATTAAAAACGCTGAAGCAGTGTTCAGTTCTTATGCTCCACACCTGTGGAACAAGCTCCCTGAACAACACGATGGTGTGCACAGACTGTAACCTCATTTAAATCAGGCCTAAAAACACTGTTGTTTACTGTTGCTTTTCCATAACCCAACATGCAGGTAATCTTAACCTTCTAATCTTAACCCTTTTATGCGCTTTTAAAATCGTTTAATGTTTTAATGATTTTGTTTTACTATTCATGCATTTGGCTTATTGCTTGTTATGTAATTTTTGATTATTGGCTATTTTGTTGTCCTGTGTTGTATTGTGGTTCTGCAATGTTTTTAAACTACGTTGTTCTTTTGTTTCTTTTGTAAAGCACAATGAATTGCAGCTTGTACGAATGGTGCTATATAAATAAATATGCCTTGCCTAGGTCCTCCCTTGTCCACCTTTTCGTTGTTCTGACCACAGGTTTAGCAGATTTTAGTTTCTGCCTGTATGTTGGAATATGGTGAACTAGACAATGATCAGAGAGACCCAGACCCGTCCGGGGAACAGAATGATATGCATTCTTGATTGACTTGTAACAGTGGTCAAGTGTTCGCTCCCCTCTGGTGGGGCAAACATGAAGTCTATACTTTGTGAGGTCATGGCTGAGGTTAGCTTTGTTAAAGTCTCCCAAAACAATGACCATGGAGTCCGGGAAGTCACTCTCTACCCGCATTACCTGGTCAGAGAGTTGTGTTCACGCCTCACGAGAATAAAGGAGTTCAATTCCCTCGGAGAGTAGAAAGGTTAGCAGTTTATAAAGAAGGATTCTAGGTTGGGAGAGCAGACAGTACCATGATTTCGCTGAACCAGTCCTGGTTGGTATAGAAGCATATTCCACCGCCTCGACTTCGCGTTCCGCTCTGTGAAGTTGGAAGCCAGCCAGTTGCAGCGCGTTGTCTGGGGTCGACTCACATAGCCAGGCCTCGGTGAAGCACAGAGCAGCGGCTCGAGAGAAGTCCTTGTTTGTCCAGTGCAGGATTAGCAGTTCGTCCACTTTGTTATTGAGAGAACGTACATTTGCCAGGAATATGCTCGGGAGTGGTTTGCGTGATCTGTGAACTCTCTCCCCTGCAATCTGCAAGTGCAACTGCTCTTTCAAAGGCAGAAGGCAGCCTTTGGCAAAAAAAAGCAGCAACATTCAATGTTTATATCTTCATGTTGCATTGGGTAGGATCGCTGGGCTTAACAAGAAAGTAGCATTTGTTCAACACTGAACAACACACATCATTTCCATGGATCAGAAGTGCCTCCAACTCTGAAAATGCACATCATTGCTGTACATTATCTTAATAAAACCATTTAAAATAAATATCTCAGAACTAGCTCTCACAGTGCAATCACAGAACCAATACAGATATTGAAAGAAGCAGCCTACATTGAATTAAAACTGTTTTATAATGCAGCCCTTTAATCACAGACTTCAATGTTATAACATTCCCCAATTCAAATGTCAGGTCCTTGACAACATTAATTCTATTTCCACAAATACTGGTTGCCCTGATGAGCATTTCCAGTATTCACCATTTGTAATTTATATTCCACAGATGCTGAAATTATGACATTAAAGAAAGTTGGAAACACAACAATCAGGCAGCATTTTGAGACAGAAAAATATATTTTTGAAGTGCAAGTTGAGGCCAAAGGAAAAAAAAATAAATATTTTAAGAGGCAAGAAATGCAAAATTTAAATGGCAGAAGAAAATAGTCATGGAACGAATTAGTGTACAAGAAAGGGTCTCAAGAAGATGCAAGTGGGAGTGGCAGAATTATTACTCAAAAATGTTGAACTCACAATAGAGTCTGGAAGTCTGTGTTATGTACAGTTGATGTGCAGGAGGCCAAGGACAGGGAAGTCAGATTGGGAACAAAATGGAAAATTATATAACTGGTAACTGGAATATCAATTCTGACTTGTTAAATTAGTAGACGTAATCCACGTAGATATCTCTCAATTGGCCCTTGCTCCCCTCAATGTAGTGATGACCTTATGAACAGTGTGTAAAGTAGCACAAATTTTAAGTGTTTCTTTTCGGACGACAGACTTCATGAATGCTCCACTCAATCTCCCTTTTATTATGATCTGTCCACTATCAGAGAATCAACATACCATTTTACATAACTGAAAGGGGCAAGATACAATGCAAGAACCAAAACTATTTGTGCGTGAGGCTTCATGTGGAGTGCATGTCCCTTTGACTCGCGGCTGATGGTTGCAATAAAAAAGTTATAAATTGTATATTTAAACATTCAATATTTGACCATTTCCAGAAGCACCAACATGCAGACTTTGACATAATGATCACAAATATCTTTGAGTTATTTTAAGTACAGTAATTGCCGACTTTTACCTCTGAATTGACAGTTCCTTCAAGATACCCAACTATTCTCTGTAACTCATTTACCAGCACATCACCAATAAATCTCAATAAACCAAGACAGGTTAGAGGTATCCAACAATGCAATTTTGATAGTCGAGTTTAAAATGAAATAGCAGACACTTTTTTTCTCGTAATTTTAGGTTATTTAGCCTACCAACTTTCAAAGCATTACATTAATTCAATTCGCTACTTATTTCCAAATCTATTATCTCTCGCAAACCTGCCAACTCCACCTCAATTAACTTATGCACCAGTACGTCCTTGTAATAAATGGAATCCAAAGCATCAGTGAAACCCCATGCAGATCTATGGAAAATGTGTAAACTGGATGTCCAAATGGATACCACTGGAGATCAGGATTGAATCCAGTTCACTAGAGCTATGAAGCAGCAGCATTACCTGCTGCACCATTGATGGCTCAAATGGGCAAAGAGTACAACATTCCCTCTGATATGGCTTTCAGAGCCATACATCATTTAAAAAGAATTGAATGGACAGCAAGTCCACTCTCTGCCCCCAACCTGGTAGACTGAGATTGCACTGCATGCATTGACTCAACACAGTACATGAACAGAATTTCGGGTTTCTGTAGCGACAGGAACATTATTCACCAGGCCCAAGCAAAGGTTTCAAAATAGAGCACAATGCAGAATTTCCCAGAAGCATAGTTCTGGATACAATGTTGTTATGGAGAAATATATGGATGCATTTGTTGTTAAAAAAGAGAGAGAATTATACAATTTCACTGCAGAAAAAAAAAATGGCATTTTTTTTATAGCAAAGGTAAAGCTATTGTTTTATATTTTCTTACTACAAAGAATATATGATGCATAGTTTATATCAGCTCTCACAACAATCCCATTCCCCATTGTCCACCCTCCCGCCATATTCTCTCATTCCTATTAACTCCCCCAGGAATCTACCACTCACTGCCAACTACGGGCCATAAAAGCAACTTACAGTGGCCAGTTACCTGTATATCTCTTGAATTTGGGAGGAAACAAGATCACCCAAAGGAAACCCCAATGCAGTCACAGGATGAATGTGCAAATTCAACACAAGACAGCAGTGGAGGACAGGATTGAATCTGAACTCCTGCTGTAAATTGCTCATTCTAAGCTTTCCACCCAGTCTAGTATCAGTCTAAAATTACTGAGCCAAGCATTTGTGCATCTATATTTTATTTTGACAAAACACTATTACAGTTCCCACTACTGTACCTAACCACCGTGGGTTTGATCCTCGTATCTGCCTGATGAAGCCATCTAGGCCTCACTCAGCGACACAGTCCTAAACGCTCTCCCAGAAGATCCACACAGGACCTCGTGGTAGTGGACTTTTATAGGTCCCCGGACATCGAGGGGACGAACCAGATGGGAGTGGTCTCTTTACTATCCAATTACAGATATCGATTAACCCCATACATGACAGACATTTCCCGAACCCAATAATACAGTGGCTAATACACTGTATTTGAAAGAAAGCTCCAGAAGGAAGCAAACAAGAACATACATTGAAACATGTGCCCTGAGATTCAAACAGTTTCTCCAAGGCTCAACAGTTCGACCAATCATCGATTAACAGGATTACCGTCTGGCAACATTATTTATACTAATTAAATTGCTTTTGCAGCGATTCAATCGAAATGATGCAATTAAGGCTTGTTTGCAAAACTGCTATACATGTTATCAATTTAAGAGAAACGGGGAGAAGACCTAGACCCTTCTCCATCCTGCAAACCAGTCCGAGCCTTAACTGGCTGGTGCCAATCATAGCCTGTAAAGTTAATCCGACAAGGGTTTAGCAATTCTGACAAGTGCAGAGATCTTCCATTTTATGGTGTCTTTAATTTGGCCACAATTAACACTGTGAGGCAATAAGGGAGAAAAGCATTTAAGGAAAGAAAGATGCTGAGAAGCTTCAACAGCCAGGTTTTTGCTGAACTCTAAAATCAATAGAATGTGCCACAGGTATCATGCCGTCTCGGGCCATACTCATGCTGACTCAGGCCACATTCCTTCTGGGGAAAAATAACAAACACACCAAGCATGATACAATTACGAGAAAAGGACAACTCTGGTCTGAGTCAGAGTTATACAGCATATCTCTTTGGCCCACCGAGTTCATGCCAAGCTTTAACCGACTATTACTCACTACAAATCAGCCATTCTACTAGCTGCACTACTTCCTGCCCTTCTGCAGGTCCTTCTCTGTCTTAGCCTTGCTTATCTTGCCTCCATCATAGTGAGCTTACCTGAAATTATTTTTTTTTAAAAATAATGTATATGATAAACCAGTACCAGATCAAATATTTCCTTCTGACATACAATATAATTTGGTCCATTGCTCAAGAGCAATCATATAATTCCCATTGCTCCACATATTTTCCCATAATCTATTCTCTCACAGATTAATTGACTGCTTATTTAATTATGGGGAATTAATGCTATAAACCAGCACATCCTAAGGGTACAAGAATAAACTAGAACACCCAGGGAAGCTAATTCAGGCATAGGCAGAATGTGCAAACTCCACATAAATAGCACCAGATGCTAGGATCACATAAGCTTGAACAAATATTTATTTGATTAAAAGCTGTTACATCTATGCTGCTTTGCTAAAGGTGGTATTGAGTTATGTTTTTAAAACGGTTGCATTCTTTTACAAAAGTTTAGATACCATGGAGAGCCACTTGCATATAGGAGGAATACCTGCAAATGCTGAAATCTGGGGTTTAAAAAAATTAAAACATTTTGCAAGGAACCTCATAGCTTAGGCAGTTTTTAGCCCTTCTCAACCTTAAACATTATCTGTCAATTTCCCTCCATAAATGCTGCCTGACCTGGTGAGTTTCTCCAGTAATTTATTTTCAACTGTATAATTATGATGCCTGATGGCTAAGTTTATAAGTGATGGTTTAGCATTTTGCAAAACTCCAGCAATTTACAAGATAGTTTTCTGGTATTGGCTCATGTAGTCCCAGGTTTATTAAATTCAATTTCACAAGTCTCTATGCTAAGATTTGAATTTACAGCCAACTAATACGATATATTACCAGAAAAGCAGATATTAAATTTCAACATTAATGAATTCCACATAAAATCAGGGGAACATTGGCACATAGGGATTTTGATATTCACCTCAAATAATTTATATTTCCACGACTCAAAATGGACAAGATAAACATCCATGAAGGAATGGTCCGTAAATTTTGGAGCTCTTATTCAATTAATTCTTAGCTGTGATCAATAATTGTAAAGCGGTCTTCAAAATCTACTTTAATGATTTATTTTAATGCATTTGCTGACATTTGTTTTAATAATAGCTTTTATAGATTTATTTTTTATTAAACAAAATTACTTTTTGTAGAAAACCATCTGAAAAATTGGAACCAATTTTCTAAAGAGTTTGAGTGTCACAATTGTCTTGAATATGATGGCAGACATTTAAAGAGACCCGATGTGAGGTTGTGCCCAGTTATATGATTTATGTATTTGTGACCTACTGTAAATTTTTATGGACTGAAGTGAATTTATAAGAAAAATAATGAAAACAAAAGCACAATCTGTGCAGATCCAGTATTGGATAGTGCATTGTATTTGCCCTCCCAATTTCAGGTTATAGAAGTGTAAACACCCAAACTGACAGGTTATGAATTAATGTCATTTAATCAATAGTAAATTTAATTGATCCTCAGGTACATAATTGAATCAGAACAGATGATTTAAATCATAATGATAGCATTTTCCTCTATCTCAATTTTAAGTAGCACTTAATTTCCTTACATTAATCCTGCAAACTGGAGCAAGTAACCCGACTTCCTTCATCAGTGGTAGACACAAAATGCTGGAGTAACTCAGTGGGACAGGCAGCATCTCTGGAGAGAAGGAATGGGTGATGTTTCGTGTCAAGACCCTTCTTCAGACCGATCAAGATCAGACTGACCAGACTTAGCTCGCCGTGTCAGCAACATCCTCTCTCACTGCTTCTCCTCTGTCACCCATTCCTTCTCTCCAGAGATGCTGCCTGTCCCACTGAGTTACCCCAGCATTTTGTGTCTACCTTCGATTTAAACCGCATCTGCAGTTCTTTTGTGCACATTTCCTTCAGCAGTGGTTTGTCTCGGAACTTAGGAATAGCCTCAACCTGGATGGTTTAAATTTGAAAAGAGAGATTATCTCATTGAAGCAGAAATTTTAAACTTATTTTAACTGATGGTTCCCATCAACGAGGTGTCCAGAAACAGCTCACAGTCCCAATATAAGGATTCAGACATTCAGGACTGAGACAAGAAGAATTTTCGTTCCACCAACATTAATGAAACATTGGACATCTCTATCCAAAGGAATTGTGTAGACATAGGGACATCACTAGGTATATTCAAGATCAACAGACATTTGAATATTAAGGGAACCAAATAATATGTGGCATACCTATACACAGAACAAGTGGTGCTAGAGAAAGACAAGATCTCAATGAACGGTAATGAAGGCAAGAGGAACTGAATGGCCTACTACTGTTCCTTCTTGTGCTATAGTACCTCACACTAACACTTCATTTGCATACTGTACTCTAATGTCAGGCATGAATGCACCGATTTCAGTCACTTCAGGATGAATAGGTAAACAGCATTGCACCTAAATACTGGAGAAAAATAAAAAGCAAAGGTGTTAGCCTTGAGGAACGTTAACATGATGAAAAGAAAGGAGGAATGCCATCATAGTGGAAATAATTATGGAGGACAAGGTCACACATTTGGCTGATATGGAGCACCTATATCTTGTGTCCAACAAGATGCTGACAAGACTGATTTACTATTTCTTCTCATTCCAAAGTATCCAGCATCATGATTGGTATGACACACCACGTTACAATCTTGTACCTCTCTCCAGCATAGAGATGTATACAGTGCATTCAGAAAGTATTCAGACCCCTTCACTTTTTCCACATTTTCTTACGTTAGCCTTACTTTAAAATGGATTTAATTATTTTATTTTTATCATCAATCTACACATAGTACCCCAGAATGAAGAAGCGAAAACAGATGTTTAGAAATGTTTGCAAATTAATTAAAAATAACTGAAATATCATATTTACACAAGCATTCAGACCATTTGCTATGACACTCAAAATTGAACTTGGGTTCATCCCATTTCCATTGATTATCCTTGAGATGTTCTACAAGTTGGGAGTCCACTAGAGGTAAAATAAATTGATTGGACATGATTTGGAAAGGCACACAACTGTCTATATAAGGTCCCACAGTTGACAGTGCATGTCAGAGCAAAACCAAGCCATGGAGACGAAGGGATTGTCCGTGCAATTTCTGCAGCATTGTAGGTCCCGAGAGCACAGTAGCCTCCGTCACTCTTAAATGGAAGAACTTTGGAACCATCAGGACTCTTCATAGAGCTGGCCGCCTGGGAGAGGGCAGCCAAACATTTGGGGGAGTACGACTTTGGTCAGGGAGGTGACCACTTTGACAGAGCTCCTGAGTTCCTTTGTGGAGATGGGAGAACCTTCCTGAAGGACAACTATATCTGCAGCGCCCCACGAATTCCACCCCCTTTATGGTTGAGTGGCCAGGCAGAAGCCACTCCTCAGTAAAAGGCACATGACAGCCCGCTTGGAGTTGGCCAAAAGGCACCTAAAGGACTCTCAGACCATGAGAAACAAGATTCTCTGGTCTGATGAAACCAAGATTGATCTCTTTGACCTGAATGCCAAGCGTCATGTCTGGAGGAAACCAGGCACCGCTCACCACCTGGCCTATACCATACCTACAGGGAAGCATGGTGGTGGCAGCATCATGCTGTGGGGATGTTTTTCAGCGGCAGGAACTGGGAGACAAATCAGGATCGAGGGAAAGAAGAATGGAGCAAAGTACATAGAGATCCAGGATGAAAACTCATATCTGTATTATCTGAAATTGAGTAATATTCATCATTCAGGAGCTTTCCGGAATTAATCCCCCTCACCCAAAAATATTGACATTGCTACTCTGCAATAATATCTCATGTGGCCCAATATCAAAATTAGTTGAACGATCCAATGAAACCGATGATTTGATCGGTTAACAGTACTACATGAATAAGAATTGTTGGCCAGCGAGCAAAGCAATATTGAAAGCCTCATCTGTTGGTCCTCAAGAAACAGTACTATTTATTTTGATTGTAAAGCAATGTGCACACAGCTTGGGCTATAATTATTTCTAAAACTATTTCTTACAGCAGCTAAATTTCTCACCATACTAGTATAATTGTTTTATTTTCGATATGATGCGCATGAAATGAGTTATACACAAATTGAAATTGAAAGATAATGTACCATGAAGACCATCAAATGCAACATAGAAACAAATGTATTTAGAATACAAGTTGCCAAGCAAACCCTTCTCTCATGGCAGGCTCTTCAATCAAAAAATGGATGCTGGTCAAAGCAATTTGGCCTGAATGAAATTAGCAACTTCCAATGGACATTTTTACTCTCGGCTTGATTTTCCCCCCCATTACTAACAATGTTACATTTTCCAGCAGAGTTAGGAACCATCCACAAACACAAATATCCTAGTGCAAATTCCTTGAATCACGCCTTAATTTTACTTTTGCTTCATATGATGGTTCCATGTCCACCATATGTTCTTATATTTTTTGAAACCCCGTAAATCTCTGAAAAATAATCTTATTTTCATTTTTCATTCTTCAGGTATTCATTTCCAGTGATTTATCATATTTGAGCAGAAATAGTCAAGCAAGACACAAAATGGACATCAAACAAGGTCATAAGGACATAAGTAATAGGAGCAGAACTCTCCCCATCAAGTCTACTCCACCATTCAATCATGGCTGATCGATATCTCCCTCCTAACCCCATTCTCCTGCCTTATCCCCATTACCCCCGACACCCATTTTAATTTATAAAATGTTATAGGAAAGATGTTGTCAAACTGGAGAGTGCAGAGAAAATTTACGAGGATGTTGCCAGTTCTAGAGGGTCTGAGCTATAGTAGGCCGAGACTCTGTTCCTTGGAACATAGGAAGATGAGGGGGGATCTTATAGATGTGTATAAGATCATGTGAGGAATAGTTTGGGTGGTTTCACCTTCTCTGGGCAAGAGTTCTGTGCATCAAGAACCATAGGACATAGGTTTAAGGTGAAGGGGAAAATATTTAATAGGAATCTGAGGGGTAACTTTTCACACATAGGGTGATGGATGCATCGAACAAGTTGCCAGAGGAGGTAGTTGAGACTGGGACTATCCCAACATTTAAGAGACAATTAGACAGGTACATGGATAGGACAGATTTGGAGGGATATGGACCAAAGGCAGGCAGGAGGGACAAGTGTAGCTGGGGCATGTTGGCCGGTGTGGGCAAGCTGGGCCGAACATGCCCCAGTCTTGACTCACTCTCTTTTTCCTGTAACCTCAAAGTACCACACATATCTGGTAGCCTTACATTATGGTTTCTAATTTAAGGAAAACCTTATGTGGCTTTTAATTAGCTCTTGGTTGTCAAGGTTATTCTCATGAAACCAGTCAAAATACTTGATATGCAAAACACTGCCGACGCTGGAAATCCCAGATGAAAGTGAAATTTAATTAAAAGAATCAGATCAGAATCATCTTGACTTTCATCTGATCCCCTGAATATTTTCTACATTTTCCATTTTCTTTTCTGTCCAGGCATTTTCTGGTCAAGACACCAAGGCTCTCTTTATGAAGTATCAATTAAATGCTTATAGCTTCCAGGCATTGTAGAATTTCTGCCACGAGATATTTGTTCATTTTGACAACATTATAGCCACTAGAACAGTTAGCTTTCATTCCAAAATCTATAACCTATCTGACTTATCTTGTGCCTTGGGCATTCCCACATTCAAAACTTTCAATCTGTTCACTGGTCTTGACTTATGGCTGATTTCTTGCAACGTCCGGAAGCAATGGTGAATCCCTTTGATGAAGCATTAATAACCTGAAACAATAATTTGCATTCTCTCTCTACAGATGCTGCCTAACATGCCAAGTATTCATGAGCATTTTCTGCGTACATTTTGAATCAATCATTCAGCATTCTGAATGAAGATCGTTGCAAATGGACCTGCATTTTCCTCAACAGTCATTGAATGAGGATAGGGATGTTCTTAAAACAATATCCTCCAGTTAGCTTTAATATCATGCATCATTCTTGACTGGATGTGGCAGGCCAGAAAGGTTTTAATCTGCTCCTCGGTTGTGGGATCACTTGGTCGCAGCATTCCAGTTTTAGTTTTTAGTCCTTGTGTCAGTTTTGACAGGTTGCCACCTCCTTAATTTACATTAATACTATTCTTGACATTTCTTTCACACCAAGCTATAGTTGTTCCCTTGGGTTAATTGTGAGAAATGCTTTAGAAGGAGGAGATAATTGATTATTGTGCAATGCAATTAAGCTGTTGCCAAAGCGCAACAGTGCATCCTGAGTAATGAGAGTCTATTAGTGCAATAGTGTCTAAGAACGTAGAGAGTGCCCTCAAGGTGCTGGCAAGATTTAGTCCCTTCATCACGGACTATATGGTGCTCACTTAACCTATGTAGCTATTGGCAAACAAATTACCATTCTACTTCAACCCTCATGGTCTACTCGCTGTTAGAAATATCCAGCCCAACTCTCATCCAGCCCAAAATCTCCCAAGTTGGCCAGTTGGTCATCCTACCAAGTTATTCTAGACAATGTCCAATGAAAGTCCACCAGGCTGAATAGATCTGTGCCTTGACTACTCGCTGTGCATCTTCCAAGCTTTATTCAAAATGAGTGAATATCAATTGATCATCAAAAGAAAAAGATTAGATGGTATTCTAACAAAGTTGAGATACACCCATCAATTATGATGATGGTGCATTGTGAATATCAAATCTATTGGACTACTCTCCACATATGTTCACAATGAGGACTTCTCACCTGTGTGGCAGGTGATTGGCTGCTAGATGATTTTACGTTCATGCCTTTCTGTTCTTGACACAACTGATTGGCTGGCTCTAAATTGGTATAGATCTAGAATCAGATATTGTTCGGATATTTGTAAAATAATGTTTCAAATGACAATCTTTGGTATCACTGTCATCATAATTGTCCAATTACAAATATACAAATCCAGATGAATTAAATGGAATTTAATTCCTCTGCTGCTTCATGCAAGATTTGATCTAGTATCCATGGATTACTGGGTGAGTAATTTAACATGTGTGCTATCATCCCCACAATGACACCAAAATACAAGAAGAAATAAAAAACAAATAACTTCCATCAAAAGACCTAAATGAAGCATCAGAATTCCAATGCTCTGAAAGTTACCAGAAACTCTGAATGAGTCCATAATTTACACTCATTCCTAAAGTAGATAAGGATCTGGAAGATCCTGGATCATATAGAGCAATTGCTCTTTTAAATACTGATCAAAAAATATTAACTAAAATTTTATCTCAAAGATTAAGTTTAGTGATTAATAAATTAATACATCATGATCAAACGGGCTTTATTCCCAAACGTTACTCCACTTATAACTTGAGACGTCTATTCAATATCACATATTCAAAAAGAGTTAATGATATTCAATTAGCTATTATATCTCTTGATGCGGAAAAAGCATTCGATCAGGTTGAATGGCCTTACTTAAGATAATGCAGGAAATTTCAAATAGGGGATAGATTTTGTAAATGGGATAAAATTTTATATTCTAACCAAATAGCAAGAATATTAACAAATGAAATGTTATCAGCTAAATTTAATCTCTTTAGGGGTTGTAGACAAGGATGTCCGTTATCACCTTTATCATTTGCTCTTGCAATAGAACTATTAGCCAAAAAGATTAGATCAGACCCAGAAGTATATGGATATAATACCAATACCACAATGAATAAAATATCTTTATATGCAGATGATGTCTTAATATATTACAAAACCGGAGATTAGTATTCCTAATCTACTTAATGTTATAACTAAATTGGTACATTTTCAGGATATAGAATTAATAGGAATAAAAGTAAAATTATGCCTATAACTGGAATAAAATCACATATTACAACAATTCCCATTGAAAATAGTTACGGACAAAATTAAATATCTAGGAATTAATGTATCTAAATCTTATAATTCTTTATTCAACTCAAATTATCCACAATTATTGAACAAATTAAAAAAAATCCTATATTGGAAAACACTACCAATATCAATGATCGGCAGAATAAATGCTATAAAAATGATTTTTCTACCACAATTATTATATTTATTTCAATCTATCCCTTTATACCTCTATAAAACCTTTTTTTTTTATAATCGATTCTATTGTTAAAAGCTTCATTTGGGATTATAAAAGTCATAGAATAAGTAAAAAACATTTATGTAAATCTAAGATAAATGGAGGATTAGCATTGCCTAATTTCTTATATTATTTTTGGGCGGTTCAGATTAAGAATATGAATTTTTGGTTGGTAAATATGGATCAGGAACCAGCTTGGCTAAAGATGGAAAAGGAAGACGGTTTACCTTTTGATATAAATTTGATTCTCTTTGCTCTAAGGGAAGTACAAAAAAAATTATAGAGAAAACCCTATAATTTATAGCAATAGACATATTTGGAAACAAATAGTTAAGACTCTACATTTGGATAATATGTCGCTTCGCTTACCAATTATGAATAATCCTTTATTTAAACCCTCTATATTATTTAATCTCCATCTACCTTGATTATACACCTATTCTATTACTTCTTTACCTTCTAAAAAAAAAATAGAAGCTTACAAAATAAAAAATTGTAATATTTGTATAACTCTTGAAACAAGTTAATGTGTATTTAAAAAACTGTTATATCATTGGTAATATGCACTGCTTCTAATAAAATATTTAAAGGAAAAGAATTCCAATGCTAGATCATCAACTTGCAACTATTCTCAAAATGAAACTGATTTTAGTCTTGTTGGCAATTTACTTTGTGAAACCTAATTGGCAAATGCAGTCTGCCTATATACAGAGATAAGGCCAGATGTCAAATTCTTAGTCATCCTCAGACTCTATTCAGTCATGCATTGTGGACTTCATGTCAAAAGATACCTAGAAAAATAAATTTTCCTCACTCCCAAAATACATATCCAAATTTAAGGAAGGAAATATTTCATTTTCTCAGGCAAAGATTTTTACAAAGCAACATTTAAAAACTTATTACTACACCTGCATGGTTATTGGTTCTTGAGCCTTTTTCCAAAATGTATTGCAGTTGCAGGAATTGTAAAGAAAAATGCATATATCTAAGAGAGATGATGCAACTATTGTTACGCTCAAATTTGTAAACTCCATCTTGGTATAGAAATATTATTCTTGAGGGGGACAATGACATGATTGGTGTCAGTTGTTGGACAAACAGTCTATAGAGGAGAATGGAGAGTCATTTGAAAGCAGAATCATGTTAATGCAAATAATGGACAAGTGAGAAAAAAGCCAGAAATTATAATTAATTTGAGAAATAAAAACACAGAATCTCTCAATTTAAAATCATACAAACTGTATAATGTTTTTTTTTCTAATGCTCCCTCTGCAAGAAAAAATGCTATGGCTGAAAATCACCATAATATTTTCTGAATTCACCTCAAACCTAATCAAAAATCAATAAATATTTTTAGTTCTAATGGCTTTGCAACTGCATCACTGCTTATAGAGATAGCAATTAATAAAAGTAAATGGCTTTCTGTGAAAATCAAATACAGCACATAAAAACTGCAGTTTTAATGAAGATCATACTCTTTGACCATTAATGTAAATTAAAGTAAAATCTATACGAAATTATTAGCCAAATAATTACAATTTTAGACCGATTCACATTAAGTTTGAGTATACTGGTCAATATTAAAAACTGAGACACACAATACTGGAGTAACTTTAGCGGGTCTGGCAGCAGATCTGGAGAAAATGGAAAAGTGACGTTTTAGATCAGTACCCTTCTTCAGACCGATTGTGGGGGATAGGGGGTGAAATAGAAACTAGAAGAAAAAAAACAGGGCTGACAGCAAATTAAGTCATGCAAGAAGGTTCCCTAATAGGGTGAGAGACACGTGTGAACAGAAGGGATACATAGTTGAGAACTGGTTAACAAACTTTTAGTGGATGAAGGGGAGCATTTGCAGAAGTTATGTAAAATTGGAGAATTAATTGTTCATACCTCGGTCCGACAATAAAGTGCCATCGTATACCGTTGGGTTGCAAGTTCCTCCAGCAAAATACGAGTCGTTGTTCCTCCAATTTGCACATGGCCTCACTATGACATAGGAAGAGGTCCAGGACTGAAAGGTCAGAATGTAAATGGAAAGAGGAGTTAAGTCGTTAACTACCAGGAGATCCATTAGGCCTTGGCAGACTGAGCGTAAACGTTCAAACAGTGGCTGTGTCAGAGCTTTGTCTTGGCAATGTACATGAGCCTGCAGTGAGAACAGCGGATGCAGTAGATGAGGTTAGAGGAGGTGAATGTGAAACTCGGTCTCAGCTGGAAGGATTGTTGGGTTCCCTGGATTGATTCCAGGAAGCAGGTATAAGAAGAGGTCTTACATGTCCTGCGGTTGCAGGGGAAGTACCTGGGGAGGGAATACATTGTATATTCTTTACTTGTACATTAGTGCGACCCAGCATGGGTTCGGCAACCGTTTTAGTGAGCACTTATGCTTGATCTGCCAAGGTCTACTGGATCTTCCGGTTGCTGAGCACCATCTCTCCTTTCCATACCAATCTCTGATCCTGAGCCTCCTCCATTGCCAGTGAGGCCACACACACACACAGGAGGATCAGCATCTCATACAACCTTGGGTAGCTTACAACCCAGCAGTATGAACACTGAATTCTCCAATTTTAGGCAACTTCTACAAACACCTCCCTCCCTGCCCTCCTCCTCCACCACCATCTCCCACCAAAAGTCTGTTAACCAGTTCAAGTTTGCAACTATGCATTGTTATTGGGTTCACACCTGTCTCTAGGCAATAGTCACCCTATCAGAGGAACTTCTTGTCCTTTCACACTGCCCTCCACCTTTCCATCACTTCCAGTTCTCTCCCCCCAAATAATGTCAAAAGGGTACCAAACTGAAACATCACCTACCCATATTCTCCAGAGATGTCTCCTGATTCACTGAGTTACTCCAGCATTTTGTCTCTATCTTTGGCATAAACCAGCGCCTGCAGTTCCCTTTTATTACATTAAATCCCAATAGACTGCATCCCAGCAATGCTAGAAAGTACATCACAAAAGGAGCATACAGCCAGTTGAAGTTCTGCGTATTGCAAGTGTTACTGCTGCAACAATGCCAGAACTATTACACTGACAATCTTTCTGATTTGAAGGAATAAAGTTTATAATTATTGTATCGACACATTGAAAAGGATTGCTAACTTTGTCTTTTGGATAAGTTTCTCCATATTTAAATCAAAACAAGAGATTAGCTTCAGGAAAGGAAAAGGAAAACACCAAAGCTAAATACTGTGGATGCTGAAAATTGTCATGCTCCTCATAGCCCTGCCAAAGGACCGTACTCGTACCTGGTAAGCATGGACGGAGGCCTCTATAACGCAATCGTCAACATTTCCTTCCTGTGGGGACTTCCGGTGGCGCTATGGAGGGCTAGGGAGCCACGCCAGCCAGCTCCTCTTGAAAAACGTTGAAATTACCAGGGAGAAAATGCCTACCTGCTGCTTCGGTATCGGCTGCCGTGAGTGACGTCATCAGGCGCGCGACTTACAATGTCTGTGCAGCGCAGCCCCCGCGCTGAAAAAACGACTTACAAGACTTAAACCGGCAGAACCAGAACAAGGCCCGATGGAAGCCTCGGGAGTGGGTAGGACGCTATCCCAAGATGTGTCGAAAAAAGCAAAGAGAAAAACGGAAGGTGAGCATCTCAGAAATTTTATTTCACAAGAAATTGCAGAGCTGAAGGATAAACTTGGAAAAGAACTTGTAAAAACTAATGAAGAATTAAAGAAAATGAATTTTAAAGAAGTTAAAAAAATCAAAGAGATGAAGGAGTTAAAATTTGAAATTAACTCCAAGGTTGCGGAATTATCTGAAAAATTGAAGGAAATTGCTGACATACTGGTTGATCAGGCTAAAACTACATCAAATTAAATAGATTTTAAAATCAGTAAGCTGGTGACTGAAATAAAAGAAAAGATGGAGCCAGTGGAAGAGATGCTGAATCAACAGTCGACAGCCATAAAGAGCCTTTGAGGAGATAGCCGAAACAAGTGCTCAAACTATGAAAACACTCATCACAGAAAATCAACGTCTAACTACACTGCTGGGCAAAATAACTGATAAATGTACTGAATTGGAAGGACGCCAGATAAGACAGAACCTGAGAATTGTGGGTATTCGTGAAGGGAGAGAGGCGAACCAAGGTGCCAGAGAATTTACTCCAAATTTATTGCAAACCATTTTGTCTCTGGATCATAAGCCTTTAGTTGCTCGAGCTCATAGAGTGATGAGACGTCAGACACAACCCAACGCCCCTCCAAGGCAAATGATAATAAAAGTTCAATATGATCATGTCCTGGAGGAGATGATGGCAAAAATTGTAAGAAGCAGAAATCTTATATATGAAGGTGAGATGATCAGTATTTATCGAGACTACCCAGCAGAGGTCTCCAGGAAAAGCAATGCGTTTAAGGAGACTAAAAGAATTTTGAAGGAAGTAAAGAATTTGAAATATGGTCTGAGGTATCCAGCTACCTTAAGAGTTACTCACAACCAGAAAGAATATTTTTTCTCCAATCTTTCGGATGCACTGGACTTTGCCCAGAAGACTAAAGAGAGTGAGGAAGATTGAAAAATCTTTAAAATTGAACAACACCAAGGAATAAACTGACTTTGCCAGATTGGATGGAACAAAGGACTTGTTTAAGGAGGCTGGAGAAAGAAGCGGATTGGAAACTCTCCTATGGATATTAATATTTAGAATAGTAGCTCTACGAATACAAATAACTAATAAATACTAACAATGTGCGGTGTTATTATTAATCAGAAGTAATAATTATCATTAATGACTAATATTTAATTATAACTGAACTATTTAGAATTAGATAAATAATAATTATAATTGTGTAGAATATATAGTGAGATTTCATTCCTTTTTCTCCCCCCTTTTTTATTCTCCTTTCTTTCCCCTATAGGGTTTTTTTAATTCCCTTTTTTTTTAAATTATATTTACTTAATGTTTTATAAATATATGTATCTTCACATTCTGACTAATGGAATTTGTATACTCCATAATTTAATATCCCCGGTAAGAGACTGTTACGGTTTAATAATCTTAAGAAACCAAGGAGTTTTCAACATCAACTACGGAAGTCTGTAGATATTTAGCCATGTTAGAATGGCTTTCACTAACTACACTAACTCATAGAGTGATGAGATGATGGAAAAAACTACATATAGTTTTTTCCATCTTTACACACATTACTAACCTCTTCATCTATCCTTTTTTTGGCCATATTATAATCTATCTTTATTATTTTAAATATGGATGGAGTTATAAATATATTCAAAGGAGATATATACGTGAGAGACACTCAAGGGTCTTGAAATTCGTCTATTTGGAGTTCGGGTGTAAGGTCGGGTCTGTCGAACTGAACCATTTGCTCTATTATAGACCCCCCTAAATAAAAGATGCAAGACTTAAACACGAATATGGGGAATGAAGGAATAACGTTTTGTAGCTGGAACGTTAAAGGCATAAATGAACCAGTAAAGAGAGGTAAAGTATTGGCACATTTAAAAGCACTTAAAATAGATGTAGCTTTCGTCCAAGAGACACATTTAAAAAAAGATGCAGAGCATAGATTGAAAGCTAAATGGATAAAGTATACCATTCCTCTTTTACACATAAATCTAGAGGTGTGGCAATATTATTTCGTAAAGGCACTGTATTTAAACACACATCAACTATAAATGACAGTGACGGCAGATATATTATTGTAATAGGAGAATTAAATGCACAAAAAAAGATTTTTGTCATGTTTATGGACCAAACTTTGACAACCCATTGTTCTTTAAGAAAATATTTAATACTATCCTGGAATTAACACAACACAACTTAATAATTGGAGGAGATTTAAATTGTACCCTAGATTCTTATCTAGATAGATCATCAAAGCAACGGAAAATCAAATCGCATTCAAGTGATTTACTGAATGCATACATAGATACTAGTAATATTAAAGACGTTTGGAGAATAGAAAACCCAACTGGATGAGACTATTCATTTTATTCACCTGTACATAAATCATATTTAAGAATAGACTATTTTCTGGTAGACTCTAAACTTATTTCACCAACTTATAATTCAAAATACCATAATATTACAATCTGAATTCATGCACCTTTAACATTTAAGATCAAAATAAATGGTAAAATGGGAAAACAGAGACAGTGGAGACTTAACCCACAAATTTTAAAGGACAAACTCAGAAATATATTACAGAACAGATTAAGACTTTCTTTGAAATAAATGATAAACCGGAAATATCTTCATCTCTATTTTGGGAAACTTTTAAAGCATTTACTCATGGAATTATGATTTCTTCTCAAGCATTTTTTAACAAAGAGAATCGGAGGGAACAACAGGCATTGGAAAAGGAGATTAAACAATTAGATACAGAGAATGCTGTTAACCCAACTATGATAAAACATAATAAAATTGCTGTATTGAAATACAAATTAAATAAAATATATTCAGATGAAGTGGTAAAACTCTATCAATATACTAAACAATTACAATTTGAATTTGGAGATAAACCCCAAAAATTATTTGCCTGTCAATTATGGAAATTGGAGGGAGAAAAAATAATCCATAGGATTAAATCACGTAATGACGAACTACTAGTACATCCTAGAGATAGTAATGAGAGATTTTTGCAATATTATAAAAATTTATATTCAGTTAAAATGGCAGAAAACCAGATAGGAATACAAGCATTTAAAAAAATGTAAATTGAAGGGGTTGGATTTAGAAAATATAGAATCATTAAATGCTGAAATAACTGTAAAAGAAATTGAAGAATCTATTAAATCATTAAAAAATGGTAAAACTCCTGGACCAGATGGTATTGGTTCAGAATTTTACAAAAAACATTCTATGATTTGATTGTACCACGTTTAAAGACACTTTATGAACACATTTATACCCAACAGAAATTACCAGAAACGTTAAATGAATCTATTATAACGCTTATACCAAAAATAGATAAGGATCTGGATGATCCAGGATCATATAGAGCTATAGCTCTTTTAAACACCGATCAAAAAATACTACCTAAGATACTAGCACAAAGACCAAGCTCAGTGATTAACAAATTAATTCATCCGGATCAAACAGGATTTATACCAAAACAATATTCTTCATATAATCTGAGAAGATTATTCAATATTATATATTTGAAAAGAGGTATTAATAAAGACCTAGTAATTATGTCATTAGATGCGGAGAAGGCCTTTGACCAGGTGGAATTGTCATATCTGTTTTCGGTCATGGAAACTTTTAAGTTGGGAGAGAAGTTTATATCATGGGTTAAATTATTATATGCGAATACAACAGCTAGAATATTAACAAATCAAATGTTATCAACTAAATTTAATTTATCCCGAGGCTGTAGACAAGGTTGTCCCTTATCCCCACTACTGTTCGCACTTGCAATTGAACCATTAGCTCAAAACGTGAGATTACATCCTGAAATATGGGTACGAAACTAGAGA
The DNA here is from genome assembly GCA_963514005.1 of Raja brachyura. The sequence continues at coordinate 102,872,065 of OY740781.1, read as the reverse complement.
AACTGAAAATAAAATCTCCTTATATGCTGATGATGTATTACTTTATATTACAAAACCGGAAATTAGTATTTTAAATTTATTAAATTTTATAACTGAATTTGGTTTGTTTTCAAGATATAGTATTAATTGGAATAAAAGTGAATTTATGCCAATAACGGTAAATAATCTACATACATTACAACAATATCCTTTTAAGATAACAAAAGAAAAAATAAAATATCTTGGAAGTCATGTAACAAAAAGATATGATTCTTTATTTAGAATTGGAAAACATTACCTATCTCAATGTTAGGTAGAATTAATGCAATAAAAATGATTTTTCTTCCACAAATACTATATCTTTTCCAATTGATACCAATATACCTTCCTAAAAACTTTTTTTTTTTAAAGTTGACTATAGTCACCAATTTTATCTGGGAATATAAGTCATAGAATAAATTAAAAACACTTATGTAAATCAAAAATAAATGGAGGTCTAGCATTGCCAAACTTTGTTTTATTACTGAGCAGTTCATATTAAAAATATGAATTTTTGGGTGGAGGAATTAGATAAACAACCAAATTGGTTAAAAATGGAAAAAGATTGTACACCTTTTGACATTAGTACGATTTTATTTGCCAGTGCTAAACTAGCTAAGAAAACCTATAAAGAAAACCCTATAATAGAGTGGGATGCGTATCTGGAAACAACTTAAGAAAACATTAAAATTGGAATGTATACCACTAGCTCTTTCCATTGTAAACAATGTCACATTTAAACCTTCAATGGTGGATAAAGGTTTTTCACAATGGAACAATTATGGAATTAATAGGATGGGTGATCTTTACAGGGAAAACTCCTTTCTTTCATTTCAAGAATTACAACAAATTTATGGATTACATTCAAAAGATTATTTTAGATATTTACAAATCAGAGACTATGTAAAATCAAACACACAGGAAATTAGAAATAGAAAGGCAGAAATGTTAGATGAATGTCTAAATAAACATCCAAATACAGAAAAATTGATATCATATATTTATAATATTTTATTAGAAAATGATGTACCAATGACAGAAACATATAGGCATTCATGGGAAAATAAATTAGGTCAAACAATTAGACCAGAAATATGGAATGAAAGTTTACAAAATATACATCATTGTTCGTTAAATGCTAGACACATCTTGATACAATTTAAAGTATTACATAGATTACATTATTCCAAATCAAAATTACATAGAATTTTTTCAAATATACCAGCCATATGTGATAAATGTCAACACTTAGAAGCTAATCTAACGCACTCATTCACAAACTGTATAAAAATTACTACCTTTTGGGCAGAAATTTTTAAGATAATCTCGAATGTTGTTAATACAAATTTGCTTCCCGACTCAAAATTAATAATATTAGGAATATTAGAAACAGATCAATTAATAACAATAAATCAAATATTTTTTATTGATTACAGTTTAATAATTGGGAAAAAACGTATATTGAAATTTTGGAAAGGGCCTACATCCCCCACAATTAAAATGTGGATCACTGAAATGTCCGAGACACTTCATCTGGAAAGATTAAGACTTGTCCTTCTGGGCAAGTTGGATCAATTCAGAGGGATATGGTCTCCATTTATTGAATATTTAAAGGGTCAAAGTGGTTCGGTGCGAGAACCTGACTGATGCCTGAACGAAGAAATAGACTAAGATTTACATATAATAACCCATGATATATCTCCAATGATGTACAAACTGCTTAATACTTCATTCATTTTTCTGAATCTCTATCTTTATTTTATTTTTCTCTTATATTTTCCATCTTAGATTTTATAAAAAATGAAAAACTCATAGAAGTACAAATTAGAAATAATTGTTAATATTAATAATATTAAGAATGTATATGACATGTATATCCTTATCTTGATATGTACTTCTAATAAAAAATATTAAAAAAAAACAAAAAAAACAGTTAATGTGTGACCTATTGGCTGAACTATAAGCATGTTGGGGCAGGGTCAGCAAGATCACCAAGCCGAAGCTCCAAAGCTGACCTGGAAGAAATGGATTTCAATTCATTGGACAGTCGTATCAGCAAAGCGATAAAGAATGGGCTGTCCATTGGGATGGGATTTGCTAGAATTGAGCCAGGACCAGTATGGCTATGTTTAGTTTAGAGATATAGGACCTTCAGCCCACTGAGTCCGCACCGGCCATTAAAGCTACCCGACACACACTGGGGTCAATTTACATTTATATTAAGTCAATTAACATAGAACCCTGTATGACTTTGGAATGTGATAAGAAACCGAAGATCTCGGAGAAAGTCATGGGGAGAATGTACAAACTCTGTACAGATTGGATTGAACCCGGGTCTTTGGTACTGCAAGTGCTTGCAAGGCAGCAACTCTACTGCTGCGCCACCGTGCTGCCCGGCCACCTGTGTTGATCCTTAAACTAAATATTAGGAACAGGTCTAGTTCAAGTGAAGGAAGAAAGAGAAAGGACAAGGTGAGACCACAGAGAACCAACACAGGGAATCGTAATACCCAATATGTGCCAAATACCTATAGCAATTATGTAGACATACGGATACTTCCTCAAATAAGAAACCACGGTAGCATTAAAAAGAAGAAAAAGACAAAATTAATAGTTAGAGTCACCTTGATCATGAGGCATAAACACAGACCCTTCAACCCACTAAGACCTCCAAGTTATGGCAGTACAGTCGCGCAGTAGTAGAGTTCCTGCCTTACAGCGCCAGGGACCCGACTGCGGGTGCTGTCTGTACGGGGTATTGTGCGATCTCTCTGTGGCTGCATGGGTTTCCACCGGTTTCTTCCCACATTCCAAACACGTGCAGATTTGTAGGTTTATTAGCCTCTGTAAATTGTCCCCAGCATGGCGGATAGAACTAGAGTATGGGAATGGTTGATCGGCACAGACTCAGTGGGTCGAAGGGCCTGTTTCCATGTTGTATCTTTAATCTAAACTATGTAGGAAGGAACTGCAGATGCTGGTTTACACCAAAGATAGACACAAAAACCTGGTGTATCTCAGCGGTCAGGCAGCATCTCTGGAGAAAGGGAATAGGTAACGTTTCAGGTCAAGATCCTTGCCAACAGAAGAAATGCTCCATGTCATGGCAGTCCCGGACCTTGCAGAGGGGAACGAAGGTGAGAAAGTTTGGACTTTCAGCATTAATACTGTCACTCACACAATTGGAATTTATTTTTAAGTTAACATTTGTTCTTTTTAACTTTTTACCAGTCAGAAATGTCAGCAAAGCAAGATTGAATAGGCAGTGTGGGGAGTAAAGCATGTTCACATCTAGGATGACCGAGTAAATCATCAAAAGTGTCTCTTTCCAAAGTTGTTGCTGCCTCTATCGATTCAAAGTTCACCTCCATTCTTGGTTCACAGTCAGGTACTTGGTTGTGGATGATCTCATGAGCATTAGAGCCAATGCATGTTATGGGTTCAGCAAATTCTGGACCTCTTGAATTTTACATACTATTCAAGACATGATTTTTCGGCTGAACATTGGTATTTGGCCCCCTGTAGAGCTATTCCTTTGCCCTTGAGGCAAGATGGAGTTTGTAATTCAGAAACATAATGGGTTTGCAATTGATCAGCACCTGTACCCGATCATCCTCATTAAACCTTGATTGTAATGCCATCAATCTCTTCACAGGTGCTAATTGAGGTAGATTTCAGATAGTCTATGCATTGCAGACACTATGGTTTTTGTTATCAAAGACTCAATTAATCAGTTTTATTAATTACATACACATATAAGTGCAGTGAAATGAATTTGCCAGCAGCGGTAAAATCAAAAAAGAACACACAATACACAATAAAATTAAACACAAACATCCGGCACAAAGTACAGACAGTCCTCCTCCATTGTTCACCCGTGCTCGAGGGCCATAAACCTCGATAGTCGCCCCTATGGACTCCCCATGTACAGGTCCTCTAGCCGGGATTGTTGAAACTCCGGCCAAAATGGTCAAACACACTTGGAGGTCCCAAATTGCTGTTTTCTTACCAAAGGCCGCAGATTCAAAATGTTAACTGCCACGGGCCGGCGGTTGGAGCTCTTCTCCAGCGATCCCTAGCGAGGGGTCCCAGGCTCAGGACGCCATGCCCACGGCTAGAAGCTCCGCAGACCACGGCTTCAGGCTGTAAAAGGCGATCGGAGCACTCCCTTCTGGTGACCCCAGCAAGGCCTTGACTGCTCTGCGATGAAAAGTTCACGCTTCGCCCGCTGCTGAAATTCCGGGCCCGACTCCAGGAAAGGCCGCACCAATCCATGGTGTTAGGCCGCGAGTGATGTGACATGGAGATGAACAGAATTATCAGATTGAGTTCATTGTGATTATTACACACATTTAGCCTGAAGTGTAACATCTGATACAAAAGAAACTATTGACAAACGCATATAACACATTGCAGAACTGTGTACAGTGGTAACTAGGGAATTGCAGTGGATAAGGTCACCTATGAAAAGAGCTTTCCCCAAAAAAAATGCTGTATCTGAGACAATTGTAAATGAAAGAGTGTGCCAAATTAAACAACTTGACGTTGTCACGCATTTACAGGTTCGTTCTAAATGTTCGGGGAAAAGCCAAGCATTCTTCAAGATTTCTATTCCATAGCCAGGTGGAGAATTCACTCATGTTGATACTTACCATTTTGCAGGTATTGGAAAAGGGAAAGTTCCTACTGTACATCACTAGATCTTGGCAGGGAGTTTCTCCAAAGCAAGTGTTATTGATTTACTGCAAATTCTGGACGATACTTGGAGAAAACATAAGAGTGTATGTCTGAATTTACATTTCCATAAAATGAATTGACCCATTTGTACATGCTTGGACCTAAACCGACCAAGGCAATTTAAAGAGATATACTTCCAATCATATCCGGAGACAAGAAAATGTTCATACAATTTAGAGAATTTGAGCACCTGGTTTCTTTAGTATTAACGCTTAATAACAAAGATGCACACATTAAATGTTAGATTATATAATTGCCTAACCTGTATAAAGGAGTACACCTTTAAACCATTGGTAGCATTTTTGCCAAGATAGTAGCAATACAAGCCACTCTGCATATACTCAAGGCAAGTGCAGACATTTATGAAATGTAAATTCAAACTTACATTTTTTTTTCTGTAAGCATCCAAACATAAAGGACCATTCCTTCATTTTTTTTTTAGGTGGTTTAGTTTTGCAGCAAAGTACTAGGCTGACATGGGCAGAAAGATCTCAAGTAGAGCAAACGATTTCAGGTGCCCTGAATATTGGATTGACATCCAGAAGTATTTACACTTCAAAATAACTTTTCCCCACTTTGCTTTATATAGGGTTCTTTGGGGTTCCTTTGGGAACTGCGAAGCAGATAGAGATTTTGATTCAACTGATTTTGGAAATCAGATCAGAGGCTCTGAGGGTACCATGATGGTGGTAATCCATGTGCTTATTTAATGGAAGGAAGGAGGAAGTAATTAGATGGGGAGATTACTCCCAAGGGTTTAATTTATCTTCAGAGGGCTCCAAATACAGTGTGGAGTGCTGCAATGACCAGGAATGATCAACGATGGCCAGTCGGGGGAATATCTAGTCTAATGTCTTCCGTCCATCTCCAAAAACATTGTCAGACAAATTCTGACTCAGGAAATAGATACAGTGAATAGATGGAATTCAATAAATGCTCTTTTCTCCTGTTCTAAACTAATTTATTGTCTTATTAATACATATTTTATCACATTATTAAAATATGTAAAAATATATGAACAACATTTTAATGGCATCCATTTGTACCACAAAATATTACCAGTTTTAATAATAAATAGAAAGTGGAACTTTCGGATTTTGTAATACTGTCAAGTCTTACTAAGTGAAAATATACGAGTTACTTTTTGAGCTACAACTCAAAGAAATATACTGTCATAAGCAAAAATTTGCAGTACCTAAATACGACTCGTGCTGGATGTTTTTGCTAAGAAAGGATTAAAGCTTCCACAGATAAGGAGAAATAAGTGGTTTCTGTGCAGCAGCTCAGCACTTCAAGATATCTTTGGAATGCTGATATGGATATAAATAATAGATACATCAAAAATATCTTGTCAAGTTACTCAAGCTGCAAGGAAATTTCTCCAAATGTTACTGAGGAGTATTTCCTTTTTTTCCCCATCTATATCTGTATCTGTATCTAAAAAAGGAAGAAATATCGAATGGCAAAAATGTTGCCAGAGATTATTTCTGTGAAGGTGGACTGCTTTCATATGATACTGATACATGCTGTCTATTTGCATGTCTTGACATATTTTCATCACTAAAACTTGACTGTCTAAGTTACTGCGGAGCTTGTTTCAGTTCAGTGACATGTCTATCTAGACAATAGATGCAGGAGTAGGCCATTCGGCCCTTCGAGCCAGCATCACCGTTCAATGTGATCATGGCTGATCATCCCCAATCAGTACCCCGTTCCTGCCTTCTCCCCATATCCCCGGACTCCACTATCTTTAAGCCCTATCTTGCTCTCTCCTGAAAACATCCAGAGAACCTGCCTCCACCCGAGGCAGAGAAATCCACAATTAACCTTGTAAACCTACGCTGCACTCCCTCAATAGCACGAATGCCCTTCCTCAAATTAGGGGACCAAAACTGCACACAATACTCCAGGTGTGGTCTCATTAGGGCTCTGTACAACTGCAGAAGGATCTCTTTGCTCCTATACTCAACTCCTCGTGTTATAAAGGTCAACATGCCATTTGCTTTCTTCACTGCCTGCTGCACCTACATGCTTACTTTCATAGACTGATGAACAAGGACCCCCCCCCCCAGATCCCACTGTACTTTCCCTTTTCCCAACTTGATGCCATTTAGATAGTAATCCGTCTTCCTGTTTTTGCTAACAAAGTTGATAACCTCACATTTCTCCACATTAAACGTCATCTGCCATGCATCCACCCACTCCCCCAACCTGTCCAAGTCACCCTGCATTCTCATAGCATCCCCCTCACAGTTGACACTGCCACCCAGCTTTGTGTCATCTGCAAATTTGCTAATGTTACTTTGAATCCCTTCTTCCAAATCATTGATGTATATTGTAAATAACTGCAGTCCCAGCACAGAGCCTTGCGATACCCTGCCTGCCAGTCACTGCCTGCCATTCTGAAAGGGACCCGTTAATCCCCACTCTGTTTCCTGTCTGCCAACCAATTTTCTATCCATGTCAGCACTCCACCCCCAATACTATGTGCCCTAATCTCCTATATGGGACCTTATCAAATGCTTTCTGAAAGTCCAGGTACACTATATACACTGGCTCTCTCTTGTCCATTTTCCTAGTTACATCTTCAACAAATTCCAGAAGATTAGTCAAGCATGATTTACCCTTCGTATATCCATGCTGACTCGGACCAATTCTGTTACTGCTATCCAAATGTGCAGGAATCTCGAATCAGGAAAATAGCCGTCTCCCTAGACCGATCAACAACTGGTCTTACTGTCATAATCAATTCACTGGCTGCTTTTCTGACCAAAGGATACCATATGGTATCACACAGATGGAAATAAACCAGAAGCCTGCAAAGCAGAAATGCATCATGGATGACACTAATTATAACCGAAGATAGACACAAAATGCTAGAGTAACTCAGCGGGTCAGGAAGCATCTCTGGAGAAAAGGAATTGGTGAAGTTCTGGGTCGTAAAGGGTCTCGAAATGTCACCCATTCCTTCTCCCCAGAGATGCTGCCTGTCCCGCTGAGTTACTCCAGCATTTTGTGTATATCTTCGGTTTAAACCAGCATCTGCAGTTCCTTCCCACTAATTATAACCTTGTATGTTATAGTAGCAGAGTGAAATTACAATGGGGAAAAAAACAGAAAAATAAAAACAGCACAAAGACACCATAAAAAATGTACTTTTGAAGAAAAATATTAATTTGTAGTCAGCTATCAACTACAGCAATAGCAGGAGACATCAAGAGTACTACTTAGACTTGATGTGCCTATTGGAGCAAGAATAATTTAATAGAAACTGATAGTCACCATTTTTAACCAATTCAAAGTGATGGAATCATACATATTTGATGTAAGCAGTTCTGGAGAATACGATTTTGTTAGAACCAATGAAGGTATATCAGCAATAATACCCCCATATGATTTTTGAACTTGCATGTTGATTGATCAAAGTAACACTTAAAAGATTCCTTAATGCACCAGTGCAGACTGCACTTTGGCTGGGCATATAGGAGATATTCAAGACTTAAAATGGGTATTATATTTGACACCTTCCACTGGTTAAATTCTCAACATTCCCGAGTTGCTCCAAAGCATCACAGATTCAATATCAAATCATTTTCCCAATTGAAAATCCTTCCAAATGTTCATTTAATTTAACTTTTATGTTGATGTAAAATATTTGTGCCATATTATATATTGATTGTAATAATGGCTTATTCAGAACAACATTTTCCTCTTTGCAGTGGATTTAAAAGAGTTCATATTCATACTACACATTTTCCTACAGCACACTTGGCATCTGCATCTATTATTCCACCAAATTTACAGTGACGGGCTGTCAAGCCTAGCCAAGATGGTGCTACTGTATTTGGGATACATAGATAATCAGGCAGTTAATTGGATTAACTATCACAAAACAGATCAGTGAAGAGCTGAGGCATGGGTTTGCAATGGGATCATTAAGCCAAATATGTGGCTGCATTAGAGCACAATACGGCTGTGTTGAAGATATTTAGTGAAAATACAACTCACTAATTCTGCATGTTTGGTAACATGGATTAAGAGGATCTTAATTCATATAACCAAAATTTAATTTTGACTGAACCAATAATAGAAAATCTTTCATATGTACACAATAAATGTTTTGTTTAAACAGAAAGCAAAAAAAAATTAATATGCTTAATCTATTATCTTGAGTATTATTTACACCGCTGTTTATTCAAGTAAATTGACTATCACGGGCAATACCTTTTGGGAACGTTTTGATGATGATTCCAGAAAGTGAATATATAATCAACAACTTAATAAACGGATGGCTTGGATTGAATTACATTGCTCGTGAGTGTTCAGGATAATGTTGAAGAACAACACGAAATACAAGAGTCAATTACCCGGGCGAGGGAAAATAAACTAATACATTCTTAGAACAAAACCCCGTGGCTCACCAGAGTATGCTGTGCGCAGTTAACTTCTTACATCTGTGATCCTGAATGAGTTAACTCCTCTTCCTCATCAACAAACTATAGACAAGGGAGGGCAACATTCAATTCGGTTTTAAAGCCGATATAACGGGCAGAGATATTCCCTTTGGATTTCATTTGTAAAATGTTTTCATTCACCTTTCGTTATCATTAGACCCCGTACTTAAAATAATACATATTACTTAGGTATCGCGACATATAGTAAAAGTTCGTGTCTTATGCTTGGTAAAGTGGCAAAATCTTCGTAATTAATATATTTGATTATATCAAATGGGAACGATTAAAACAATCCAAAAACTTGGAAGGCATAAATATTTTAAATATTTGAAACAAATGGATGATAGAACAGGACATATCAAGCCCACACCTAAAACAACCACAATTAGTGACCAAGCCGGCGGAGTAAATTAGTATGTTTGTTCATCAATGACATTTCACATTTTGATTCAGGAGAAAGTTCAACGTTGCGGTTTTTCTTTCTTAACTAAAACATGTTCTGTCGAACAAGTCAGGAATAATAATCAAGATACATAATCAATAACACTCAAAATCCAACTTCAATCCTACTGTATCCGTTTAACTGGGAAGGCAAAAGTACACGAAGCGCGCAGAGCAACCATCAAAATATTTTGGGCAGGAAACATAACATGCTTGGGAAATGTTACTCGCCAAATTATTTCAAACAATTGCATGCAAAAGCAACCATCAGAGAGATGGGAGGTCATTGCCCGGCCGTGAGTGGCACTCACAACAACATCATGCTCTCCTACCGCTACTACCACTCGAGCCGCCTTCCAGTTTTCCCGAAACGCTTCCCACTCTCTTGACGTCCATGATATTTCTTTATAATCTCTGGTTTATCCGCTGCCCAATTCCAGGAGGAGGGTAAAAGCAACAGACAGGGAGGAAAAAGAAACAAATAACTAAGTCGTATGTTTTAATTCAGAGCAAATTGCACGGGGAGGAGGAATTGTGGATTAGGAGTTGCGTGAAGAGCGCCAATGGGGAACACCTGTGCACGACCACGGCGAAGCGGCGCGCGTGCCCGAGCTGAGAACGCGTGCCCGATGGGAGGCGCGTGCACGAGGGAGAATGGGGCGCGTGTCCGGGGGCTTTGAGGGGCGGGGAATAGGATGCGTGCACGAGTATAGGAATGCGCGTGCCCGATGGAGACTGGTGCTCGTGCACGAGGGGGGATGCGCGTGCCCGGGCAGCCGCTTCACTCTCATCTTCAAGTTGTGCGAACTCGGACGCACGCCCACCCCGGAGAGTAAATGCGATTCACGAACGCGAACTATAATTGATGCAATCATTTTTTTTTTAATCCCTCGGTTTTCTGCAAGCGGGTGTGTGACATTTGTTTTCTGTAATTCGCTGCATCACTTTGTACAGCAGAGCCGAGTGCATTAGTCTGACGAATGGTTAAATCCAAACTTAAGTGTAATATCCATACAATTTCTTCCCCCTCCTTTTTGGCCAAAATACCATTGATCCATGGCAGAGCAAGTTTTGATTGTAAATCTTTGTTGTTTCGTGGTTAGTGCTTGATATCGGTGATAAAAGTTGTTTTTGGTTTTTATTCCCTATTTATGATGATTTATGAGTATTCCCTCAAGGCTAAATGTTTTGTTTTGGAATCTTTATAACCTTACAGCATTTTCAGGCTTGTATTTTTTTTTAACTGAAATTGCACGTCCTGTTTCGTGTACTGGAAGAAACTCTTCATCACTCACTTGCATCCCAGCATTTCAATTTAGGCTTCAACTTAATAACTCATTCGTTTCCGGGTGTCTTTTGCCAGGCCCTTTTCAGTTTAGGAAATCTATTTGTATTTTACGACCAATTAAGTAAAATAAAACCGGTGGTGTATTGGCTTTTCTTTTCAATATTCTTCTTCTTATGGAGTGATTCAGCCAGAGCTGAACACACTTCTCGGTATCTGCTTACAATGGTGTCTGTCTTGTGCTTCTTGTGCGTGGTGCTGGAAAGATTGGTGAAAATAGGTGAAAAGCGTGACTTGAACGCTTTTTCCTTGACCCCCATTTCAATATTAATAAAACGCAAGGAAATAATGTGTTGGTGACTGAAGCGAGGGAGTAGATGGATGATTTGATCAATATTGTCACTGAAGAAAAATGCAGGTCTTGTAAAGTGCAATGTAAAGGGGAAAGTGTTCTGAAAATCCAAGAATCGGAGGAGATACGAAATGACAATGTTCAACTAAATCTTTTTTGAACCATAGTTCAAAATACAATTGGTGCACACGCTTTACAAGTTATTTAAAAGATTTCGAACGCAACAATTCATTCTATGAAATCATTTTTAGAGATCAGGCTACATGACTGAATCGTGCAAAGGATTTGATTGTCAATATGTTGCACAATATTTTAATTTTTATGTAAAATCCAATATGCTGTGTGTATCACGTTATGTGAAATTAAATAAAATTGTGAATTACAAAGGAAAAATGACAAGTTTCTATTTTCAGTCTACTCTTGCTTTATAGAAACATAGAAATTAGGTGCAGGAGTAGGCCATTCGGCCCTTCGAGCCTGCACCGCCATTCAATATGATCATGGCTGATCATCCAATTCAGTATCCCGTGCCTGCCTTCTCTACATACCCTCTGATCCCCTTAGCCACAAGGGCCACATCTAACTCCCTCTTAAATATAGCCAATGAACTGGCCTCAACTACCCTCTGTGGCAGAGAGTTCCAGAGACCCACCACTCTCTGTGTGAAAAAAGTCCTTCTCATCTTGGTCCTAAAGGATTTCCCCCTTATCCTTAAGCTGTGACCCCTTGTCCTGGAACTCCCCAACATTGGGAACAATCTTCCTGCATCTAGCCTGTCCAACCCCTTAAGAATTTTGTACGTTTCTATAAGATCCCCTCTCAATCTCCTAAATTCCAGAGAGTATAAACTGAGTCTATCCAGTCTTTCTTCATAAGACAGTCCTGAAATCCCAGGAATCAGTCTGGTGAACCTTCTCTGCACTCCCTTTATGGCAATAATGTCCTTCCTCAGATTTGGAGACCATTTATCTTATGTGGAAGGCAGACGCAAGTATTGACCAACCAAAACAGTGGGCATTGCTGGCATGGTCTTAAATAGCTATTTGTCATCAAGGCGTCAAGGTGTCAAGTCAAACAAACTTTATTGTCATTTAGAAATACATTGATATATGCAGTTCCAAATGAAATTCCGTTGCATTTAGCTCCCTGTGCAACACGATAAATTAACAGAAGGATAGGCATGGATGAAAAGGATAAATAGACAATGGTGGCAGCCCATTACATGGCATTCAGGAGTCTGATGGCTCGTGGGAAGAAGCTGTTGCAGAACCTTGATGTTCTGCTCCTTATGCTGCGATATCTTTTTCCCGAGGGCAGCAGAGTGAACAGACCGTGATGGAGATGTGTGGGGTCTTTTATAATACTGCTGGCCTTAGACACGCAACGTTTGGTCGCAATATCCCCGATTGTGGGGAGAGAGGTCCCGATGATTTTTTCCGCTGTCCTCACCACTCTCTGCACAGACTTCCAGTCGGAGGCTCTACAGTCCCCAAACCAGACAGAGATACAGCTGGTCAGAATACTCTCTATGGTGCCCCTGTAGAAAGTAGTGAGGATGGGATGGGGGAGATGAGCTCTTCTCATCCGGCGCAGAAAGTGCAACCGCTGCTGCGCTCTCTTAACTGTTGATGAGATGTTATTCGACCAGGTCAGACTGTTAGTGATCTAAACAGACCTTTCTAGACTGTTCTAGACTAATCTAGACTGTTAGTGGTGCTAGTGAGTGGCCTTTCTGAATTATTGCAGTCCCTGCTATGAAAACAAAGTGCTCCAAGGACTGAGTTCCAACATTTCCACTCGGTGGGAATGAAAACATTACAACATATTTGCAGGTCAGAATAATGTTTATTATTCATCCATGGTCTCCAGGGATGCTGACTGATATGCTGAATCACTTCAGCACTTTGAGTCCTTTCCTGCAGCTTTTTCATGGGCTGAAATAATTGTTCTCAAACAATCAACATTTTCATTTGTGCCAGATATCCCAGTCAGTGGAATTATTTCTCTTGAATCTCTTTGATTTCAATTTTTATTTGAAATAATCAACATCACTTAGTCAAAATATGTTATTGTCATGGTCTTTCCTATATCCTCTTTCCATTTTTGGATAATTGGCTGGCTTGTTTTTCACTTGCTTTTCTGAACAAGAAAATGAACAATGCATCCAAATCAGACATCCTATGTGATCAATATATCTATGCATTGCCATATCTCATTGACTTTGTAAGATATGTCCAAGCCCACTTCCCTGCACCCCTTTCCCACTCCCGCAATTATGCAGATAAAAATAAACAAAATCCAAAACACATTAATTGTTTAACAGTTATAGTTCTGGAAATAACTGCAAAACCTGAAAATTAATGCATTTCTCTGCTCCACAAATCTGAAATCATTCTATGATTTTCCGAAGAGCATTCATTTTCAGTATTTATTTCAAATCAACATATCATAAAATCGGTATGCAAGAGTAATCTTTCAGGACACTTATCATAGAAACATAGAATATAGGTGCAGGAGTAGGTCATTCGGCCCTTCGAGCCACCCATTCAATATGATCATGGCTAATCATCCAAAATCAGTGCCCCGTTCGGCTTTCTGTTCATATCCCCTGATTCCATTAGCCCAAAGAAGGATTTCTAAATCTCTCTTGAAAACATCCAGTGAATTGGCTTCCACTGCCTTCTGTGGCAGAGAATTCCGCAGATTCACAACTCTTCGGGTGAAATGCTTTTTCCTCATCTTAGTCCTAAATGGCCTCCCCCTTATTCTTAAACTGTGACCCCTGGTTCTGGACTCCTCCAACATCGGGAACATTTTTCCTGCATCTAACCTGTCTAATCCCTTAAGAATTTTGTATGATATCCTTTCATCCTTCTCAATTCCAGTGAATATAAGTCGATCCATTTTTTCATCATATGTCAGTCCTGCCATCCCGGGAATTAACCTGGTGAACCTACGCTGCACTTCCTCAATCCCAAGACTTGGTGCAATGGTATCACGGTGATCATTTCCACTAATTCTGAAACAGAAAACTGGTCATTTAAAGGACAATCCTGATTAAAAAGTTGTAATTTTAAAATAACCTATTTAAATATTACATTCCATTTTCCTTTTTTAATGAAGCAAAGTACCAGTCATCAAATTACAACGTTTTAATGGAATACAATGTAACATTTTCAATTTACCTTTTGTCCAAATAGGATTAGAAATAGTAAATACCTGAAATGACAATATATTGTTTGAAAATATCACAATTAGTTCATTCATCATTTTGCATAAAATTTGAAAATCCTTAATCGAATTTATATCTATTCATATCTATTCTACATATGCAGAAGACAAGTTATTTTTTAAATTCAAAAAATAAAACTTTAATGTATAAGCGATCTGGTTCCACACATTTTACAGTTATCAAAATGTAAAAAGGTCAAGATAAACTAGATAGAAAAGCAAAATATTGTTTTTGTTCCAATTGTTACTTTAATTTCCTTTTCAAATTGATAACCTGAATAATTTAATAGATATGTCAATCCACTTCCCCTACAGAATTGCAAATGTGCGTTTGTACACAACCGTATGCACAATATAATGAGATGGATAGCGGAAATGTTACTTTTTAAAATTCAGGCTTTGGTTCTGTATTTTGATCTTTAAAAAAAACTGTCTAGGAAAAAAAATGGCTTGCAACCTTCAACGCTTCATGACTGACATCATTATTTATTTATTTATTTTTCAATTCAATCTTTAATTGTCATTGTGCAGTGTACAATACAGAGACAACAAAATGTAGTTGGTATCTCCGAAGGGCGAATTTATGAATGAACAAGTATTTGCGCAGTAGTATGAGTTAATATACATCTTTACATATACAGTGTCCGGGTGGGGGGGATGGGTGGAGACAGGCAGTCATTGAGGTGCAGCGTTGAGAAGTGTGACAGCTGCAGGGAAGAAGCTGTTCTTGAGCCTGCTGGTACGGCAGCGGAGGGACCTGTAGCGTCTCCCGGATGGGAGGAGGGTAAACAGTTTATGTTTGGGGTGTGAGCTGTCCCTGGCGATGCTGGGCGCCCTGCGCAGGCATCGTTTACTATGGACAGACTCAATGGAGGGGAGTGAGGAGCCGGTGATGCGTTGGCCGATCTTCACCACCCTCTGCAGAGCTTTCCGGTCGGCGACAGAGCAGAATCTGGGGAGACAGGTGGACCTTCTTAAGTTTCCGACCAAGACCCGCTGGCCTTACAAGTATAATTTCAGTCACTTCAAATACAAGTTTTAATAATGCCTTTTAACCAGTTTACTGTACAGCTATGGCTGTCAGTAATGTACTATGCATTTGTGCCTGTTTTAGAATATTGATGGATAGCTTATCTTATCATCTTATTGAGCCTATTTCTGAAGTAAATGCTCTTTCCACACAACTAACGAGAAACATTCTCAGAAACAAACATTCTACTTTTAGTTATTTTCATCCATCTAATCTAATCAAATCCCTTCTGTTGCTGTGTCCCTCGTTTTAATTAACCTCCCATAATCCTTCAAGTGTGCTGCACTCCACTAAGACTAGCCTCTAGACAATCTATCTTCTCTCTGCCGCTAACAGTGGTATTGTCAAATGTTGAGGACCTCAGCCTGGAAGTTCCCTTTCTAATCTTCTCCTGCTCTCTTTTCTTCTTTGTGACACTCCTTTGAGCCCACGTCTTCAATACAGATTATTACTCAATTTCATGTTTCCTTATGAGATTTTATTTTAAACATTATCCATCAACCCTCCTGCTTAGTTGTATTTGAAGGATTTACTACATTATATGTTGGTTATAAATCTCAGTTTGTGATTTTTTTTTCCCTTTTAGAAATATAAAAAATTGGTACAGGCGGGTTTAATTGATTGTTCTTATAATCTTATCTTAAAACTGCATTCACTTAAATGTTTTTAGCTGACATTGAACTTGCACAATTCATCGGAATAGAGACATTAATAAGAACTTTCTCTGCTAGAGAAATATTTCTCTCCCATGACCATACCAACTTTAATATACTTAAATGTTTTAAACAAAGTAGAAAATATTGACAAATTCAAACTATTTCTATTTAATTTTTGCACAATTACTTCATGTACCATTGCATGCATTTTTGTTGATACCTTTTGTCCATGAACTTATCTAATACATCTGTGGCAACTGAATGGTGCTTCTTTCTATAGCCATTCATACTTATAAGGTTCATACTTATAAAGTTAATTTCAAAGTGACAGGAATCGTGGACATCTGAAAATTACTTTGAACGTTACAGGAGAACAGCAGCCAGACCAGTGAGGGAGTGGATTGGCTGAGACATCCTAATTAGTTGAGTGGATAGTTGTCTTGATTAGATAAAATTAAGTGCAGGTGTAGCGGAGTGGGCTTCTTGAGGCGAAGTGCCTTGGATAGGTAAAGTGTAAGTTTTTGGCTCTAGTCTTCGGCGAGGAGGCTACAGTTATTCAGTTGTGTGATTATTTAATTGAACTTATTGATGTTCTCAAAGTTTGTTTCTTAAAAAGCAGATAGCAACAAAAACTGTTAAAGGTAAACCATGGCAATCTTTAAATGATTCGTCAGACGGGAGTGGCAAAGATCTACAATGAGCATAAACATTGCTCAGTGCTTCTCAGGCTCCACTCACAGAATTAAGGAAAGTTAGCAGAAATATACATTTTTCTTATCAGTAAAACACTCCTCCCAAGTCTGAACATGGCATGACTGAAAGATTCTGTAGCCTTTCAGAATATAAGAAAAGCTGGGTCCAAATCAAGCTCATCCAATAACAAGTTATTACTTATCTCTGGAGCGTCAGCTATTTTTTCAATCTTGGCTTCTTTATGGCCTTGAAAAGAAGCACATGGTATTATGCAGGCTGCCATCTTAATGTCTTTATTGAAAAGACAACCTGTCCTCCATATTGTGTTCCATATAATTTACAAAGTCATTCAGACTTGGCACCGAGTAATTCTTTTGTTCTACCAGTCCATGCTTTTGTAGAAGAACGACTCAATTTTAGATTTGACTATTAGATTTGAATATTAGCTCTTTCAACGTGACGGCAGGAATGTTATTGCAGTGCATTTGCTGCAGGATGTGGGAAGTCAGGGGGCACTGCTGGTGTCACTGATCACTACACTTGTGGGAACTGTGTCCAGATGCAGCTCCTCAAGCCGAGTTAGAGAACTGGAGCAGAAGCTGGACGACCTGCGGTCTATCCGGGAAGACAAAAGCTTCCAGGACAGGACCTACAGTTAGGCCGTCACTGCAAGGGTACAAGAGGTGCGAAGGGTAGAGATGGAAAGGAAGGAGATTAAACCAGTGCAGGAGACCCCAGTGAAAGTGCCTCTTGAAAACAGGTACACCCTCTTGAGAGCTGTCAGGGCAGACAACACTCCTAGTCTGAGCGGCGGACAGATCTTTGACTCAAATCCTAGAGCTGAGGCTCGATTGGCGAGACCCACATCAGGCAGAGCCATAGTGGTGGGCAACTCCATTATCAGAGGTGCGGACAGGAGATTCTGTGGTGACAGGTGAGACTTGAGGAAGATGTGTGGCCTCTCTGGTGCCAGGGTCCAAAATGTCTCAGTCCGACTTAAAAACATCATTGAGAGGGAAGGTGAACAGCCGGAAGTCGTTGTACATGTAGGCACAAATAACGTGGGTAAGAAGAGGAAGGAGGTTCTGCAACGTGAGTATAGAGAACTAGGTAGAGGCTGAAAATCAGGACTTCTAGGGTGGTTACCTCCGGGTTGCTCCAATACCTCATGCGAGTGAGGGTAGGAACAGGGAGATAGAGGATCTGAATGTGTGTCTGAGGAGTAGGGGGCAAGGATTTAGATTTCTAGATCACTGAGATCTCTTCTGGGGTAGGTGTGGGACAGGTTGCAACTTAATTGGATGGGGACCGATATTCTGACAGGCAGATTTGCTAGTGCTACACGGATGGGTTTAAACTAAACAGTGGGGGGTTGGAGTCAACAACGTGGAAGCGTATGCGTGCAGTTAACGAGAAAGAGATTGTAGGAAAGGTTGCATTTAAACTAACAGGGCAGGGGGATGGGAACAAATGCAAGTAGACAGAAGGACAGAAGCAAAAGGTAGAAGGGAGATAAGAAAAACAAACATGAGAACGCTTCTCGCATGCCTTCATACGAGAACCATTTGTAATAAGGTGGATGAATTGAATGTGCAGTTAGTAGTTAAGGAATATGATATCGTTGGAATTATGGAGACATGGCTCCAGGGTGACCAAGGCTGGGAGCTAAACATTCAGGAAGGATAGACAGAAAGAAAGAGGAGGTGGGGTGACATTACTGGTTGAAGAGGAGATTAATATAATAGCAAGGAGAGACATTAGCTTGGATGCTGTAGAATCGGTATGGGTAGAACTGCGAAATAGCCAAGGGCAGAAAACGCTGGTTGGAGTTGTATACAGACCATCAAACAGCAGTAGGGAGGTTGAGGATAGCATCAAGCAAGAAATTAGAGATGCATGTAGCAAAGGTATAGCAGTTATCATGGCTGCTTTAATCCACGTGGAGAATGGGCCAACCAAATTGGTAACAGTGCTGAGGAGGAGTATTTCAGTATTTCTTGTAATGTATACGGGATGGTTTTTTAAACCAATATGTAGAAGACAGACAAGAGGACAGGCCATCCTAGACTGGGTGTTGTGTGATGAGGAAGGATTAGTTAGTGATCTTGTTGTGCAAAGCCCCTTGTGCAACAGTGACCATTATATGTTGGAATTCTGCATTAGGATGGTAAGTGACACGATTAAATCAGAGGCTAGGGTCCTGAACTCAAAGAAAGGAGACTGAAGTTATGAGATGGGAATTGGCTAGGATATGCTGGCAAATGATACTTAAAGGGTTGGCAGTGATGATGCAATGTCAAAGATTTAAAGACCACATGGATGAACTCCAAAAATTGTTCATCCCTGTCTGGCAGAAAATTAAAATGAGGAAAGCGGCAAATGATACTTAAAGGGTTGGCAGTGATGATGCAATGTTAAAGATTTAAAGACCACATGGATGAACTCCAAAAATTGTTCATCCCTGTCTGGCAGAAAATTAAAATGAGGAAGGCGGCTCAACCGTGGCTAACGAGGGGAATCAAGGATTTTGTTAAACCCAATGAAGAGGCATATAAATTGGCCAGAGGAAGCAGCAAACTGGAGGACTGGAAGAAATTTAGATCTCAACAGAGAATGATAGAAGGGTGGAAAAAATAGCATGAAAAAAAGCTTGTGGGGCATATAAAAACTGACTGTAAATGCTTATTTAGATATGTAAAAAGGAAAAAATTAGCAAAGACAAATGTAGGTCCGTTACAATCAAAGACAGGTAAATTATTAATGAGAAACAAAGAAATGGCACGACAGTGAAACTAATACTTTGGTTCTGTCTTCACTAAGGAAGACAGAACCAATCTCCCAGAAATACTAGGGGACTGAGGATCTAGGGGCGGGAGGAACTGAATGGAATCCACATTAGTCAGGAAATGGTGTTAGGTAAACTGTTGGGACTGAAGGCAGATAAATCCCCAGGACCTGATGGTCTGCATCCCAGAGTACTCGAGGAGGTGGCCCTAGAAATTGTGGATGCATCGGTGATCATTTTCCAATATTCTCTCGACTCTGGATCAGTTACTGTGGATTAGCCAATGTAAACTCACTTTTTAAGAAAGGATGGAGAGAGAAAATGGGGAATTATAGACCAATTAGCCTTGCATTGGTAGTGGGGAAGATGCTCGAGTCGATTGTTAAATGTGTGATAGCAGCGCATTTGGAAAGCAGTGACAGAATCGATCAAAGTCAGCATGGATTTATGAAGGGGAAATCATGCTTCACTAACCTTCTGGAATTTTTTGAGGATGTAACAAGTAGAATAATAAGATTAAACGAGAACTTACCAGTTTGATTTTATGGGGAGTTACGTTGATGATTTCGTGAAGAAGGCCCGCCAGGCCGCATACGCACCAACCTTCAAAGCAGCTTTATGAAATCACAAATAAACAACACCGAAGCACATCGTAAGATCAGTGACTCGAGAACTACCATATGATCCTTTATGAGAGAGGCTTGGGCGTGGCGGACACGTAATCACCAACGCAACTCCTCATAAAATCAAGATCAAACTTAAAACTGGTAAGTTCTTGTTTAATCTTACTATTTTACTTCGGAGTCTCGTGAGTGATTCTGTGAAGAGTTCAAAGCTTTATGATTTCATGCCACAGATTACAAATCTCGGCATCCCACTGCATTGATTAACTCGAAAGAGAAATCAATGCATTAGTAGTAACATTGCATTCAATGTAGAAATTGGGTTTATTTAATAATGTAAACAAACGACAGTACCCCTTAAATTTAGGTACTTAAAATGGTCTTGGCAAACAGTCCTGGATTGAGAATCGGCCGATGATAAAAATTCTGAAACATCAGCTAATTTGCCCATCCGGCGGCCGCCAAAATATGGTCGAAGGGTACGTCCCTCGCCTTGGCCGCCGATGTAGCTGCTGCCCTAGTGGAATGAGATGTAAACACACTATCTAAATGATATGCTGATGTTGATACTGACCTGGTGGAATAAGATATACAACTGTCAGTGTTAATACCTGTATAACCCAGAACCTGCTGCAGCCACCTTGACAAAGTCTGAACCAACCTTCCTTTGTGTAGTTGTATGTTAACTAATAAACAGTGCTGATTCCATACTTGTTAGGATTCTGGTGGCCTTGATCACATAGAAGTGAGACTGTGGGGTGTTCAAAATGATCTTCAATCATGCTACACTTAGTCTACTCTGGTTGTGTAGATCAGAATGTAAATGTAATGGCACCTGCATCCAATTCCATCCTATCTAGCCACAATGTTTGCAATGGTTGCCATCGTTGTGCTGATATAAGTGTCATAACTAAGGATATAGCTGGAACCCCTTGGTGATGTAATGTTCACACATTTTCAATAACCAACTGCATAATCTTGTAGTGGGAGAACTTGTGTCAAGATCTTTTAACAACTCGATATCCGGGTTGCACCCGAGATCGTAGTTCCCTTATGTTGCAGCTGTAGTGTCTCTATAACTGAACTATTGTCAATACCATTTAATATGAGCTGGAAATGTCAGTAACCTGTACCGTATTAAATGTAACATTAAAATTTAACAAAACACTTCTGATGCCCTCAATAGGAATGTACAGCTTTTTTGGATGTTATCCCTGCACACTGCAGTGGTCACCTTCATGGCTTGATGTGGCAACCTGAGGAAAAAGTCAATCCATTCAAAATGTGTAGGTCAATAATTGTTTTACTGTGCAAAAGCCGGTCTCCTGAACCTCAGTTTGAAACAGCAAGTTCTTGTTTTTTGGCATAACCGTATACCATTGTGCCATAATGCCTGATGAAGCAGGCAACATGGATGCTTGGTCAGTCCGACAGTACGAACCCAAGTAAGGTCTTGCTGAATGTTTTAAGACCCGGCTAATGAGGCAAAAAATTAGGAAGACATAAAGACCATTCCTCCTATTGAAGCGAGCAAGTATTTCTCCACACTGTTGTGCCACATATTTTTTGCAATGAGTGAAAAACATGCATTAACATGATGAATATTCGATGAAGTATTGAACCATCATACTTTGAGATCCAACACTTATTCTGTGTTATCATTGATCTGAACTGGATAATATACCAGTGGCAAGGAGATTAATTACAGGATATCTTTCCCTTGATTATCATGTGACTAACATATGTCACCATCGTAGAGTAGCAACTTGAATTTGAGCATGTAGAATATGTATATTTGCTCAAAACCCCTTACTCGTGGGTGCATTTAGTGTATATATTTAGTTGATACCAACAACTGAAGAATTGGTAACTCATGCAATCTCCACTACCTTTGAGTAGGTGATGGTATTTCGAACTTCTCATCTTAGAGTTCTAAACATCAGTTCATAATAACTGAATTCAACCGACCACACTACTGTAGTGAGTTTCAAGTTCAATGAGTTATTATCATGTTCAGCAATGCTGAATACTGTTACTTCATCATTGTGGCTTAAGTAGCCTCAGCTGACAATAGCACAATTTGTTAACAACGATCTAATTGCTACTTACACAATATCAGTTCCTTGATTTGCTCAGCTGCAACACAGTTGCTATATTGCCAATAACTCTTAATGAAAATAACTCAGTTTTGTAACAGATTGCTATAACCCCAATCTCTTGCCACAAGGCTGAGACAAGGCTAATAATAATTAAATGTAAATCCCAATGACCAACAAACAGTTTATCCCATACTGGAAAGCTTTACTGTTATAGTACAGTTATATTGCCTTTAATAACCTTGTTATAGTGATTTGTATAACATGTATCTCTTACCTTATGAATCTGTTGTAGTCAGGAATAGGTTTTTACATTCAGAAAGTTCATATGCCCAATACGCTCCATTCTTCATCATAATATACCAATTTATTGCAGGGGTGGTTTTCGGCTTCTTCCCAGTTGTTATCAGTCAATTACACTGTCCTCTCGTCAGCTGGAGTGTGGTCCCGACCTCCCATCTACCTCACTGGAGACCCTTGAACTATCTTTAATCACTGTATCTTGTACTATATCTTGTACCCTTTAACCTTTATCTGTAGACTGTGGACGGCTGATTATAATTATGTATAATCTTTTCTTTGATTGGATAGCATGCAACAAAAAAGCTGTACCCCAGTACACGTAATAATAAACTAAACCAAACTACACTCAAAATAGATGAAAAGCCTTTGTCAGTGCTGTCCTTCCATCTCACAATATTGGCTGTCTCTGTAAAAACGGTTGCCATTGAAAAAAAAATAATAATGACCAATATTGTGCGTTCTCTCATCGGGACAACTGTAAAGTGAGGCCATCAATTCTACTCCTTGTGTTATATACATCAAACAGTGTACTCAGTTACAAGATTGACAGGAGTTGGATACCTTGGGTGAACCTGATTGATAAAAATACATCTATTGATGCTCCTGAACACATAATCAGTGATGTAACCAGGGGTCATTGGGTGTTTCGGGTCTTTCAACATCAGACACCCTCACCCAGGCGACCCAGCTGTGGCTGATCAGACCACGACGTGTTTAGGTGGCATTCGCTCCTCCCCATGGACCTCCTCTCCTGATCCAGAGTCATCTCAAGGCCTTCTCAGTTGCCTCTGTGGTGTTCTTGATGGCTCTTCTCCTCTCCATTCCATTGATGCCCAGTGCACTCAAGGCTTTTTAGAGCGATTGCCCTGCAAAACCTCTGCAGCCAACCTCGATGGGCATACACCTTGCCTTCCAGCCCTGCTTACGGCAGTCTATGAGCAGCTCTTCATACTTGTTCTTCTTCCTCTCGTTGCCTCCTCCAGACGGTCCTCCCATGGCACTGTCAGTTCCAACAAGACAATGTTTGGAACCTGGAGGATGTCTGGTTGTGGCAATGTGCTGTGGGAACTTCAGCTGTTTCACCATGTCTACAGAAAGCTGCCAGCCCTGCGCAGTCACCAGGATTCCCGATGGATTCCTGGCTGCTGTGGTTCCTGGCAGCTTCATTCCAGCCTTCATGAAGGTGATCATCTGGGTGGTGCGGGCAATCCGGAGATTCCGCTTTGCCCCAGATGAAGAGGTTCGATGGACTGGGCAAGTTATACATACACTGCCTGGACCAGGAACGTGATGCGCTGTGGTTCAGCCTGACAGAGTTCAGTCAATGTGACTTTTCAGTCCATGGCCTGCTCCCACCTTGTCCAGGCCCCCTGCTGCCTCAAGCCAACCGCTCTGGTAGAAGAATGTTAGCAACAGCGAATTGCAGTTATTTCAAGAGATTATCCAAAGATGCTAATATTAGAACAAAAACCTGTTTTTTCTCGCCAAGGTCTGAACACTAGCATGTTTGAATAGAAGGTTGCATTTGTAGTTTGCTTCCTATTTCCATTTGTCACATCACGGGATAGCTGATGCCAGTGTTTTCACTGAAAAGCTGTAAACGTACCTTTTGCCGGGTGTTCATCTCCTGTCTTATTTTAGCAGTTGTGTTGGTGAATGCCTGAGAGCATTAATCCTGTTGGTTTAGCTAAATTGCTTATTTCTTTTGGATGTCAATTAAGAATATGCAAGATGGTGGCGCTTTTCGGCAGCGGCCTCTGCAGTCCGTCTGTCTTTTTTCTCTTTTTGGTCTGTTAAGTGGATGTCTTTTGTTTTTATATTATTTTTAGCTGTGTACATGTGGGCGAGGGGCGGGGGAAACTTTTTAATCTGTTCCATGTAAGAGGACCCAACTTTTTCATTGTCGAGTCTCTGTTGCCGTTGTCGTTGGGCCTAACCTCGTGGAACCGGCGTCCACCAACCAAAATCGACCTGGGGATCCAGTCACGGAGCCTGGGTACTCACCATTGTGGAGCTGGCCGACTTCAGAGCGTGGAGAGCTGTGGTGGCACGCGGCTGTGACCCGACCGGAGCTCAAAGGCTCTGGCTGAGGTCCGTGGATGGTATCAGGAGCTCGCAGGTCACTGGTGGGAGATTGCTTTTCGGAGGTCCCGAAATGGCAAACTTCATCCGCCCGAGTCGGGGGGTCTAAATCGACCCGGAACAGGGGCCTTACATCACCCGGCATGGCTTAAATGGCCGTAGGACTTACCATCGCCCGCTGGGGGCGGCTCTAACATCTAACATCAGGAGCCTCGATCGGTTCGATGCAGCAGTTTTTGCTGCCTGACTGCAGGAGAGGAATGGGCACAGAGAACAGGGAAGAGATAAGACTTTGCTTTCCATCAAAATGAGGAGGTGTTTGGGAACTCACTGTGATGGATGTTTTGTGTGGAATTCTGTTAATTGTGTGTTTTTTCTTTTGTTTGATGATGCCTGCAGAAACGCAATTTTGTTTGAACTTATGTTCAAATGACAATAAACAATTCTGATTCTGATTTGTTTAGAAATGGCAAAAGAGATGTTGTATTCTTGCAAGCATACTTTGTTTACAAAGGTTTTAGTATCTAAAAATCTGCTGAGATGATGAAAAGGAATTGTTGAATTTGGAGCAGGTTAAGCATATTTTCTTTGATGCATTATACTTCATCCTGCTTCCCATTAAACTAGGTTTCACTAGTATATTTCGCATATTTTGTAATCAGAATCTTTGAGGGTCTGTTTCAATGCCGTATGTTTCTATGATTCTGTGAAGTAAACAATAAGCTATTTCACGTCAGGTTGCAAAGACAGGAAATAGATTTATAGGTGAAACCAGATTACAATTAAAATTTAATTATGGAAGCATTGATGGTCTCTAATAATCTACACGATGGAATTGTTCTCATTACATATAACAAAAATTAACAGTGATTATTTCAAGAAGCAGACAGTCGACAGATACTTGTTAAATATAGTCCTATCTTAAATATTTGGTTATGCAGCTGTCGAGTTGCAATATTTTAAGCATCATGGCCGGTACAGCGGTGACTCATTGTAATGATTATCCATGGTCATTTTATTTTTTTAAAATCTGTGTTTAACAACGCAAAGTTGTATTTCTGTCTTCGTATTGCATTTCCGTACGAAATACAGAAAATCCGTATTACTTGGCAGCTATGAGGATAACTGATAAACGTCTCTGACTCCCTTCTTGTACAGAAATTGGACATAAACTGGAAACTGAAAAGTAGGGGAAAGCCGTCCACCTGTCCCCCCCCCCACCATTTCCATCACTGATTGGGGCCAATGAAGAAACCTGCATCTTCTCCATTGTACCAGTACAGATAGCGAGCCACAAGGGGGACACAGTGTTGCAAACATATGCATTTTTGGATCATGGAAGTTCATCTACCTTTTGCATAGAAAGCTTGATGAGAAGGCTGAACATTACAGGACGTAAGACTAATATTCTATTTCGTACCATGATTCAAGAAAAGCCTTTGATCATCACCATATCTCAGGTTTGGAAATATCTAATCCAGACATCGATTTTATACAACTATCTGATGTGTTCACACATAAGACCTTGCCTGTTTCTCAGCAAAACATACACAGACAGATAAACGATATTATGGCCTTACTTGAACGATATCAAGATTCCTAAAATAGACTCTGGCCTCGACCTACTCATCGGAACAAATGCTTCAAAGGTATTGGAACCTTGGGAGCTGGTCAGCAGCCAAGGGAATGGACCATTTGCTGTGAGGACCCTACTAGGATGGGTCATCTATGGTCACCTGAGAAGAGACAATGAAAGCAGGGATGTAAATGGCTGCCCTGTTGCTGCTGTCAATCGAATATGCATTGTAAACCTAGACGACCTAATGGTCAAGCAATAAAATCATGTCTTCAGTGAAAGAACCAGCATGGAAACAGAAGAAATATCCAGCGAAGAGGCGAAGTTCTTGCTTATTATGAATTGCTCAGCAGAGATGATAGATGGATACCATTGTTAGGCTTGCCTTTCAAAGAAGAGTGCATTAGCATGCCAAATAACTGTTGCATTCCAGAGCAGCTTATCCAGAGCCTGAAATGCAGGTTTGGCAAGAATTTAAAAAATCATGATGAATATACATCTTTCCTCACATAAATAATTAATAATGGTTATGCTGAAATGGTACAAGTGAACCAGCTGAATCGAGTTGATGGAGAGCTCTGGTACATCCCTCACCATGGAGTGTATCACTCAAGGAAAGGAACCTTAAAGGTGGTCTTTGACTGTGGTGCAGGCTTCAAAGGAACATCACTTAACTGCCAACTGCTGCAGGGACCTTACCAACTCACTTATTGGTGTTCTCATCAGATTCAAACAAGAACCGGTTGCTTTGATTGCTGATATCAAAGCAATGTTTCATCAGGTTAAGATATCAGAAAAGCATATTGACTATCTGTAATTACTGTGTTGGCCCGAGGGTGATGTGCAGCAGGATCTTGTTAAATACCGGATGAAGGTATCAAGTTGTGCAAACTTTGCCTTGAGGAAGACTGCTAAAGACAACAAAACACACTTTCCAGCAGAGGTGACAGACACAGTAAAGAACAACTTCTATGTAGATGATTGTTTAAATTCCATGCCTTCGGAACAGGAAGCAGATCAAATGGCAACAGATCTGACTTCCCTCTGCCAAATGGGAGGGTTCATGTTGTCAAAGTGGATCTTCAATAGTTGTGCTGCATTGACATCTATTATGGCAGTTTTTACAACATTCTCAAAGTCCAACTTCGATAGCCATTATCGGAGATGATTTGGAGGTATAGCCTAACGCACTCATGACACACATAAGACAGCAAAGATGAATCTTCCAGACGTCGTTTCTTGATTAATTGCTTTTTTTATTGAAGTCATACAAAACAAAGAAATAACTCATAACTTTCCTTTCTTAATCGCTGATACATAAACATCATATAATTCACATAAAAGCTTCTTCTTATAAAGCCATGTCATCTCGTAACGTGTGCATTGTGATCATGGTAGAAAATTATTTCCCCTCATTCTCCAACACCAAACTGAAACTTCTAATCTGAGAGTTTGCGCCAAATAACAAAAGAACACACCCCTACAACAATCAAATTCCACCTATAAAAGTACAGGTATTTCAATTCAATTCAATTCAAAAATTGACATAGGTAACATTATTCGAAAACCAAAATGAACAAAATATTTCCAAATGTCTCCCCCATTTGTGATAAATGTTTATCTCAAGGTGTAACCGTAGCACATTCCTTTTTTTGCCTAAAACTCTAAAAAAATTTTAATAACATTTTTGAAATTTTTACAAAATTATTTAAAATAAAACTGAAACCCAACGTAGAATTGATTATTTTGGAACAATGGAAGTCGGCTTTGAGCTGACTTAAAAACATACTTAAATTCTGGAAAAATGCGGATTTCAAATATGTCTGAAATGTTACACCTTGAAGACATGAGATTCGTCCTAGCAGGCAAATCAGACCAATTCTTAAAGATTTGGTCTCCCTTGATCGACTTATTGCACGCATATGGTGCAACATAACTCTGGAAATAAACTGTTTCTTTTGTTTTTATTTTTCTCTTTCTCACGTTTTACATCTTTATAGGCTCTCTCTTTCATTCTATCACTCTATCTCTACCACTATCTTAGCTTGTTCACCAGATTGATTCCTGGGATGTCAGGACTGTCTTGTGAAGAAAGACTCGATAGAATCGCTCTATACTCTCTAGAATTTAGGAGATTGAGAGGGGATCTTATAGAACCGTACAAAATTCTTAATGGGTTGGACAGGCTAGATGCAGGAAGATTGTTCCCGATGTTGGGGAGGTCCCAGACAAGGGGTCACAGCTTAAGGATAAGGAGGAAATCCTTTAGGACCGAGATGAGAAGGACTTTTTTCACACAGAGAGTGGTGGGTCTCTGGAACTCTCTGCCACAGAGGGTAGTTGAGGCCAGTTCATTGGCTATATTTAAGAGGGAGTTAGATGTGACCCTTGTGGCTAAGGGGATCAGAGTGTATGGAGAGAAGTCAGGTACGGGATACTGAGTTGGATGGTCAACCATGATCATATTGAATGGCGGTGCAGGCTCGAAGGACCGAATGGCCTGCTCCTGCACCTAATTTCTATGTTTCTATGTTTCTAACTTTCTCTCTTTCTCTTTTCCTTGCTTCTGTTACTTTTCTATTATTAAATTTAAAAACAAGAAGTGGTATTTTTGGTTTATACTATTGTACATTACTTGTAATAAAAATATTAAAAATAAAATTTAAAAAATGTACAGGTAGAGAAAAAC
The DNA here is from genome assembly GCA_963514005.1 of Raja brachyura. The sequence goes on along the minus strand of OY740781.1, from coordinate 102,843,014 downwards.
TAAATCTAAAAATATCAGACATGATAATAATACTGACTTAAGCTTAATGGCGCCTACAGCGTCCATTCCACGAGAACAGAGCCAAGGAGACCAGAGAGTTAGACTTGGACAAAGACAATCTGCCTACGGAAATGGCACTGGGATTGCACTGGTGCGTTGAATCAGATGTGTTCAAATTGAGAATTGTGGCACAGGAACTACGGGGCATCTTGCAAGTAAGTAAGTAAATCTTATTTATATAGCACGAGTAAATCAACTCGCATTGAAACCGAAGTGCTTTACATAAAATAAATAATTAAGTTTCCGTACATCCATCAACATTTAAAAAAAAAAGAAAAATGACACGACACATTATAAAATTCAACATGAACGTCCCCCCACAACAGAATCAAATTTTCCACTGTGGGGAAAGGCATCAGAAAGTTCAGTCCTCTTCCTCTGTGATTACCCGCGATCGAGGCCTATTTGTGGCCTCCGCAGCCAGTCCAATGTTTTCAGGCCCTCTTGCCGGGAAGATGGATCTCCAGCATCGAGTGCACACTCCTTAGCAGGTTGGAAATGTGCTCCCCGGAGACTGCGGCACCCGAAGTCCTCAAGCCGCGCTGGTTGTAGCTCCGACTCTGGCGATCTCAGTGAGAGATTCCAGGCTATGCGGTGTTTTAAATCCAGCGCCGCCCATGGCTGGACGCCCGTAGCCACAGCTCCTTGGATATTGGAGTCGGTGGTCACAGCACTCCGGAGCTTACCGCACGGTGAACCGGGTAAGGCATCGCCCGCTGCGTGATGGTGTCCCAGCGCTGTGTTGCCGCCGAAGCTGGGGTTCTCGACAGGAAACGCAACTCCAGTCCAATGGTAGGCAGCGAGGACGGGGCAAGACACAGCTCGGAGGGAAGCCGCCTCTCTACCAGGTAGGCACTAGGAAATAAAGTTTCCTCCTTCCCCTCCCCCGACCGCATAAAAGAAGACCTCCAACAAACATTTTGTATTTAACAGGTCTAAAAATAAAAATTAAAATGGGTGAAAAGACGGACTGCAGGCAGTGCAGCCATACACAACGGCACCCCGCTCCTGCAGTCTGACGGGTTTTTTTGGTCTGTGGTTGGCTCTATATACGACCCTTTAGGATTTCTAGCACCATTTACTCTGCCAGCCAAGCTGATTGTGCTGGAGCTCTGTAAGGAAAGACTCGGCTGGGATGAGAACATAGCCCAAACCTTCTCTCAGCGATGACCAGGATGGTTAGCGGATCTCATCAGGATGTTGGAATTTAAAGTGGACCAATGCACAAAGCCTGCATACTTTGGTCAAATCAGATATGCATCACTTTTCGGAGGCAAGCAAAGGTGGCTACGGTACAGTTTCATATCTAAGACTGGAAGACGATAACAAAGAAGTGCATATTGCATTCATAATGAAAAAATCCAGAGTGGCACCATTAAAACAAATTACGATTTCCAGAATGGAGCTTGCAGCTGCAGTCCTAGCTGTCAGAGTGGACATAATGCTGTGAAAGGAATTACAGCTTCAACTGGACAAATCCACCTTCTGGACCGATAGCACAACAGTGCTTACGTACATCAACAACGAAACCAAACGCTTTCGAACAATTGTAGCAAATAGGATCTCGTTTGTAATGGATGCTACTGATGTATCGCACAAAGGAAAATCCTGCAGATGTAGCCACTGGAGGACTAACAGCAGACCACTTCTTAAGCATTGAGAGATGGATCGATAGACCAGAGTTTCTCTGTAAGCCAGGCAGAAAATAGCCAAAGCTTAACTTGGAATCTGCAATCTTTGCTACTGAACCAGAAATCAAGCAAGACATCACAATGAATGTCATTGTCAAGGATCCATTGAACCCAACAAACTCTCTGATCACCTTTCTCATCAACGAGAAATCTAAGGTAGTTTGGCTTCTAAAAGTAAGGACAACACTCTTGTAGTTGACTCTAAAAAGAAAGGCGATTGAGACTGCAATGAGTAGTTTTGAAGAAGATCCTGGCAAACTGAAGGAAAAGATGATAGGGAGATGCAAGTCTTTAAAGCAACATTTGATGGTGTTTTTGTCCTGAAGATGTTCTCCAAGCAGAAAATGCAGTCATCTCTTTCAGTCAAAAACAAAAAATTAAAGATTTAAAGAATAAATCAATATTGGAAGCTGGTGAACATGGTGTCAAAAGAAGCCGTAATTTGTACAAGTTAGATCCGGTGCTGGAGGATGGAATTCTGAGAGTAGATGGTCACCTGAATAAACTAGTGATGCCTGAAGAGGCCAAACATCCTATTATTCTCTCGAAAGATCTTCACATATCAACGTTACTGTTACAACACATCCATGAACAGCTCGGACACGAAGGAAGAAATCATATGCTGTCTCGCCTACGTAAAAAAATACTGGATTATCAAAGCAAACTCCGCTGCAAGAAAGGTTATAACAGACTGTGTTGTGTGTAAACGACAGCGTGGAACAGTTGGAGAACAAAAAATGGCAGACTTGCCCCTGGAGAGGATTCTACCAGACAAGCCTCCATTTACAGATGTTGGAGTAGACTACTTCGGTCCTATAGAGATCAAGCAAGGATGAAATCTTGTTAAAAGGTATAATATTCACATGCATAGGAAGCAGGGCAGTACATCTTGAAGTTGCATCAACACTTGACTCCTGCATTATGAAGATTCATCTGTCGACGAGGTCAAGTTTCATCTTTAAGATCAGACATCCTTAAGATCGAACCGTATGGTTCGAAATGTGCTGCGCTCTATTCTTAAACAACAAGTGATGGATGATGAAAGATTGAAAACTTTATTTTGTGAAGTTGAAGTAATTTTAAATGATCGACCCATTACCAACAGTTCTGGTGCTCCATTGGACCTGGAAACATTTACACCAAACCATCTTCTTCTGTTGAAAACCAAGCCAATACTATCACCTGGACTCTTTGTGAAGGAAGACATGTACATTAAACGCAGGTAGAGACAGATACAATATATGGCAGACCATTTTTGGAAACGGTGGACACAAGAAGCCTCAAATCCAAGAACAACAACGATGGCCAAAGGCAGGAAGCTTTGTTCCAGGTGACATTGTTGTGGTGGCTGATTCCACTGCACCACGAGGCCCCTGGCAAATGGTCAGAATATTGGAAACCATACCAGATGCACAAGGTCTTGTGCGCACAGCTCGATTTCAGACTAAGAACAACATCTTGGTAAGAACGATAACAAAGATATGTCTGCTCCAAGAAGCCAAAGAAGAAGATTGAAGAATCACAAAAAAAAGATTAAATGCCAACACATAGTACATACCTTTGTTTTTGATAATATGTGAAGCTTTTATAGCTCCTTTTAATGTTTATTGGTAATTGTGTTGTTATATACCTAGAACAATTAGGGGCCAGTGTGTAGGCAAGCTACTGTTGGCATATTATATTATTTTGTCTAGATATTTTTAGCAGCATTATTTTGTTGGGCATTTGATGCATAGAGGGGCATAACATATGGGCTCAGTGAGTGATTCATACCCAGCATAGGAGATGGAGAGTACACAGTTCTCACCAGATGGGAAAACAGAAAGTTACACCTTGTATGAGAATAAGGAGAACCTGGTATTTTAATCTCTTTGTTTGTACAACTACTTCAGGAAATAACGACTGGAAGATCTGTTATTTTTAATCTACGTAAGTTGACGCCGACTTACTTGTGTAGTAATGGCAACGGAACATTGGACATTGGAAAAGAAAGAAAGAAAAGAAATAAATAAACTTTGAGGATTTGTGACTCAAAAGTACTAGATTTTGGTTTCCTGCCAGTTGAGTAGAAAGCTAAGTGGCTCAACATCATCCTGAGGGCTTGCAGCAGTCAGGTTTACTCTGTCCGATGTTTTCACAAGAGCAGAAGTGGCTGAGTTTAGCAAATGTCAGCATTTGATCAACAGCAGAGTAAGTAAGGAAATGGCTCATTAAATCTTAATGATTCTAGTGCAGTTATAATCTCAAACTCTAAAGGATGTGACATATTTGATGTAGCAGCCAACAGTGTCCAATACTGTAGGCCCAAGGACCTCATTTATTTGCCATTTTTAACAGCAGTGCCTTTTGTTAATGGTGAAATGGTTGTGCATATAATGAATCTATGATGCAGATATAAAATTCCATAAAGAACAAACTTGAGGCTTTTATGACTATTCAGTTACTGAGAAAAAACGAACTGCCTCCTTCAACTCAACTTTAATAGCTCACACCACATTTCTTCCTCGGAATACCAGCGAGCAATTCAGTCACTGGTTTAAAATATGCATAATAAGTAAAACGTTTGCATACTTTGCATTTAAAATGTGATAAGATTATGACAATTTAAAGCTTCAGTAGGGTTTATTATAAAGCCATTGAAAGTCTCAAAATAGGGGTGAATAACATTGCCCTGTTGCCACATCTCCATTGGTATTTTGGGCTTTATGTGTGCATAGCAATTTTATTAAACCTTCCTATTAGTAATAGTAATTGCAGTATTATTGAAGTACCTCCCACTTTGGTTCAGCTCCTCCTCTGCTATCAGGTCATCTCTGACTCCATACTCAAGGGACCCAACAACAGTTGGAGTCACATGATCAATTCTCCCAGAACACATCAGGCAGGATTGGTAATCCTAACTCATGAGCATTCTCGCTCAAATTTTCCTGCCATTAATTCTAATACAGACACTCTCTGACTTACGCAAGGGTTAATTTCCGTGAATCTTTGTGTAAATCAGATTCTACTCAAGTAGTAATCACCATTTTCATCCAGTACCTGAAATAACTCACTGAGAGTTGTAAATGTCTCACCGGCATTTACGTCCGGCGGCATCTAGAGCATTTTCTGCAGCATGCTGCCTTCTGGATAAGCACCACCACTGTTGCCAGGTTGAGTTCCATCTCACCATTGGGGAACTTACTATGGCGCAAGGCCTTCTAGGTAAATACTGCCACCATTGCTTCAGCGTACGAGTGCAGACTAGTAGTTACATTTTATGTTGAATGCCTGGAAGTTGGTACAATAGAGCTCTTTGCTAACACAGAAGAGAGAAATAAATCTCTTCCAATGCTCAAAAGACGGGCTAATTCAAAAGGAAAGTTAAAACTGGAGCAAGGCTCAAGAGATACTCATAGAATTCTTAAACATGGCTGTAATGACTTCATAAATTGGTCGTTGAGGGCGCTGCAAGCTGACTGCTCTGCCAGCAGCGTGTTTGTTATTTCGATGTTATTTTGTTTTTTTTTGGTGTGTCTAATGTTAGTTTAGGTGTCTCTCGGTATGTCTTGTGTGGGGGGAGGGGGAGGAACTGTTTTTGGTCGCATCCTCGATGGAGAGGCACTTTTTCCTTGTCGCCTCCATCGCGGCCCAACAGCTTGGATTGGAGCAGCCTTTCCTGGAGTCATTCCCGGAGCATCAGCCGCAAGCGCAGCATGGATATTTCCATCGCAGAGCAGGCGAACCCTTGCCGGGGGTCGCCAGAAAGGAGTGCGCCGATCGCTGGTCTGGTGACTTTGGCATCATCTAGAACAGGGGTGGGGAATCTGTGGCCTTAAGGCCACATGCGGCCTTCTAGGCCATTAAGTGCGCCATTTTGAATGAATCAAAATTTTGTAGAACAAATCCTTTTATTTTGATTAACATGTTTTTGTTCGTCTTTTATTATTTTAATTTTTATCTTAAAATTAACGTATTTAAAATACCAAAGAGTAAAAGAAGATTCAACGAAATAATCCTCCTTGACTGATGGCCACAATTAAAACATTAGTAAGTCATGAGGGCTATTTTGGAGTTGGACGATGAGGCATTCAGTGTGGATTTGCTGTATCATTGTAAAGTGCGTTGGCTATCGCAGGGACTAAATTTTCATGAAGAACAGAATCAGCAATGTGAATTATTGAAAGAAGATTTCTATAGAAATACTGTATTTCTGTGTGATATCATGTCAAAGCAAAATGACGTATGTTTCTTTGCAAGGTCAAATGAAGTCAAAATATGATATGTGGCAAAAAATCCAATCCAAATCCAAAAAAGCGATCTTTTTTCAAAACTCTTCTTCAAAATGAGATTTTGGATGAACATTTTTCCCAGCTAGCGAAGGTCATTGATGAGCAGGAGGATTCATGCGAATCGTTTGAAGAATACGCAGCTGTGATAGACTTATTAATTAAAGAATACAATGACTTTGAGAATCATGACATTACACTCAAATTAGCATTTCAACCTCACCTAGTTGATGTCTCCAATGCTCCTAAAGAACTACAGATGGAATTGATTGAGCTCTCCAAAGTCCTTATTTAATGCTGAGAAAGATCTGATTGAAATATGAGAAAATGCAATACAATGCACACGTCTTCAGCAACATGCACGAAAAATGCTTTCTTGCTTTTCAACCACTTATTGCTGCAAATCTACATTCTCCTACCTTACCCAAATCAAGACACCCTTCAGGTCACAAATGATGGATACCCATCTAGAAGATCAGCTGAAACTGCGTACCTCCATGTTGCAACCAAATATTCAAATGCTTTCCCACAAAAATCAGTCACAACAAGGTTATTAAAAGGTTAGTTAACTTTAGAATTAGCAACATTTTTTAATTTTCTTGAAGTTAGTACATAGTAGTTAGATTTTTACAAAATAATGTACATTTTGAAGTATATCTAATTGAATTTTCTTGGATGCGGTCTTATTAGATTACAGCTAGCTGCATGCGGCATTCCAAAATGAAAAGGTTCCCCACCCCTGATCTAGAACGTCTGCGGAGCTTCTAGCCGCGGGCATGGCATGGATCTGGAGTCTGGGATCCCTTGCCAGGGATCGCCAGAGAAGAGCTCCGACCGGCAGCCTGCGGCCTATAACTTCCTGAAGCCGCAGTCTCCGGTAGGAAAATGCCGATTCGGGACCTCCAAGCTGCAAAGTGTGCTTGATACATCTCGATGTCGGAGTTTTGATCATCCTGATGAGAGGGCCTGTACATCGGGCCATCCACAGCGGCGAACACGGAGGGTTTATGGCCCGGACCATGGGTGAACAAAGGAGGAGGACTGGCTGAACTTTGTTGCCTTCCACCACAGTGAAGAATGCTGTCGTGTATGTCTGTGTTAAATCTTATTGTGTATTGTGTGTTCTTTTTAAGTGTATTGCTGCTGGCAAATTAATTTCATTGCACCTTTGGGTGCATGTGACGAATAAAATTGGCTTTGACTGACTTTCATGAATGCATTGAGACACAACATATAATATCCACAAGATAGAGACTTATTTACAAGCCATACACTTAAAGTATCAACATGTTCAGTCTCTATGGTCTTGCTGCAACGTTTTTTCTGACAAAATTATATTCTTGATAAGCAAGCGCACTACATGACTCTATACAACACTAACAGATATATAAGAACAACAGCATGTTACATGCTTAAAGGTGAAGTGCACCTCACTTCCCACTTTTCCCCTTAACAGCAAAATGGCACACGTTTGTCAATATGCATATTTATTAATGAATGTGAGAGAATTTTGCTAAACTTTAACTGTTCTGCTTGTTGACATGTATTGGGACACAAAAGATGCTGCATTGTTATTAGGAAAGCCTTGGCCGAATGATTGGAGCATTGTGTGCAGATATCTGTTTCTTTGTGCATGATGTTATTATCTGTTATCCTCATAACCAACAGCGCCTATGTATGGGTCTGAATAATGTAATTTAGGCGGTTTCGATAAAATCGCAACTCCCTGACTAAACTATTTAAGGAACTAAGACATGTGCGCGTCTGCACACACACTTGCTTGTTTGGTGGTATGTAAACCCGGACCATCTGTACTCTTGAGGAGCAGTCTCCCGGGGCAGTTCCTCTGTGATATCACGTAATAAAGTCTTGCTCTCCATAAGTCCAAGTCCTCGATTTATTTCTCTGACAAAGAGCAATGATAAATTTAGTCTTGAAGGTAGACAAAAAAGCTGGAGAAACTCAGCGGGTGAGGCAGCATCTATGGAGTGAAGGACTAGGTGACGTTTCGGGTCGAGACACTTCTTCAGACTGATGTGCGGGTGGGCGGGAAGAAGAAAGGAAGAGGTGGAGACTGTAGGCTGTGGGAGTAAGATCGTCAACGGAAGGTTAGAGACCCCGACCACTGGAGGACAAAGAAGGGAGAGATATAACTTTTTTTTCGCCTTCCACAGTGAGGAATGTGGAGAAGTCACTTGGTGGATATTCATGTTAAAATGTACTTTGTGTGTTCAGTTGCTTTTTATTTATATGATAACTATGGCAAATGAAATTGCAAAACATACTTGGTTAATAAAGTATGATTATAATTATTTCAACCACGTAACCTTTTGTTCCAAAATCATTTCTGTTACAATTCCGACTGATCAGAAGGCAGAGAACCCAAACATGTCTTTTAGCTTGAAACTGAATTATTCCTGATCATTGATCATTTTGACACAATTTTATTTTACGTCATCTGCTGTACAACACTGGAAGCAAATTTTGTTGTACAATGCTCAATGGTATTCTCATATCTTTCACCCTCAATATGTTTGAAATGTGTACCCTGAGATAGAATGGACAAATCAAATAAACATTTTTTTCCTTATACACGCAAGTGGTGTGAAGTGTAAATGAAAATCGTGTTTGCAGCTCGATCACAAGCACAGGCACACACAAAACATAAATTATACATAAATCCTGTAACAAGAAAAAGATTGTGCAAAAATATGAGACGTTAGTACAAAATATTATTCTATACATCAGCAAAACAAATTTAACTCAGCAATGTTTCATGCTGAGATTTGATTATCTCTTTAAATTAATTTCTTGAGCACTTTAATTATTCTGCTTCACCTCGACTGTTCTATTTTAAACTATGTGACATGAAGGAATGTTTGATATTATCCTCTTTAACTAGGTTTGTGTATGCAGAATATACAAAGAGGGATATTGTCTGAAATTAACTCTTTAAGTAAATCACACCATGCACTTATGGGCCTCAAGTCATGAACAGTGTCACAGTATTACACAAACAAGTGTTTTACTCTAATCCATTGAGTGACTATGAACTATAACCAAGAAATTGCCGAATCCTTGACTACAAAAGTGCTTTTGGTGGCTTATTTTGGAATTTTATCATTTTTTTCTTTCCAGCCAATCTTTTGAGGTCATTGTCCAATTGAAGCCAGTAATAATGCTGATTGAATTTGCCTTCATGCTAACCGTTCTGATGCGGTCAGCATGAAATTTGACTTAATTTACACCCCCCCCCCCCCCTTAATTGTTTTATCATTCTGTAATAGTAAGATTGTCCACCTTTGTATTCTTGATGCAAGCCTCACTGATTTAAGTACTAGTAGTGGTTTTCTGTACTGTTACTTGCGTAAAGGTGTATTAACCAGTCTGATGAAGACATTGAAAGTATTCCTCCAGGGATTCCATTCAAGGTTTCCCTTCAGATTGACAAAGCTTTAGACAAAAAGGAACTTGGACCCATGATGATACATAATTTAGGAAAGATATCAAGTGTGACTACAGGCTGGGAACATGCAGAGATCTACAATCCAGATGATACTCAAATGGTGTTACTGCAATGAGAACTGACAATGATGGAACATTGGGCTCTCATCAACTAGATTCCATTATGTTTGGCTATTCTTATAATATGTTTTACAATTAGTAATAATTAATATTTACAAGAATAACCATTGAATCGCATTTATAAATGTGCTGAAAATTTACTAATTACATCTTTCAGACCAAGTCCCATAAACATAAAAGGGCAATGAAAGCTCCATGAGGCAGCAATTGTGCTGGTATTTTATATGCAAAATGCTGAAGTAACTCAATGGTTCTGTAGCATCCCTGGGAACATGGGTAGGTGTCATTTTGGGTCGGGACCCTTCTTCAGACTGTCATTACTTACCTTACTTGAAGAGTTTGTCTCTAGTTTATCTTACTTTGAAAAGTTCTTGCAAAACACATTTTCTTGTTTTACTGTTTTCTGGATTTGGCCAAATAGTTTCCTGCAAGAAAATGATTGTCATGTTAATTACATTAAATCACAATACAGAACTATGAAACAATAATGTGGAGAGTGGGAGGAATGCAGTTTGTGATTTTTTTAATGCCAGTTCTCATTTGTTTTTGCTCTCATCATGATTGTTATTTTGGTCTCTTTTGTTTATTTGTGCGGTTTAGATGAGCAAAAGCATGAGTAAAACATTAATGGCAGTAGAAATACCAGTGACGCCATGTTCTAAGAGAGAACCGCGCCAGATCAGCTCCGCGAAAATCTGGAAAAAATCGGGGGTTAAAGGAGGCTACTAACGGTACTTACTGCAGGAGAGCGATTTTAAACGGCTCCGGGTGCGATTGCAAGCTGCGTGACGTCATCAGGCGCGCGACTTCGGTAAGAAATTCAAAATGCATTCCACCTCCCCCCCCCCACCGACAACAAAAGGACAAAGAAGGGAGGTAGGCCTCAAAGCCTCGGGCTCGAGTTTGGCTGCCTCCCAGGAAGAGATTTCACAGAGAAAAAGTGAAATGGAAGAACTTAAAAATTCTTTGCTTGGTGAAATGAAGAAACTGATGAAAGAAATGAAAGATATGAAGAAGGAATATAAAGATGAAATAAATCTGTTAAGAACGGATATCCAGGCGTCTCACGAGAGAATTAAAGAAGAACTAAAAAAAGAAGCTACAGAAACGGTAAAGATAATGATGAATGAATGGAAAATAAAGGCGGATGCTGAGTTTCAAAACCGGATGGCTGAGGTAAATGACAAGATTGCTGGGATTGAACAAATGCTGGATGCGAAGATAGATCCTATTTCAATCTCACTTGACCAACACAATGATGCAATTAAAGAATTGACTGACTTTGCTGTATCAAGTGCTAAGGAAAGTGAGAAACTACGCGTCGAGAATAAACGTCTCTCAGAGCTACTACATAAAATAAACGAGAAATGTATTGATCTGGAGGGACGACAAAGACGTAAGAATTTGCGTATTGTAGGATTGACCGAGGGGCGGGAAGGAAATCAAGACCCGCGAAAATTTGCTGCAAAATTGCTAAAGGACATTCTGGATCTGGATCAAGAACCCCTGTTGGGTCGAGCTCACAGGGCTTTAAGACGGGCCCCTGGCAAAGGTGCACCGCCAAGACAAATGATTGTAAAGGTGGCCCACGATCACGTCTTTGAAGAAATGATGAAGATAATAATAAGAAAGAGGAATTTGAAATACGAAGGAGATAACATCAGTATCTTCAGAGATTACCCGGCCGAAGTGGCTAAGAGAAGATCTTTATTCACAGAAACAAGAGGTATTCTTCAGAATATAAAGGATATAAAGAATCTCAGATATGGTTTGATGTACCCAGCAACATTGAGAGTGACCTACGACAACAAGGAATATCGTTTTGTTAAGCATACCGACGCACTGGAATTCGCTCGAGACATACAGAAGAAGGCAGAAGAGGAAGCAGAAGAAGCAGCAAGCGAGGAAGGAGAAGAAGAATGAACTGTTATCACCGACCTGCGGTTATTAATTATTCATTGAGAAAGAGGGGGAATAATGGACATGTTGTTATAGTTTGGTATTAATTAGTAAAATTTCAATGCTTCCCCTAATATAGTATTACTTATTATAATATTAATTATAATAGAAATTTATAACTAGTCATTAGTAATATGAATAATAGAAATAATTACTAAGTATTTAAAGTTAGTACCCCACCCCAATATACACAGCATTATAGATAGGAGCTGGAACATTTAACATCCTTTTTAATAAAAACGGAAGTCAATAGATTAATGGCCACGCTAGTGTGGCTTTCACTAATGCACACTACACTATATATTAGTGTAGTTTCTTTTTTTTCTGGGCACCCTGTTAACACCCTTTTCTCTTTTTTTAATTACACTTTTTATATTTTCTTATATATTAAGTATTTGATTTTATGTTATATATTATATGAATGTAATTATGAGCGATATTGTATAATTACTTTAAGAAGACATGTATATGGTTTACTGAGGATAGAAATTTTCATCAGGTTGGCGTTTGGGTATACCGCTGGGCTGGAGGGGTCGAGAAGGCTACTCCAAAAAAAACCACCCTAACAGTAAAATGCAAGACATAATTGTGAAGACTGGGGGGGGTGGAATTACCTTCTGTAGTTGGAATGTTAAGGGAATTAATGAACCAATTAAAAGGGGAAAGGTGCTAGCACAGTTGAACAGATTGAAAGCAGACGTGATCTTCCTTCAAGAGACTCATCTTAAAAGAGATGCTCAACATAGATTAACGGCAAAATGGATTTCCAAGGTATATCACTCTTCATTTATACACAAATCTAGAGGAGTTGCAATAATTATCCGTAAAGGTATACCTTTTAAACAAAGTACTATAATAGAGGACAAAGAGGGTAGATATGTAATAATTACAGGGGAATTATATTCACAGAAAGTAATTTTGGTGAATATATATGCCCCTAATTTTGATAATCCATTATTCTTTAAGAAAATATTTAATAATATTCCTATTTCCACGCAATATAATTTAGTTATTGGGGGTGATTTTAATTGCAGCTTAGATACCTACCTAGACAGGTCTTCTACAAAAAGGAAAGCTACCTCTAATTCAAGTAAACTTATAAATTCTTTTATTAATACATCTAATGTTAAGGATATTTGGAGACTAGATAATCCATCCAGACGAGAATACTCGTTTTTCTCGCCCAGATATGGAACTTACTCTAGGATAGATTATTTTTTAATAGATTCAAAATTACTACCTTTTACGTATGATGCAAAATATCACAATATTATTATTTCAGATCATGCGCCACTAACATTCAAGATAAAACTAAAAGATATACTTAATAAAACTACTACTTGGAGATTTAATCCCCAGATATTAAAGGATAAGGATTGTTGTAGACATGTAGTGGAACAGATTAAATTATTTTTTGAAACTAATGATAAACCTGAAATTTCACCATCGTTACTTTGGGATACATTTAAAGCATTTATGCGAGGTGCAATAATATCCGCACAAGCTTATTTTAATAAAGAAAATAGAAAGATGGAACAAAAGTTAGAAAATGAGATAAAACAACTAGATAGTGAAAACATAAAACACCCTTCTAAAGAGCTAAGTAATAAAATTGCAATAGTAAAATACAGACTAAATAAAATATATTCTAACCAAGTCATTAAACTATTTCAACAAACCAAACAAGTGCATTTTGAATTTGGAGACAAACCACAAAAACTACTAGCACGACAACTTAGAAAATTAGAAGATGAAAAAATGATACATAGAATTAGATCTGCGCATGGAAATATATTGACGATACCAAAAGATATTAATGACAGATTTCTACAATATTATCAAAATCTTTATTCATCTAAATTAACAGGACAAACAGATGGTATGGAAACATTCCTACAAGAGTGTCAAATTAATAGTCTAGATCAGGAAGGTAGACATTTGTTAAACGCTGAAATAACAGTAAAAGATATTGAAGAATCAATTAGTTTGTTAAAGAATGGAAAAGCACCGGGCCCTGATGGCCTGAGTGCAGAATTTTATAAAAGATTTCAAGAGCTGATTTCCCCAAGATTATATACAGTATATAGATATGCATATGAACAAGGCAAATTACCAGAATCTTTAAATGAATCCACAATTACACTCATTCCAAAGGTAGATAAGGATTTGGAAGATCCAGGATCATATAGAGCGATCGCCCTTCTAAATACTGACCAAAAAATATTAACTAAAGTTTTATCTCGGAGATTAAGTCTGGTGATTTCTAAATTAATACATTATGATCAAACAGGTTTTATTCCAAAACGCTATTCATCCCATAATCTCAGATGCTTGTTTAATATTATATATTCAAAAAGAGTACGGGACAGGGAATTAGCGGTTGTATCGCTAGATGCAGAAAAGGCATTCGATCAGGTGGAATGGTCATATTTATTTAATATAATGGAAAAGTTTCAATTGGGGGATAGATTCTGTAAATGGATAAGAATTTTATATATTTGAATCCAACGGCAAGAATCTTAACTAATCAAATATTATCAGCTAAATTTAAGCTCTCTAGGGGATGTAGACAGGGATGTCCATTATCGCCTTTACTATTTGCTTTGATGATAGAGCCTTTGGCGGAAAGAATTAGATCTGAACCTGAAATTTATGGCTATAATACTGACACAACTGCTAACAAAATATCTTTATATGCAGATGACGTTTTGATTTATATTACAAAACCGGAAATTAGTATACCTAAGCTGTTTAATGTTATAACTAAATTTGGCACATTCTCAGGATTTAGGATTAATTGGAACAAAAGTGATATTATGCCTATAACTGGAATAAATGTAAATATATTACAACAATATCCATTAAAAATAGTTACAGACAAATTTAAATATTTAGGAATTAATGTAACTAAATCTTATAATTCACTAATTAAATCTAATTACCCTCTATTATTAGATAAACTTTAAAAAAATATTTTGTATTGGAAAACACTTCCTATATCTATGATTGGTAGAATAAATGCTATAAAGATGGTGTTTTTACCTCAATTATTATATTTCTTCCTTTTTTTCTCCCAAAGACTTTTTAAAAAAAAATAGATAATATTATTAATAGTTTTATTTGGGATTATAAAAATCATAGAATAAGTAAAAAACATTTAAGTAAATCTAAGATAAACGGAGGATTAGCACTTCCAAATTTTTTATATTATTTTTCGGCAGTCCAGATTAAGAATATGAATTTCTGGTGGGTAAATATGGATTATGAACCATCATGGTTAAAGATGGAAAAGGAAGACTGTTTACCTTATAATGTAGGCTCGATTCTATTTGCCCCAAAAGAAGTACAAAAAAAAATTTATAGGGACAACCCTATAATTTATAATAATAGACGTATTTGGAAACAAATAGTTAAGACTTTACATCTAGATAATCTTTCACTTAGACTACCAATCACGAACAACCCATTATTTAAACCCTCTATATTGGATGGAGGGTTTAGACATTGGGATGATTTAGGAATTAAAAGGATAGAGCACCTTTATAGAAAAGGAAAATTTCTTTTATTCCAAGAGTTACAAGATATCTACGGATTGTCTCCTCAACACTTGTTTAGGTACTTACAAATTAGAGATTATATAAAATCCAATACACAAGATTATAAAAATAAAGAACCAGGATTATTAGATGAATTGTTTAATTTACACCCAAATACAGAAAAACTAATAGCCTATATATATAACATAATTTTGGATAAGGAGAATCCAACAACTGAAACATATCGTCAAGCATGGGAAAATGAAATTGGTTTATCTATAACAAAAGAAAATTGGGAAGAAACTTTACAGCGAATACATCGGTGTTCGTTAAATGCCAGACATACATTGATACAATTTAAAGTACTATATAGATTACATTATTCAAAAACTAAATTAAATAGTATCTTTCCCAATCTCTCTTCAATTTGTGATAAATGTAAGAATTTAGAAGCAAATTTAATACACAGCTTTGTTACATGTCCCAAATTGAATTACTACTGGACAGAAATTTTTAAGGTTATTTCTGAAGTTCTTAAAATTAGATTGGATCCTGACCCAAAGTTAATAATACTTGGAATTTTGGATTCAAATTCGGTACTTACAGTAAATCAAAGAAATTTTTTTGATTACTGTTTGATAATAGGGAAAAAAATCATATTGAAATTTTGGAAGGGAACATTATCCCCCACAATTAAAATGTGGGCAGCAGAAATGTTGGAGACGTTACATTTAGAAAGAATCAGATTTGTCCTATTGGACAAATATAATTCCTTTGAACAAATACGGTTTCCATATATACAGTATTTAGAGAAGTAGCTGTTCTTGACATCACAGCCCGACGGGTACCTTGCGGGATCTGATGAGAATAACTTATTTTCATACTAGGATTAATATGCACGTCTTTATTGATATTATCATTTGTAATAGTTTTAGTTACAATATATTTTGTTGATTTTCATTTATATAAATATATATAATATCTTTTTACTTTTTGTAAACCTTTTTTCTTTTCTCTTTTTTCTTTTTCTCTTATATATAATCAAATTATCATTTAATCACTCCCTTATTGATTTAAAACTACTCTACTCTCTCCTTATCTTTATTTCCAAAAAAATAGAAGATAATAACTTTTAACGGGTTATTTAAAAAAATATGGAATTAAGTTGATGTTTGTAAAGCTGTTTATACTATTGTAAATTGATTACTTCTAATAAAAGAAATTAAACAAAAAAAAGAAATACCAGTGAAGGAAGGTCCTCCTATCTCCTAGTTCCCACAATCCTCTGTAGGTGAGATCCAGGAAATAGGAGTATCTTTTGCTGTTGTGAATCTGGAGAGTATGAAACAAGAAGGATTGAGAGTTAAATCCTTGAAATTAGCAAAGAGAGATTAGAATTGAAAGTATGTCCCTGAAATAATCTAACAAATAAGAGAGCAATGACATTCATGTAGTTACTAACCTGGCCTCACTTGGTCACTATCGGATTAATAGAATTGCTTTCAAAAGTTATTATATTAAGTATTATTTTATTGGTATCATAAAAGTATCATTGCTGTCTAGTATTAACCAATTTAATTATTTTATTCAACATAACACACTAATAAAATATTTTTTATAATTTCTCCATTCATCCGGTGGCGCTAGGGAGAGATAGAGTCCAGTGCCAGCTAGCTCCATCTAAAAAACAAGAAAAATGGGGATAAAACGGACCTACATGCTGTTCTGCACTGGCTGCCTGTAACACTGCTTGTAACGAGTGAGTGAGTGACATCATCAGGCCTGCGACTCCAGTATGTCTATGCAGCACTCCCCCCCACAAAACAAGTGAAACGGCCGGTAAGGCAAAAACCGGCATTGGAAGAACAAGGCCCGACTGAAGCTTCGGCCTCAGGTACAACATCATCCCAAGAAGATGTCTAAAAAAAAAACAAAGTCTAAAAAATCTTCTGAGATAGAAGATTTTAGGATTTTTCTTGCTCAGGAGATTAAAAATATAACACTAGCTCAGGAAGAGCTAAAAGAAGAAATGAAGAGAGTAAATGTTAGAGAAGAACTTCAAAATTTTAAGGAAGAGTTTAAGGAGTTAAAGTTGGAGATGAAGGAAGAAATGAACTCCACAGTCCTTAAATTAACGGAAAAATGGAGGTCGGAAACAGAAGCAAGGCTGAGCCAGCAAATTACAGATATGACTGCGGAGACGGAGGTTAAAATCGGCTCGGTGGAGACTAACTTTAATGCAAGAATGGAGCCTGCCGAGGAAGCATTGAATCAATATTCTACAGCCATAACAAACCTGGAGGAGATTGCTTCAACAAGCGCTGAAAAAACAAAGCAGCTTATCAAAGAAAACCAACGCTTATCAGACCTACTGAGCAAAATAATTGAAAAATGCACGGAGTTGGAAGGACGTCAAAAGCATCAGAACCTAAGAATCGTGGGTATCCAAGAAGGGAGGGAGGGGGATTGAGACCCCCGTGAATTTGCTGCAGACTTACTTCAAAAAGCCTTAAACTTGGATTATCAGCCTCTGCTAGCCCGAGCACACAGGGCGATGAGACGTCGTCCACAACCGGGTGCCCCTCCAAGACAACTGATAGTAAAGGTACAATACGATCATGTACTGGAGGAGATGATGAAGAAAGTTGTCTGTACCAGGAATCTTATGTATGAGGGAGATAAGATCAGTATCTACCGAGATTACCCTGTGGAGGTCTCCAGGATGAGAAAGCAGTTTAAAGAGGCAAAGAATAAACTGAAGGAGGTGAAAGGATTGAAGTATGGTCTGATGTATCCGGCTACATTAAGAGTTACCCACAATAATAAAGAACACTTCTTCACTAAGCCGGAGGAAGAACTGGAGTTTGCTCAGAAAATTAAGCCTGCCTGATGACTGAACATTATTTTCAAAATAAATGATGTCAACGAATAATGTAACTGTGTGAGGCTGGATCGTTTTAAGGCCCGGTTATACCCAAGGACAACCGAAACTGGAGATGGATGCTGAATAAGGCCTTTTCTACGGACATTATTAACATAATAACTATTAAATATTAATATTATTGCGCAATGCCATTAATAATTATTACTAACGGTTACTAATTACTCACATTTGAATTACTTAGAATTAGCTAAATGGTTGGATTTAAAGTTAAATTTCACTTTTCTTCACTTTGACTCCACTTTTTTCCTTTTTCCCTTTGGGAAGATTTTTATTTTTTCTCTTCTAGTTCTTATTTCTAAAATATATTTGACTAATGCAATCTGAATATTTTGTAACTTATAATGTTTATTACCCCCAGTAAAATATCGTTATGGAAATGTTATTTTTCAGAGAGTATGGAGCTAGTTAAGTTTTTTTTTACATCGACTACGGAAGTCAGTAGATGGCTAGCCATGTTAGTATGGCTATCACTAACTACACTACTAATAGATGCAGTTTTTTCGTCCTTTTTGCGCACAACTAACATTTTAATCTATCCTTTTTTTAATATAATACTTTATTATAACTTTAAGTTAGAATGGAATCATGATATACAAAATATACATCATTGTTCGTTAAATGCTAGACACATCTTGATACAATTTAAAGTACTACATAGATTACATTATTCCAAATCAAAATTACATAGAATTTTTTCAAATATACCAGCCATATGTGATAAATATTTGATCAATATGTGATCAATATGTGATCAATATTTAGAAGCTAATCTAACGCACTCATTCACAAACTGTATAAAAATTACGACCTTTTGGGCAGAAATTTTTAAGATAATCTCGAATGTTGTTAATACAAATTTGCTTCCTGACTCAAAACTAATAATATTAGGAATATTAGAAACAGATCAATTAACAACAACAAATCAAAGAATTTTTATTGATTACAGTTTAATAATTGGGAAAAAACTTATATTGAAATTTTGGAAGGGTCCTACATCCCCCACAATTAAAATGTGAATCACTGAAATGTCGGAGACACTTAATTTTGAAAGATTAAGACTTGTCCTTCTGGGCAAGTTGGATCAATTCAGAGGGATATGGTCTCCATTTATTGAATATTTAAAGGGTCAAAGTGGTTTGGTGCGAGAACCTGACTGATGCCTGAACGAAGAAATAGACGAAGATTTACATATAATAACCTATGATATATCTCCAATGATGTATAAACTGCTTAATACTTCATTCATTTTTCTGAATTTCTATCTTTATTTTATTTTTCTCTTATCTTTTCTATCTATATAAAAAATGAAAAATTCATAGAAGTACAAATTAGAAATAACTGTTAATATTAATATTAAAAATGTATATGACATGTATATTTTATTTTGATATGTACTTACTTCTAATAAAAATATTTAACAAAAAAAAAGAATGGAATCATGAGCTTTATCAATGGAGATATATACGTAAGAAATATCAATGGGATTTAGGAATCATCTATTCGAGGTTCGGGAGTAAGGTGGGTTTGTCGAGCTGAACCATCTGCTCTCTTATAGACCTCCCTAAACAAAAGATGCAAGACTTAAATATGAAGCCCGGGGGTGAAGGTATAACATTTTGTAGCTGGAATGATAAGGGTATCAACGAACCAATTAAGAGAGGTAAAGTACTAACACATTTAAAAGCACTTAAAACAGATGTCATTTTTATCCAAGAGATTCATTTAAAAACGAATGCAGAACACAGATGGAAAGCTAAATGGATTGATAAATCATACTACTCTTCATTTACACACAAATCCAGAGGTGTTGCAATACCAATCCGTAAAGGGATATCTTTTAAACATATATCAACAATAACGGACAGTGATGGTAGATATATTATAATACGAGGTAAACTATATGCACAAAAAATGACTCTAATTATTGTTTATGGACCAAATTTTGATAGCCCTTTGTTTTTTAAGAAAATATTTAATACAATTCCAGAATTATCCCAACATAATTTAATAATTGGAGGAGGCTTAAATTGTACAGTAGATCCCTATTTAGATAGGTCATCAAGACAACGGAAAACAAAATCCCATTTTAGTGATTTATTAAATGCATATATAGATACTAGTAATATCAAAGATGTCTGGAGAATCGAAAACCCAACTGGAATAGAATATTCATTTTATTCACCGGTACATAAAACATATTCAAGAATAGATTATTTTTGGTGGATTCTAAGCTAATTGCATTTACATATAATTCAAAATACCATAATATTATAATTTCGGATCATGCCCTTTTAACATTTATGATTAAAATAAATGGAAGTACGGAGAAACAGGGACAATGGAGACTTAGCCCACAGATTTTAAAGGATAAAGTATCTCAGGTATATCTTACTAAACAGATTAATATGTTCTTTGAAACAAACGATAGTCCTGAAACTTCTCCTTTTTTACTATGGGAAACATTTAATGCATTTACGCGGGGAGCCGTGATTTCTTCTCAAGCATTTTATAATAAAAAGAATCGGGAGATGCAACAGGCATTGGAGAGGGAAATTAAACAACTAGACATAGAGAATGCGACTACACCAACTACGATAAAACATAATAAAATTGAAGCTTTGAAATACAAATTAAATAAAATATATTCAGATCAAGTTGTTAAATTTTATCAATGTACTAAACAATTACATTTTGAATTTGTAGATAATCCTCAAAAATTATTGGCGCATCAATTACGGAAACTAGACGGGAAAAAACAAGACATAAGATTAAATCAGACAAAGGAGAATCATTAGTACAACCTAAGGATATTAACAAGAGTTTTTTACAATACTATCAAAATCTTTATTCTGCTAAAACTATAGACAACGAGACAGAGATAGAAGCATTTTCTAAAAAATGCGATCTTAAAGGGTTAGATTTGCAAGATAGAGAATTATTAGATGTGGAAATAACAGTAAAAGAAATCGAAGAGTCTATCAGATCATTAAAAAATGGTAAATCCCCGGGACCAGATGGTATTGGCTCGGAATTTTATAAAACATTTTCTGATTTGATTGTTCCGCATTTAAAGACATTGTACAAACATATCTATACTCAACAAAAATGACCAGAAACGTTAAATGAATCAATTATAACACTTATACCAAAAATAGATAAGGATCTGGATGATCCGGGATCATATAAAGCTATAGCTCTTTTAAATAATCAGAAAATATTAACTAAAATCTTAGCACAAAGATTAAGCATAGTGATTAATAAGTTAATACACCGGGATCAAACAGGATTTATACCAAAAAGCTATTCTTCATACAATCTGAGACGGTTATTCAATATTATATACTCAAAAAGAAATATTACCAAAGACCTAGCAATTATTTCATTAGACGCTGAGAAAGCTTTTGACCAGGTGGAGTGGCCCTATTTATTTTCGGTTATGAAAATGTTTCAACTGGGCGAGAAGTTTAGTACATGAATAAAACTTAAATGCGATCTTAAAGGGTTAGATTTGCAAGATAGAGAATTATTAGATGCGGAAATAACAGTAAAAGAAATCAAAGAGTCTATCAGATCATTAAAAAATGGTAAATCCCCGGGACCAGATGGTATTGGCTCGGAATTTTATAAAACATTTTCTGATTTGATTGTTCCGCATTTAAAGACATTGTACAAACATATCTATACTCAACAAAAATGACCAGAAACGTTAAATGAATCAATTATAACACTTATACCAAAAATAGATAAGGATCTGGATGATCCGGGATCATATAGAGCTATAGCTCTTTTAAATAATCAGAAAATATTAACTAAAATCTTAGCACAAAGATTAAGCATAGTGATTAATAAGTTAATACACCGGGATCAAACAGGATTTATACCAAAAAGCTATTCTTCATACAATCTGAGACGGTTATTCAATATTATATACTCAAAAAGAAATATTACCAAAGACCTAGCAATTATTTCATTAGACGCTGAGAAAGCTTTTGACCAGGTGGAGTGGCCCTATTTATTTTCGGTTATGAAAATGTTTCAACTGGGCGAGAAGTTTAGTACATGAATAAAACTTAAATGCGATCTTAAAGGGTTAGATTTGCAAGATAGAGAATTATTAGATGCGGAAATAACAGTAAAAGAAATCAAAGAGTCTATCAGATCATTAAAAAATGGTAAATCCCCGGGACCAGATGGTATTGGCTCGGAATTTTATAAAACATTTTCTGATTTGATTGTTCCGCATTTAAAGACATTGTACAAACATATCTATACTCAACAAAAATGACCAGAAACGTTAAATGAATCAATTATAACACTTATACCAAAAATAGATAAGGATCTGGATGATCCGGGATCATATAGAGCTATAGCTCTTTTAAATAATCAGAAAATATTAACTAAAATCTTAGCACAAAGATTAAGCATAGTGATTAATAAATTAATACACCGGGATCAAACAGGATTTATACCAAAAAGATATTCTTCATACAACCTGAGACGGTTATTCAATATTATATACTCAAAAAGAAATATTACCAAAGACCTAGCAATTATTTCATTAGACGCTGAGAAAGCTTTTGACCAGGTGGAGCGGCCCTATTTATTTTCGGTTATGAAAATATTTCAACTGGGCGAGAAGTTTAGTACATGAATAAAACTTCTATATACTAATCCAACATCTAGAATATCAACAAATCAAATGTTATCAACTAAATTTAATTTATCCAGAAGTTGTAGACAAGAATGTCCATTATCCCCGTTATTTTTTGCATTGGTAATAGAACCATTGCCTTTTCAAGTGCAATTAAAGATAGGTATATGAAGGTATTTTTAAGTTATTGTTCTTTAAAGCTTCAGCCCCGGAATTTTTAGCTGGACTGAGATTAAATATTTGGGGCAGAGGATAAACAATAGCCACAATAGGAATATACTACAAGCTTTTTTGCACAATAGTGAGAGTGTTCTCTCTTTGGAGAAAGATTGTATTTAATCATGTCCTCTTTCATACACAGCAAGCAATTTTGTGTGGAGGGCTTGCTACACTGCCGGAATTGTCAGCTTTCAGATCAGACATGGAGGGGAGATCAATATCCGACTGTTTGTCGATGTTAGATCCATCACATTATATGGAAAAGAGCTGTGGAAGTCTCCTGGGATGCTGATATTTTAATTATTCCTTAACTACATCATTGACATGGACATTTATTTTGCAACTGTTTGTGAGCCTTTCCTCTGTGCAAATATTGATGCTTGAGCTGTTCAATCAGAACCAAGATGCCCTGATTACCTTACAGTGATGTGGCTGATTCACACTTGCAGCATCTTATAAAGCATAAATGTTAAACCATCACATGAAAGAACGAGTCTGATTACTGGCAAATGTCGTTAAATGTTTCACCTCACCACAGCATTGACATGGTTCTCTGACTCAATATATCTCCTTGCAGAAAGTATCCTACATTCCCATAAAATTAGATTAAGAAGTTTCTCTGAAACTTCATCCTCAACCCCTTAGAATAATTTTAATTAATCAACACCAATATCTCAACTATAAATCTTAGTATTAATCATAAGATTGTATGATCAAAAGATCATGTGATAGGAGTAGAATTAGAACATTCGGCCCATCAATTCTACTCCTCCGTTCAATCATGGCAGATCAATCTCTCCCTCCTCCCCCTATTCTCATGCCTTCTCCCCATAACCTCTGACATCCGTACTAATCAAGAATCTATCTCTGCCTTAAATATATCCACTAACTTTGCCTCCACAGCCTTCCGTGGCAAAGAATTCCACAAATTCACCACGCTCTGACTAAAGTAATTCCTCCTCATCTCCTTTCTAAAAAAATGTCCTTTCATTCTATGACCTCTAGTCCTAGACACTCTCACTAGTGGAAACATTCTCTTCACATCCAATCTATCCAAGCCCTTCACTATTCTCTATGTTTCAACGAGCTTCCCCTACATTCTTCTAAACTCCAGCGAATGTAGGTCCAAGCCTTCAAACCCTCATCATATATTAACCAACGTTTTCCTGGGATCATTCTTGTAAACATCCTCTGGACCATCTCCAGAGCCAGCATATCTTTCCTTGGATACAGTGCTGAAAGTGTGTGGAGAGAATGTCAATAATGTCTTGTTTTTCTTGCTTTAAGGCAAATAGTTTCAATAACCAAAGTGTATAATTCTCCTAAATATTTTCATGCCTAATATCATCATGCTTTAGTAAGTATATTGTATTACAAGGCCAGATGAGTTAATCTGATTTACAACAAGGGATTGTGAAGAGCAACAGAAACTATCCCGGTAATCTTAGGCACCATTAGCACTGACAAAGATAATGTGTTGAGTATGTAAGTTTTATTTTCCAAATACTTTACAAATTATTTAAAGTAACTTCCCATTCAACATATTGTCTGTATCAGGGACTGATACTGAGTTGACTATCATGCAGCCATAGTAGAGTCGAGAGTGTTTTATTGTCATATATTCCAGATTGAACAATGAAATTCTTGCTAGCAGCAGCACAACAGAATATTTAAACATAGTCTGTTGGAATGAACTGCAGATGCTGGTTTAAATCGAACGTAGACACAACATGCTGGAGTAACACTAAATAAAAGGCACTTAAAGACTGCATGGATGAACTACAACAATTGTTCATCCCAGTTTGTCAAAAAAATAAATCAGGGAAGGTAGTGCATCCGTGGATAACAAGGGATATCAGGGATATTATCAAAACTAAAAATGAAGCATACAAATCAGCCAGAAAAAGCAACCTACCGGAGGACTGGGAGAAATTCAGAGTCCAGCAGAGGAGGACAAAGTGCTTAATTCGGAAATAGAATATGAAAGAAAACTGGCAGGGAACATAAAAACGGACTGCAAAAGATTTAATAGATACCACAGCCAGGTGCAGACCCATTGGGTCTGTTCCCCCAACATGTGGTTGCGGGGGGGGGGGGGGGGGGGAGGGCGGGGCAACCAGTCCCTGAGGGTGGGTGAGGGGGTAGAGAGGGGTGGGGTAAGGGAGTGGAGAGGGGAGAAGAGGGGAGGAAAGGGAGGTGGAGGGGAGAGGAGAGGGGGAGAAAGAGGGGTAGAGGAGAGGTGGAGAGAGAGTGGAGGGGGAGGGAGAGGAGAGGGAGAGAGTGGAAGGGGAGAGAGAGAAAGGGGAGGGAGAGTTGACTTTCCTGTAGAATTAAATCAAACACAACGAAAGAATTTAAAAGAAAACGGTGAAAAATGTGGGTAAATTTAGCGGAGCAAATAACAGAGAACTCTTAAAAATGCTGTAAATCGAATACAGAGAGAATTTAAAAAAACAGATTTTTAATGTGTTTTTTTAAAGCATTTTTTTAATTACTTGTCTAATGTAAATTATAGATAAGCATTGAAAATCAGAAAATGAAATAAAATTATCTCTTGTCTAAAACAGCAGATCATATAAGCGCAAGGTTTTCAAACACAATTATCTGTTCAAAATGAATTAAATTGAAAATAAAGATACCATTTGAAAAACACGGCTGTGGAAATCAGCAAAGTTTAGAAACAGAAAAGCAATGGCCTCTTCAAAGTGGAGTAATGGAGTCCTTTGAAAAAAGAGAGAATATTAAAAAATGGGAAAATGTGTGTTAATTTGGCGGAGCAAATAACGGAGAACTTAATAAAATAAATTATTCAAATATAAATAAATATTGAGAACATCGTCTACATTTACCTTTTGAAAAAAGTGTAAATCGAAATAATAAGATTTTCAAAACAAACGTGTCAAATGAAAAATGAAAAAACGGCAGAAATCCAGCATTTAGATCGATCGCTGTCGAGAAACGAAGTCCGAATGACCATTGGGGGAAGAATGTTCTGGAAAAGGTTTCAAAGGCAACGTGAGCAAGCAATGTCCTATGAGGAAAGACTGGATAGACTTGGCTTGTACTAGCTGGAATTTAGAAGATTGAGGGGGGATCTTATAGAAACTTACAAAATTTATAAGGGCTTGGACAGGCTAGATGCTGGAAGATTGTTCCCGATGTTGGGGGAGTCCAGAACAAGGGGTCACAGTCTAAGGATAAGGGGGAATTCCTTTAGGACCGAGATGAGGAAAACATTATTTACTAGGGAACAATCTTCCTGCATCTAGCCTGTCCAAACCCTTAAGAATTTTGTAAGTTTCTATAAGATCCCCTCTCAATCTCCTAAATTCTAGAGAGTATAAACCGAGTCTATGCAGTCTTTGTTCATAAGACAGTCCTGACATCCCAGGAATCAGTCTGGTGAACCTTCTCTGCACTCCCTCTATGGCAATAATGTCCTTCCTCAGATTTGGAGACCAGAACTGTACGCAATACTCCAGGTGTGGTCTCACCAAGACCCTATACAACTGAAGTAGAACCTCCCTGCTCCTATACTCAAATCCTTTTGCTATGAAAGCTAACATACCATTCGCTTTCTTCACTGCCTGCTGCACCTGCATGCCTACTTTCAATGACTGGTGTACCATGACACCCAGGTCTCGCTGCATCTCCCCTTTTCCTAATCGGCCTCCATTTAGATAATAGTCTATTTTCCTATTTTTGCCACCAAAGTGGATAACCTCACATTTATCCACATTATACTGCATCTGCCAAACATTTGCCCACTCACCCAGCCTATCCAAGTCACCTTGCAGTCTCCTAGCATCCTCCTCACGCTAACACTGCCCCCTAGATTAGTGTCATCCGCAAACTTGGAGATATTGCCTTCAATTCCCTCATCTAGATCATTAATGTATATTGTAAATAGCTGGGGTCCCAGCACTGAGCCTTGCGGTACCCCACTAGTCACTGCCTGCCATTGTGAAAACGACCCGTTTACTCCTACTCTTTGCTTCCTGTTTGCCAGCCAGTTCTCTATCCACATCAATACTGAACCCCCAATGCCGTATGCTTTAAGTTTATATACTAATCTCTTATGTGGGACCTTGTCGAAAGCCTTCTGGAAGTCCAGATACACCACATCCACTCGTTCTCCCCTATCCATGCTACTAGTTACATCCTCGAAAAATTCCACAAGATTCGTCAGACATGATTTACCTTTCGTAAATCCATGCTGACTTTGTCCAATGATTTCACCACTTTCTAAATGTGCTGCTATCCCATCTTTAATAACTGACTCTAGCAGTTTCCCCACTACCGATGTTAGACTAACTGGTCTGTAATTCCCCATTTTCTCTCTCCCCCCTTCTTAAAAAGAGGGGTTACGTTTGCTACCCGCCAATCCTCAGGAACTACACCAGAATCTAAAGAGTTTTGAAAGATTATCACTAATGCATCCACTATTTCCGGAGCTACTTCCTTAAGTACTCTGGGATGCAGCCTATCTGGCCCTGGGGATTTATCGGCCTTTAATCCATTCAATTTACCCAACACCACTTCCCGACTAACCTGGATTTCACTCAATTCCTCCTTTGACTCGCGGTCCCCTGCTATTTCCGGCAGATTATTTATGTCTTCCTTAGTGAAGACGGAACCAAAGTAGTTATTCAGTTGGTCCGCCATGTCCTTGTTCCCCATGATCAACTCACCTGTTTCTGACTGCAAGGGACCTACATTTGTTTTAACTAATCTCTTTCTCTTCACATATCTATAAAAACTTTTGCAGTCAGTTTTTATGTTCCCTGCCAGTTTTCTTTCATAATCTATTTTTCCTTTCCTAATCAAGCCCTTTGTCCTCCTCTGCTGGTCTCTGAATTTCTCCCAGTCCTCTGGTAGGCTGTTTTTTCTGGCTACTTTGTATACATCATCCTTTGCTTTGATACTATCCCTGATTTCCCTTGTTATCCACGGATGCACTACGTTCCCTGATTTATTCTTTTGCCAAACTGGGATGAACAATTTTTGTAGTTCATCCATGCAGTCTTTAAATGTCTTCCATTGCATATCCACCGTTAACCCTTTTAGAATTGATTGCCAGTCAATCTTGGCCAATTCACGTCTCATACCCTCAAAGTTACCTTTCATTAAGTTCAGAATCATTGTTTCTGAATTAACGATGTCACTCTCCATCCTAATGAAGAACTCGACCATATTATGGTCACTCTTGCCCAAGGGGGCACGCACAATAAGACTGCTAACTAACCCTTCCTCATTACTCAATACCCAGTCTAAAATAGCCTGCTCTCTCGTTGGCTCCTCTACATGTTGATTTAGATAACTATCCCGCATACTTTCCAAAAATTCCTCTTCCTCAGCGCCCCTGCCAATTTGATTCACCCAATCTATATGTAGATTGAAGTCACCCATTATAACTGTTTTGTCTTTGTCACACGCATTTCTAATTTCCTGTTTGATACCATCCCCAACTTCACTATTACTGTTAGGTGGCCTGTACACAACTCCCACTAGCGTTTTCTGCCCCTTGGTGTTTTGCAGCTCTACCCATACTGATTCCACATGCTCCAAGCTAATGTCCTTCCTTTCCATTGCGTTAATCTCCTCTCTAACCAGCAACGCTACCCCACCTCCTTTTCCTTTCTCTCTATCCCTCCTGTATATTGAATATCCCTGGATGTTCAGCTCCCAGCCTTGGTCACCCTGGAGCCATGTACTCCTTAAACAATAAAATAAATGTGAAAAATAGTTACACACTTAAAATAAAAAACTATAATAGTGCAAAATGATAAATCCATGTAGTTCAGAGCTTATTTGGAAGTGGTAGTGTTTAATGGCCTGATGGCTGTAGGGAAGAAGCTGTTTGTGAACCTGATTGTTACTGTTCTGAGGCTCCTATATCATCTTCCTGATAGCAGGAGTGAAATGAGTGGTCTGATGCGAGCTGCCTTTTTGAGGCAGCTACTCCTGTGAATCCCTTTGGTTGGGAGGTCCCGGCCGGTGATGGACTGGGCAGTGTTCACCACTTTTTGCAGCCTTCTTCGCCCCAGGGCATTCAAGTTGGCAAACCAGGCCATGATGCAAACAGTCAATATACGCTCTGTAATCTTCTCAGGAAGTAGAGGCGTTGATTTGCTTTCATTATAATTGCATTAGTGTGCTGGGTCCACGAAAGATCTTCAGAAATATCTCGGAATTTGAAGCTATTGACTCTCTCCACCATCGCCCTGTCGATATAGAGAGGTTTGTGGGTCCTCATTCTTCCTTTTCCAAAGTCCACAATCAGTAACCTGATCTTAACCTGACATGCGGATGTTAGTGCCATCAGTCGATAATCATTGAGGCCTTGTCACCTTACTCTTCTTGGGCACCGGTATTATTGATGCCCTCTTAAAGCAGGTAGGAACCTCAGACCTCAGCAATGAGAGGTGGAAGAGGTCCGCAAAAACTTCAGCCAGTTGGTCTGCACAGGTTTTAAGAACATGACCAGGTATACCATCAGGTCCAGACTGTTTTCCGAGGGTTAAATAATAAACTCCCATTCTAAATGGTTGCTGTTTAAGATCAGTATGAGTTTTTAATTTGTAAAATAGCTTTTCCTGGTTTCAGCATTATTTTCAATGTAATGTAAGAAGTTTAAATCGAGATTAACTTCCAAAGAATAAATTAAAAGTTATGGTTAACTTTGTAAAATGTGCTGCCACTTTGGGATACTTGGAAAATTAAGCTAAATGTTACTAATGCATAAGTAAATAATATTAACATTATTTTACATCACTTGGGGAGCGAGGCATGACTGTAATAAAACATCAAAAGAACAGAATCAAATTAGATGCCATATTGGTTTATGGTAGGAAGCAAAATGGAATGGTTGATAGTGATTTTATGACTGGAAGGCATTTACCAGTCGGCTTCTACCACCTGATTCCTTGTTTTTATATTAATTATTTATACTTAAATTATGGGAATATGGGATTATGGGGGAACAGCAGGCATTGGAAGGAGATTAAACAATTAGATATAGAAAATGCTGCTAACCCAACCATGATTAAACATAATAACATTTCTGCATTGAAATATAAATTAAATAAAATACAGTCAGACCAAATTGTAAAACTTTATCAATATACTAAACAAATACAATTTGAATTTGGAGATAAGCCACAAAAATTATTGGCTCATTAATTAAGAAAATTGGAGGGAGAAAAAATAATCCATAGGGTTAAATCAGATAAAGGAGAATTACTAACACAAACCAAAGATATTAATGAGAGATTTTCGCAATATTATAAAAATTTATATTCAGCCAAAACGACAGAAAATCATATAGGAATAGAAACATTTTTTAAAAATTGCAATTTAAAGGGATTAGATTCAGAAGACAGAGAATCACTAAACGCTGAATAACCATTAAAGAAATCGAAGAATCGAGTAGGTCATTAAAAAATGGTAAAGCACCAGGACCGGATGGTATTGGTTCGGAATTTTATAAAACATTTGATGATCTGATGGTACCATGGTTGAAGACACTTTATGAACATATTTATACACAACAGAAATTACCGGAAACATTAAATTAATCTATTATGACACTAATACCTAAATTAGATAAAGATCTGGAGGACCCAGGATCGTATAGAGCTATAGCTCTTTTAAACACCGATCAAAAAATATTAACTAAAATATTAGCACAAAGACTAAATATGGTGATTAACAAAGTAATACACCCAGACCAAACAGGATTTATACCAAAACGATACTCTTCATATAACATGAGACGATTATTCAATATTATATACTCGAAAAGAAATACTAGCAAAGACCTAGCAATTATCTCATTAGATGCAGAGAAAGCTTTTGACCAGGTTGAATGGTCTTATTTATTTTCGGTTATGGAATCCTTCCAGCTAGGAGAAAAGTTTATAACGTGGGTTAAATTATTATATACCAATCAGACAGCTAGAATACTAACAAACCAAATGTTATCAACCAAATTTAATTTATTCAGACGCTGTAGACAAGGTTGTCCACTATCACCGCTACTCTTTGCGTTAGCAATAGAACCATTAGCACAGCGTGTGAGATTACACCCTGAAATATACGGGTATGAAACTAAAGAAACTGAAAATAAAATGTCTCTATACGCAGATGATGTATTACTTTATATTACAAAGCCTGAAACTAGTATTCCTAACCTGCTAGATTTAATAACTCAATTTGGTTTGCTCTCAGGATATAGAATTAATCGGAATAAAAGTGAACTTATGTCAATAACGGGAAATAACTTATACATATTACAACAATTCCCTTTAACGATAGAAAACAAAAAAATTAAATATCTTGGAATTTATGTAACAAAAAGACATGACTCTTTATTTAAATCTAATTTCACACCCCTATTGAATAAATTACTTAAGAATATCCTATATTGGAAAACACTACCTATCTCAATGTTAGGTAAAATAAACGCGATAAAAATGATTTTTCTTCCGCAATTATTATAGTTATTTCAAATGATCTCGATATATCTTCCCAAAAAATTCTTTAAGAAGGTGGACTCTATAATCACAAATTTCATTTGGGATTATAAGAGCCATAGAATAAATAAGAAACATGTATGCAAAGCAAAAATATCTGGTGGTTTAGCGTTGCCTAATTTTATGTTTTACTACTGGGCAGTTAATATTAAAAATATGAATTTTTGGTTGGAAGAATTAAATAAACAACCGAATTGGTTAAAAATGGAAAAGGAAGATTGCTTACCTTTTGAAATTAACTCGATTCTATTTGCTAATACCAAACTACATAAAAAAACTTATAGAGGAAACCCAATAATAGAAAGTGGGATATGTATTTGGAAACAATTAAAGACATTATTAAAATTGGAATGTATACCACTGGCTCTTCCTATTGCAAACAATATTACTTTTAAACCCTCACAATGGAAAAATTATGGAATTAATAAGATACGGGATCTCTACAGGGAAAATCTTTTTCTTTCATTTCAAGAACTACAACAAAAGTATGGACTACACTCAAAAGAATATTTTAGATATTTACAAATTAGAGACTATGTTAAATCAAATACACTAGAACTTAGAAACAGAAAGACAGAAATTCTAGATGAATGTTTAAATAAACACCCGAACACAGAAAAATCAATATCATATATTTATAATATTTTATTGGAAAATGATGCACCAACATCGGAAATATATAGGCAAGCATGGGAAAGCAAATTAGGACAAACAATTAGTTTAGAAGTATGTGAGGAAAGTTTACAACACATACACTACTGTTCATTAAATGCCAGACACTCTTTGATACAATTTAAAGTTTTACATAGATTACATCTCTCAAAATCAAAACTAAACAGAATTTTCTCAAATGTTTCTGCTATATGTGATAAATGTCAACATCTAGAAGCTAATCTAACGCACTCATTTACTAAATGTTTAAAAATTACTAATTTTTGGTCAGAAATTTTTAAGATAATTTCGAAGGTAGTTAATACAAATTTGACTCCAGATCCAAAATTAATCATATTAGGTATATTAGAAACTGATCAATCACTAAAACAATAAAACAATGAAATTTTATCGATTATAGTTTAATAATTGGTAAAAAATTAATATTAAGATTTTGTAAAGTTCCTACCTCCCCCACTATCAAAATGTGGATTACAGAAATGTTGGAGACACTTCATTTGGAAAGACTAAGACTTGTCCTCTCGGACAGGCTAGACCAGTTTAGAGGAACATGGTCTCCATTTATTGATTATCTAAAGAGACAAATTGGCTCGGTTCGAGGGCCTGACTGAAACCTGAACGATATACAATAGATCACAGATATATCTCCAATGAAGTATAGATTGTTTAATACTCCACACATTATTGATTTTCTATTTTTACTCTTATTTTATTTTTCTCTATTATTTCTTTCTATCAATTTCTTTCTGTACCAAAAATAATAAAAAAATATAGAAGTACAAACAAGAATGATTGTAAACATTAAAAATATTAAGAATGTATGTGATGAATAATATACTCTTTTTCTTTCTCTTCACATTTTAATTTGTCTTAATATGTATTTGCTTCTAATAAAAAATATTTTACAAAAAAAAAGTGAACTGACCTTTTAATTACTTTGTTGTGACTGATTTTTGTGGGAAAGCATTTGAATATTTGGTTGCAACACGGAGGTATACAGTTTCAACTGATCTTCCAGATGGGTATCCATCATTTGTGACCTTAAGGGCATCTTGATTTGGGTTAGGTGGGAGAATATTTTTGCAGCAATAAGTGGTTGAAAAGCAAGAAAGCATTTTTCGTGCATGTTGCCGAAGACGTGGGTATTCTATTGCATGTTTCAATATTTCAATTGGATCTTTCTTAGCATCAAATGAGAACTTTAAAATGTCATCTTCTGAGAGCCCAATCAATGCCATCTGTAGTTCTTTAGGAGCCTTGAAGACATCAACTAGGTGAGGTTGAAATGTTAATTTGAGTATGATGTTATTATTCTCAGTCAGTGAACATTCATTGTATTTTTTAATTAATAAGTCTATAACAGCTGCATATTCTTCAAATGATTTGCATGAATCCTCCTGCTCATCAATGACCTTTGCTAACTGGGGAAAATGTTCATCTGAAATTTCATTTTGAAGAAGAAGAGTTTTGAAAAAAGATAGCTTTTTTCAAAATGCTTGGATATTTTGGCACATATATATAGACTTAGTTTTACCTTGCAAAGAAAGGTTATTTTGTTGAATCTCATTTTACTCCTTGGTATTTTAAATACATTCATTTTATGACTAAAATTAAAATAATAAAAGAGAAACAAAAACATATTAATAAAAATAAAAGGATTTGTTCTACAAAATTTGGATTCATTCAAAAGGCCGCACTTAATGGCCTAGAAAGCCGCAGGTTCCCCACCCCTGGTCTGGTCAATGGACAGAAATGTAGCAATAGGAATACAAATGATAGAGTTATGTGGCACAGAAACCTGCCCTTCAGCCCAACTCATCCATGTCGCCAAAATGCCCCATCCAAGCTAGTCCAATTTGCCTGCATTTAGTCCAAATCCCTCTAAACATTAAACTCCATTAACATTCTTCAGCCCACTTGCCCAACTGATCAAGATCCAGCTGTGATCTTTGATAACCATCTTCAGTGTCAATGATGCTACCTACTTCAGTTTCAACTGCAAACTGACTAATCATGCCTCATACATTCTCATCTAAATTGTTGATGTAAACCACAAACAGCCATGGGCACACCATCTACCTCTGGGGCACACCACGAGTTACAGGTGTCCAGTCCGAAAAACAATCTTCCACCACCACCCTCTGCTTCCTGCCAGGAAGCCAATTCTCTATCCAAATAATTAGCTCTGTCTGGCTCTCATGCAAACTAGCCCGACAGAGCAGCCTACCATGCGGATCCTTAAGAAAGGTCTTGCTGATGTCTACCCAGACAACATCTCTGGCCTTGTCCTCAGCAACCTTTATATATATATAATTGTTTAAAAAGCTCAGTCAAAGTGGTGAGACACGATCACCCACATACAATACAAAACCATGCTGACTATCTTTAACCAGCTCCGTCTAAACAAATATATATTTATCTTGCTTCTCACAATCCCCTGCAGAAACTAACATATCACAGGTGTAAGGCTCACTGGTCCATGTTCTATTGCAGCCCTTCTTAAATCGAGGCACGACATTAGCCACACGCCAGTTGTCAAGGAAGTGTGAGGTATATCAATTGGTAAGGAAACCATTGAGGATACTGAGAGATGTGGAGGAACCAAAGGGCCAGGAGTTTATATCCATGGCTCCTTAAAAGGAGAAGGAAAATTGATTTAGATGATTAAAAAGAGACAGGATTGTATTTATTTGCTGAATCACCGAATAATATTTATGAATTTTAGCTCTGCATTCAACAC
This sequence comes from Raja brachyura, assembly GCA_963514005.1. Next base: position 102,808,155 of record OY740781.1, on the reverse strand, counting down.
CATTGTGCCAGAGCTACTACAATCCAAACTGACAGTTGATTGTGCCTGAACCTCTCTGTCAGTGGATCACCAACTTCCTGACAGACAGGAAGCAGCATGTGAAGCTGAGAAAGCACATCTCAGATCCGCAAATCCTCAGCATAGGAGCACCGCAAGGCTGCATACACTCCCCTCTCCATTACTCTCTCTACACCAATGACTGCACCTCCACAGACTCCTCTGTCAAGCTTCTCAAGTTTGCGGATGACACGACCCTGATTGGACTGATCCAGTAAGGGGAGGAATCTGCCAACAGTCAGAAAGTGACACAGCTGGGGTCCTGTTTCCTTCGCAACCTGGAGGTGAATGCTCTTAAGACAGTGGAATTGATAGTAGACTTTAGGAGAGCTCCCCCTCCCTCCCCCCACTCACCATCAACAACACCACAGTCACATCTGTGGAGTCCTTTAAGTTCCTTGGAACCATCATCTCCAAGGATCTTTAATGGGGGTCCACCATCAACTCCACAATCAAAAAGGCCCAACAGAGGATGTACTTCCTGCGGAAGTTGAGGAAACACAATGTGCCACAGGCAATGATGGTCCAATTCTACATGGCCATCGTAGTGTCTGTCCTCACTTTCTCCATTATGGTCTGGTTTGGCTCAGCCACCAAGCACGACATCCGGAGGCTGCAGCGAATTGTTCGATCAGCTGAGAAGGTTATTGGCTACAACCTTCCCTCCCATTGACGAACTGTACACTAGAAGGGCCAGAAAGCGAGTGGGTAAGATCATGTCTGACCCATCTCACCCTGGCCACAAATGCTTTGAAGCACTTCCCTCTGGAAGGCGACACCAGATTGTCAAAGCCGCTACAGCCAGACATAAAAACAGCTTTTTTTCCATGAGCAGTAGCTCTACTCACTAACCAAAAATCTGTAGCCTCCTTTTGCTCTGGTATTTTATTTCATTCACATGTTTAAACTATAATGTCTTATTCTTAATGTTTTAATGCTTTATGTTTTATTCTGAATTTTTTGCTGTATATCATGTTGTCACTTGCAAGCGGAGCACCAAGGGAAATTCCTTGTATGTGTACATACTTGGCCAATAAACTTATTCATTCATTCACTCATTCATTCATTCATAAGAGCATTTACATATTCAACAATGACATGCAATACTTATTAAATCATAGCTTAAATATTATACATGGTTATGGTAATTACTGTACAGCAATAGTGATTGCATTGGAGAGGCTGGAAATGATATTTATGTAGATGTCTGGACTGGAAAACTAGTTATCAAGAAAGATTAGATAGAATTGATATGTTTTGTGTAAAACCGAGGAGAACGAGGGGAGCCCAATATGAGGTTCATAAAATTGTTCAGCATAAGGCACAAAAAATAGTGGAATAAATTTAGCATAATAGGTAAAAGTATTAGAAGGGAGATGAGTAAGAACAATTATTTGCCCAAACGGTGGCAGTGGTTGGAAATCACTCCCTGAAAGTGGCAGTGCTAGAAACCTTCAGCGCACTTCAAAACTTTGCGTACTTGAGCTGTGACTAGCAAGGTTACAGTGCTGGGTGTTAGCGTCATAATGGATAGTTGCTTTCTGAATGGCATGAACGCCATGGGCTAAATGGCCTCCTGTTCAGTCATTGGTTTTACTAAGATATCACTGACCAAATCATTATTTTTATAACTGAGAATAGTAAAACCGTTCACTATTAGTCATGGTTACAGCACTACATGCTTACAATTTTGCTGGTTCATTCTATTTGTGTATTCAATGCAGACCAAAGGTGCAGGCAATATTTGATCTGTGTACTGCTTCATCATTAATTTAATCAGAGTTTTAATAGAAATCGTCTCCAACCAATAAATATTAAATGTTGTCATTATATTACTGGAAGTTTAATTTTTTAATAAAAAATAACAGAAGGTCTTTTGAAACTCTATTGATCAAGGTTTGAAATATTTGGGTTATAAGGTTTTCCATAATTTATCTGAATCTCAATGTAGCGATATTACACTGTCAGTTGTAAGATAAAAATGGATTGTTGTGATGTATAAAATGGGTGAATCATAAAATTGTGGGATACTGGGATAAGTCATGGAATTATAGAATTAAATAAAATTATACGATTGTAGAATTGGTCAGCGAAGGAGAATATTCCCCCTGCAGTGACTGCTCTGTCCATATCTTAAGAACATCACATAATCCCATTCCAGTGCTCCAATCACAATGGGGTTTTTTTTACCTTTAAGTATTATCCAATTCCTTTTTGTGAATTACAACAATATAAAAGCACAATATCCGACCATCAGATTAAATTGGAGGGTTTTTTCTTCATCCAAGAAAGCCGCCTCCAACTCAAAACAGAGAACTTGATTACTGTAGAAAAGCATAAGAGTACAGAACCGTAGTGAGGGGATGGAACTGCACTTAGATAGAGGCTTGGCTTGGATAGAGTGGATGTGGAGAGGATGTTTCCTCCAGTGGAAGAGTCTAGGACTAAAGGTCATAGCCTCAGATTTAAAGGATGTTCCTTTAGGAAGGAGATGAAGAGGAATTTCTATAGTCAGAGGATGGTGAATTAGTAGAATTGTTTGCCACAGAAGGGTGTGGAGGCCATCAATGGATATTTTTAAGGCAGAGAGAGATAGATTCTTGATTAGTCTGTGGGTCAGGGGTTATGGAGAGAAGGCAGGAGAATGGGATTGGGAGTGAGCGATAGATCAGCCATGATTGAATGGTGGAGTAAAATTGATGGGCTGAATGGCCTAATTCTGCTCCTATCACTTAAGACTTATGGCACAAGAAGGAATTGAATGTTTATACCATCTATAACCCATATTATTGCAAGAGCTTGAATTCCATCATGGCAGCAATCTTATCATATCATATCATCATCATATCATCATATCTCTATTATATTAAAACTCTGTGTGTGTCTGCCAACATCCGTCTGCCTGCCGTCCGGCTGCCATGTTTTCGCCCTTTGATTCCTTGCTCCGCCAAAACCGGACCCTCGGACGCCACCGTTTTTTCCATTTAGCCAGACGTTACGCTTGTACATTACCAAAGGTGCTCCTCATTACGTTTAGACGTTGTTACGTACACCATTTTTAATAAAATCCTTCCCCCCCCACCCCCGCCCACCCCGCCCACCCCCCAATTTTTCTTTATTTTTGGTTTGTCTATTTTTGTTAGAAGTAAGTAGTGTGGTACTTGAGTACCTAATGCATACATACATATTTCCATTCTTGTACAACTTCGTATTTTTGATTTAATAATAAAAGAACAGTGGGAGAAAAAAGAAATAAAGAATGTCGGAATAGATAGACAAGCGAGTAGAAACAGATAGCAAAAGAAATAAAGGACAAAGAAGAGCTGAAAAGATTGAAATAGAAGGAGAAAGTAAAGAAAAGAGAGATTAGGAGAGATCTACCTATTTTGTATCATTGCCCATCTGTCAACCGGTTCTAAACCATTTAATTTCCAAGATTATGTTATGTTGCACCATATGCTTGTAAAAAGTTGATAAAAGGAGACAAAATCTTTGAGAATTGGTATACTTTGCCTAATAGGAGAAATCTAATTTCTTCAAGATGAAGCGTTTCAGACATATTTGAAATCCACATTTTGAATGTTGGCGTGGTTGCGTTTTTCCAAAATTTGAGTATAAGTTTTTTTGCTGTTATTAGACCGTAATTAAGTAAAGCTTCTTGGAATATAGTTAGTTTACTTCCCTCTTCCATTGATCCAAAGATAATCAGTTCTGTATTGGGGTTCAATTTTGTGTTAAATAGTTTTATAAAAATTCCAAAAATTTATTTCCAAAATTTATACAGTTTTATACAAGAGACAAAGGAACGTGCTATAGTGGCATTTTGAGTTAGACATTTGTCGCAGATGGGGGAAACATTTGAGAATATTTTATTCAGTCTAGTTTTAGAATAGTATAATTTATGTAAAATTTAAAATTGAATTAGGTTATGTCTTACATTAATTGAACATTTATTTACATATAATAATTTTTTTTCCCATCTATCATTAGGAATTTTTATCAATAACTTTTGTTCCCAGTCCCTTCTAATTGCCTCTGTCATTGGTGTTCCTATACTTAAAGTAATATTATATAAGTAAGATATTAAATTGCTTGATTCTGCCTTTCTATTCATTCCTTCCTCCAATAAATCTGGGGTTAGGGTTTGATATCCTTGTATATATTTCTTCAAATAATCTTGAATTTGAAGATATTTGAAATATTGATTATTTTTCAAATTATATTTTAGTTGTAATTGTTGGAATGATAAAAGTTTTCCCATATCATACATATCTCCCATTGTTTTAATTCCTAATTTTTCCCAATGGATAAACGTTTTATCAATAATGGATGGTTTGAATGAGGGATTATTAGTTATTGGAGAAAGAAGCGATAATTTTCTTAATTTTAAAGTTAATTTTATTTGATTCCAAATTCGTATTATACTGTGAATAATTGGATTCTTCGTATATATTATATTGTTCAGTTTCATCGGAGAAATGATCGCTCCTATATTATAAGGGGAACAATCCTCTTTCTCCATTCTTATCCAATCTACCTGTTGGGCAGAACTGTCCAACCAGTAGATTATATTTTTAATATTCACTGCCCAATAGTAATACAATAAGTTAGGGAGTGTCAGTCCCCCTGATTCTTTAGATTTACACAAGTGTTTTTTCTTAATTCTATGTGATTTATAATCCCATATGAAGTTTATAATATCAGAATCTAATTTTTTAAATAATTTTTTAGGTAAGTATATTGGTATTGATTGAAATAGATACAGTATTTGTGGTAAGAAGATCATTTTTATCACGTTTATTCTGCCTATTAAGGACATAGGCAGTGTTTTCCAGAATTTAATCAACCCATTTAATTTAGTTATTAAAGGCATATAGTTTGCATTGAGTAATGATTTATATTTCCTAGTAATTTGGATGGCCAAATACTTACATTTTTCTGTTGCAATTCTAAAGGGGAATTTCAACAGATGTAATGGCTCTTGAGGTTTTATCGTCATAATTTCGCTTTTGTTCCAGTTCATTCTATATCCTGATAAAGAACCAAATTCCTCTATTAAATTTAGTACATTTGGTATGCTAATTTGCGAATTTGTAATATATAATATGTCATCTGCATATAATGACATTTTATTATTTGAGTGTTTGGTATTGTATCCATGAATATTCGGATGACTTCTTATACTTTCTGCTAAAGGCTCTATCACTAGTGCAAATAGCAGAGGCGATAGTACACACCCCTGCCTATTGCCCCTTATCAATTGGAATTTTGGGGTTAATATATTATTAGTAAGTATTCTAGCAGTCGGCTTATCATATAATAATTTTACCCATGAGATAAAGTTATCTCCCATGTTAAATTTTTGCAATACTTTGAATAAATATTGCCATTCTACTTGATCGAAAGCTTTTTCTGCATCCAATTAGATAATTGCTAGGTCTTCTTCAGTATTAGGTGAGTACATTATATTAGGCAGCCGTCTCAAATTGTTAAATGAGTATCTCTTTGGTATAAACCCAGTTTGATCCGGGTTTATTAGTTTGCTTACATATTTACTCAATCTTCTCGCTTGTGTCTTTGCTAATATTTTTTATCTGTATTTAGGAGTGCAATAGCTCTATATGAGCCTGGGTCTTCTAGATCTTTATCCTTTTTTGGTATAAGTGTAATAGTTGACTCAGTTAGTGTTTCTGGTAGTTTATTTTCTTTAAAAACGTATATTTATAAATCTTGCAAGCGTGGAGAAATTATCTCGTGGAATCTTTTATAGAATTCATTACTAAAGCCGTCTGGTCCTGGTGTTTTGCCATTCTTCAACAAACTTATTGTTTCTTCTATTTCCTGAAGTGTAATCTGAGCTCCTAATCCCTCTTGTTCCACCATATTTAATTTTGGAAGATTACAATTGTCTAAGAAATTTGTAATTTGAGTATTATTTGCAGAGGTTTTCGATGTATATAAATTTTGATAATATTGAGCAAATTTTTATTTATATCTTTAGGTAGTGTTAGTAATTCCCCTTTGTCTGATTTAATTTTAGTAATTGTATTTTCTGTTTCCCGTTTTTTCAGTTGGCGTGCTAAGAGTTCATGTGGTTTATCACCAAATTCAATTTTTTTTGTTTTGTAATTTGAAATAATCTTATTATTCTGGCCGATAACATTTTATTTAATTTATATTTTAGTATTGTTATCTTATTGTGTTTATCTATAGTTGGTTCTTTAGCATTTTCTAAATCTAATTGTCTAATTTCTTGTTCTAGCTGTAATTGTTCAGTATTGTTCTTTTTATTTTGGAAAGCTTGATATGAGATTATAGTTCCTCTTATAAATGCCTTAAATGTGTCCCATAATAAGGAGGGTGAGATATCTGGTGTATCATTTGTCTCAAAGAAGAATTTCATCTGCTCTTTTAAATATGTACAACCTTGTGAGTTGTTTAAGATTGGTGGGTTAAACCTCCAAAACGATTTTTTGTCACGTATTCCTTCTAATTTTAAAGAGAAAGTTAACAGGGAATGATCAGAAATAATACTATTGTGATATTTAGCATTATGTGTATGGAATTAATTTTGTGTCCACTAAGAAATAATCAATACGTGAATATGTTTTATGTAACGTTGAATAAAATAAATATTCTCTACCTACTGGGTTAGCGATCCTCCGTACATCTGTCATATTGGTAGTTTTCATGTATGTATTTAGGAGTTCACTTGTTTAAGATTTTATATTAATCCTTTTTTGTTTTGCAGATTTATCCAAATATGGATCTAAAACACAATTCAAATCTCCCCCTATTACCACATTTTGATAGTTAAGTTCTGAAATTGTATCCAGAATTTTACTAAAAAATTGAGTGTTGTCAAAATTGGGAGCATAAATATTTATCAAAGTAAGTGGAGTAGAATAAATTTCTCCCGTGACTATGACGTACCTCCTCTCTTTATCTGCTATGGTATTCTTTAATTTAAATGGTATACCTTTACAAATGATAATGGCCGTGCCTCCAGAATTAGAAGTAAATGAAGTGTAGTATGTTTGCCCAATCCAATTTGCCTTCAGTCTTATCTGTGTTTGATATTTCAGATGCGTCTCTTGTAAGAAAATGACATCACTATTTAAAGCTTTTAATTGGGCAAAGATCTTACCCCTTTTAATTGGTTCATTAGCGCCCCTTATATTCCAACTGCAAAATGTGATTCCTCCAGTTTTCTTTTGTTTATCGTCTTGCATTATGGATCATGTTAATACCTTAATAAGTTTACTCCGCCTGCCGTCCGGCTGCCATGTTTTTGCCCTTTGATTCCTGGCTCCACCAAAACCGGACCCTCGGACGCCGTCATTTTTTCCATTTAGCCAGACATTACGCCTGTACGTTACCAAAGGCACTCCTCATTACGTTTAGACATTGTTACGTACACCATTTTTTTGATAAAATCCTTCCCCCCCCCACCCCCCAATTTTTCAAAACCTTAAAACCATCAAACTGCTCTCACCCACAGAATGTTGGTAAACATTCCATCGTGTGATGCCATAATGCCCAATGCTACCAGATGCCCAATCAGAACGAATCTCATTTACATCTGCCCTCGCACCAGCACCAGACCCCCCTCCCCCGCCTGATGTTCCAGCACGTTCCATTGTGTGATGTCACAATGCCATCCCTCACAAATTTCCAATCGGAATGGATCTCATTGGCATCTTCCATTGCCCCAGCCCCGCCCCCAGCAGCCTGTGTCGAAGCGCTTGATCAGATGTGTGGGAATAGAGAAGGAGGATTGGGGGTGATAGGGAGTGGGGAATAAATGGACTGCCCCTACCCCTCCCCTCACTACCATCCCACTCTTTCCCCTCTCCCCCCCACCCATCTCCCCCTCCCTCCACACTCTTCCCCTCCCTCCCCTACCCCATCTCCCTCCTCCCCATCCCTCCCCCCTCCCTCCCCCCTCTCACCCTTCCCCATCCTTCTCTCCTCCCACACCCCTCTCTCCTCCCCCTCCGCATCTCCCTCTCTTCCCCCTCCCACCCGCATCCCTCTCTCCCACACCCCCTTCCCTATCCCCCACCCTACTTCCCTCTCTCCCCCCACCTCCCCTCCTTCCCCCCTCCCCCACACCTCCCTCCTCTCCTCTCTCCATCTCCCTCTCCTCACCCCTCTCTCTCTCCTCCCCATCCTCCTCCCACCCCCTCCCTATCTCCGCCACCCCCTTCCCTTTCTACCCCACCCCTTCCATCTCTCCCCACCCCTTTTTCCCTACCCCTCTCCCCACCCCTTTTTCCCTACCCCTCTCCCTCTTCCACCACTCCACCCTAACCCCCTCCCCTCCCTCTCTCCCACTTCCACCACTCCCCCTACCCCTCTCCACCCTCCCCACTCTTCCACATCTCTCCCCCCTTCCCACACCCCTGTCCCTCGCCACCTCTCTCCCTCCCCCTTCCACCCTATCTCCCCCCATCCCTTTCCCCTGCCCCTTTCTCCCTTCCACCCCTCCCTCTCTCCCACTTCCACCACTCCCCCCTACACCTCTCCCCCTCACTCCCCACTCTTCCACTTCTCTCCCCCTTCCCCCACCCCTCTCCCACCCCCCTCACCCTCCCCCCTCCTCCCTCTCACCCCTCCTCCCTCTCTCCCATTCTCCCACCCCTCTCTCCCCTTCTCTCACCCCCTCCCCAAACCCTCTCTCTCCCCCTCCCCACCCCTCATCCTCTTCCCCTCTCTCTCCCTCCCTCCATCTCCCCCTCTCCTCACCCCTCCCTCCTCCCCTCCCATCCTTCTCTCCCCCCTCCCCCGCCCCTCTTCATGCCCATCTTCCCCCCAACTCCTCCCCTCTCTCTTGCACCACTCCCTGCTACCCCACTCCCGCTCACTCCCTTCCCTGCTCCTATACTCAAATCCTTTTGATATGAATGCTAACATACCATTCACTTCCTTCACTGCCTGCTGCACCTGCATGCCTACTTTCAATGACTGGTGTACCATGACACCCAGGTCTTGTTGCATCTCCCTTTTTTTAAATTGGCCAGCATTCAGATAATAGTCTACCCTCCTGTTTTTGCCACCAAATTGGATTACCTCACATTTATTCACATTATACTGCATCTGCCATGTATTTTCCCACTCACCCAGCCTATCCAAGTCACCTTGCAGCCTCCTATCATCCTCCTCACACCCAACACTGCCCCAGGCTTCATGTCATCCGCATACTTGGAGATGTTGCATTCAATTGCCTCCTTCATGGCATATGGAGATGTTAGCAATGAACTTAAAGATAAGGGCACCAATATACAAGTGTATGAAGAAGACAATATCACTGTGTGAAATGTTTCAATCGTTTTTTAGCAACATGGTTGATCAGAGATTTCTAAAAAAACAAACACGCCATGTGTGATAGTTTGCAGCATTAATATCAATTTTTGTGGAATAGGTTATATAAACAACTTGTTCCTCATTTCAAAAACTTATATCAAAGACTACATCTGATCTGTACCTTTGTAAATGCAGCTCCTGGCGCATGTGGGGCAAGGTTAAGTAAGCAAGCATCTTAATAGCAGTCCATAGAGTCATAGAATCACAAGACTTTGAAAGATGTTCTTCTCCTTCATGCCTGGTAGTTCAGTGTTTTCCAGCTGCTTTGGAGAATAATATTAGTGGAGGCATTGAAGTAAAAAAATCAACTTTTATAATCAGGTGTATATTTCCATAAATAAAGCAGTTTGCTATATAAATATTTCCCATAAACAGCTTTTATTAAAAGTTATAATAATTCATGTAATTGATGATGTGACACTTTGATGACGGTGTGCATTGCGATGAGTTAACTTGGACAATTTACCTTATTAAGAATTTAATGGGCGTGAAAGGGAAGTATAATATTAAGTGACAGAAGTTTAGGGGTAACATGAGAGGAAACTTCTTTACTCAGAGAGTGGTGACTGTGTGGAATGATCATCCAGCTGAAGTGGTGGAGGCAGGATCGATTTTAACATTTAAAAGTAAAGTGGATAAGTATATGGACGGGAAGGGAATGGAGGGGTATGGTCTGAGTGCAGGTAGATGGGACTAGGGGAAAATAAATGGTTGGCACGGACTGGAAGGGCCGAGAAGGCCTGTTTCCATGCTGTAATTGTTATATGGTTATATTCTAGGTAAATGTTAAAGATAATAATTTGTTCAAAGGAAGAGCAAACATGAACAGGAATTTTTAAGCTGAGATCAGAGTTTTTAGGAAGTCTTTGAAAGCGGATGAAGGGTTGAAAGGTGAACCAATTTAAGCAAGAGGGTGCAGAAAACAGGAGTTCCTGCTCGAAAGACCTGGATCAATGGCAGAGGACAAGGTCTGGGAAACATGCCTGCTAATCTCTGTCTATGCTGTGCCTTCATAATTATTGGAAACAATTGCAGACTGAGAATTAATAATCAATCTTTGGAGTGATGGGATAAAGAAAATCACTCAGATTAACTTTGAGAGCTTTAAAACTGAGACTGAGTCTCTGCTATGGATCACTGCTAATAGTGAAGACTGGGAAAATTATGGATTAGAAACATAGAAAATAGGTGCAGGAGGAGGCATTTGGTCCTTCGAGCCAGCACCACCATTCATTGTGATCATGGCTGATCATCCCCAATCAGTAACCCGTGCCTGTCTTCTCCCCATATGCCTTGATTCCGCTAGCCCTATCTAACTCTCTTTTAAATTCATCCAGTGAATTGGCATCTACTGCCTTCTGTGGCACAGAATTCCACAAATTCCCAACTCTCTGCGTGAAAAGGTTTTTTCTCATCTCAGTTTTAAATGGCCTCCCCTTTATTCTTAAAGTGTGACCCCTGGTTCTGGACTCCCCCAACTTTGGGAACATTTTCCTTCATCTAGCTTGTCCAGTCCTTTTATAATTGTATATATTTCCATCAGATCACCACTCATCCTTCTAAATTCCAGTGAATACAAGCCCAGTCTTTCCAATCTTTCCTCATATGACAGTCCCACCATACCGGGGATTAACCTCATGAACTTACTCTGCACTGCCTCAATAGCAAGGATGTCCTTCCTCAAATTAGGATACACAATACTCCAGATGTGGTCTCACCAGGGCCCTGCACAACTGCAGAAGGACCTCTTTACTCCTATACTCAAATCCTCTTGTTATGAAGGCCAACATGTCATTAGCTTTCTTCACTGCCCGCTGTACCTGCATGTTTATTGTATGTTTGGAGAATTGTATAGGAATAGGAATACTTTATTGTCACATGTGACTACGTATAGTGAGATTCTCTGCTTGCATACACAATGTATCCAAATAGCAACCACCTATGGCACTGAAATTAGAGGAAGTTTAGTTTAGTTTTAGTTTATTTTAGTTTATTGTCACATGTACCGAGAGACAGTGAAATGCTAACCAGTCAGCGAAAGACAGTGCATGATTACAAGCGAGCCATCCACAGTGTACAGATAGATACATGATGAGGCAATAACGTATGAGATTATCTTCTGAACACCATGTAACACATAATGAATGGAGTTAAATTTTCTGGCTACATGTGAAAGCGGACCAGGGTAAAACATTCATTGAGTGCCTTAAGGGCCTGTCCCACCAGCATGCGACTGTGCGGTGAGCGTGACCTAATGTGGCCGCGAGGCCGGTCCCACTTCGATCACTAGAGCCGTATAGAGTTGTGTGGAGCTGGTCCTGACATCGCACGGGGCTCCGAAAAACTGACCGTGTTCAAAAATTCCACGCGGCAACGGCCTGTCGGCCCACAGCCGCCGCGACGCATTACGCACCGCCTCACGTCATGCCTCCATGTCCCTCTCCATATGTGCCTCTGTGACGCTCTCTCTGTGCCTCCATGGCCCTCTCTCTGTGTGCCTCCGTGACCCTCTCTGTGTGCCTCCGTGACCCTCTCTCTGTGCCTCTGTGTCCCTCTCTGTGTGCCTCCATGACCCTCTCTCTGTGTGCCTCCGTGACCCTCTCTCTGTGCCTCCGTGACCCTCTCTCTGTGCCTCCGTGTCCCTCTGTGTGTGTTCCTCTCTGTCCTTGCGAACTTACTGCGGACTTCGCTCCAACTTCGCGCCATGTCGCGCCACTCACCCGACCTATACGCGGCCCCCCCTGCCAGTTTGGTCACGCTCGCCGCATGCAGGTGCATGCTGGTGGGACAGGCCTTTTACAGAACAATGGTGAAAAGGCAGAATTTTTAATTCCTCCACTTTCTCCGACAACTAGGTTTCCACCAGATCTGACTGACACCAGGGTGAAAATCTACAGTGTGCTGTGTTAGTGGGGAACGTAAATTAATCGTGCGGATTTGCCTTGGGGTCGTGGATTTTGTTCGATTTTGCAATAATGAATGATCCTTGGGTTTATTAAGAACAAAGGAATATGTGTAGACCCTAATGGGCCTGTCCCACTTCGGCGACTTTTAGGTGACTGCATTCGCCACACGGTCGCCACATGTTTGCGAGTGGTTGCCGGGGAGTCGCCTTCATGGTCGTGAGGAGTTCCTGCATTCTGGGAACTAGTCGCGGCCTCATTATGATCACCAGGAATTTTTCAACATGTTGAAAAATTAGCGGCGACTAGAATGAAGCCGCCATGGAGAGTAGCGAGAATTCTCAAGCCGTAGGTGAGTGGTTAGGAGGTCCTAATGGGTTGCCAGGAGGTGGAAGTTTCTCTGAGGTTCTCATAGGTTGTAGCCAGTGCTGACCGGTGAATTTCAGTGGTTCATTGGGGGAAAAAAGGTAAGCAGTAGTTTTCAGAACCAAGGATAAATGACCGGTAATGTTAAATGTCCGCCGAGCTTCACAGCCATGTATCTCTGTCTTCTTAAAAGTTATCTCCACACCTTCTCCCCCCTCCTTCTTCCTTCTCCCCCTTCTCTCCCCACCCCCCCCCCCCCCCACCCCCCCCTCCCCTCTCTTTTAAAGGAGTTACCATACATTGTGCTTTAGCCACCTTTTTACAGCGCCAATCTTCCTGTTCAACGCGCTGTGTGTCCATTTCTCCTTGGCTTTGCACCGTGTTAATTCTTTGGAAAGCGCTCCCCCTGCTTGCCCTGTCCTCCGCCTGCATAACGGGCTGGTGAAGAAAGCGATGCGTTTGTGTTCCACTCTGACAGTCGCCGTTCCAGTTGCCGGTTTTTCAGGCGACTGCCGGCAACTTGGCAATCGCTGGCAGTCTGCTGAAAAATCCCCTAAGTGGGACAGGCCCATAAGGCTCCACTGCGATTCAGTAAAGTACGAGTTCAGCAGAATTTGGTTCTAATCTAATTTCTCCTGAATGATTACTCACCTTGTTTCTCCTGAAGTCAAAAAATCAATCTGTCTCCATGTTTACTCGACCTTTGAGTTACCCTTGATAGAAGTCAAAAGATTCTCAACTCTTTTAGAGGAAAAATAAAGTTTTTCATCTCTACTTTGTGGCTAAGCATTAGCCTAACATTGTGCAAGTTTTCTAAATTCTCCAATCCCAACCTCTCCTGTTAACCTGCTCAGAATTGCATATTTCAGTGTGGTTACTGATTGCTATTCCTCTAAATGTCAAGAAATATAGGATCACTTCACTTATATAGGACCAACTACCCACTTCCCAAAATTAATCCTGTGAACTTGACTCGGCTCCAAAGCCAATGTGCACGACTTTCTTGCACCTGTACTTCATTCAAATGAAGTCTAACATGCAATTTACCTTTCTACTTACTAATTTATGTTACCAGTTGACCACGGACATGTGAATCTCACTAAATACTAAAATTGATAGTCTTTTCATTTAAATAACATTCTTCTTTCTGTCAAAGTGATTAACCCATACTTTCCTTATTATCTGTCATCTTTTTGTCCACTGCCTGTCAATGTCATGCCTATATCATCTGTGCAATTTACCATCCCATTACCAATGTAATTTGCAAGTATTGTATATAGGACATAGCCCTGATTCATGAGGCACACCTTTATTTACAGTTTCATATCTTATCTTGTTTTCTGCCCATTTGCCACTCCCATATCCAGTAATTAATATGTTGTCTTAAGTACTATCCAATATCTCCGAACACAAATCTTTCACGTGACTTCCATTAAAAATTAAAAATACACTATACCCGTTTTACAGTAGTTCAGGTGATGGAAATTCATCCTCATAGAATTCATAAATCATGGTCAAAAATGTTGAGAAACCATAAAAATGTGCAAATGCTATAATGAAGGAGAGCAAGATTAGCAGGCAGGACAGACAGGTGCACAGCAAAGAGAAAGGAAAGACCTGGTGATTTAAACAATATTTATTTCAATGCTAGAGGCTAAACAGGTAAGACAGACTCACTCAGGCCATGCTTTAGCTCGGAGGACTGAGATATTCTATCACTAAGAAGTAGATCATGGAATCAAAGAAATTGAGGAATCGGAGTTGTGCCGTCTTAGATGCAATTTACCAAAGAGGAGGTATTCGTGGTTTTACAGTGCCCTAAGGTGGATAAATCTCCAGGGCCTGACCAAGTGCATCCCCTTGTGGGAAGCTAGGGAATAAATTGTGGAGGCCCTTGCAGAGATATTTGTATCAATTTCAGCCACAGGTGGTTCCAGCAGACTGGAGGTGGCAAGGTTGTACTATTATTTAAGAAAGGCAGTGGGGACAAACCAGGAAACTAAAGGTCAATTAGCTTACATCAGAGGTGGTAAAGTTGTTGAACGGGATTGTTAGAAGTAAAATCTACCTGGATTTGGATAGGCATGGATTGATTAGGGATGGTCAGTATGGCTTGCCTTCATTGAGAATGCTATTGAGTACGAAGGTTGGGACAGCATGACACCGCTGTGCAGCTTATTGATGAAGTCACACTTGAAGTACTGAATTCTGTTCTGGTTGCCTAACTGTGGGAACAATGTCATTAACTTAAAAAGATGACGAAGAAATTCACCAGGATATTAACATGGCTTGTGGGCTTGAGTGATAGGGACGGGTTGGATAGGTTGGGACATTTTCCTATGCTGAAGGGTGGCCTTATCAATGTGTACAAAATAATAAGGGGCATGGACAAAGTGAACACTCACTCTTTTTCTCAGGTAGAGGAATCCAAATCGAGAGGGCAGAGACTTGTGGTGAGAGATTTTAGAGGAATGTTCAGAACAACTTTCACTCAGAGGGTGGTCCAGAATTACAATGAGCTGTCAGTGTAAGCAGATAGAATTAAAATTTCTAAAAGATGGGAAGATATCTGGTCGGAAGTGTGTATGTGCAAAATGTGGCAAATTAGATTTACCCAGTATACTAATGCATTTGATATTGACATGGCAGGTGGAGATGATTGTTTCAGTTGTGTATCGTTCTATGACCCTATGACTTGTATTTATGTATGACCAAGCCAGGAAGCTTTCAGTCCTAATAAATTTGTATATTATCAAACTGAAAACTCAAAATTTCCATTCAATTACACTGGGCTGTGCCGTTGAGCCTTGGTCACCTTGAAACCATGTCTCCATAGTGAGGATTAGTTTAAACCCATTAATCTCCCTCTATGCCACTAATTCATTGATCTTATGAATGTTCTGTGCTTTCAGATAAAGGATCCTTCATTTTGACCCCTTACTGCTTTCACTATTTTTACCCTATTAGCTGCTACATAAGTGCTTGATTACTGTTACGTGCTGTGTAATTTGCTATTCCACTCCAATGATCAATTACCTTTGCTATTATTTTGTCCCCTTCTCTGAAACTTTCCTCCACCCCCCTCAAATTATTAACTTTCTTTACAACCGTTGTTTTTTGATTCTACCAATAAATTTGTTCCAGTCTTATTTAGTATTGGAGAAAGCAGTACAAATGTCTGTTTGCACCATTCTTCCAAGAAACCCACATTCTTCTGCACTGACCAAAATATATTTTCGGCAGGTCACATATTGAATATTGCTGGAATCAAATTATGCAGTGAACATATCAATTATCATTACACTAGACAACCACTTCCCTGAGGACACAGCTTCCTTTTTCAATTAAGTACTGCACAGCACTTAATTGCCACAGAATTACAATATATTTTCTGCCAAAAATATACATGAATCAATGCACTGTGGTGAATAGATCACAGAAGTTGAGCAAAGGTACACTCTCCAAATCAATGACTCAGCAAAGTTTGTGCAGTTGACATTAGGTCTCTGTCTAAGACGCCAATAACAGACGATTGGCCGTACGATTGCTTGCTCTATTTCCAATAATTACTGCTTCTGTCAGATTTCCAGTTCCTGCCAGGTTTTGAATTTGCTTATACCTAACAAAAAAAAAGCATTCCTTAATAGTTTTATTACATCATCTACAGAAAACATCTCTTCTGACGGCATCAGTTGTTTTCTATACTGCTTGCCCAGGCAGTGCTGAGGCATTTTCTTGAATCACAGTAGTCTGTGAAATGGAGGTGTGAATAAATAGCACATATAAGTATTCCTATCCTGTGACAATGAATCATGATGATACATATACAAGTCAACAATGATTTGTTCTTGTATTGTACTTTTCACATCCTATGTGCCCCATAGACGATTGTCAAACACAATTTGACAGTAAGTCACATAATAAAAATGTGAACTCTCTGCCCTTGTGTTTCAGCATGCTCCAGGCACAATCTCCCTCAGAGATGCATTGTGCAATGACTACCTGTCATCAAAAATTCCATTGATCCTTGAATAGTTCCCACAATCATAGGTTTGCAAATGTAATGACTCTGCTTAAGAAAGGAAGGAGCAAATAAATGGGGGATTTACAGACTAAGCCTGTCACCAACTGTGAGGAAAATGCTCGAATCTATTATTAAGGAAGTGGTAAGAAGCACTTAGAAAGTAATAACAGGCTATGGCAGAGTAAACATGAATTTCTGAAAGGGGAAATTATATTTGTCAAACCTGTTAATGTTTTTGAAATTGTAACTGGCAGAATAGTTAAAGGAGAAACTTGCAATGATGTGGTGTTCTCAGATTTGGACTAAAGATTGATTCATGGACATATGAAGACTGATTCCTGGGATGTCAGGACTTTCATATGAGGAAAGATTGGATAGACTCGGCTTGTACTCGCTGGAATTTAGAAGATTGAAGGGGGATCTTATAGAAACTTACAAAATTCTTAAGGGGTTGGACAAGCTAGATGCTGGAAGATTGTTCCCGATGTTGGGGGATGCAGAACGAGGGGTCACAGTCTAAGGATAAGGGGGAATTCCTTTAGGACCGAAATGAGGAAAACATTCTTTACACAGAGAGTCGTGAGTCTCTGGAATTCTCTGCCACAGAAGGTAGTTGAGGCCAGTTCATTGGCTACATTTAAGAGGGCGTTAGATGTGGCACTTGTGGCTAAAGGGATCAGGGGGTATGGAGAGAAGGCAGGTACGGGATACTGAGTTGGATGATCAGCCATGATCACATTGAATGGCGGTGCAGGCTCGAAGGGCCGAATGGCCTACTCCTGCACCTATTTTCTATGTTTCTATGTTTCTATGTTTCTATATATTGGGAATTTATCTATTAAGCTTTGGAGGCTCGGTTACTGAGAAGATATAAGGAAACAATCAATAGATTTTTTTTAATATGAAAGGAGTCCAGGAATATAGAGCAAGTCAGAAAGTGGCAGTATGGTCAAAGTTCAGTTTTTTTTATAAAATAGCAGAGTGGATTTGAGGGGTCAAATGACATACTCCTGTTTCTATCTCATATGTTCTTATTTTCCAGCATGGAT
The DNA here is from genome assembly GCA_963514005.1 of Raja brachyura. The sequence continues at coordinate 102,790,390 of OY740781.1, read as the reverse complement.
AGAGGTTGGGAACCAAGAGGTCCAAAATAGTGTGACACAAGAAGCTGCAGTTGCTGGAATATGGAGTAAAATTGGATATCAATTATGTGCTTCACACAAATGTCACAGACCACTTGCCAGTGTCATCTGGATGACCAGCAACAGAGCCCATCTGTTTGATGTTCTGGGTCATTCTATGACAATGTTGAACTTGATGGGGAAAGTAGTGTTGTAGCAGAGACCTCTGCTGGATTGATAGGAAGCTGATCAGAATATTAGATACAGTTATCCTTTCCCGTTCCCTGCCTTCCACTGAGAAAAGGTGTAACTCTCAAGTCCTTTTGCACCTTGATTTCTTAATCGTCTCCCTATTTAGAAAATAATCTAGCCTTTGTTCCGACTACCAAACTGCATGACCACACACTTTGCCACGCTGTATTCAATCTGCCACTTCTTTGCCCACTCGCCCAACCTGTCCAAGTCCTTCTGCAGACACCCTGCATCCTCTACATTACCTGCCTCTCCATCTATCTTCATATCATCCGCAAACTTGGCTACAAACTCTTCAATTCCAGCATCTAACTTATTGATATACAATGTGAAGTGTAGCGGCCCAAACACCGATCCCTGCGGAATACCACTAGTCACTGACAGTCAACCATGAAAAGACCCTTTATTCCCACTCTTTGTCTTCAGCCATTCAGCTAATCTTCTATCCATGCTTGTGTCTTCCCTTGAATACCATGGGCTCTTATCTTCTTTGGCAGCCTCACGTGTGGCACCTTATCAAAGACTTTCTGAAAATCCAGGTATACAACATCCACTGACTGTCCTTAGTCTATCCTGCTATTTACTTCCTCAAAGAATTACAATTGATTTGTTAGGCAACATCTCCCTTTCATAAAACCATGCTGACTTTGGCCTATTTTATCATGTGCCTTTAAATACTTAGAAACCCCAGCCCTAATAATAGACTTTAAAATGTTACCAACCACTGAAGTCAGGCTAACTGGCCTATAGTTTCCCTTCTTTTGCTTCCCCCTTTCTTGAACAACGGAATGACATTTGCAATTTTCCAGTCCTCTGGAACCACTACTGACTATTGAAAGATCACCACTAATGCCTCCACAATCTCTAAAACTAACTCTTTCAGAACCCTGAGGTGTAGTCCATCTGGTTCAGCTTCAGACCTATCAGCTTCCCAAGCACCTTCTCCTTCGTAATAGAAATTCCACTAACTTCTGCCCCCAACTCTTCTGAATTTCAGGCAGGTTGCTTGTGTTTTCCGCTGTGAAGGCTGACACAAAAATCTTGTTCAATTCACTTTTTTATTTATCATTACTACTTCTCCAGCATAATTTCCCAGTGGTCCAGCATCCATTCTTGCCTCTCTTAGTATATCTGAAGAAACCTTTACTATTCTCTTTTATATTATTGGCTAGCTTACCTTTCAACTTTCAACTTTCCTTCCCGTATTACCATTTTATTTACCTTCTGTTGGTTTTTAAAAGCTTCCCAATCCTCTAGCTTCTCGCTAATCTTTGCAATATTATATGCTTTCTCTTTTAGTTTTATGTTATCTTTGACTTTCTTTATCAACCATAGTCGCCTCATTCTCCCCTTAGAAGTCCTGCGTCTTCCACATTACTCCCAGAAATTCCCACCATTGCTGCTCCACCTTTATTCCGGCTAAAGTTCGCTTTCTAACCAACTTTAGCCAGCTCCTCCCTCATGCCTCTGCAGTTAACTTTACTCAACTGTAATACCAATACATCTGGTTTCATCTTCTCCCTCTCAAACTGCACGTTGAATTTAAGTATATTATGGTCACTTCCTCCTAGGGGATTCCTTTACCTTAAGCTCCCTATTCAAATCTAATATGTTATGCAAGAGTTTCTATGCTGTGTTGGTCTAAGAAGGTATAGGAGTTTGAAAACCAATATCTCCAAGTCAAATAACAGCCTTTTCCCCAACAACTATCAGACTTTTGAACACTAAAAACACTAACTAAATTTCAAATTACAAACTCTCTTGGTTGCACTAGGAACTTTGCACCAGGAATTCCATAAACCCATCACCCTCTATGTGGAAAAAGTTGCCCCTCAGGTTTCTATTAAATCTGGTTGAGACCCTTTTTCAGTCTGAAGAAGGGTCTTGGCCCTAACCGTCACCCATTCCTTCTCTCCAGAGATGCTGCCTGTCCCGCAGTGTTACTCCAGCATTTTGTGCGTACCTTCGTGCTAAATGTTTAAACCCGAATAACGTTATAATGCCAGTTTATATTAATTATATTATATTAATTGCGTAACCTAAGTATATAACTATGCTTATTTGTGGATAATAGCATTGAATAATTGCATTTAACAAAGCAAAGGAAAAACTAATAATCCTTTTATAGCTTAAAATCAACTCATTTTCAAAACCTTATCTACAAACTGCATGACAGCTTATGAAGAAAGTAAATTAAGTCTATAATCTTCCACTAACAAAATGATTTAATTATTATGCCACACTGCCAAGATAGCTTGGGGAATTAGATTCATCATCTTCGAAATGCTGCTTCAATGAAGCTTATTTCACAGTTGTCAGAACAATTTAAACCTTTTCTTTGACTGACTGAAAATTACCTACATATATTTTAGACTGAGATGTCATTCTATAGAGTTTTGGATCAATTCACTTCCCTTGCATGACAGTTTCAAATTGTGACATGAGGCAAAGGGAATTGGGATATTTGGATGTGAATGTGAAATTGAGCTTTTGGTGTAAGTGAGGTTTTGAAGCAGCATTAGTCATCGCACATTTCCTGCATGAAGCCATGCAGGCTGGTGCTCCATTTCATTAGTATTATTATATTGGTGTCTGGGCAGCTATTATCTTGAACAGTGATCCAGTTGCTTGCAATTCATGGGAAAGTGCCAAGAACTCTGGAATCGGCTTTCTCCTCCACCCCCAAACTACTAATGAACTGGAGATGGTTCTTCCCCAGCTCTTTCTCAACTATTCTCCAGATTCAATCCCCTCCGGGAGTCTCATGCTGATGTGTATTGTTGCAGCAATTTTTTTAGCAACCACATTAAAGTCGGCAGAGCTCTTGGAATGAACTCGTACCGTGGGACAGGGCTATAAGTGTTGCCTCACAAATGTCTTATACAACTGGAACATAACCTCCTAACTTCTATAACGTGTTGACTGATGATGGCAATGTGTCAAAAGCCTTATTGACCATCCTTTCTACCTGAGTTGCCACTTTTAATAAACTATATACTTCTACTCCTAGATCCCTCTGTTCTACAACACTCCACAGAGTCCTACCATTTACGGTGCTGGTTTTGCCCATGTTCGTCCTCCCAAAATGCAACACCACACAATTTTCTATATTAAATTCCATCAACCATTCCTCAGTCGACCTGCCCAACCGATCGAGATCTTGTGCAAAAAATATGGGTACGAGTTGGGAATGGGCTAGATTAAAAATCAAGCCTTGATTGCAGTGAATAACAGAGCAGTATCTGTGGGGAATATGGGCTACTGCTGCTTTTAGTTCTGACACATGTATGCTCTGTTGTAACAGCTCTGTCAAAATTCTGAATGCATTATTAAAGTTGATACTTTCAAAATACCTTTGCTTTTCTTTCCTAAGCCCTTGTATTAGAATAGATTTTATGGTATTTACTTGTGCAGTTGCAAGGTTATATAATTCAATCTAATTATTCATAATGCATTAAAGGCTTGAAAGGCTTGAGACTGTAGATTTAGCTCTTAGGACTAGAATCAAGGGATATGGGGGGAAAAGCAGGAATGGGGTTGATCAGCCATGATCATACTGAATGGTGATGCTGGCTCGAATGGCCGAATGGCCTATTTCTGCACCTATTTTGCTATGTTTCTAAGAAGCAATAACCTTAGTCATACAAAGCAATGATCAAGGTTTCATTATTTAATTTGTGTTCCAATTGTGTTCTTCTGTAGATGTTTGTCAAAAAATTAATTGATGCAACAAAATGGATGATCAATTTTGGGCTTTTTTGGGGGCTGCAAATGAGCCAAAGCTAGATTGAAATTTGACCCAGGTCTAAAATAAATGAAATAAAAATCAGTGTGCTGTTCCCTGGCATTTTGGTAATGAAATAGTTTAGAGTACATCCAGGGTGAGTAAACTGGATTGGTTAGAGGCCAACAATCTGGACTGCTTGGGTCGAAGCTACAGCAATATTTACTTATACATTGTTCTTTTGAATTTGATGAACCTGATTTAATAACTATAAGTCATAAATTGATCAGTAAAGATTTATCCAAGAAGTAAAGATTTAAATTTATTTTGTATATTTTATGTTCTCAGGACGTGCCACAGTATGCAGAGCCAATTAAGTATTTTTGAAGGATGGTCACTGATGTAAAGTGGAAAAACATAATGGCCAATTTTTAAACAATGGATTATTTAACAGGACTATTTCCACGGTAATATAATCGATTATTCTTTAACAATCCACTCAAAATCGTGTAAAGCAAGTCAAGTTTCTGTTCTTGTTATGTTGTAATGTAAAGCATGTATAATTTGGCACACCTTCTGTTGCAGGGATGATTTGGGACTTAATGTATAAATGGGAAGATGAGTGAAATGGCCACCGCAAAAAAATACAAATGCTGTAGTAAATGAGAAGTTGTCTTGTTGCGTCTGGCGTGCACAGCCTAAAGTTGCAGGACAACTTGTTCTATTTGATCTTATTTGATTGTGCACGTCGGGTTGATTGCATTCGTCGAAACAAGGTGGACCACGTGAAGGTTGCAATCTCTCACCCCAGAAGTTGTCTATGCACAAACATAACCAAAGAAAATAATCAACCATTTAATTGCAATAGTTTAATTCATAACATGAATATTAATGTTAATGGCAGTGCGGTGTTAATTCTGTTAAAATTAAAACAGGATTATTTAAATAGACCAGACCTATTCAAAACAGTGATGCTGCTATGCTTATTTATTCGCGCTTACGGCAGTTACTCTTACACAAAATGGAGAGGCAATCAATTGACCGCATTACAATCATCATTTACAGTAGGTAGGGTGGTTTGACTCCACAAGGGCCTTTGGGAATATAAATTCAAGTAATTCATAAATCTGGATGAGTAAGGAGGCTAATCTCAATAATGACAAGCACTGCCTTGCCAAATTTGTTATTTAAAAACCCATTTGCTTCCCTAATGTCCTTTGGGACAGGAAATTTGCCATCCTTCCGTGGTCTGGCCTATTTGTCGCATCAGACTTATCAAAGCAGTTGATTCTTAACTACCCTTTCGGTTCGGAGACAATCAGAGATGGACAATAAAAATGGGAGTCCTTGAAGTAATGAGATAAAATGTTAAAAGCACCATAGTTGAGTTTTATGACAATGGGACAGAAGGGAATTATGGAAATATTTCATAAATAGTGTTGTGATTGTTATGGAGATGTGTACTCATTACTGTTAATGAATACACATTCACACACAAGTTCAGCAAGATATAGAGCTCCAACTGTCTGCTTTTAAGAAGTTGAAAAGTAATTCTGAAGGTTCAAAAATAGGATGTGAATGGATTGTTGATAAAACATTGAATGAGTGAAATAGAGTTAGAGCACCAAATGAATGCTGTTCAAATTCTCCATCACAGCTTTGTCACCTTAATCCGACTACTTCAACTCCCTGGATTCACCTCCTCCATGCTCAGTAATTATCAGCACATCTCCTGTCTCCATATTCTATCAGAAAGCAAACCCAGACGCCCTTATTATTGTTGCGCAGTCACTTCTGTGTGTCAATATTGTTCATGATTGTTTAATGTCCTTGTGTCTTGCCTCGCTAAATGTGTCTTACATCTAAATCTCTAAATATCATGGTAGGGAGATTTGCTAGAGTTACTCAGAAGTATTAAGCTAGTGTGACAGGAGAGTGGCAGCCAAAGTGGCAGTGTAACATATGAGAAAGTTGATGCAAATATAGAAGATAAACTGAGAAACCCAGTAGGGAGTGAAGGGCCTGTCCCACTTTCACACCTAATTCACAACCTTTTTTACTCGTAAACATTTTTCATCAGGTTTTAAAAAACGCCACGACCTACTTGATACCACGAGTACCTACGACCAGCATTACAACCTGCTACGACCTACCTATGACCTCCTACAACCTCGTCATGACCATGCTGCGACTATGAGTCAAAGGACAAACTCGGCAGAGGTCGTGAATTAGGTCGTGAAAGTGGGACAGGCCCTTGAGGAAAGTGTATAAGATAAATCTGTATTTATTTCAATGCAAGAAGACAGATGAAAATCGGGGCATGGATAGGTACATGGGATTTTGATAATATAGCTCTTACCGAAATGTGGTTGGATGATGAGCAGGAATGACTGCTCAATATTCCAGGGTACAGATGCTGCAGACGTGATCAACGTGTCAGCCAATGAGCTTAATGTCAGTGGTGGGAGCGGGTGGGGGGGGGGGGGTTGAGGAGGCGGGGAGGAGTTACTGGAAGGGTTTCTGAATCTATCTGCATTTAGCTAAAGCAAAGACTGATCAGAGATGGTCACCATCTCAAGAATTTATCTCATGAATTTGATTGTTCTTTGAAGAAATGACCATTGACAAAAGACAATTGATGTGGGGAGGATGGTAGATGTTGGCTACATGGACGTTGACATGGTCCAACATGGTTGGCTAGTCAAAAAAGGTACCGCACATGGCTTATAGGGTAATCCCTGGCAGGAAGAGGATGGTTGGTGTAAGGAAAGAGCTGCCAGTAGAAGTGGTAGAGAAGGGTATAATTTCGATTTCAAAGATGTTTGGAGGTACATAGATATAAAAGGTTTAGAGGGATATGGGCCAAACATAGGCGAGTAGGACTAGCTCAGTTTAGCACCTTGGTCGGCATGAGCAAGTTGGGGCAAAGGGCCTTTTTCCATGCTGTGTAATACTGACTCTCCAAAATATTACTTCTGACCAACTTCAAGTACATCTCATATCCTGTCCTGTGGTGTATCAAGTTTTGTTCAGATTGATGCTATATTTTACAAGTTATTCACATTTTCAACTTCATAAAATCTAGGAGGAGAGGGGTGAGAAGAGGGAGGGTGAAGAGGAAAGGGAGGGAGTGTTGGGGGATGAAGGGGAATGAGCCGCACCTGCAAGGTTGGTGGCTATGGGAGAGTGGTGCAATATTGTGTTGGGGGACGGGTTGCGTTGGGGGAACGGGTGAGTGGTGGAAACAGCTTGCGTTGGGGGAACGGGTGAGTGATGGAATATTGTGTGGTGAAGACTGGGCCCAATGGGTCCCACTTGGTCTAGTTAGTAATAGACTCTAAGGGTAGTTGATTGCAATGTAGGAGAATAAACTGGAAAAATGGTTAACACAGGCTCATTGTGCTGATATCATTGCTTATGACACAATGATCTTAAAATGGGTGAGATACCAGGAGGTGCCTGGAATATATATAAAGGCAATTATAACCCATGGATCCTCTGAAATCCATGAAGTAGTCACTTTATTTTTAAAGTCCAATTGAGGAAACTTAAAGTTTATTTTAGTTTTTACTTCTCAAGAATAGAAAAAATGTATTAAACCACTTGATATGTACCAGATCTAATTAAATAAAAGGAACAGAGGAACTCTGTTATACATTTAAATCATGATAGGCTGATAAGTACGAGTGTCTCATAAAAAATTCAAGACCAAGTGCAAACACTGCTTTGAAAGCAATATAACGATTCAAACTCTGATGAATAGGTCAGTTATTTTAGCTGAAACAATTAAATAAGTATGACAGCATCAAATGACTAGCAATCATCTACATTGATCCCAATTCTTTCCAAAATTGAGCTCAGAAATAAGCCACCAATTTAAATTCACTCTTATTTGACAAGGCTAGGTCAGTTATTATCTTACTACCTGCGTCAGAGCTAAATTGGCAGCGATGTCCTTCAGGACTCTACCTGCTCTTTCAAGGGTGTCTCTACCGATCCAATCGATAGACAGCGAAGTCTCCCACCTAGAGTACATGCAGTGCCTTTGTTAGTATCAGTAATGCTCAAAACGATGCTCAATAAGGAGGGTTGCCACTCAGCTGAGGACAGAACAGTTGGTGGTAATAAGCAGAATAAGCGCCCATATTTGGCAGGAAGCCATCCAATTCCGTTGGTCTGGACTTTACTTCTCTGTACTCAGTGGTAATGCCCACAAATACTGGAGAGGAGGTCAGTAATATCTCCTTGTTGGCGTCACATGTAGAACCTGCGACTTTGCGGATCACATTAATGTGCATTTTACTATTGGTTTCAACCATCGACAAGTGTTCACAACAAATCATTGATTATCATGGATCACTGTTGGTGTTGTGACATGGCTATTCCTTTTCTCCACAAAGTTGAGTATTTTGCCTGCCAGTTAGTTTGTAAGTGGAATGTCATGACTATGGATCTTCCCTGGTTCTGACTGTACTTCTGAACGTACCCAGTTGTTGCTACAGCGAACGTGCTCAACGATGCATCCAACGCTTCATACTGGACATTTCCATCCCCTCCAAAGTGGTCACTCCACCTATAATATCTTCCCATCCAGACACCTTTCTGCCTTCCCTCTGCAACTCTGTGGTTCACTCATTCCTTCACACCCAAACCAGCCCCTCCACAGGTACTTTCCCCTGCAAACACGGGGGATGTAACGCCTGTCCCTATAATACATCCCTTACCTCCATCCAGGGACTCCAGCATTTCTTCCAGTTGAGACAAACATTCACGTCCATCTCCTTTAACCTCATCCACTACATCTGATGTTTTCAATGTGGCCTCCTGTACATTGACGAGACCAAGCATAAACTCAGCGACCGTTTCACAGAACACTTGCACTTGGTCCGCCAAGGCCCACTGGATCTCCTGGTTTACTTTAGACCTTAGACATATATACAGTGTGGAAACAAGCACTTCGGCCCACCAAGTTCATGCCAACCAACGATCACCCCATACACCAGCACTATCCTACACACTACGGACAATTTACAGAAGCCAATTTACCTCCAAACTTGTATGTCTCTGGAGTGTGAGAAAAAACCCGAGCACCCAGAGAAAACCCATGCAGTCACAGAGAAACATACAAACTCCATATAGACAGAGTCCGTATTCTGAACTAAACCCGGGTCTCTGGCGCTGTAAAGTAGCAAATCTACCACTGTGCGGCAATTGCTGGTGCTAACCATTCTAATTCTCATTCCCATTCCCATATCGACCTTTCTCTCCTGGGTCTGCTCCATTGCCACAGTGAAGGCATATGCAAATGGGAGTAACAGCCCTCACATTTCGCTTGGGTAGCTTACAACTCTAACTAACCCCCTTTCTCCTTCCCCCTAACCCTTCTACCCCAGCCTCACAATCCGCAACTCTTCAAATCTCACATCTACTGTTCTTGTCTCTGCCCATCATTCCAATTATCTTCCTGTCATAACCCCCGTTTCCACCCTCACCCTCGCCCATCCACCTCGTCTGTGTCAACCTGTTTCCTGCCACGTTTTGTGTTGCCTCTCCCTTTTTCCGGCTTTCTTCTCCTCCCCTACAATCAGTCTGAAGAAAAGGCTCAACCCGAAACATCACCTAGCATTGCTCTCAAGAGATGTACCTGACCTGCTGAATTATTCCAGCACATTTTGTCCTATTGTATAATAATTACTAGTATCTGCAGTTCTTTGTTTCTATCGTTCCTGCGAATATCTCCAATATTAATCATGAAACTGCCTGTTTGTTCAGTAATATACCTAAGGATATCTGCTATGCTTGGCCCTAGTTTGAGCTATGTGCAACTTAAGAGGCATTAGAATGGTTGACTGACATGGTCTAACAAATTATCCAGTTCTAGATACTGTGAAACATAGAGACATAGAAACATAGAAAATAGGTGCAGAAGTAGGCCATTCGGCCCTTCGAGCCTGCAACACCATTCAATATGATCATGGCTGATCATCCAACTCAGTATCCCTTACCTGCCTTCTCTCCATACCCCCGATCCCTTTACCCACAAGGGCCACATCTAACTCCCTCTTAAATATAGCCAATGCACTGGCCTCAACTACCTTCTGTGGCAGAGAATTCCAGAGATTCACCACTCTCTATGTGAAAAATGTTTTTCTCCTCTCGGTCCTAAAAGATTTCCCGCTTATCCTTAAACTGTGACCCCTTGTCCTGGACTTCCCCAACATCGGTAACAATCTTCCTGCATCTAGCCTGTCCAACCCCTTAAGGATTTTGTAAGTTTCTATAAGATCCCCCCTCAATCTTCTAAATTCTAGCAAGTACAAGCCGAGTCTATCCAGTCTTTCTTCATATGAAATGCCTGACATCCCAGGAATCAGTCTGGTGAACCTTCTCTGTACTCCCTCTATCACAAGAATGTCTTTCCTCAGATTAGGAGACCAAAACTGTACACAATACTCCAGGTGTGGTCTCACCAAGACCCTGTACAACTGCAGTAGAACCTTCCTACTCCTATACTCAAATCCTTTTGCTATGAATGCTAACATACTATTCGCTTTCTTCACTGCCTGCTGCACCTGCATGCCTACTTTCAATGACTGGTGTACCATGACACCCAGGTCTCGTTGCATCTCCCCTTTTCCTAATCGGCCACCATTCAAATAATAGTCTACTTTCCTGTTTTTGCCACCAAAGTGGATCACCTCACATTTATCCACATCTGCCATGCATTTGCCCACTCACCCAGCCTATCCAAGTCATCTTGCAGCCTCCTAGCATCCTCCTCACAGCTAACACTGCGCCCCAGCTTCGTGTCATCAGCAAACTTTGAGATGTTGCATTCAATTCCCTTGTCCAAATCATTAATATATATTGTAAATAGCTGGGGTCCCAGCGCTGAGCCTTGCGTCACCCCACTAGCCACTGCCTGCCATCCTGAAAAGGACCCGTTCACTCCTACTCTTTGCAAACATAGGCAAGAAATGTAGGCCCAATCAACATCATTCACATCCAGTGAATAAATACACCAAATAATTTTACGTTATCTGCCACAGAAATTGTTTTGGCTGGCACAGTTGCTGTCTTACAGTGCCAGAGACCCCAGTTCGACCCTGACTATGGGTGCTGTCTGTATGGAGTTTGTACATTCTCCCTGTGATCACGTGGATTTTCTCCAATTTCCTCCCACACGCCGAAGACGTATAGAATTGGAGGCTAATTGGCTAGGTAAAATTGTAAATTGTCCCCAGTATATGTAGGATATTGTTAGTGTATGGGGATGGCTGGTTGGCATGGACTCAGTGGTTCGAAAGGCCTGTTTCCACACTGTAACAGCAAACTAAACTAAAGATGTATTGCTGCATTCTTGTTTCTACAATTGCAAGGATTTATAGTCAGATTTTGCAAGGAAACCAATTTTGTATTTAAATTAACAATAATGCAGAACGTGGGTGAAATAAAATGTACTCAATGTCAAAGGCTCGTAGAAAACTGCTGTGGGAATCACCTCTATAATAGGGAAACCTTTGAAAGCTGGTGTGAAGATATAGTTACAGATGAATGGAGATTTGCCATTGGCAGCATAATTCTGTCTTTGCATAAAAACATTTTTCATTCCTAATTGAAGTATGCCTTCAATATCACAGGTATTAGAATGATAGAATTTCATAAGGTACATCCTTTGTTCATGTTGACTGATTGTCTTGAAGGTCAACACTGATGTTAGATTTCAAGAACGTTTTAAATAAACAGGCTATATTCCTGCAACAATTGCCCAACCTTATGTTGTAATAATGTGGGTCACTGCAGAACTCAGACAGCTCCGACGGTCTAAAGAGGCGGCCTACAGGAGTGGGGATGCAGACCTCTAAAGGCAGGCCAAGTACAAGCTGAGAAGAGGATCAGAGCTGCCAAGGAAAGGTACTCTGAGAAGTTGAGAAGCAAGTTCACAGCTAGTGACTCTTCTTCAGTATGGAAGGGCTTGCAAGAAATTACCAGCTACAAGAGGAAAGACTCCCGCTCTTTGTACAATCATCAGCTGACCAATGACCTGAATGAGTTTTACTGCAGGTTTGAACATCAGAAATGTAATCCTGGTATCTCTGGTACCCTCCCCAACCAACACAGCCAGACCCCAGTCTACAAAGAATGGACCCTGCACCCTCTCCTTCCCATTCACCACTTGAGGCAAGACTCCAGTATGAAAAGACTGTCACTTAACACCCACTCACAGCCTGACCTCAGTCTGCAAAGACTGGGCCCTTCTACACCCACCCCCCTCCAATCACCACTTCACACCCAATCACCCACACCCTCTGAGCTGCAAAACATCAGTTATCAAATATCAACAATAAAAATAGAGGAGGTGGAGAGGCTTTTCAGAGGACAAAAAAGTCGGAAATCTCCAGGACCTGACAATGTTTCCCCCTCTACTCTTAAGCTCTGTGCCAAACAGCTGGAACCGGTCTATACAGACATTTTTAACCAGTCCTTGCAAACATGTATGATATAAGAGAACCCGAGGTAAAGGAACCACTTGAAGGTAGTGATCATAATATGATTAGTTTTAATCTGCAATTTGAGAAGGAGAACGTTAAATCGGAAGTGGCAGTGATGCAGTTGAACAAAGGGGACTATGAAGGCATGAGAGGGGAGCTGGCCAAAGTAGACTGGAAATGGATCCTAGCAAGAATGACGGTATAACAGGAATTTCTGGGCATAATCCGGAAGACGCAGGATAATTTCATTCCAAAAAGGAAGTAAGATTCTAAGGGCAGTAGGAGGCAACCGTGGCTGACAAGAGAAGTTAGGGATAGAATAAAATGAAAAGAAAAGATGTATAACACAGCAAAGAGTATCCAGAGGCCGGAGGATTGGGAAACTTTCATAGGACAACAGAAGGAAACAAAACGGGCAATACGGGCTGAACAGAAGAAGTATGAGGGGAAGCTGGCCAGGAATATAAAGAAGGACAGTAAAAGCTTCTTTAGATATGTTCAGGAAAAAAGAGTAGCAAAGTCAAATGTGGGTCCCTTGAAGGCAGATACGGGTGAATTAATTATGGACAACAAGGAAATGGCAGAACAGTTGAATAGGTACTTCGGATCCATCTTCACTAAGGAGAACACAAACAATCTCCCAGATGTACTGGAGGACAGACGATCTAAGGGGGTAGGGGAACAAAAAGTAATTTTCAATAGGCGAGAAATAGTATTGTGTAGGCTAATGGGACTGAAGGATGATAAATCCCCTGGGCCTGATGGTCTGCATCCCAGTATCCTCAGGGAGGTGACTCTAGAAATAGTAGATTGGTGATCATTTTCCAATGTTCAATAGATTCAGGATCAGTTCCTGTGGATTGGAGGATAGCTAATGTTATCCCACTTTTCAAGAAAGGAACGAGAGAGAAAACGGGGAATTACAGACCAGTTAGCCTGACTTCGGTGGTGGGAAAGATGCTGGAGTCAATTATGAAAGAGGTATTAATGGAGCATTTGGATAGCAGTAAAATGATTAGTCCAAGTCAACATGGATTTATGAAGGGAAATCATGCTTGACTAATCTTCTGGAAGTTTTTGAGGATGTGACAAGTAAAATGGATGAATGGGTGCCAGTGGATGTAGTGTATCTAGACTTTAAGAAAGCCTTTGATAAGGTCCCACACAGGAGACTGGTGACTAAAATTAGAGCACATGGTATTGGGGGTAGTGTGTTGACATGGATAGAAAATTGGTTGGCAGACCGGAAGCAAAGAGTAGGAGTGAACAGGTCCTTTTCAGAATGACAGACAGTGGTGAGTGGAGTGCTGCAAGGCTCGGTGTTGGGGCCGCAACTGTTTACCATATATATAAATGATTTGGAAGAGGGAATTAGGAGCAACACCAGCAGTTTGTGGATGACACAAAGCTGGGTGGCAGTGTAAACTGTGAAGAGGATGTTAGGAAGTTGCAGGGGGACCAGGACAAGTTGAGTGAGTGGGCAGATGCGTTGCAGATGCAGTATAATATAGATAAATGTGAGGTTATCCACTTTGGTGGCAAAAACAAGGGAGCAGATTATTATCTCAGTGGGGTTAGGTTAGGTAAGGGGGAGGTACAGCGAGACCTGGGTGCCCTCGTACACCGGTCACTGAAAGTTGGCTTACAGGTACAGCAGGCAGTGAAGAAAGCTAATGGAATGTTGGGCTTCATAACAAGAGGATTTCAGTACAGGAGTAAAGAGGTTCTTCTGCCATTGTAAAGGGCTCTGGTGAGACCACATCTAGAGTATTGTGTACAGTTTTGGTCTCCTAATTTGAGGAAGGACATTCTTGTGATTGAGGCAGTGCAGCGTAGGTTCACGAGATTCATCCCTGGGATGGCGGGACTGTCATATGAGGAAATATTGAAAAGACTAGGCTTATATTCACTGGAGTTTAGGAGGATGAGAGGTATCCTATAGAAACATATAAAATTATAAAAGGACTGGACAAGCTAGATGCAGGAAAAATGTTCCCAATGTTGGGTGAGTCCAGAACCAGGGGCCACAGTCTTAGAATAAAGGGGAGGTCATTTAAGACTGAGCTGAGAAAAAAACTTTTTTACCCAGAGAGTTGTGAATTTATGGAATTCCCTGCCACAGACGGCAGTGGAGGCCAAATCACTGGATGGATTTAAGAGAGAGTTGGATAGAGCTCTAGGGGCTAGTGGAGTCAAGGGATATGGGGAGATGGCAGGCACGGGTTATTGATAGCGTACGATCAGCCATGATCACAATGAATGGTGGTGCTGGCTCGAAGGGCCGAATGGCCTCCTCCTGCACCTATTTTCTATGTTTCTATGTACTGTCCCTGCCTGCTTCAAAGTCTCCACTATTGTCCACAAGTAAGGATTACTTGTCTTAATGACTATAGGCCTGTCGCACTGACCTCTGTAGTCATGAAGACACTTGAAAGTCTTGGTGCTGGTTGGCCAAGCTGAAAATTATCACAATCCCCCAGCTGGACCCTCTGCAGTTTGCATATCGGGCCAATAGATCTGTGGATGATGCAGTCAACCTGGGCCTGCACTTCATCCTACAGCACCAAGACTGCCAGGGGACCTATGCAAGGATCCTATTCTGCATTCAACACCATTGTGCCAGAGCTACGACACTCCAAACTTTCCGAGTTGATTGTGCCTGAACCCCTCTGTCAGTGGATCACCAGATTGCTGACAGACAGGAAGCAGTATGGGAGGATGGGAGAGCACATCTCGAACTCGCAAATGCTCAGCATAGGAGCACCGCAAGGCTGCGTACTCTCTCCTCTCCTCTCTCTACACTAACGACTGCACCTCCACAGACACCTATGTCAAGCTTCTCAAGTTTGCGGACGATATTGGACTGATTGGACTGATCCAGGATGGGGAGGAATCTGCCTACAGACAGGAAGTGTCACAGCTGGCGTCCTGGTGCAATTGCAACAACCTGGAGCTCAATGCTCTTAAGACAGTGCAATTGATTGTAGACTTTAGGAGAGCTTCCCGTCCCCTCACCCCACTCACCATCAACAACATCACAGTCACATCTGTGGAGTCTTTTAAGTTCCTGGGAACCATCATCTCCAAGGTCCTTAAGTGGGGGGCTACCATCGACTCCACAGTAAAAAAAGCACAACAAAGGATGTACTTCTTATGGCAGCTGATGAAGCATAATCTGCCACAGGCAATGATAGTCCAATTCTACATAGCCATCACAGACTCTGTTCTCACTTTCTCCATCATGGTCTGGTTTGGCTCAGCCACTAAGCACGACACCTGGAGGCTGCAGCGAATCGTTCAATCAGTAGAGAAGGTTATTGGTTGCAACCTTCCCTCCATTGATGAACTGTACACTGCAAGGGCCAGGAAGCGTGCGAGCAAGATCATCTCTGACCCCTCTCACCCTGGCCACAAACTCTTTGAATCACTTCCCTGTGGAAGGTGACTCCAGGCTGTCAAAGCTGCCACAGCCAGACAAAAAAAACAGTTTTTATCCACGAGTAGTTGCTCTACTCAGCAGTCAAAAATCTGTAGCCTCCCTTTGATCTCGTATTTTGTTGGTTCACGTGCTTAATCATTGGTGTTTTATCATTAATGTTTTATTATTATTAATGTTCAGTGTTTTCTGAGTCATTCGTAACTGTCACTGTATGTCATGTTGTTACTTGTGCACCAAGGCAAATTCCTTGTATGTGAATACATGGCCAATAAACTTACTTACTTATGTAGGCAATTATTTCAATGCTTCAGAATTTCTGCCAGCCACACAGTATTACAGCAGGTCACTGAGAATTTTCCTTTTTATACTTTTGCAAATTTCTGAAACTGCGACTGCATTTTGACATCCATAATTGCTATTTGAATAGTGACCACTGTAAATTTTAGATTTATCAATTTCTATGGAAAAAACAAATCATAGATAATCACAACACACAAACACTCTCGGAAGCCACCTTGCCAATTCCTCTCAGAAACTCAGAGAGTATATTCCATTCCATTCCTTCTTCAGACAATTCCCTTGTCCAAAGTTGCACTGATGCCAGGCCAAATACATCTCACAAGAGATAAATAATACAAACCAACCAAGTGTTTGAAGAGAATGCTGAGCCCAATATAAAAAGATGTGGAGTTAATTGCTGCAAGATGCCCTGGGATAAGAATTAAAGTCTGCTCTGTATGCGTGGATGTGAGCATAACGAGATCAAGGGGCTTGGACAAGAGTTAATGAGTAAATCAGATGTTATGATTCTTGATACGATAAATACTTCAGGAATTGTCAGATGAGAGGAAATTCAATTACTGTTTGAGATGTAATACATCGCAATAGACAATAGACAACAGGTGCAGGAGTAGGCCATTCGGCCCCGTGAGCCAGCACTGTGATTCAATGTGATCATGGCTGATCATCCCCAATCAGTACCCTGTTCCTGTTTAAGAAGGAACAGCAGATGCTGGAAAATCGATGGTAGACAAAAGTGCTGGAGAAACTCAGCGGATGCAGCAGCATCTATGGAGCGAAGGAAATAGGCAACGTTTCGGGCCGAAACCCTTCTTCAGACTGATGTAGGGTTGGGGGGGGGGGGCGCGGGGAGGAAAAAGGAGAAAGGAAGAGGAGGAGCCCGAGGGCTGAGGGAAAGCTGTGAAGGGAACGAGACAGCAAAGGTTACCGGAAATTGGAGGTCAATGTTCATGCCGCTAGGGTGCAAACTGCCCAAGCGGAATATGATGTACTGCTCTTCCAATTTCCGGTGGTGCTCACTCTGGCCATGGAGGACACCCAGGACAGAAAGGTCGGATTCGGAATGGGAGGGGGAATTGAATTATCGAGCGGAGGTGTTCGGCGAAACAATAGCCAAGCCTACGCTTGGTCTCACTGATGTAGATCAGCTGACATCTAGGGCAGCGGATGCAATAGATGAGGTTGGAGGAGATGCAGGTGAACCTCTCTCGCACCTGGAACGACTGCTTGGGTCCTTGAATGGAGTTGAGGGGGGAGGTAAAGTGTAGCATCTCTTGCGGTTGCAAGGGAAAGAGCCCGGGGAGGTGGTGGTGTGGGAGGGAAGGGAAGAGTTGACCTGGGAGTTATGGAGGGAGCGGTCTTTGTGGAAAGCAGACATGGGGGGAGATGGGAAGATGTGGCAAGTGGTGGGGCACGTTGGAGGTGGCGAAAATGACGGAGGACTATTTGTTGTATGTGATGGCTAGTGGGATGAGAGGTGAAGACTAGGGGGACTCTGCCCTTGTTACGAGTGGGGGGGAAGGGGAGAGAGAGCAGTGTTACGGGGTATTGAAGAGACCCTGGTGAGAGCCTCATCTATAGTAGGGGAGGGGAACCCCCGATCCCTGAAGAATGACGACATTTCCGATGCCCTGGTGAAGAACACCTCATCCTGGGAGCAGATGCGGTGTGGACGAAGGAATTGGGAGTAGGGGATGGAATCCTTACAGGAAGCAGGGTGGGAAGAACTGTGGTCTAGTACCCTGCTCCTGCCTTCTCCCCATATCCCCATGACTCCGCTATCTTTAAGAGCCCTATCTAGCTCTCTCTTGAAAGTATCCAGAGAACCGGCCTCCACCGCCCTCTGAGGCAGAGAATTCCACAGTCTCACAACTCTCTGTGTGAAAAAGTGTTTCTTTGTCACTGTTCAAAATGGCTTACCCCTTATACTTAAAATGTGGCCCCTGGTTCTGGAGTACCCCCAACATTGGAAACATGTTTCCTGCCTCCAGCGTGTCCAAACCCTTAATAATCTTATATGTTTCAATAAGATCCCCTCATCATTCCATCCTCCAGTGTATACAAGCCTAGTCGCTCCATTCTCTCAGCATATGACAGTCCCGCCTTCCCAGGAATTAACCTTGTAAACCTACGCTGCACTCCCTCAATAGCACAAATGTCCTTCCTCAAATTAGGGGGGCGAAACTGCACACAATACTCCAGGTGTGGTCTCACTAGGGCCCTGTACAACTGCAGAAGGACCTCTTTGCTCCTATACTCAACTCCTCTTGTTATAAAGGCCAACATGCCATTCGCTTTCTTTACTGCCTGCTGCACCTACATGCTTACTTTCATAGACTGATGAACAAGGACCCCCCAGATCCCACTGTACTTTCCCGTTTCCCAACTTGATGCCATTTAGATAGTAATCCGTCTTCCTGTTTTTGCTGATGAACAAGGACCCCCAGATCCCATTGTACTTCCTCTTTTCCCAACTTGACACCATTTAGATAATAATCTGCCTTCCTGTTTTGCTACCAAAGTGGATAACCTCACATTTATCCACATCAAAGACAAAACAATGGAAGGTTGTGTGTTTATGATTATTCTAGATCATAATGTACAAACTGCTTAAAATGTGATGAAAATACCTTTGTTGAGCACTGGTCTAATACACTCCACTAAATCTCTCAGTAGCTGGTGAATCTGTTTATTTGTGTTGTTTTCATTTCTCAGTGATATGTACACTTGTTGAGATTATTCATCTATCTCTCTAATATATCGGCAGAATTTATCTACTGGTAAATAGTTTTAAATATAATTTCACAATCAATTTTAGCATCTGTTTTGGCTATTTTCGAGGCGTTCAGCTCATGGCACTAATAGTAAGATTAAATGAGAACTTACCAGTTTGAAGTTTGATCTTGATTTTATGAGGATTTACGTTAGTGATTACGTGAAGAAGGCCCGCCAGGCCGCATGCGCAACAACCTTCAAAGCAGCGGTATGAAATCACAAATAAACAACACCGAAGTAAACAGTAAGATCAGTGACTCGAGAACTACCAGATGATCTTTTATGAGAGAGGGTTGGGCGTGGTGGGCACGTAATCACCAACGTAACTCCTCATAAAATCAAGATCAAACTTCAAACTGGTAAGTTCTCATTTAATCTTACTATTTTACTTCGGAGTCACGTGAGTGATTCCTTTGTGATTTCATGCCACAGATTACAATCTCGGCATCCCACTGCATTTGATTGACTCGAAAAAGAAATAAATGCATTAGCAATAACATTGTATTCAATGTAATGATAGGGTCTATTTAACAATGTAAACAAACAACAGTACCCCTAAAATTTTGGTACTTTAAATGTCATTGGCAAACAGCCCTGGATTGACAATTGGCCGATGATAAAAATTCTGAAACATTTGCCCATACGACGGCCGCTAAAATTTGGTTGAAGGACACATCCCTCGCTTTGACCGCCAATATAGCTGCTGACCTAGTATAATGAGATGTAAACACACTATCTAAATCATATATACTGACGTTGATGCTGACCTGGTGGAATGAGACATACAATCGTCAATGTTAATACGTGTTGCAGCCACCTTGAAAACCGACCTTCCCTTGTGTAATTGTTTATTAACTAATACACAGTGCTGAATCCATACTTCTAAGGATTCTGGTGGCCTTGATAACATAACAATGAGACCATGGGGTATTCAAAATGATCTTAAAAATCATGCCAGCCCTGGTCTGCTCTGCTAGTGTAGACCAGAATGTAAAATGTAATGGCATGAACAGCCAATTCCATCCTGTCCAGCCACAGCGTTTGCAATGTTTTGCCGTCGTTGTGCTGAAATTAGAGTCATGACTAAGGATGTAGCTGGAACCCCTTGGTGAAGTAATGTTTACACATTTACAATAACCAACTGCATAATCTTGTGATGTGAGAACTTGTATCAAGATCTTTTTAACAACTTGACATCCGGGTTGGACCCGACAATGTAGTTCCCTTATGTTACTGCTGTAACTTATCTATAACTGAACTATTGTCAATATCACTTAAAATGAACTGGAAATGTCAGTAATTTGTTTCGTATCAAATGTATTAATATTTAACAAACATTTCTGATCCCCTCAATAGAGATGTACTGCTTTTTTGGATGCTATCCATGCATACTGCAGTGAACACCCTCATGGCTAAATGTGACAACCTGAGGCATAAGTCAATCCATTGAAATTGTGTAAGTCAATAATCTTTTTACTGTGCAAAGACCAGTCTCCTGAACCACAGTGTAAAACAGCAAGTTCTTGCTTTTTGGCATTACTGTATACCGTTGTGCCATAATGCCTGATGAAGCAGGCAACATGGATGCTTGGCCAGTCCGATAGTACGAATCCAAATAAGGTCTTGCTGACTGTTTTAAGACCCAGCTAATGAGGAAGACATAAAGTCCATTCCTCCTATTGAAGCGAGAATGTATTTCTCCACACTGTTGTGTCACATATTTTTGCAAACAGTGAAACATGTATAAACATGACAAACATTTGATGAAGTATTGAATCATGCTTTCATCATATTTTGAGATCCAACACTTATTCTGTGTTATCATCAATCTAAACTGGACGAAACAGCAGTGGCAAGGAGATTAATTACAGGATAGGCTTCCTAATTACCATGTGACTAACATATGTCTTTATCGTAGAGTAGCAACTTAAGTTTGAGCATGAAGAATATGTATATTCATTCAAACCTTACTTAATGATGCATTTAGTGTATATATTTAGTTGATACTAACAACTGAAGAATTGGTAGCTCATGCAATCTCCAATACCTCAGAGTAGGTGATGGTATTTGGAACTTCTTATCTGGAGTTCTAAACAGCAGTTCATAATAACTGAATTAACCAACCACACTACTGCAGCGAGTTTCAAGTTCATTGCTAAATACTGTTCATCATAGTGGCTGATAATAGATTCAGCTGATAACAGCACAAAGTTGTTAACAATGCTCTAATTGCTACTACACAATACCAGTTCCTTCATTTGCTCAGCTGCAACACAGCTGCAATATTGCCAATTACTCTTAATGAAATAATTCCAATCCCTTGCCATAAAACAGAGACAAATTAAAATAATTAAAGGTAAATCCCAATGACCAACTAACAGTTTATCCCATCCATAAACTTTACTGTTATATTATATTATCTTGGATAACCTTTGTAATGGGATTTGTACAACATGTATCTCTTACCTTATAAATTTGTTGTAGTCGGGAAATAAGTTTTATATTTGGAAAGTTCATATGCCACTCCAGCCTTAATACATGGGTGGTTTGCATGAGAACTTTTGTCTAATTTCCAACCTTGGCCATAATCCAAACCCTTAGTGTGTTGTACAAACAAATGTGGATAATACAACTTGTGAATGGTGCACTACCCATTTTGGAAGTGCTCAGGATTTCTGAGCTATCATGCTGCTCAATTCCAGTGAACCGCTACTGCCGATGAACACCTGGGGTGTGTTTCTAAATGATAACTTAGCCCGTCGTCGGCCTAATTGAATCGTCGGCCAGTCTTCTCCTGTAGAATAGACCTACCTGAATAACAGATTCAGTGGTTGGCTCTCACATCCCCCTGAAGCGTTGCTCACTGCCGGCACATGTGTGCTTGAGTATGTTTTAATGACATCTTAGAACCCGGAGTCATCTTGACCTTTTGCTCTTCCCTCCTCAGAGAGGGTGATTCGTAGGCAACCCTAACAGGCATTGCCGCAGGCCACAAATACGGATACAATCCATTGGCCTTAACCCAATAGAATATTCTACTGGAATGGAACTTTGTTGTCAGGAAAATAACTCTGACACGTGCCCTTCATCTCTTGGGTATGCCCTTCAGTCATGCCCTGAGACTCAGTGTCCGCAGGATACTGACCCATCTTAGTCTCTGCCTCCGAGAGGGAGACCTCCATAGCACTGTATGTAACAGTTGCTATATTTGGGATAGTCGTTTTCAACGCACTATCCAACCCCGGTGAGAAATTCATCCCCCTACTCCATGGGTCTCGCTCTCCTGCCCCAGTGGAGAATCATCTCCCGACTCCGTGGGCGAGTAGATATGTGTGAATTTAAGCAACTCAGTCCCAAGAGTTGCTGGTGCCGCTTTGTAAAGTCTGGCAGTTTTTGACATGAAACAGCCTTGCATCAGGCACTGCTGGTACGGCTTTTCCGTAGATCGACACTTCACACATAAAGCAGCCCAATCAGGCGCTGCTAGCACGGCTCTCCTGTAGGCCAGTAACGTTACAAGTGAACATCCCTGAAACACATGCTGCTGGCATGGCTCTCCCGTAGACCGGTACTTATATACATGAAGCAGCCTTGTCAGGTGCTGCTGGTGTGGCCTGTCCCATAGGCCTGCACATATTCCACATGAAGCAGCCCTGTCAGGCACTGCTGGCGCGGCCTGTCCCATAGGCCCGCGCAACTGCGGTGGAATCTCACTAAAACAACATTTTTAATGCACAGTTTATCTGTGAAGGGAAAAATAATTCATAGCAAACACATGCTTAAACAATTTACTTTAGTTTTTAACCCTTATAGCCCGACTCCCTGAGACAAAAATAGGGCTAAATGAGTCCCAGTTATTAATTACCTGGGTACCAACATCTGTGAGTCACTGACCCCACTGTTAGTGACTCCAGTGTTGCTTCCTTGCCGTTCCAACGGCAAACCATAGGTTGGAGTTGCTGACCCATCTATCAGTGATTTTTCCAAAATAAATCGTTGTTTTAACTGCCTTTTTGCAGGCTGGGAGCCGCTGACCCCCCCGTCAGTGACTTTGTTTTAATTCTTGCCGTTAAAACAGCATTTCTGCAGGTTGTGAGCTGCTGACTAACTATCAGTGACTCAGTTTAAATTTCTAGCAATAAAACAGCGTTCTGTAGGTTATGAGCTGCTGACTATACTGTCAGTGACTCTTGTTTAAAATTTTTGCCGTAATTACGGCATTTCTGTAGTCTGGGAGCCGCTGACTAACTATCAGCGACTCCGTTTAAATTTCTAACCATTAAAAACGGCATTTCTGCAGTCTGTGAGTCGCTGACTATACTGTCAGCCGCTGATTATACTGTCAGTGGCTCCTAATCTTAAAGCCGATCAATTTAGCTGGTTTCCATATTTGCGGTCGGAATGGGGTTTCCCAACAGTCCAGCCTGCAGGTTGTCAGGCTGTAAGACTGGCAGGAAAAAACCTTTTGTAAAAAGAGGCTCCTGCCTGAAACCTGGTAAGTAAAAACCAAACTCACCTTAAAGTTTAATTTACCACCGGCAGGAGCTCTGTCCTGCCAGATTGGTGCTCGCGCCAATGCGGCTGACGTAATGCTGCGCATGCGGCCTGGCTGGCCTTCTTCACGGAATCACATGTGACTCCAAAGTAAAATTTTGTGTTGATTCTGTCATTCTTGAAATGTGAATTAAATTTTGTCATATTTTGATCAATTTTCCCCAAAGGGTGCTTTACTATAAATTTACTAAATCATCTATCTCGTTTCAGAAGTTAAGACTTAAGTCAGCCTGAACCCTAAAAAGATTCATGATATTCTGGTTTAGAAAATTCTCTTCCAATTTATTTGGGGATATTTATCTTTTCTAGGGTGTTCTTGATCCAAACTCCTTAAAGCTATTGTATTACATTTGCTACAGGCTTTTATTATTTTATGAAATCTCTTTCCAGTTGAATTGTCGCTAATGGGTGCTTTTGTGTTTTGTTAAAGTGATTTTGTGTTTTGTTATTTCTTTTGTTTTTATCCTTACTGGCTAAAAGCAACTTAATTTGTTTTTAATCCCTGTTTCTCTTTGTTTGGACCATTCCCACAATAGTCCCATCTTATCTACTTTGTTGGTCCTTTCTAAATGCATTGATCCTGGTATATTTAATTTCCAGCCAAAGTACTGTGCAACCTTAGCTTTCTGTAGTCAAATGCTTTTGTCTGCTCTTACCAATTAATTAATTAAGTTACAAACATTCCTTCACTTATTATAAAACAATGCATAATTGAATAACCAGAATATTATTAGGGCTCCAAATATAAAATATAAAGGGAGATGATATAGACTGCACTTGTATTTCTTGGAATGTAGAGGGAAAAGATTTGATCAACCCAATTATTTGAAAGAAATTGATTGGGCAGATACAATCTACTAATTAGTGCATTTACGCAAGGAAATGTTATCTCAGAATCAAAAATAGGCCATCCAAGCCACTAAAATTACTACATATACTATTTATTTCAATTTACAATATAAGTCTTCGGTTGGTGCTAAGGTTAGGCAGGTTAGAAATATAGAACCTTGGTTGATGTATGGAGTTAGCTTTTGTTTTTAATTACTTTGCCAAATATCAGAACAAATGCCCGTTGTTACATGATCATATGAAGTAAATTGGATTATATTCTGGACAGAATTGATTGAAATTGCAAGCATAGGTTTTGCTCTTCCACTTTACTGTGACAAACTAAGTAAGATGCATTATCACTGTTGTTTTCATGATGAATCAACTAACTTATTAACAGAACTTCCAATTTACATACTCAATCCATCTATTTAGCAGGTAGTTTGTCATCATTTTGGCCATATCTGTCAGTACTCAGCAGAATCTTCTTTATAAAACTGTTAGAGAGTATATAAGACAATTATTCAAAAATGTAATATGCAGATTGTACATTTAATTTAAAATATTGATTTGAAAATGAACTTCATGCTATTTTTTCCAATTTTAGTTCCAGTTAGCAAACAAAACGAATTTATGCAATGCAAAAAATACTTTGGGGCAAAAAAGCTCACAAGAAGAAGGGTCTCGACCCCAAACATCACTTATTCCTTCGCTCCGTAGATGCTGCCTCACCAGCTGAGTTTCTCCAGCATTTTTGTCTACCTTCTCACAATGTTTGTCAGGTTTTCCTCTTTAAGTGTGGTATAAATATTGTTGTTTCTTTCTCACTCACATTGAAACTCTACGTTTTCTTAATTTAATACTGTGGAGCTGTTCTCTAAACAACAGTCTCATGAAAACAATTCCCCAATTCAAAAATCTGACACCATGGCATCTGTTACATTTGCCATAACAAAACACAATCTTGCAGCTAGATGTTATTTACTGAACACTTGCTGTCTGTTGTAAAATAAAATATTAAATCAAAATTAGATTAACAACCTTAATTGCTTGAATGTGATATGGAATGGTCAAAATGCTTTTCCCTGTGCCACCCTACTAACAAGAAACCAAAAAATAATCATAAGCCCATTTATTTTAACAAATGTAGAACTAATGTAAAACTTTTAATCTTAATACAGAACAAGGAGCACTTATCTACTATGCCATGTGTATAATAATCTAATATTACCCCTTGCATTATGACTAAATTAAATACAAAATATATATTAGCATGGAAAACAGAAGCAAGGGAGAACAAATGTTGAAAATTTGTGTGGAAAACTGCAAAGTCACTTGGATTTTAATGAGGAAACAAGGCTAAAAAAGGTAACAAATGCTGGTTTACCAAAAAAAAGACACAATGCTAGAGTAACTCAATGGCAGAACTGAGGTTTCTGTGTAAGCTGAGACTCAGTATCCCCAGAAACTTGTGGGCTGAATCAGAGACATTAAGCTTCCCTGGCATAAACAAAATGCTAATTCACCTCTGCAACAAAGCAGCACCATGCCTTTTGCTCTACTTCAATTTGTCGTTAGTGCTTGAGAAGCTGGCTCCAACCCACCTCTTAAAGGTTTAACTCACACTTCTGCTCACAATGTTTTTGCTGGCATGTGGTTGGACCATAAAGTAGGGACTCCACTCCTCTTCATTGGTTGGATGAATTGAACCACAGCGCTTGGCTCAAACCAAATGTCACAAATGGGTCTATGCCATATTCAGACTGCTGCAACAAGAAATTGGATTCATAACAGGCCGATTAGAACAGGGAGAAAATGTGTAGGAAGGAACTGTGGATGCTGGTTTATACTGAAGATATAAACCTGGAGTAACTCAGGCAGCATCTCTGGAGATAAAGGATGGGTGACGTTTCGGGTCGGAACCCTTCTTCAGACTGAAAGTAGAAGGGGGAGAACTGGAAGTTTTCAAAAGTCCAGAACAAATCAGGGCCGGCAATAGATGACCAAGGGTGGAGCCCATATGGCCCATTGGTGGCTGGAGAAGAGGACATAACAAAGCGATACAGGGATGCAAATAGTTGAACTGGTGGGCGACTAAGGTGGGGGAGAGGGGGAAGGGAGGAATTGTAGTGATTACTTGAAATTAGAGAACATTGATTTCTCTAATTTCACGTAAGGCCAGCATTCCCACCACTTTTTGTTTATCTTCAAGTAAAGGGAGAAATTTGTGGACATAGTAAATGTAGATTTCCAGAACACATTCAGTAAGGTGCCACTCATGAGAATATCAACCGAGCAAACAGCTAACAATCGTAAGAGATAGGAGTAGAATTAGGCCATTCGGCCCATCATCTACTCCGCCATTCAATCATGGCTGATCTATCTCTCCCTCCTAATCCCATTCTCCTGTCTTCTCCCCATAACTTCTGGCAACAAAGGCCTGTTTTCTTTATCATCGTTACTTTTTTTGCACATCTTTCATTTGTTCTACATCACCATCTATATCACCTGCTTCCTTTTCCCAGACACTAGTCTGAATAAGGGTCTCGGCCAGAAACATCACCCATTCCTTCTCTCCAGTGATGCTGCCCGCTGAGTTACTGCAGCAGATTTTTGTGTCTATCTTTGCTTTAAACCAGCATCTGCAGTTCCTTCCTACACAGGAAATAAACAATAAATTGTAGGGTTATAAATTAACAATGTATAAGCATCACTACTTCATCACTGACATTTTCTCCATGTGCCTTGAAGTGAGGATGATAGATGATGGTCGCATCAATGTTCAATTCCAATAGCAGTTCCTGAATGAAGCTCCTTGTGACTGCATGCAGCAAGACTGGAACAACAAAAAGTCAGAGGCTGATAAATGGTAAGAAGCATGCACATTGCACAAGTGCTAAGCAATTAGATGATGCAAAAGGGTATTTATTCCAAGGGTAGGGAAATCAAGTACTAGAGGACATAGGTTTAAGGTGAGAGGGGCAAGATTTGATCGGGGAACCCAAGGGGGAAAACGTTCACTCTGAGAGTGGTGAGTAAATAAAAGGAGTAGCCCAAGGAGGTAGTTAAGGCAGGTATTATAATAGCATTTAAATAACATTTGGACAGATACTTGGATAGGAAAGATGTAGAGAGGTTTGGGACAAACGTGGGTAAATGGGACTAGCTTAGACAGGGCATCTTGGTTGGCATGGATCAGTTGGGCTGAAGAGTTTGTTTCCATACTGTATTCCATTACTTTACCTTAAAATATTCAGTCATATTATCTTTGCCGGCTCCCAGCATTTTGCGGGTCACCATTAGTTATAATATAGAAAGAGCCCATTCACACCATTGGGTCTATGCCACATCCAATGGGACCAATCCCATTAGTCCCTCTCCTCCTCATATTCCCCGCAAATTCTCTCCCACTGTAAGCTTTCACTTACAGTTTGAATCTGTATCGGTTATATTTTTGGTTTACTGACCATCGTGTGAAGTGCCTTGCAATGGTTTACTACATTCCTGGCACTTTGTTGCTGTAATTGACTGATATTGACAAATTTCTTCGGACAAACTTTGCTATAAGACAAATGTTGTGAAGCAGGAAAGAGTGCAGAGAAGATTTACAATCAGTTCCCCTTTGATTCTTTTTCACACTTGCTTATACAACATGTAATTTACAGTAGCCATTAACCTTTGGGATGTGAGAGGAAACCAATACATCCCAGGGAAACCTGCATGCTACAGAGAGAACGTGCAAATGCCAAAAAGACAACACCCAAAGTTTGGAATTGAACCGAGACTGCTGCAGGTGTAAGACAACAGCATCGAGCACTGGACCATTGTGCCATCCATTCATCAGATGCATAATAGAATCATCCTTTTAACATCATGTCCATAAGAGGCTGGATATGGCACAGGGAGAGGAGCACCTTCTGCTTTCCTGGTCAGACATGCACAATCTCCACAATCATGGCACTGACCTCTCGCCTTCAAGCAGTGAAGTTCTTTCCTTAAATTTGTTTTCCATCTCTTTTCATTTGCTCCCCTCAAAATCTCTTTTCAATCTAGCTTTTGTTAACTGAATCTGTATCCGTCATATATTTGGTTTGCAGACCATTGTGTGAAGTGCCTTGCAGGGTTTTAGTACATTCCTGGCACCTTGTTGCTATAATTGATCGATGTTGACAAATCTGTTGGGGTCAAACTTTGTTATATGAAAAATGTTATTAAGTTGGAAAGAGTGCAGAGAAGATTTACAAGTATGTTGCCAGGACTTGAGGGCCTGAGCCAAAGGGAGAGGTTGAGCAGGCTAGCACTGTATTCAGTGGAGCCTAGAGGAAGAGAGGTGATCACATAGAGGTGTGTAAGATTGTGAGGGAAAAAGATAGGGTGGATGCACAGGGTTTTTACCCAGAATAGGATAAAAACCAGAGAACCAGAGGACATAGGTTTAAGGTGAGAGGGGAAAGGTTTAATAGGAATCTGAGGGGCGACTTATTTACACAGAGGGTGGTTGGTATATGGAATGAGCTGCCAGAGTTAGTTGAGGCAGAAACTACTTTATTACATTTAAACTACATTTGGACAGGTACATGGATAGGAAATGTTTCGAGGGGTAAGTGCCAAACGCAGGCAGGTGGGACAAAGGTTGATGGGGCACCTTGATCAGCATTGTCAAGCTAGGCCGAAGAGCCCATCTCCGTGCTGTGTGACTATGAATCTATAATGCATAGAAAAATCTTGGCAATGGAAAGTGCTGCAAATATTAAATGGCAAAGGAAATATTCCCAAGAGCCTTGGGAAGTTAAATGAAATTAAGATTTTGACATTTGAATGGGAGGACACACGAAAATAATCCTTGTGGGTAATCAAGAGTCAAAAGTGTTTTATTGTCACATGTCCCAGATAGAACAATAAAATTCTTACATCAGACTCGCACAGTGCTATATTTGAACGCACATCCCTTGCTTCCATGTACGTACTGTAAGCACCAGCTCATTTCTTTTGATAATTGTTTCCTCATTTGCTCTAATTATATGCTTCCGAGATCCAAGCAGCATCTAACCACATTTGTCTTTATAAGCAACTAATTATATCAACAAATAATGTAAGTCCACAAATGGAGTAACAACCCAAATTGATTTTTTTTTCCCCCAGCATTATTCTTCATTATAGTCCGAGAGCCTGGCGGTATATTTATTTCAATAGAAATTCTAAGTACTTTGCTGGAGGGTTGTGGATCTTTAATGATCTGAGATTAATCTGATTACACGCTACAAATCAAATACAAGCACCAGCATAAACTGGTGACAACACAAATCAAATGCGTACCAAGGCAAGAGGGACAAATGTATTTAGGGATTTATTCTTAGAACCATAAAACATATAACATGGTCCATGTCGATCTATTCTAATCCCATTTGCGTGCATTAGTTTGATATCCCACTATATTTCTTATCTTAGTATGTAGGAAAGAACTGCAGATGCTGGTTTAAATCGAAGGTAAAAACAAAATGCTGGAGTAACTCAGCAGACAGACAGCATCTCTGGAGAGAAGGAATGGGTGAAGTTTCGGGTCAAGACCCTTCTTCATTTTGGAGCGAAGGAGGAATCACAGAGGGGGAGCAGTGAGAGAGGGTATCTTAGTATCTTTCTAAATGCCTTTTTATATCCTGTAATTGTATCTGTCTCCACTACCACCTATGGCAGATTATTCCAGATATTCACCACCTTATGTATGGAAAAAAACATCTCAGATTGCTTTTAAATTCCTCCCCTCTCTCCTTAAACCCTTGCTAGTTCTAGATTTATCTGCATGGGATGATTCTGACTATATGTCCTATCCCAGCCCTCATAAGTTTAGAAACCTCTTGGGCAGATTCTCAGCCTCCTATGCTCCAGTGAGAATAAACCCAGCCCATCCAATCTCTCCTTATAGCTGCAGCCCTCCATTACAGGCAACGTACTAGTGAATCCCTTCTGCACTCTCTCTATTGATACTGCATCCTTCCTGTAGTGTGGTGACCAGAATGTTACACAAAGTGTGGTCTCGTCAATGTTTTGTACAACTCCAACATTATGTCCCAACATTCACACTCAATGCCTCGACCTATGTCGGCAAGCATATCAAGTACCTTTTCACTACCTTATCCTCCTACATCACCACTTTCAGAGAGCTATGAACTTGCATCCCAAAGTCTCTCTGCACATCAACGCTCCTAAGGTTCCTACAAATTCACTCCATATGTCCTACCAGAATTTGACTGCTCTACTCAGTCTATGCTCATAACTGTGCAGCCGGACACAGTTACAACTACATCTTTAAATTCCCCAATAACATCACTGTTGTTGGCCAAACTACAGATGACAATGAGCTGGGTATATGAGGGGCATCGATCGACTGACCAAATGTTGCCAAGACAACAACCTTTCTCTCAACAGCAGTAAAACCAAATATCTGATTGTTGACTTTGGAAGAGGAAGGTTAAGGATCAACAAACCTGTCATCATTGACTGGACAGAGTGGTGGACAGAGTCTACACATCAAATTCCTGGGCCTGCATATCTCGGAAGATCTGTCCTGGACCAGCACATTGATGGTTCAGAAGAAGGGTCTTGACCTATAACGTCACCCATTCCTTCTCTCCAGAGATGCTGCCAATCCAACTGAATTATTCCAGCACTTTATGTCTATTTTTGGTGTAAACCAGCATCTGCAGTTCCCTCCAATACATTCTTGAACTTCTACAGGTGTACAGTAGAGAGTATATTGAGTGGTTGCATCCTGGCCTGTTTCGGCAACTTAATGTCCAGGAATGAACAAGATTTCAAAAAATGATGCACCTCTGTCACAACAGCATGGTCTCACTCAGTTTATCTTCATCATAGATGTATAGTTCCACTACATCTCTAGCCCACATCAGGAGAGCATGAAGTCCTTCTTCCTCAATCAGTGACCTAACTACTCCTCCTTGACCAACACATTCAGACACCTGGTTGAACGTCCTCACTTCAACTTCCGTCACTTTCCCCAAATCAGACATAGCCATGGGCACATACATGGACCCAAGCTGTACCCCAGGTTTTTTTTTGTGGGATACATGGAAGAATGTTTGTTTCAATGTGGGTCCACCACACAACTCATTCACTGGTAGTTGGTGGCAAAAACATGAGGGTAGACTATTATCTGAATGGTGGCAGATTAGGAAAGGGGGAGATGCAACGAGACCTGGGTGTCATGGTACACCAGTCATTGAAAGTAGGCATGCAGGTGCAGCAGGCAGTGAAGAAAGCAAATGGTATGTTAGCATTCATAGCCAAAGGATTTGAGTATAGGAGCAGGGAGGTTCTACTGCAGTTGTACAGGGTTTTGGTGAGGCCACACCTGGAGTATTGCGTACAGTTTTGGTCTCCAAATCTGAGGAAAGACATCCTTGCCATAGAGGGGGTACAGAGAAGATTCACCAGACTGATTCCTGGGATGTCAGGACTTTCATATGAGGAAAGATTGGATAGACTCGGCTTGTACTCGCTGGAATTTAGAAGATTGAGGGGGGATCTTATAGAAACTTACAAAATTCTTAAGGGGTTGGACAAGCTAGATGCTGGAAGATTGTTCCCGATGTTGGGGGAGTCCAGAACAAGGGGTCACAGTCTAAGGATAAGGGGGAATTCCTTTAGGACCGAAATGAGGAAAACATTCTTTACACAGAGAGTCGTGAGTCTCTGGAATTCTCTGCCACAGAAGGTAGTTGAGGCCAGTTCATTGGCTATATTTAAGAGGGCGTTAGATGTGGCACTTGTGGCTAAAGGGATCATGGGGTATGGAGAGAAGGCAGGTACGGGATACTGAGTTGGATGATCAGCCATGATCCCATTGAATGGCGGTGCAGGCTCGAAGGGCCGAATGGCCTACTCCTGCACCTATTTTCTATGTTTCTATGTTTCTATGACCAGTGAATGGACCTGATACATAGGTGCAGCTTCCTGCACTTGCACAGACTTCAAAAAATAGGTTGAGTGATTGCTTTGCAGAGCTGCTGAACTCAGTCTACAGGAGTGACCCTAGGCTTCTGTGTGCCTGTCACTTTAAATTATCATCTCACCATGTTCTGACCTCTCTGAGTATGGTCCCTGGCATTGTTATAATGAGAACCATTGCAAGCTCAGGGAGAAACACTCATCTTCTGTCTGGGTACAGATCAGCTGGCAGGAGTGATAGAGTTGCTGCCTTACAGCACCAGAGACCCAGGTTTGAACCTGTCTACGGGTGCTGTCTGTATGGATTTTGTCCCTTCTTCCCGTGACCGTGTGGGTTCTCAGGGTGCTCCAGTTTCCTCCCACACTCCAAAGACGTACAGGTTTCTAGGTTAATTGGTTTTGGCAAATTGTCCCTAGTGTGTAGGATAGTATTAGTATACGGAGTGATCGCCGGTCGGCGTTTACTCAGTGGGCCAAAGGGCTTGTTACCGTGCTGTATTTCTAAAGTCTAAAGAATATTCAATAGTTAATACTATAAATTCAGATAACTCACTTGCTCCATCAGTTGAGACAAGAAACCGGAAATGCTGGAATCTTGAACAAAGAACAAAGTGCTGGAGGAACTCAAAAGGTTAGGCAGACACAATGGAGGGAATGAATAGACAATGTTTCCTACTTTATACTCAAGTACTAAATAAATGGTTACGACACAAGATGTTGGCTGCTCTTTCCCTCCACAGATGCTGCCTAAGCCGTCGAGTTGATTCAGCGCTTTTTTGGGTTTTCTATCTGTTTGCGTGAGATTATATATTGCGTCTCGTATATTCCATTCAGTAAGGCAAGTCCCATTAGGCTAAACTAAAACAAAATTACGCTGACTATTCAACGTTCACAACACATCACAAAGATGAAGCTTAAACTTATTTTACTAAGTCCCATTATTTCACCTTATCCGAAAAAATTACTTTGTTCCACCGATCTCCTCTATCCTGAGACTCTTTCTCTGATGAAGATCCAATGACCTGAAACATTTACTGTTTCCCTTCTCATAGATTCTGCCTGCCTGTTGAGCAATTGTGTGGTTGTTACATATTTAGTTAACTATGAATTGCTCTGAGTAAACGTTACCATTTCACAAACACTCTAAATGCCGTTTCTAAATTTAATTAAAAACGGATAGAACATAGAACAGTACAGGAACAGGCCCATCAATGCACATTATCTGTACCGAACATGATGCCGTCCACCTTTTATCTCCCTGTATGTAATCCCTATCCCTCCATTTTGTGCATATCAATGTGTT
This sequence comes from Raja brachyura, assembly GCA_963514005.1. The sequence continues at coordinate 102,756,761 of OY740781.1, read as the reverse complement.
TATCCAAAAGTCTCTTAAATGCCACTATTGCATCTGCCTCCACCACGAACTCCTAGCAATGCGCTCCAGGCACCTGGCACCCTTCGTGTAAGAAAAAAACTTGCCCCCACATCTCCTTTAAACATTATCCCTATCATCTTAAAACTATGCCCTGAAACTTAATTTCATTTCGGAGTCACGTGAGTGACTTCGTGAAGAACCCGCCAGCACGCATGCGCAACATATCGTCGCAACGCGTTGCTGTCGACGGCTGGCGGTGGGGTGCGCTCCCCGCCAGTCCTTCATAAGGGACCGCTAAGGTAAGTTATACTAACCTTAAGTTGGTTGGTTCTTGCTGCGAGTACTTTTTTGTCTTTCAGCAAGGGCATGGAAGGGAGTTCGAGAGGCCGTAAGACGTCCGTCCGGAGTCGCCGGCCACCTGTCCCGGAGCCCTCATCATCGGCTGCACCTGCGAGACAGGCCGGGAAGAAGGCGGGGAAACCGGGGAGCCCTGTTGCTGCAGGACCCGACCCGCTGATACACCGCAGTTCCGGGGAGGAGTTCGAGGAGCAGGACTGCGGTGTGCAGCCGGAGCAGGCAGACCCTGCCTCCGCATTGAGGTCGTCAACGGGCCCGTTGGCGGACCTGGGCAAGGGCTCGCATGCGGCTGCACGGCCCTTCTCCCTCAGCCCTCGGAGAAGAGAGAGGGATGGAGCCCGGAAGCCTAACCCTTCAGGGGCAAAGGCGTCACCTGCCGCCAAACAGCGGACTGCTGTAAAGGCGGGACTCAAGTCCACTGCGAGGTCCAGTGTTGACTCCCCAACCACCGAGGCCGGGACGGGTCATTTGGGAGGAGTCCCGCCACGGTCGCCGAGTCCCCCATGGATGGGAGGACGAGACCATGCGTCGGCAAGGTCCACGATATGGGCAGCCGGCAAGCCCGCGCGGGCGTCGGGTCACCGTGCTGAGGCATTGGGTGCCGACTCTCCACCGCGTTTGCCCTCCGTGGCAGCGGCATTAGGCTCCGCCAAAAGAAGGCGTTTGAACACACCTCCCGCGCGGGAATCGCTCAGCTTTGCTGCGGCGGCTGGCAGCGACAACTTCCGGCACCGGGTTCACCTCGACGAGGTGCGGGCCGATGAAAGGAGCCTCAGCAGTATATCAGAGCATGAGGACTCCGACCGCCCGAGTGTTCAGGGCGAAGGGCGTATTGACTGTATGGAGCGGATGTTGGAGCTCCTTTTGCAGAACCAACGGCAGGAGGCATCCAGCATCAAAGGGCACAGGGAGGTTTCACCAGACTCAACAGCCAGCCTGAGGCAGCCAGAGGAGGAGGAATTTTCAGACCCTACACCGGTTCCATCCGAGGTGCCGCAGGAAGAACCCCTTGATGTGGCGGCGAAATTTGCTTCTCCGGAGACAGCGGGACTTCCCCTCAACCCCAAACTGGCTGCCACCGTGGACTTCCTCACTAACCACCAGCTCCAGGAGGAAGTTCTATCACAGGCCATCAACAGGCATAAAGCCCCATCCAACTGTAACTCCCTCAACGTGCCCGTGGTCAATACGCCGATCTGGGGCAACATAGGCACAGCCATCAGGACTCAGGAGATAAAGCTCCAACGCATCCTGAGGCTGCTTACGGCTGGAATCACCGCGTTCGTGCGGGTCGGTGGATGGAGAGGACCTCAACCTAGAGCAGGAGGATGCTCTCGCGCTGCTATATGCTACTCAGGATGAAATAAATGCCTTCAGAAAAAGCAGCATCCGCCCCACGCTCAACCCTAAATTTGCTGGGTTGTGCAAAGCGCCTCCTACACCACCGCCCAGACAGCTGTTCGGGGAAGACCTCCCGAAGAGGGTTAAGGAGCTGGATGAACATGCCAAAACGGTGGGATTAATGCGGTCTCAGATCGCCCCCAGGCCGCCGGCCTAGAAAGCGCCATTTATTAGGCCACGAGGCCCTGTCTCCAGACCGACACGGACCTACGCTCCTGCTCCACCTCAATACCAGCAGCCCCAGCAGCCGCGGCCTTTTTTAGGGCAAGGCCCGCAACGGCCTCCGTGGAAGATGCGGACGCCGCGGCACCAGCCCAACCCAGCACCTCCTCGACCCGCCAAACATGTCAGGGACCGCCGGTAACCAGGGAGGTAAGGTGGTCTGGTTTTCATGTACCTGTGTTTAACTTCACATGTTGGTGGGCGCCTTCGGTTTTTCTTGGAGGCATGGGAAACTATCACTTCCGATAAATTTATTTTACAAAGTATTCAAGGTCATGAGATTGAATTTATTAACGGCAACATTCCTCCATCCCAGCATATGCTCAATCGGACATTTACGCTGTCTGCCGTTGAACAGGCAGCAGGCTATGCTGAGATCTTAAGGTTAGAAGAAAAAGGCGTGATAGAAAAAACTATACACGAACCAATTGAATTTGTATCAAATATATTTACCAGGCCCAAGAAGGATGGAGGGTGTCGGGTTATTATTGATCTGACCCATTTGAATACTTTTGTAACATACACCCATTTCAAAATGGACACTTTCGAAACAGCCAAGTCATTGATTTCTCATGGCTGCTTTATGGCATGCATTGATTTAAAAGATGCATACTATTCTGTATCCATTCGGAAACACCACAGGAAGTTCTTAAAATTTGTCTGGATGGATCAGCTCTGGCAATACTGGGCTTTGCCAAATGGGCTTACTACAGCCCCTAGATTGTTTACTAAATTACTGAAACCCATTATGGCCAGGCTACGGAAGCAACATCATATAGTGATGGCCTATTTGGATGATATATTGATTGTTGGCAACACCCTGGAGTCGGCTGAACTGGCAGTCTCAGCCACTGTGGCACATTTTCAGGAAATGGGGTTTATTGTCCATCCAGATAAGTCGAAGTTCTGCCCTTCACAGGTTATGGATTATCTGGGGTTCACCGTGGATTCCAATCGCATGAGGGCCACCATACCGGCTAACAAGGTTCGGGATGTCACCCAAGCATGTCAGGATTTAGCCTGCGCCAGTATACCATCAATTAGGCAAACTGCTAAGGTGATTGGCAAGATCGTAGCATTGTTTCCAGCAGCCCAATATGGGCCTTTGCATTATCAAAATTTGCAAAGAGCCAAGATCTCCGCGTTAAAACAGAATGCCGGTCATTTCGACAGATCAATGCAGCTGCCTCTTAAAGCTAAGATTGAGTTACAATGGTGGGTGGACCATATTAGTGACTCATTTAAACCCATTATTGTGCCCAATCCGATGGTATACTTGCAAACCGATGCAAGCTCCTATGACTGGGGAGCTACGGACAACTACTCTAGTTGCGGCGGCGGATGGGACACCCTTGAATCTACTATGTTGTTGTCACAAGGGATAAACTATTTGGAGATGCTTGCAGCATTTCACGGACTTCGAGCTTATTGTTCCAATCTTACTGACGCTCAAGTCCGTATCCAAATAGACAATACCACTGCGGTGGCATATTTAAACCATATGGGCGGTACCAGGTCAATTTCATGTGATGAATTGGCTAATACAATTTGGCTCTGGTGTATTCAACGGAATATTTCGATTTCAGCTACCTATTTACCAGGTGAGCTCAATACTGTGGCGGACACCAGGTCACGCAAGTTTAATGACAACATCGAGTGGATGTTGCATCCTCAAATCTTCGCTAAAATTACAGCTAAATTTGGTAAACCGGATATCGACCTCTTTGCATCACGGTTGAACCATCAGGTACCAACATACGTTTCATGGGAACCAGATCCTGGGGCAATGGCGATGGATGCATTCTCGTTGGACTGGGGGAAATGGTTTTTCTATGCATTCCCCCCATTTTGCCTCATCAGTCGGGTATTGCAGAAAATCCAGATGGATGCTGCTAAGGGCATTCTCATTATACCCGACTGGCCTACGCAGCCATGGTATCCGGTGGTCTTTGACATAATCAGTCAGCCTTGGGTCCTCTTAGAGGGTTGCCCACAATTGGTCACTAACCCTGTGTCAGGGGAGCCACATCCCTGCCATAGCTATCTGAATTTGTTGGCTTGCAGATTCTAAACCGGCCATTACTGCAGTATGGCCTATCACCCAGAACTATGGATACCATTGGAGCGTCGTGCCGGGAGTCCGCCAGGCGGCAATACCTCTCCCACATCCGAAAATGGGAAGCCTACTGCAGCCGCTCTCAAATCACATATGACGATGCATCCATAGCCGACGTATTGGAATTCCTCGCGGGGTTGCACCATGATGAACACTTGAGCTACAGTGCCATCAACAGCGCCAGAAGCGCGCTGTCATTCTACTTCAATATTGAGGTAGGATCCAACAGGCTGGTGTCCAGGCTCATGCGGGGTATATTCAATTCGAATCTAGACCACGCTATAATATCACCTGGGATGTCAGGAAAGTACTAACCCTGCTCAGGACGTGGGCGCCCATGGAAGGGCTAGAGCTGGACAAACTCACCATGAAACTGGTGATGTTACTAGCACTGACTTCAGCGCAGAGGGTACAGACACTGCATAAAATCCGGATCGACAGGATGATCTCTACCCCTGCAGAAGTAGTCTTCTTTATCGATGAGCTACTAAAGCAGCATAGACCTGGGTGCACAGGGCTGCAGCTGAAGTTCCCAGCATACCCCGCAGATGCAAGGCTATGTTTAGCCGCCCATATCCGTCACTATGTCAAGGTGACGAGAAACATAAGGGGAATGGAGAAATACCTGCTTGTCACTCACAAGAAACCTCACCATCGAGTGACAGTCCAGACGATATCCAGGTGGCTCAGGATCGTCTTGGGTAAGTCAGGTATCGACACTAATGTCTTCAAATCCCATTCCACCAGGGCTGCATCAACGTCGGCGGCGAGGGTCATGGAGGTGCTTATGGACCATATTCTCGCTACAGCAGGATGGGCGAATGAAGCTGTATTTCAGCGATTTTACAACAAGCCTGTTGCTGCTCCTCTACAGTTCGCGGAGGCCGTGCTGAATGCAGGTCAAGAATGTGGAGATGTCCCCGAATGAGGGGTTTTTTGCTTTGTTTATTAATAAATATTATTCTTGTTTTTCAGTATAAGCAGTTTGGAAAATTGTTTACTCACATCCATCCTTGCTAGTGGTGTGTCAGCATGGACGTGGTCCAGGGCGTGCAATCACAGAAGCTTTGAAGTCTTCACGAAGTCACCCACGTGACTCCGAAATGAAATAGTAAGATTAAACGAGAACTTACCAGTTCGAAGGTTGATCTTTATTTCATGAGGAGTTGCGAAGAGGGATTTCGTGCCCTCCGCTCCCAACCCTCGATCATAATCAACTGGTAATTAGAGTCTCTTCAATCTTACTATGCCAAGTCATTTCTGTGGTTGGTTTCTGTGATTCCACACCGCTACTTTGAAGAATGTCGCGCATGCGTGCTGGCGGGTTCTTCACGAAATCCCTCATCGCAAATCCTCATGAAATAAAGATCAACCTTCGAACTGGTAAGTTCTCGTTTAATCTTACTATTTATTCTGATAGGCATCTGCTAACATATCTTAGCATTAACTTTCATACTTTTTCCCACAATCATTCAAACATCCAGCAATCATACAACATTTACCAGTTAGATTTAAACACATTTTCTCTTTGAAGATTAAAATATAGCAACATCTCTCATTTGCGAAATTGTTCTCAAAATTTGTCTTTTTGTTTTGACTATGCTGTAAGAATTTAAAGATAATGGTCACACGATAATGGTATTAACTGCATTAGTTGCTATACCTGCTACGTTACAACCATTTGCAAAATATAGCCAAATGCAGCTACAGTATGAGCTGCGCAAAGCAGGTTTGCTACACCAGGCTTAGTCTGTGCAGTAATCATTGTTCTCGGCAGCAATGATGATTGGATTCTAAATGTGATCTCGATCCGCTTGGAGTAGTAAGGAAAGTTCAGGATCAATAAACAAGAATCAGGAGAAGAGAGATGGGACTGGACCATTCAGCCACTTGATTCTGTTCAGTTTACTTACACCATAGCTAATTTGTATTTTGAATCCATACATTTAAATTGTTTTTTACTTTTTGTTTGATCAAACTTTAATAGTCCTCCTTGTGATGGGAAAAATTATAGACTTCCATGAACTTTTAATCCTACAATCAAATTGTCATTAATTAGATCAAACCTTAAACCTCAGTTTTCTAAGGAATACAAAGCTAGTTAGTGCAGTACCATTCCAATGATTCTTAACTGTAAGTTAAGAAGTCATAGAGTCATCGTCATATAGTGTGAAAACAGCGCCTTCAGGCCAACTAGCCCACACTAACCAACATGTCCCGTCTATAGTCCCACTTGCCCGTCCTATCCATGTACCTGTCTAATTGCTTCTTAAACATTGCATAGTCCCTGTCTCAACTATCTCCTCCGACAGTTTGTTCCACATACCCAGCACCTTATGTGTGAAAAGGTTGCTCCTCAGATTCTTATAAAATACTAGACTAAGTGGGACCAGTTGGGTTCCATGTTCATATGGGAGGGCTGATCCCCCGACGCAATATTCCACCTCTCCACCAATTCCATTATTGGTGGCCAGTGGGGGGGCTTTCTTGAGCGCTGGTATCTTGGGGTGGTAGCTCAGTCCCTCAAGTCTGATGTGCTGGCAGCTCACTCATGGCTGGTGGGCTGGCAGTTGACATGGCTATTCCTTGAAAATCCATTTTAAGCAGGGTGCAAGGCCACCAAATTCAAATCCATTTTCCGACCATTTCAAGCAGTGTGCAAGGCCACCAAATTCAAGTGCAGTTTCTTGCCACTTCAATCAGGGTGCAAGGCCACCAAATTCAAGTGCAGTTTCCTACTACTTCAAGCACGGTGCAAGGCCACCGAAATTCAAGTGTAGTTTCCTACCACTTCAAGCAGGGTGCAAGGCCACCAAAATCAAGTGCAGTTTCATACCACTTTCAACAGGGTGCAAAGGCACCAAATTCAGTGCAGTTTCATACCACTTCAAGCTGGATCCAATGCCACCAAATTCAAGTGCAGTTTCATACCACTTTCAGCAGGGTGCGAAGCCACCGAATTCAGTGTAGTTTCATACCATTTCAATCCGGGTGCAAGGCCACCAAATTCAAATGCAGCTTCATACCATTTCATGCAGGGTGCAAGGCCACCAAATTCAAATGCAGTTTCATACCATTTCATGCAGGGTGAAACCATTATAAAACCACAGAAAACACCAAACTCACAGTTCAGTAGACATTCAGTGTATTCAGATGATTCACAGCTCAGAGTCGTGACCTCTCCCTCCCCCATCATGCACAGAGCCATACCCACACCTCCGGGTTTTATAACCCCCCCCCCTCACTCCCCCCCTCCCCCACTTCCACCGGAAAAGGTGTGGCCTTCATGGTGAGATTGACAGGAGAGAGATTCTCAACATTTTTTAAACACTAATAACACTTTTATTTTTCATTGAAGGGAAGAATCCTCTGCACCTGCTGAATGGAGGGGGACTGAGTAAGATGACCAAACATCACAGCCGTAAGTGGTAGCGTTTTATCTAAATCAATATACAGTGCAAACAGGAAGTTATCCAAAGTACCCAAACCACCATTTGCACCTTTTAACTTCAACCTAAAGCACCCAGACCACCATTTGCAGTAGTGCCTTTTAACTTCAATCAAAAGCACCCAAACCACCATTTGCAGTGGTGCCTTTTAACTTCAACCCAAAGCACCCAAACCACCATTTGCAGTAGTGCCTTTTAACTTCAACCCAAAGCACCCAAACCACCATTTGCAGTAGTGCCTTTTAACTTCAACCCAAAGCACCCAAACCGCCATTTGCAGTTGTGCCTTTTAACTTCAACCCAAAACACCCAAACAATCATTTGCAGGCAGTGCCTTTTTACTTCAAACCAACCATATTTTCATTTTCAAACCACATTAAGGGCACTGACAGTTGAGTAGACGTGTGTTCAGTGCTATTCAGAGCTCAGAGACGTGACTCTCTGGCTTCCTCCATCTTGCAGAGACTGAGTGAGGCACACCACTTCCGCGTTTTATAGTCCCTCCCCCCTCCGACCAGCAGGGGCAGCAGAGAGTGGCAAATTAAAAAAAAACATTAATATATCTCTGATTTTTCATCAATGGGAAGAATCCTCTGGTCCAGGAAGGCGGAGGTGGGCTCTGAGCGAGGTGGCCAAAAATGACAGCCATAGGTTGCGGCGTTCTCTCGGAAATCGCAGCACAGCGAGCCAAAAGCGGTCAAGATTATATATATTTCCCCTTTCATGTAAACCCATGTCCATTGGTTCTTGATCCCCCTACTCTGGGCAAGAAACGGTGCATCTACATGATCTGTACCTCTCATGATTTTATACACCTCTATTACCCCTCATCCTCCTGCGTTCCAGGGAATAGTGTCCAATCCTGCTCCACCTCTGCCGATAGCTCAGACCCTTGCTTCTTGGCAACATCCTCGTAAATATTCTCTTTCTGACTGCCTTCATCTTCTGACTGTTTGTTCACCAGCAAAGCTTATCCATGAATGTGCTGCTGGCAGATGGAATCTTCTAGCCCTTATCAGCAAGTAACTTGCTATCCATTCATGAAGGGATTCCACACCAATTGTGAAAGAAAAGAAGAAAGTGGCATCTCACAAAATACAGGGGCAAGTCACATGACCTTCCCCGCAAACCAACGAGTGCAAGATGGTGTGGAGTGTGCCAGTGTTCTGCCAAATGTAGGAAACATGTTCCTGATGTTGGGGGAGACCAGAACCAGGGGCCACATTTTAAGAATAAGGGGTAGGCAGTTTAGAACTGAGATGAGGAAAACACTTTTTCACATAGAGTTGTGAATTTGTGGAATTCTCTGCCTCAGAAGGCAGTGAAGGCCAATTCACTAGATGCATTCAGAGGAGAGTTAGATAGAGCTCTTAGGGCTAGTGGAATCAAGGGTTATGGGGAGAAGGCAGGAATGGGCTACTGATGGAGGATGGATTGATCAGCCATGATCACATTGAATGGCGGTGTTGGCTCGTGCACCTATTGTCTATGTATCTATGCATCAAACCCCCCATTGAGTTTGGCATGCACATCTTTGGGCAAGGCAGCATTGACACATATGGCAGATCAAGCAAACAGTGACATTGTAAGACATCCATTATCTGACTCGTGCTTTAGTAGTCTTTCTGCTTAGTTTAGTTTAGAGACACAGCCCATATCTCTAATTTCACCACACACTTAATTATGGAAGAAATTAAGCTGTGTTGAGAAATGTTTCTTTATCTATCTGTTGGGCACAAAAATAGTACTCAATATGAACACATTTGGACACACAATATAAAATTATACATACTTAAATTTTGCAATCCCATTTTTTGGTGTCAAATAATGGATTAAAAAATATATATTCAATGATAAATCATGAAAACTGTTTGATAAAGGTCCATAAAATCAACCCCCTGTCTCTCACTGAAAGCATTAGTTAATTATTAGTTTATATATAATTTAGAATTGCTGACATTGATTTCTGCACACGATGTAATCTAAAGCAAATTCATACATTAAATTATTGAATCGCACAGAGCCCATTTTATTGCGAAGAAAAAAAGTAATTAAATAAAACTCTTAGCAGCCCTGTGTAGATTTTTGCGATTTTAAATTACCTGAAATATTCTTGCAAATATATTATTTATTTATTTTTTCCTCTTTCCAGTTTCCCTCCTGAAATGGTAGCCATTTCGCCAGTACTTTTGCTATTTGTTGCTATTTTTAAAATCTGCAGTCAATCGGTTCATTCCAGTGCACCCTTTAAAAAAAGAACACTAGGTGCAGGAATAGGCCACCAAGGGCCTTAAGCCTGCCCCTTTCATGGTCACCTACCCCAGGCCACTACAGACTACTCTTAAAACAATAGTATATGTCACATGGGTTACACAAAAAGCTGGAGAAACTCAGCGGGTGCAGCAGCATCTAAGGAGCGAAGGAGATAGGCGACGTTTCGGGTCGAGACCCTTCTTCAGACTGGTCAGGGATCAGGGAAACGAGAGATATAGACAGTGATGTGGAGAGATAAAGAACAATGAATGAAAGATATGCAAAAAAGTATTGATGATAAAGGAAACATTGTAAGCTGTTTGTAGTGTGAAAATGAGAAGCTAGTGCGACTTGGGTGGGGGGGGAGATAGAGAGAGAAGGAATGCCAGGGCCCGAGGGAGAGGTGGGGAGGGGGAGGAGGCAGCCTGGGTTAACAGAATTGAGAAAATTCAATGTTTAAGCCCAGAGGATGCAGACTCCCCAAGCGGAATATGAGGTGCTGTTCCTCCAACTTGCGGTGTTGCTCACTCTGGCTGTGGAGGAGGCCCAGGACCAAGAGGTCGGATACGAAATGGGAGGGGGAGTTGAAGTGCTGAGCCACCGGGAGGTCGGGTTGGTTATTGCGGACCGAGCGGAGGTGTTCGGCGAAACGATCGCCAAGCCTCCACTTGGTCCATCAATATCTCCTATCACAGTATTCAAATTGTTCAGAGATTTCTTTTTCAAAATTGAGTCAACATGCACGAATTCCATGTGCAGTAATGTGCAAAGAACAGTGAAAACAAAATCAAAGCAAGAGCTTAAAGTGAACTTCAAGAAAAATGATATGACGAAACCATGTATCTACTTGATGTGCATATTCTTTGGTAACTTAAGGGCCTGTCCCACTTGGGCGACATTTTAGGCGACAGCTTGGTAAGAGGTTGTTGCATCGTGGTCGGGTTGTGATGCGTGGTGACACATGTAGTGACATGGAATGTTCAAAATCCAGGGGCAACATCTGTGTGTCTCATTATGTTGTGTGCCCTGTCACACACTGCGATATGCTATCCTGCGAGTGACGCCCGGTTTGGGTTAGGAACCACAGATGGGCTGTAAAATATTCTTCCTTCAATGGTAGGATTTTAAACACGTTATATATTAAAATTAATACAATAAAAATCAATTGTGCAAATGATGTCTGAGTCATTCAGTTTTATTGAGAGACGTATTGCTCTGCTTCCAGATCCAATCACCGTCTCTAACTTTTCACAGGGATGGATTCAGTGAGTGTAGACTGAACTCCCCTCTCCCCTCCACACCCCCCCTCTTCCCCTCTCCCGCCCCACCCCACCCCTCCTTCTCCACTACCCCACCTCTCGTCACATCCCCTTCTCACCCTCTCTTCTCCCATTCTCCAACACCCCCCCCCCCCCCCCCTCCACTTTCCCTGACGCCCCCCATTTGTGGACCCAGCCTGTGACAGCTAGATCCCACAAATAGTACCGCACAAAGGCCACATCATGTTTTAGTAACATTGACTATGGGATAAATGCAGTCTTTGGGAACAACACCGCTCCACCTTGCATCAAAACGGGTGGTGGGTATTTAGACTCAGTAGCTGGAGCAGGTGGGTGGCACTGGTACTTTGACAACATTGCCTGTACCCAATTAAAAAGCCCGTTGTCTCTGGGGGTTCGGAGAGACCAATGGAGAAGATATTGCTTCTGAGACAACTTGTGGCCAACAGTTTAGTTCCCATGAGGAGCAGGCAGAACAATGGGTGTTCGAGTCCAATCCCTGGGACCCCTGTGTCACATTTAGTTCAGAGATACAGTGCCCTTCGGCCCACCGAGTCTGCACTGACCTGCGATCCCTGCACACTATCCCACACAAGTTATACTTATACCAAGCCTATCAACCTAGAGTTAGAGTTAGGGTTTCCTCCCGCACTCCAAAGGCGCACAGGTTTGTATAAATTGTCCGTAGTGTGTGTGGGATAGTGTGCGGGGGATCGCTGGTCACAGGCTGGGTCCACAAATAGGTGGGCGTCGTGGAAAGTACAGGGGTGGGGGGAGGTTGAAGAATGGGAGAAGGGGATGCGAGGGGGGGGGGAATGGAGAAGGGGGAGAAGAGTGGAGCGGGGAGAAGGGAGGAAGATGGGGAATGGGAAGAAGGGGGGGAGAGGGAAGGGCAGTAGGGTGGGGGGTGAGAAGGAGGGATGGGGCGGGAGGGGGGAAGAGGGGGTGGAGGGGAGAGCAGAGTTCAGTCTACACTCACTGAATCCATCCTTGTGAAAGTTAGAGATGGTGACTGGAAACGGATCAATACATTTGTAAATGAAACTGACCAACTCAGACATCTTTTCATTTGCACAATTGAATTTATTGTATTAATTTGAATATATTAATTTTTAAAATCCGTCCCATCTGTGGTCCCTACCCTAATCTTAACCGAGCGTCACTCGCAGGACAGCATATGTCAGCGTGTATGTTGTGCAACTTGACGGTTTTACGGGTGTTAGTCACTGATGCTGCACAGTCACCAAAAAAAATTGCAAAGTGGGACAGGCCCTTTAGGCTCCTAAAATGATTTTGAATCTTACTTGAATTAATGTACATTTTCAGTCCACTACGATGAGGTACAACATTACAAAATTGAATATAATCTGTATTTGTAGAATACAATAATATCTGTTTATCTGAGCACTGGCAAGAGATTTGGGAAGGAGCTCCTAAAAATCCAGATATGTATTTTGCTTTATTTTTGATACAAGTCATACAGCACGGAAATAAGCCCATGCAGGCCAATGTGCCCCATCTATGCGAGTCCCACCTGTCCATGTGCCTCATATCCCTCTAAACCTTTCCTGTCCTAAATTTTCATGGTGTACCTGTCCCCTTACCTCCCCTGCCAGCTCAATCCATATACCTACCAGCCAGCATCTGTGTGGAAAAAGTTGCCCCTCAGGTTCCTATTTAATCTTTCCTCTCACCTAAACTTATATGTTTCCCCTGTTGATTCTCTAACTTTGGGTAAAAGATTCTGTGCATTTATCTATCCCCACATGATTTTAGGCACCCGTTTGTCAAAATAAAAATATTTTGTTATGTCCCCAGCTCACAGTTTGGTAGCAACTGTTGAAATAGTCCAATCTACACTTTTAAGGTAAAAATATAAAGAAACTGCAAAAATATAGCATCTGGAAGCTTACCCATAATACTGCAATGCTAATTGAGCTTATATTTCTGTATGAATTTCAAGACAAGATGGTCTTTTCCAATGTTCTGGGTACTAAAAACTATGGCACAGGTTTGTAGAGTTTTAAAGGGGATCTGAGGGATATGTTTTTTTTAAACAGTGGTTGATGTCTGGAACTCGCTGTCAGAGGTGATCGTGGAATTAGATGCAATCACTGTTTTTGAGAGACATTTAGGCACTTAATGTGGGCAAATGGTATTAGTGTAGATGGACAAAAAAGATATGTGGGCAAGGATATGTGGGCTCTTTATCCTAGTCTGTCATGTGCGACTCTCTGATTCCATATACTTTCATCTATTAGAATAACACCAACATTTTGGAAATATACAACACGTATGATAGCATCTGTGAAGAGGGAAGCAGATTAACATTTTTAATGTCTTTGATCTTGTATGTGAGCACTTTAGGTCATCGACATGAACTATTTTATGCTGTTTCTCCTCCTATTGATGCTATCTGATCATTTTTCTAGCAAATTCTGTTTTCATTTATGAATTCCACCATCTGCTGTTTTTTGTTTTGGCTTTCTCTGTAAAATTATACTCAGACATTTCGTAGCATGTTTCCAAAGATTATTTGATGGCAAGCAGTTTTGAGAGATATTAGAGGACAGAGATGGGCTTCAAGGAGCTACTGAAAAGAGACGAGACTCGTAGTTAGGTGAGAGGTTTAGGGATTTAACTTCAGCAGTAAAGATGAGGCCATTGAAAATTCTGCTGCCAGACTGATGAAAATCGAGGTGATTTTCATTGCAAAATATCCATCACATCAAGCTCAGCTACGGGGTGGGAGATTGCAACCTTCACGTGGTCCGCCCTGTTTCAATGAATGCAATCAACCTGGCGTGCACAATCAAATGAGATCAAATAGAACATGTTGTCCTACAACTTTGTGTTGTCCACGCCATATGCAAGAAGAAGAAGAAGAAGCTCAGCTACAACTCTAAGAGAAACTCTGCGCACCAATGGCCTTAGGTATTCAGAACTGCCTTGGTCAGTACTCTTGGAAAGTTAGATAATGGAGAAATTTCAGTTTTTAGATGAGGATGAGCCTGCTGTACATAATAACGATGCAGTCTTATAATGCAAGGCCAGGAAGTGTTGCTGAAAATACATTGAGAAAATATCTAATGTGTTGATATTACATTTTATCTCCTTCAAAATGATGGATGATTTGACCTTTTATAAGCGATCCCAAAAGGATTTTTTTCAAATCTCAAAGCTCTTTTAATCTTTCTTGTGCTGGATACACAAAAACAATGTCATTGCGATTTCATCAACAATTTGTCATTCCCTTGAGAGGCCAAATGCTGGAACAAACCACCACTAGATTTTAGTTATACCAAAAACTGGGAATCATAATGGAAAGTCTAAATTCAAAGAAATAAAACCAAAACAAAAATGTTGGAAACACTCAGCAGGTCAGGCAAAAATGAAACAGAGAATGGAGAATATTTTTCAAGAACACAAGTGAGGAGACCTTAAAGTTTTGTTGGACATGCAATTTTACTTCTAGATCTTTGTTAGATTCAGCAAACCACCACAAATGGCTTAGTGCTAATCACAGTAAATCATCAAATCAAAAGAAAAGAGCTGTTAATTTAGTCAATGACTGCATCTGAACAGAATTTGGTGTGAGGACATAAGCAGAATGTTGGAGTTCATGAAGGAAGACAGGAATGCAGGAATGATAAAAGAAGACGGGAAACCAACAGTAAATGAGCAGAGGCTGGTGTGTTGAACTAGATAAAGGTACAGAAGTGAAAATAAGTTGTGCAGTTGTGCAGCTGGTAGAGCTGCTGCCTCATGGTTCCAGAGACCTAGGTTCAATCCTGACCTTGCACCTTGTGGAGTTTGCATGTTCTCGCTGTGACCACATGTCAATAGACAATAGGTGCAGGAGTAGGCCATTCGGCCCTTCGAGCCAGCACCGCCATTCAATGTGATCATGGCTGATCATCCCCAATCAGTATCCCATTCCTGCCTTCTCCCCATATCCCCTGACTCCGCTATTTTTAAGATCCCTATCCTGCTCTCTCTTGAAAGCCTCCAGAAAACCTGCCTCCACCGCCCTTTGAGGCAGAGAATTCCACAGACTCACCACCCTCTGTGAGAAAAAGCATTTCCTCATCTCCGTTCTAAATGGCTTATTCTTAAACTGTGGCCCCTGGTTCTGGACTCCCCCAACATCGGGAACATGTTTCCTGCCTCTAGCATGTCCAAACCCTTAACAAAATATGTGTTTCAATGAGATCCCCTCTCATCCTTCTAAACTCCAGAGTGTACAAGTCCAACTGCTCCATTCTCTCAGCATATGACAGTCCCGCCATCCCAGGAATTAACCTTGTAAACCTACGCTGCACTCCCTCAATAGCAACCATGTCTTTCCTCAAATTAGCCCACTCCCCCAACCTGTCCAAGTCACCCTGTATTCTCATAGCATCCTCCTCAAAGTTCACACTGCCATCCAGCTTTGTGTCATCTGCAAATTTGCTAATGTTACTTTGAATGCCTTCATCCAAATCAGTGATGTATATTGTAAATAGCTGCGGTCCCAGCACCGAGCCTTGCAGTACCCCACTAGTCACTGCCTGCCATTCTGAAAGGGACCTGTTAATCCCTAACTCTTTGTTTCCTGTTTGCCAACCACTTCTCTATCCATGTCAGCACTCTACCCCCAATACCATGTGCCCTAATTTTGCCCACTAATCTCTTATGTGGGACCTTATCAAATGCTTTCTGAAAGTCCAGGTACACTACATCCACTGGCTCTCCATTGTCCATTTTCCTAGTTACATCCTCAAAAATTCCAGAAGATTAGTCAAGCATGATTTCTCCTTCGTAAATCCATGCTGACTCGGACCAATCCTGTTACTGCTATCCAAATGTTTGGCTCTCTCATCTTTTATAATTGACTCCAGCATCTTCCCCACCACCGATGTCAGGCTAACTGGTCAATAATTCCCTGTTTTCTCTCTCCCGCCTTTCTTAAAAAGAGGGATAACATTAGCTACCCTCCAATCCACAGGAACTGATCCTGAGTCTATAGAACATTGGAAAATTATCACCAATGCATCCACGATTTCTAGAGCCACTTCCTTAAGTACACTGGGATGCAGACCATCGGGCCCTGTGGATTTATCAGTCTTCAGTCCCATCAGCCTACCCAACACCATTTCCTGCCTAATGTGGATTTCCTTCAGTTCCTCCATCACCCCAGATCCTCTGGCCACTAATACATCAGGGAGATTGTTTGTGTCCTCCTTAGTGAACAGATCCAAAGTACCTGTTCAACTCATCTGCCATTTCCTTGTTCCCCATAATAAATTGTCCTCTCACATCCCAAAGATGTGCTGGTTTTAGGTTAATTAGCATCTAAAAATTGCTGCTAGCGTCAGAAATGGATGAGTAGGATAACATAGAACTAATGTGAACAGTTGACCAATGGTTTGCGTAGGCCAGGTGGGCCTAAGTGTTGTTTCCATGCTGTATCTTTCAGTTCAATCAATCAAGTGATCTGTGGTGGCTGCTAATCAGAAACTGGATTAGAAAATAGCATCAGGATTGCAGACACTTTTGTCATTTCCAATAGTTGGAAGGAGTGTCACTGAGCCACAGAGTAACAAATTTGTGTTGGTGACAAAAACTGGCAATTGGCTCATTCTTCACAATATGTAATTGCAGGAAACTCCTGAACGCAGCGGGTAGTAATTTGGCAAATTATCAAGAATTGAAATGTCAAGAGAAGTGGTGCTTAAGGATCACTTCTGATTGAGCGGAACCTGGTTTTAGCTTTCCGATAATGTCACTATGAAACAGTGAGTGGATGAGAAACTATATAGAGACCCAGGGAGAAGTTAATGGGAAACTCAGACGTTAAGAGATGTCAAATAGACAGAGAACTGTGACTTCTACACTACAGCTAGATGGATGACATTGCATAGAAAGAAAAATGGATCAGTAACAAAAGTGGGAAAATTTGGTAATGCTGCCTAGACTGGTTGAGATCGGAGGTTGTTTATACCCCAATATGTTAATAGATGTGACCATTGACTGCTTCAAGGGAAGTTATATTTTTATTTGACTTTTTTTTAAATCAAAGCTACAGCCTTATTGTGAACCCCGTCACCTGATTCCCTTTGATGTGACAAATTTACCAAACCAAATGAGGCCCTGAGTGGGAAAACTTAAATACCTGACGAAAACAACTTACATCTTTCATGAACATACTGTCTTCTAATGGGTAGATATTAACTCTAGTTTAGTTTAACTTATCATTATGTGTACGGTGGTACAGTGAAAAGATTTTTGTTGTATGCTATCCAGTCAGCAGAAAAACTCTCCATGATTACAATCAAGTATTGCAGTGTACAGATACAGGACAAAGAGAATAATGTTTAGTGCAAGATAAAGTCCAGTAAAGTCTGATTAAAGATAGTCCTATGGTCTCCAATGAGATAGTTGGCAGCTCAGGACCACTCTCTAGTTGGTGACAGGATGGTTCAGTTGCCTAGTAGCAGCTGGGACGAAACTGTCCCTGAATCTGGAGGTGTGCATTTTCACATTTCTGTACTTCTTGCCTGATGGAAGGGGAGAAGAGGAAGTGTGCGGGGTGAGATTAGTCCTTATCAAGTATTTAAAAAAGTATAAAAGTATCCTGTATTGTCATTCAGACATTTCAGTCTGAACAAAATTGTATACCTTGCAGTCATAACATAGAATAAAATAACAAAACACACACTTAACACAGTTTAACATCCGCCACAGTGAGTCTACCAGGCACCTCCTCACTGTGATGAAAGGCAAAAGTCTTTGTCTCTTCCCTCCTTGTTCTCCCTCTGCATTGAGGTGATCCAGGCTTCCGGTGTTGGGCCCCCCGCTGGGTGATGGTAAGTCCAGCGGCCGCATCTGAGCTCCGCGAACGGGCCTGTTCAAACTCCACGGCCCGGGGCGGTCGAAGCTGCCACCCTCCAGTTCAGCGGACGAAGCTGTCATTGCGGGAGCTCCGGAAAACATGTCACCAACCTGGGACCTGCGAGCTCCTGACGTTGTCGTCAACTGGGCCCGCGGCCGAGCCTCCGAAGTCGGGTCTCCGCCCCCACAATGCCGCCACAGTCCCTGAAGTCGGCCAGCCCCGCGTTGGTAAGTCCTGGCTATGATTTATCTCGGATCCTTGAGGTCGGTCTCAACGCAGACGGAGACGGAGACGGGGGATACGACCAGAAAAGGTTGCATCACCCCGAAGGAGGAGACTAAAAACTGTTTCTCCCCCCCCCCACACATACACAACTAAAAAAAACTATATAAACTAAACAACAGGACAAAAGAAAACCAAAAAAAAGACAGGCGGACTGCAGTTGAGCCGCAGCTCTTTCGATATGGCTGGTCCAGGACAAGTTGACAGGAGTAGGCCATTCGGCCCTTTGAGCCAGCACGGCCATTCAATGTGATCATGACTGATCATCCACAATCAGTATCCCATTCCTGCCTTTTTCCCATTCCACAGAGCCACTAGAGAGTTGCTCAAGTAGCTTAAACCACAACATTCTGACCGCAGCACCGCATTCACCCAATTTCATAGGACATCAGTTAGAATTGTCATACAAACCTATCATGAAAAAATAATATACTCAAGATTACTGGTCCAGTAAACCACCCTGCAGTTAATATCTTCCTGCACTTGTGGCTTCCACCTTATGAAGATTATTCATAACTCCATATTCTACAGCTCAGGAAGACAGAAAAAAAGGTTGTATGAACATGCAAATTTTTGAATGTGTTCAGTCTCAGTCGTAAAATACTATGTGTATGCATTGGACCTAAAACTTAATGAAGAACTGAAAGACCCGAGTTGGCATTCCCAGCAAATCGAATTAGTGATTGAATATATACCCTTAATAAGAGAAAAAGAATGGAAAGACATGTACTGAACACTGTGTTTATAGCTTCCCGTACAGCCATGTGTAATATTATTTAGAGGATGCAAATATATGGTGGGACAATGCTCCACATTGGCCACAATCCACCCATAATGTACTTATGTTGTCATGCCTACTATGTTCTGTTGTGATGAATTTCATTGTCCTATCAGGGACACATGACAATAAACTCTCTTGAATCTTGGGTTTTTTTTACGTTGGCAGCCAAATGCCTGTAACAGACATTGCGATCAAACTTTTTTTTACCTTATTAGGAGTGCTGCAACAAAAACCCTCCAAGGTTAGAAGTGACGCGATCGGTGAACCATGGCAGGCCACTAATTCTTCCCTTTTCCAGTTAGTAATGGGGGGAAGCACTTAAAGACAGTGCCCTCCATAATGTTTGCGACAAAGACCCATCATTTTTTTATTTGCCTCTGTACTCTACAATTTGAGATTTGTAATAGAAAAAATCCTATGCGGTTAAAGTGCAGATTGTCAGATGTCAACAAAGGCCATTTTTATACATTTTGGTTTCACCATGTAGAAATTACAGCTGTGTTTATACATAGTCCACCCATTCAGGGCGCCATAATGTTTCGGACACATAGCTTCACGGGCATTTGTAATTGCTCAGGTGTGTTTAATTACCTCCTTAATGCAGGTATAAGAGAGCTCTTAGCACTTAGTCTTTCCCCCAGTTTTTCCATCACCTTTGGAAACTTTTATTGCTGTTTATCATTATGAGACTGAGAAACAGAATAAACTGTTAGATACATCAGCCAAACAGGCTTACCAAAAGCAACTGTTTGGAACATCATTAAGAAGAAAGAAAGCACTGGTGAGCTTACTAATCGCAAAGGGACTGGCAGGCCAAGGAAGACCTCCACTGCTGATGACAGAAGAATTCTCTCCATACTAAAGAAAAATCCCCAAACACCTGTCGAACAGATCAGAAACACTCGTGAAAAGTCAGATGTGGATTTGTCAATGACCACTGTCTGCAGAAGACTTCACAAACAAAAATACAGAGGCTACACTGCAAGATGCAATCTACTATCTACTGGTTAGCCGCAAAATAGGATGGCCAGGTTACAGTTTGCCAAGAAGTACTTAAAAGTGCAATGACTGTTCTGGAAAAAGGTCTTGTGGACAGATGAGAAGAAAATTAACTTATATCAGAGTGACGGCAAGAGCAAAGTATGGAGGAAAGAAGGAACTGCCCAAGATGTAAAGCATACCACCTCATCTGTGAAACATGATGGTGTGGGTGTTATGGCTTGAGTATGTATGGCTCCTGAAGGTACTGGCTCACTCAACTTCATTGATGATACGATAGACAATAGGTGCAGGAGTAGGCCATTTGGCCCTTCGAGCCAGCACTGCTAACTGCTGATGGTAGTAGCATAATGAATTCTGAAGTGTATAGACACATCCTATCTGCTCAAGTGCAAACAAATGCCTCAAAACTCATTGGCCAGCGGTTTATTCTACAGCAAGACAATGATCCCAGACATACTGCTAAAGCAACAAAGGAGTTTTTCAAAAGCTAAAAAATGGTCCCTTCTTGAGTGGCCAAGTCAATCACTCGATCTGAATCCAAATTGAGCATGCCTTTTATATGCTCAAGAGAAAACTGAAGGTTACTAGCCCCCAAAACAAGCATAAGCTAAAGATGGCTGTAATACAGGCCCGGCAGAGCATCATCAGAGAAGACACCCAGCAACTGGTGATGTCCATGAATCGCAGACTTCAAGCAGTCATTGCATGCAAAGGATGTGCAACAAAATACTAAACATGACAACTTTCATTGCATTGCATGGCATTGCTCTGTCCCAAACATAATGGTGCCATGAAATGGGGGGACTGTGCATAAACACTGCTGTAATTTCTACATGGTGAAACCAAAATATATAAAAATGGTCTTTATTAAAAATCTGACAATGTTCACTTTAACCACATGTGGTTTGTTCCTATTGCATATCTCAAATTGTGGAGTACAGAGGCAAATAAATAAATGATGGGGCTTTGTCCCAAACATTATGGAGGGCACTGTAAATGCCAATGCTATCATACCTAGTCTAACTTTCACAACACTAATGAATACGCTTTCTGGTCTTTTCCTCAAAACTAGTCATGTATCTATTCACCCACAAAATCACTGACACAAAATAACAACTATCAAATACTTAAGGAATAGATCTGTTAACATGTTTTTGTTCAAAATTGAAAGCAAACAAAAACATGCTTAACCAACTTGACTTTCTTCAATACTCAGACTCTTATAATCATATCACAAGGCAAACCTTTTATTATTTAGAAAATTACATGCTCAGAAGTAGATATTGCCCAATGCTTCTGAGCTCCATTTCTCATGCAATTTTAGGTATAAGAACATCCAGCAGTGTTTAACAAAACAGGACTAATTGCTACAAAAATAGAAACTGTGAAACTATTCTCATTGTGACTTCACAAAAATGGCAACCTTGGGTCTCTTAAAAAGATATAAAATTAGATACAAGAAACTTATAGCTTCACATGTTAGATGCAAGATCGTACCTTCAGTTTCAATACACAATGTAAAACAATTCTGTAAACTTTTACAATTTTAACTGGAAAGGAATGCATGTCACAGTTTTGATTTAATAAAATTGATTTTTTGTAAACTACACAGTAGTTTCATTTCTCCAAAACCCAGTTCTGACATTTCCAGTGCTGTCTGCACCGAGCAAGGGGACATCCTGACCGCTGCCTTTCAGCAGTCCATTTTGACTCGCCAAGTTAAGCCCATAAGACTTACTGTTCTCATGTTCAACCACAATAGGTTTTTGTTTGCTGTCTCTACTGGTACCAACTCCATTCTTTACTGTGCTTTGATTGCATTGTGGCAGTGTGTAACAGACATCACTACCATCGGGTTGGTTGCCGCATTGATGGCGGTCTCTAAAAGCAGAGCGAGATTTCCTAATCCCATGACGACTTTCATGGTTACTGTGCCTGCTCCTTGGCTGGATATTATGCACACTTCCTTCCACACTGGTAGGTACATCATATGCATATTCTCTTAACACAGTCAGCCTGCTGTGACGATGAGCTTGGTGGGCCCTAGTCCGGTTTTTATGATGCCTGTTCACTTGTCCATTAGGACGGAACGGCAGTTCCACAGGGGCCACGTGCATTTTCAGATCGTTGTCCACTGAATGTTCTGTAAGGCTGTTGTCAAGCTGTGTGGATAAATTACTTTCCAAATGCACCTGCTGGTTCTGTACTGCAGCAGCGTGAAGATTAGTTAGCTTACACCCTTGGGATAGCTTGTTATTGCTGGAAGCAGTCTTATTTGTGCAGGAGGATTCCGTACTGCTGTTGGTGAGTTTTGAAGTTTCACCATTGGTGTGACCAGAATCTGAAGGTGGGATATTAATTTGAATGGAATAAGTACTCCTCCCTGGGCAGCAAGTAGTCATCCAACACTGCCGTATGTCCTCTCTGCCAATGCAATGATGAAGTATGAGAAATGCAGCCAGGCTCAAAGCTGTGGCCCCAAATATGCAGCTAAATATGAGGTCCATAGGGTAGTACTGGGACACTGCTAACGCACCAGATACCCACAGGGCAATGTACATAAACAATGACAAACATGTACCCAGCAATTGTGCTTGAAATGAATGTTCATTCTCCAGTGCGGAGGAGGAAACCACAGAACAATTTGCTTGTGATGTTGATGTTGAATCATTAACATTAGATTCTCCACGGTCTGCACTTGCCAAACGCTGCTGTTCCTCCACTGCTTCCTTCAGTTCATATTTCCGTTCAGGGTGTTGCTTAAGCTGCACAAATATGCTAAGAAAGTAAATGCAGTTTACGAAGATGATAAACCCGACAGGTCCGTAAAAGGCCCCCAGGCTGGGTTCCCAAGCCATCCAACAGCTGGAAGACAAAAAGTAATTATGTTTTAATACAAGTATTGAGCAGCTGAATTCAAATCCAATCACCTTAATTCAGCAAAACATTTGGATAAATTCACAAAATAGTGTATTTTCAAAACATATCCAAAGCACATCAAATTACAGTATCCAATTTTCAAATAAGTTGTTGTGATATCTTTCCTCAGTCTATTGCATACCATAAAGATGATTTTTTCACTTTTTTAAAATCATTGATCCTCCCATTTTTCATAAGTAATTTTTCCCATTGAACCAAATATTTCAAATGATAAAACTGAACAGATGGAATATATCAACCAAAATAAAACCGTGAATGTGGGTTTGGTCCATTGTATTTGAAATAAATTACTTAATATTTCTCATATCTCCAAAACCACTCTACTGCGCTTCATCAAAAGGAAAAATGTTCACATTTGATACATAATTTCAATCATGACATTTTTGGACTTTGAAAAGGAGGCAGTCACAGTATCATCAATCCCTTATCTTTACTGTTTAGTTTAGAATAGAGTTAAAGGAAAGTCATTATCTTGTCTGTGAATCTGGTAATATTGTCAGCATTTGATGCGCGTGTTGGTGCAAACACATGTTTTCAAGAGGTTTGGGTATTTACAGAGATTTACAGAGAGTCTATCAAAAAACAATCAAAGGAGTGGGTGATTAACTAAGTTAAGTTTATTTGTCACATACACATACGAGATGTGCAGTGAAATGAAAAGTGAATGTGCTTGTGAATTGTGCAAAAAAACTACAAAACAGATTGGAACAGAATCACATATTCACTTATTACATACATCACAATAATTTGTGAAAAAAAGAAAAAACCGGGGGGAAAAAACAGCAATTTTAAAAAGACACCACGCTACAGTAAATTGGTAAGTTAGTCCCTGGTGAGATAGGAGTTTACAGTCCTAATGGCCTCTGGGAAGAAACTCCTTCTCATCCTCTCCATTTTCACAGCATGGCAACGGAGGCGTTTGGCTGACCGTAGCAGCTGGAACAGTCTGTTGCTGGAGTGGAAGGGGTCCCCCATGATCTTGTTGGCACCTTCTGATGTATAGTTCCTGCAGGGTGGTGAGTGTAGTTCCCATAGTGCGTTCGGCCGAATGCACTACTCTCTGCAGAGCCTTCTGGGCAGAGCAGTTCCCGAACCAAATTGTGATGTTTCTGACAAGATGCTTTCCACAGCCGAAGAGTAGAAGCACTGGAGGATCCTCAGAGACACTCTGAATTTCCTCAATTGCCTGAGGTGGTAAAGGCGCTGCCTTGCCTTACTCACCAGTGCTGCAGCGTGTGATGTCCATGTCAGATCCACTGAGATGTGGACACCCAGGTATTTAAAGCAGCTCACCCTATCCACAGTATCCCCATTTATCTTCATTGGTGTGTACGTCCTCGGATGTTGTGCCCTCCTAAAGTCCACAATCAGCTCCTTTCTTTTTTTGACGTTCAAGAGGAGGCTGTTGTTCTGACACCAGAGTGCCAGATCAGCCACCTCCTCTCGGTAGACCTTCTCATCGTTATCGGAGATCAGGCCCACCACCACAGTGTCATCAGCAAACTTGATTATAGAATTGGAGCTGAACCTAGCCACACAGTCATGTGTGTACAGGGAGTACAGTAGGGGGCTGAGGACTGAGGGATCCTGTGCTCAGGGTGAGGGACTTCGATGTATTTCCTCCCATCTTGACTACCTGGAGCCTGGCGGTGAGAAATCCCAGGACCCAGGCACACAGGGGGGTGTTGAGCCCCAATTCCAGCAGCTTATCAGCATGACTGGTGGGGACTATCATGCTGAAGGCTGAACTGAAGTCTATGAACAGCATCCTCACATAGATAACCTTAGATAAGTCAATCCACTTTATTTTCACTTTCAATAATGTCACATATTTTTGTTATCAAATTATTGTGATATTTTGTGTTGGAAGGAACTGCAGATGCTGGTTTAAATTGAAGATAGACACAAAGTGCTGGAGTAACTCAGCAGGACAGGCAGCATCTCTGGAGAGAAGTAATGGGTGACATTTCGGCTCGACCTGAAACATCACCCATTCCTTCTTTCCAGAGATGTTGCCTGTCCCGCTGAGTTACTCCAGCATTTTGTGTCCATTGTGCTATTGTAATATAGATCTGGTAAAGTGCATTGACAATTGCCACAGAATAATCAGAATTAATTTGTCAACATTATAAACTAATGTTATAATTCTTCTCATGTGATCTTTGGTAGATATTGCTGGAAGGATTGGAAATAAAATGCATTAATCACTTTTTAAATATTTAGCACCATATATATTCCCTAACTATCCATTGTGCTCCCTCAAAAGGAAACGTTTATATATTGATACATAATTTCCCATGTGACATGTTTGGACTTTAGAATGGAGGCACTCTGTGAGGCGAGTCCCTTATCTTCACAATATGGTGTGCTTGCATAAGTCAGAGCATTGAGTTTGAGATTCCAGAAGTCACAATGGGTGGTGAGTGCCTGGTACACTGCTGGGGGTGGTGGTTGAGGCAGTTACAATAGCGGCATTTAAGAGATATTTGGATGTGCAGGGAATAGATTATGTGCAGGCAGATAAGAGTTGGTCTTGGCAACATGTTCGGCACAGACATTGTGGGCTGATGGGCCTATTCATGTGCTGTACTGTTCTAATATGTAGATTAGAGTAGTGTAAATGTAGTTATTTTGTCTGTGAATCTAGTTATTTTGTCTGTGACTCTAATAAGATCATTGTATTCATTTGCTATCCACTGGACAGTTTGTCAAACACCAGGACAAATTAAATTCAACCAAAACTTATTCTTTATTATTTACCAATTTTATCAGCCAAAAACATAATGACATTTTGATTTTAGATTAGAATTAAATTCCCCACAGTTTCTATAATGTGTGATAAATCTACAATGCCAGTGAAATGCAGAGACACCAAATTAAAATATATCCCCCTTAATAAAGATTCTCTTTCAGGAAGATAATATGACCCATGCAATTCACTTTTATTACCACTAGATGATGCAATTTTCCCTTTTAAAACAAATAAGCATTCTCAATGAAGCTTGCTGCAAGCCAAGCAAGGAAGCCTGGCAGCATCACGCCACTTCTAGAGACATTCTCACCAGAGCACATGCCACTAGATTCCTACAATCATTACATTTCAGTTTGATACTTAATCATTCTAAAACATTACCTATCTCAGAACAAAGACCCCCGCAATCTATCAATCAGTTCTGTGCCAGCTCAATGTTCATCCCTGCAGTCCACCAGCACTTAAACTAACATTTTAATCCTCCACCTCAAAGCCATTCATAATGTTCACCCTCCCTAGTTTCAACAGCTTTAAGGGGCTGTCCCACTGCGACGACCTAATCTGCGGGTTCTGGCTCATACTCGCAGCATGGTCGACACGAGGTCCTAGGAGGTCTTTGTAACTCTCCTTCCAGTTTGAGGGTAGTCCCCGCGTACTAGAGGCCTCAGTTAGGTCGTGGCGTATTTTCAACATGTTGAAAAATGCCTGCAAGTAAAAAAAGGTCACCGTGGAAAAAATCGCTACTTTATTTACTCATAGATTTAGTCGAAGTAGGCGCAGTAGGTCGGCATGTTATTTGTTGGTAATCGAGGGTAGTCGTAGATAGTCTTCAACAAAGTCGAAGGGAGGTTGAAGGAGGTCGTCTTCACTCTCCACTATTCGGAGTCCAATTTTCCCGAAGCTAGTTGAAGCTAGCCTTCACCATAGTCGAAGGTGGTCTTCTACATAGTCGAAGGAGGTCCTAAACTCTCCTAAACTCTTCTAAACGCATGAATTAGGTCACCACAGTGGGACAGCCCCTTTAGTATATTCCCTTCTTAAACTCTTTTTCTTCTTCCTCCAGCCTCTCTTCCATCTCCTTTCATTTTACTTCAGGAGCATGATTAGTACTGATGAGGGTATTTTTTTCCCCCAAAATGTTTTTTTTCCCCTCTACAAAGATGCTCCCTAGCTTGCTTCATGTTTCCAATATTTTCTGTTTTTAAGCTTATCAGCTGCTTTTTTTTAAAAACATTTTCAATCCTTAGCCAAGTTTAGGTAACATTGGCTAACCCTTGATATAGCTGTATGGTGCTTTGGGATTTCTTTCCTATTCCTGTGTGCTAATAATTGAGTTGCCATTGCTGTTGATTACTACAATCTTGGCTGGTACACGCATCGGGCGCTGGAAGTTGATTATAGGGTCATATTGACAGAATTATGTCAGTTAGCTTGCTCAGTTGGTTTTGAGGATAGAAGGAAGGCCATTCCTCAGTATTAAACGAGGTACTGTATCTACACAAACAAAGCAAACACAGTGTAATCAAAGCTTTTCAAATGTTAGCAGTAGCTTTCTAAATGTAGTAGTGTGCAAAAGAAATCTACGCTTGCTTTCTCCTTTGCTTATTTCAATAAAACCGCTTTGTAAACACAATTGTGCATTAAACACTGTGTTCATAATGTTAACATAATGTTGACTCTTCCAACATTATAAACTGGTTACAAAGACAATCGCTTAATTGTGCAAACCTACAAAGTTAAAATTAGTGCACTCAGAACAAAACCAAATTAACATTGTTTTCGTAACCATATTTAATAAAAACCTAACAACCAAAGAGATTATTTCAAGATCTGTAAATAATCAGCAGGTGATGATGGATCCTGTTCTCAAAATGCCTTCCACTCACAATAAATAGTTAATTTCTCTCTTGTGGTAACAGGTACCCATCATACTGGATAGGCATAACATATTCTCTTGTTTTGTGAACCACTTGGGATTTATGATATATTTTGTCAGGCTAAGTCAACAAAGCCTGATTTACTGATTTCCTTTATGAATAATAAAGCCATTTCCTTGTTTCAGACCTATAATATAACCATCACTAAACTATTTCTATGAATACTCAAAGTACACAATTTTTGAATGATTTTTGTCTGACCTAAAGTCTAAATGATCATAAATACCTAGACTCTATATATTTTGTCAAATAAAAGGAAAAGTACAAAGTAACAAAGTATTTAACTGACTGAGAAGAAAACAAAATCCAATAAGCTATTTTCTTTCAGTGTGACATTTTGCAATATTATATCAGAACATTTATTTTTCACCAGTTCTTCTCAATTCCAATGAAACTTAACACCAACTACTTAGAACTATTAACCTCAGCATTACATTTGCGCATGAAAAATAAAACACTACTTACAATGGTGCATTCACTTTACTTCCGTAGTTTTTAATATTAGCTGCAGCTGTGATGCCACACACAATGATCGGAATTCCTCCACCAATTAAATAGAACCTTCAAAGATATGATCACGAAGGAAAATGTTAAACAACTGCATGTAACCCTTGATGATATTTCAATTAGAGCAACCAATGGTGTGATGGGACATTTTTATTGGTATTGTTAATTAACTGCAATTTTAGCACATTAGGGCAGTTTGTTGCTTGGAGTTTTTGTGTCTCATCTTTTCTTTCTAAATGAATAATGGCTACATAATAATTACAATTTACTATAACCTGCTGTTTTAATAAGTAAACGGCCTGTTACTTTGTAACGCACTGAACTTACAGTGCCCTCCATAATGTTTGGGACAAAGACCCATCTTTTATTTATTTGCCTCTGTACTCCACAATTTGAGATTTGTAATAGAAAAAAATCACATGTGGTTAAAGTGCACATTGCCAGCTTTTATTAAAAGCCACTTTTATACATTTTGGTTTCACCATGTAGAAATTACAGCTGTGTTATACATAGTCCCCTCAATTCAGGGAACCATAATGTTTAGGACACATGGCTTCACGTGTGTTTGTAATTGCTCAGGTGTGTTTAATTGCCTCAATGCAGATATAAGAGAGCTCTCAGCACCTAGTCTTTTCTCCAGTCTTTCCATCACCTTTGGAAACTTTTATTGTTGTTTATCAACATGAGGACCAAAGTTGTGCCAATGAAAGTCAAATAAGTCATTATGAGTCTGAGAAACAAGAATAAAAATGTTAGAGACATCAACCAAACGTTAGGTTTACCTAACTCAACTGTTTGGAACATCATTAAGAAGAAAGGGAGCACTGGTGAGCTTACTAATTGCAAAGGGACTGGCAGGTCAAGGCAAGGAAGACCTCCACAGCTGATGATAATTATCTCTGTAATAATTAAAAATCCCCAAACACCTGTCCGACAGATCAGAAACACTCTTCAGAAATCAGATGTGGATTTGTCAAGGACCACTGTCTGCAGAAGACTTCACGAACAGAAATACAGAGGCTACACTTCAAGATGCAAAATTCAGGTTAGCTGCAAAAATAGGATGGCCAGGTTGCAGTTTACCAAGAAGTACTTAAAAGAACAACCACTATTCTGCAAAAAGGACATGGACAGATGAGACAAAGATTAACTTATATCAGAGTGATGGCAAGAGCAAAGTATGGAGGAGAGAAGGAACTGCCCAAGATCCAAAGCATACCACCTCATCTGTGAAACTTGGTGGTGGGGGTGTTATGGCCTGGGCATGTATGGTTGCTGAAGGTACTGACTCACATCATTGATGATACAACTGCTGATGGTAGTAGCATAATGAATTCTGAAGTGTATAGACACATCCTATCTGCTCAAGTTCAAACAAATGCCTCAGAATTCATTGGCCGGCGGTTCATTCTACAGCAAGACAATGATCCCAAACATACTGCTAAAGCAACAAAGGAGTTTTTCAAAGCTAATAAATGGTCAATTCCTGAGTGGCCAAGACAATCAATCGATCTGAACCCAATTAAGCATGCCTTTTATATGCTGAAGAGAAATCTGAAGGGGACTAGCCCCCAAAACAAGTAACAGGCTGCAATACAGGTCTGGCAGAGCATCACCAGAGAAGACACCCAGTAACTGGTGATGTCCATGAATCGCAGATTTCAAGCAGTCATTGCATGCAAAGGATATGCGACAAAATACTAAACATGACTACTTTCAATTACATGACATTGCTGTGTCCCAAACACTATGGTGCCCTGAAATGGGGGGGACAATGGGGGGGACTGCTGTAATGTCTACATGGTGAAACCAAAATGTATGAAAATGGCCTTTATTAAAATATGACTATGAGCATGTGATTTTTTTCCTATTACAAATCTCAAATTGTGGAGTACAGAGGCAAATAAATAAATGAATGATGGGTCTTTGTCCCAAACATTATGGAGGGCACTGTATATTTGAAAGCAAGATACAATATTTTGATTAGTGTTAGCAGAAATACATAACCTCTTTTTGTGCGATGCATACTATTTATCTCAACATATGCATGCAATAGTTATATGAACTTCCTCACAGTTATTCTCCTCTAACTCTTTCAGCACAAGATTCTATTTGATTTCCCCTTCCCATGTCGACAATTCATTATTAATCCTCCTTCACATTTAATCTCGTCTATTCCTTGTAAATTTTATATTTGCAGCCACATTGATTCAAATCAGAATTATTCTCCTGCTTTCTTTCCTGTTTTGATAAATTGATTTCAAACTTTTTAGTTTTAGAGATTCTGCGCGGAAACAAGCCCTTCGGCCCACACCAACCAGAGATCACCGCACATTAACACCAGCCCACACACACTAGGGACAATTTATACTTATACCAAGTATACAAACTCAGGCCAATTAACCTACAGACCTGTACGTCTTTGGAGTGTGGGAGGAAACCATAGATCTCAGAGAAAACCCACGCAGTCACGGGGAGAACATACATATGGGGAGGACATACATAGACAGCACCCTTTGTTGGGATTGAACCCTGGTCTCTGGTGCTGCAAGTGTTGTAAGGCAGCAACTCTACCGCTGCACCACCATGCTGGCCACTAGTTTATATTATGATGCTTCCAAAATAGATTAGAATGAAAATTACCAGTGTGAAATTAACCAGTATCTGCATGTTTTTACACAAGCCAGGAAACCTATAATCAAATGATTCTTCTTGAAAGGTTCAAGACTTTAACCTAAGGCAAGATCAAAAGGTGCATTCCTAACTTTATGAAATAATTAATTTAAAACGGGGATATCTTCCTCAGTACAACTAGCACTCATCAAAAACATGTTATCATCTCACATTTAAAATAATGGAACAGGTTCAAAAGGTCTACACGATTAAGTACAAACTCAAGTAGGTAACAATTAGGTCATTCAACCCGTTTAGCCATTCAATATAATCATAAATTATCTTTTAATGAGGTGGCACTTTCCTGCAGGAATACATATCCTTGGATACCTCAATATCCAAAACATCTATTGACACTATCTTAAATATGAATCCCCACAACACTCTTGTTTCAAAGATTCACCGCTCACTGAGTGACAGACTCTCTGCTCATTCAATCCTGAATAGTTGACTGACTATTCTGCGACTGACACCTGGTTCTGTAAACTATAGTTAAGGAAACATTTATTCCTGCATTCACTCTACCAGGTCCTCTCAGAATTATGTCTGCTGGAAAGTAATTACCTTGCAATGTTTTAAACTCAAGACTGCAGCTGCCTTTTAAATCTATATATATATAGATATAGATATATTATATATATATATATATAATATATACACATATACATACAGTGTGTTAGGAATGGTGTAATGTGAAATACATTGCCTACCTTAACATTGGCCGAGGTGGGAGAGGAGGTTCCTCAGGATCCTGAGATTTTTTTGCTTTCCTCGTCAACTGTTTGAAAATATTTCGTGCTGTGACACCAACCCACAAGATGGTGGCAAGAGTAGAATAGTGTAGAATTATCCCAACCTACATTTATTTTAAAGATTTAACAAGTGAGAAAATATCGAAATATATAATCTGGAAGCCAGTCATAAAACTGCGAGATGCCTTGCGGTGATAATGAGTTTATGTCTCAGAATTCCACTATAAAACATTACCGTGAGAAACATATTTAACAATGAAACACAGACAATAGATAGTGTCTATTGAGAGCCACAATGTTTTTATCTTCACATTTGGCAGTTCCTCAAATACATTTTGAAAACCAATACTTGGTCCTTTGATATTTTAACCAACCCATTTTTGCTATATTTTATTTATTCAGCTTCTACATTTCAACTATAAATTCCAGTTTTCTTAACATGTAATAATTTTTTCCTGCATTCAATCATGCGACTCTAGTATGTAAGTGGCTCGCATTATTGAAGAAGAATGCTGCATTCTTATCAATTGTCATTTTTGCTCCATTCTCATCATGATGAAGCTCAAATGAGAATTCTCTATCCCAACTTCAATTTAAGATTAGGCTTTATTTAAAATCAGTCATTCTAGAAACAAACATAAGCTGATGAGAAAAGTAAAATCAACAGCTGGACCCAGTACGGAGATCCAGTAAAAATTAATCAAAGCAATAATTCATGGAATTAGGGTGCACTGTTACTGTCGACTGATTCACACTTTGGTAGAAATACCTAATATTTGGATGCTAAATAAATCAAAGATGTGACCTTCATAAAAGGTAATGTTGTAGCGGGTGTGTGAGAGAGCCCGGAATGAAGGCGAGATCCAGGCAAATTCTGTAGAGGCTTTAATGAGCACAGCACACTACTCTCCGCTTCAGTGAGAGACTGAAGACGAATCTCACGCCAAAAATCCCAACTCTTATCTTCATAGCAGGAAGCCGCCCCCGGACCTGTCCATCAAGTGCCGAGGGGGATGAACCAGGGAGTGGCCTACTCTCCAGGAACCGCCACAGGAACCCCGCCCAAGAACCGGAGGCACGAAACGGACTGGGGGACGTACGAGACGATCAGCCCGTGTGCACACCACGGCGGGCGCTGGAACCGGAGACACACTGGCAGGCGAAGGTGGGGAAAGGGCCGGAATGGACAGCGGCCCCGAGGGCGAGGCCGTGCAAGTAGCACTGGCTGATGTCCACATGCGCCGGTTTCAGTCGCGCAACGGAGACCGCCTCACAATGACCCCCCATGTCCAAAACGAAAGTGGAAAGGCCATACTCGTGGACATTGAATGGTTCTTCATACAGCCGCTGAAGGGACATCAGGTGCGCATCCCGATGCAGGAAAACAAACGGGCAGTCCTGGAGACTGGAATGAATATGCGGCCTGAACGAACCATGGCGAGACGTCGGCATCGGTGCTAGCTTGCCCACCGCCTGCCGAAGGCGTTGCAATGCGGCTGATGGTGCTCCGTCTGGCCCTGTGCTGATGGAATAAACTGACCGGGCACTGTCAGCGGGGCCCCAAACACCACTTCAGCTGAGGAGGTGGCCAAGTCCTCTTTGAGCGGGGTGCGGACACCAAGCAAAACACACGGCAATGCGTCGACCAACTCCGGGTCCGTGAGCCGAGCCTTCAGGGCAGCCTTGAGCTGGAGGTGGAAACGCTCCACCAGGCCGTTCACCTGTGGATGATACGCCGTGGTGCGGTGCAGATTAACCCCGAGAAAGCAAGCAATAGCCGACCACAGTTCAGATGTGAACTGAGGCCCCGGTCAGATGTAATGTCCAGCGGCACTCCGAATCGGGCAATCCAGTGAGCCGCCAAAGCACGGGCACTCGTGGCTGCAGAGTTGTCTGCCAATGGAACCGCTTCCAGCCACCGAATGAAACGGTTGACCACGGTCAGGTGGGTGAAGCACCGAGAAGGCGGCAGCGGCCCCACAGGATGCAGGTGCACGCCCAATGCCCAATCTGTTTGTACAACCCGTGCCACATGAAACGGAAAGATCGAAGGCCGTCGTCGCCCGAATGGAAGGGTGGGCCAGCCCGTGGAGCACCTCGAACGCTCTGCGCCACCAGGCGGCGGGGACGATGGGCCGCGGCTGACCAGTCGAGACGTCGCACAGCAGCCTTGCACCCCCAGGGCCACATGGAATCTCCTCCAACTGCAGGCCCGAAACTGCGGTACGATAGGCAGACATCTCATCATCTGTCTGCTGGGCAGCAGCCAGGGCTGAGTAGTCAATGCCATCGGACACCTGCAAAATGGCGTTGACCACGGGACGAAACAAGGCGTCGGCTACTCTGTTGTCTTTGCCCTCGATTAAATGAATGGAGGTTGTGTATTGAGAGATGGACGCCAACTGTCCGTGTATGCGGTAAATGTCCGCCCCTCCAAAAAGTCAGTGAGTGGCGCACGCTGAGGTAACGGGCGAGGAGTAGTGCGGCTGTGTGCCGCTGAGGTGCTCGCTAAAGAAGGCCAGAGGCCGCCAACGCCCGTCGATCAGCTGCTCTAGCACTGTTCCAACCGCTTCAAGGTAAACGAACACAAAGTCCAGGCCATGGCACACGCAGTCCATAAGCCGCTGAAAGGCATGCGCAGGAACTCAAAATGGCGAATGGTGTTATGATGGCCGTCTTGGACATGTCGTCGGGGTGGAAGGGAATTTGATTGTAGCCACGCACCAGGTCGACCTTGGAGAAAACTGCAGCCCCAGCCCCTGCGCATTGAAATCCTGAATGTGGGGGACCACGTACCTGTCAGCGACGGTGGCATCATAAAGCCGACGATAGTCTCCGCAAGAGCGCCAGCCACCGTCCGCCTTGGGGACCATATGGCGCGGGGACGCCCATGGGCTATCTGAGCAATTCCATAAGGCGCAACTCCCCCCGAGCTAGATGGAAATTGTCCGGTGGATGACGTCGCGCCTGGGCGTGCAGGGGCGGGCCAGAAATTGCAATGTAATGCTCCACCCCGTGTTTCGGGGTGGATGAGCGGAACTGCGGGTCGAGGATTTCAGGGAACTCGGCCAGTACACGCGAGAATGTGGCATACACGGACGACAGGGGCCCATCAGGCAGCACGACTGGTTCGCCCACACGGAGGGAAACAGGTTGCAATGTTACAGAGTGCACCAGACGCTGCCGCTTGACATCCACAAGCAGGGAATGTGCACGTAGGAAGTCTGCGCCCAGCAAAGGCTGGGAAACGTCAGTAATGACGAATGACCATGAAAAGCGGCCATCCCCAAAGTGCGCACCCCATATGAGCAGATTGGGCTCCCATTTGCCGCGGTGAGGAGGGGGCCGCGTTTACTGGCATGGATGTTGCCATTAGAAGGGGGCAGCACAGTTATCTCTGCCCCTGTGTCGACGAGGAAACAAGCCCCAGTGCGGCGATCCCGTGCAAACACACAATGAATCTGGCCAGCCGCCGAAGCAATCACTGACGGCCGGCCCATGCGAATGTACAGGGCTGCCGACACTGACGGGCTGCTGCCCCCCAGCGGCGGTGATAATAGCACCAGCTCCCCCTGCTGGCCACTGAAGAAACAGGTGGAGCTGATCCGGCAACCAGCGACTTCTGGTGGCGTCCAAAGGAATTAACGGCAGGCCACGCTGGAACGACGTACCGTCGCCCGGGTCGCAATGGTGGCCGGATCCCGCCGTGGAGCGGTCAATTGAAGCACCGACCTGCTGTGCGCTGCCTGGCGCCGTCGCATCCAGGGCCTGCTGATGGCCATCCAAAGTGTCAGTGAAAGGGTCGCTGGTAAGCTGCAGGCGGATGTCCTACGGGAGCTGTTGCAGGTAGGCATGTTTAAAAAAAAACAGGGCTCGTGGTCGCCCATGTCTTTTGTGCAAATGCTGGGTTATACACAAAAGGACACAGTGCTGGAGTGAGCAGGTCTGGGAGTATCTCTGGAGAACATGGATAGGTGATGTTTTGGTTCAAAACCCTTCTTCAAAATTAGCTAAGTTTTGTGAGGAAAGGTTTTGAGGTACAATGCCACCTGTCTATGTTTTCCAGAGAGGTTACCTCATCTGTTGAGTTACCAGCAGTTTGTGTCCTTGTATGATGTTTTGTAATTGTTAGGTTAACGTATTGGTGTTGATGCGCTGTTAAAAAAATTGCAAGTATACCAATTTGCTTACTGTACTTGTGTTATTTAAAATAACAAACCTTCCTTTCTTGGCACTGTTTCCAATGGTCAAGTCTACACCACAAAATTACCAATTACCACAATTACCAATTTAGCACTCGTTTATAACAGAGAAATTGCATGAAGTTTGGAAACCGTCATTGGTGGATATTTGAGAGACATCTTTTGATACTCAACTTGTTTAACGGCAAGTTATATTTCATTTACTTTAGGAATGCTAATATAACGACATTCCCAACTAAATATCTAAACAGTTTTTACCTTGCAGCACTGACCACCCTTATTTGAATGAGAACAAAATTATGTTCACAGAAATGTGGTGATATTTTCCAGCCATCATTCCAAAATATAATGATTACTGTCACTTATCTGAAATTACAGATCAATGTACTCTCCAATCAACTAGTCGTCAGACATATTTCATTCACAATTTTTGATTTTACTTGAAATTTTATTTTGAACAAATAGTTCTACTGTTATAAATAATCCTGTAATGACTTGGCAATTAGAAAGAAATGTAAATAATTTTACTTACCGCTTGGCAAACACTAATATTCCTGGTCTGATTGATGCCAACTACAAACACTGCACACGTGAGGAAAACGTGAAAGCAGAAGTTCACCAACATGTGCCAGGTCTTTCTGCTGATCCGGACCACACTGCCATTACAGAACATATTATCAGAATGTTTACCAAATAACCTCGTCAATTCTAATAATATTTTTGTACCAAAAACAAACTTAGACCCTCAACTCATACAAAGAGTCAGCTAATTTGAAGGGCATTTTAACTTAAAATGACACGAAGTGCTGGAATACTCAGGTTAGGCAGCATCTCTGGAGAATATGGATAGGTGATAGGACCTTTCTTTGGGCGTCTGGCATTGGGTTGTATTGATGTCCATTTTTCCACTTTTAAACTAGAGAGTGAAATGGATAACCAGTGCGAGCCCTACATTGTTGAGCACATATTTTAAACAATGCAGTTTCAAAATCTGCAGTAAATGGTTTTGCATTGGGATTGTTTTATTCAAATGATATCAATCGCACTACTTGAAATGACGCCACAATTCCTATATAACATTGATTGTTAGAAAAGGCATTACCTGTGGTAATATATGTAGCTTACGATAATTATGACCAAGCAAGTGAGCAGTATAGTTGCAGCAACATATATTACTGGATGCAAGAGGGCAACAGATTGTTGTAGGAAATCAGCACCGGTCAAATCCTGATGGGCAAACAATATTCAGAATTAAAGACACAAATATATATTTGTCAGGGAGGATGAAGGAAATAACAGGACAAATAATGCCACAAATAATGTAGTTACACAGTTTATTAAAGCAGCAGTCTCATAACCAGCTGCAAGATAACATCTTGAGGTTTTTTTTAATGAACTAAAAGACTAGGCAAAATCTAAAAATGGGCAGGGCACCATTCAATTTAACGAGACATCAGTAGACAATGTCTGAATGGGTGACCCATGCATTTGGGGAGGAGGGGTGGTGCATTCCTAGAAAATGGTCCGTATTACGATTTTACATAATGCAAAGCTACATCATCTACGCATGCATCAAGAAACTGTTGATAAACAAGTGTTTATTTCTTTTTCTCACAAATTTAGTAAGCAGATTTTATTCATTTTCTCAATTTTTAGGCAATGATTTGTGAATTATTTGAGGATTTCCACTACCTGAATAGCCATTATGCTGGGCCGCTTGGAGTAATGAAAGTATAATATTGAACGTGGGTATTCTGTTGCATGCAATAGGAAGGAAGATAGACTATTCAGATTTCTACAATTCTGAAGTCATTGACATCCAGTTTGTGGCTGCAATGCGTTACTTAGAATTGCTTTAAAAAATCATCAGTTGGGGGATGTATAGCATTATTTATTGACAGCTTAAAAGGAACTTAAGAAAACAAAACTTTTCTATGCATTAACATGCAATATCAAGCATTTACCATCAACACTGCATAGTTATTCAGAGTATAACATTGCATTGTGGTGACATTTTCATCCGATGTGATAATCTGGCAGCCATCAGAAATCCATCCTCCGTAACCATTCAGAAGGTTGAAGTCCCAGTGGGCAGCAATAGCATCCACTCCATGTGCAATACGACGCAGCGTCACAGTGATAGGTTGACTGAGAGTATATAGACTGGTGTCATCTTTTAAAGGAAAGCAAAGATAAATTAGCAGCTGCAGATTCAAGAGCATACATTTGCACATCTAAAAGCTGCATTATATTTTCCTACTTTTGGATTTACATTCATCCACACTGGTGGAGACATGTCACCAGCAGAATTATGGAGTCTGGGATACAGATCTATTATATTTCCTCTTTGGATTCAGGACAAAGTTATAATTGGAATTGTACAAATGTTGAGTTCTATCCACGTAGTAAAAATCAACATTTCATATTGCACTATCTTTAATGGATAGGACTTATTGAAGTGCTGCAAGGGAGGTGGGGTGGGGGAGGAGCTAGAAGTGACCTTTTACCGAGGGTGAAGATCAAAACAAAAGTACTGGTTTCCTTTTCTCCTCATCTATTTAAATGATTTCATTAAAATAGTCGTCACTTTGGGAACAACAAACCACCTCTAAAATGATTTAGGATTTCTTTAAAATATCTGCTTGTAACCAACTGGCACGTTTACTAATATTACAACTCTACAGTGAAGTTGTTTGGCTAAATGCTAAGATAATCAGAATGAGTAAGGTGGAAGTCAACTTTTGTGTTTAATCAAGGGTCGGGTCCCCTGCACTGCTAATTAACAATTGTGATTGTGGATTTTCAATTCAAAAGCACGATTTTTAAAAATCAACAAGGTATCTATGGCAAGGATGATTTTTAAAATTCTAATACCAATAATGCAATGAAATAAATAAATCACACCCCCCCCCAACACTCTATACTCCACATTTATTCAATTATTCATGTTCCTCATAACTGCTGAAAGTATTTATCAAAACAGATATTAGAAATGAAATTTCTAATGTACCTCCCTACCTATCTTAGTATAGATGACTGGAGAGGCCACAGTCCGTCTCTTTCCATCATCTGCCAAATTTGTAGAATTCCCCGTGCTTGGAAAAAGTTTGCCATTCCGAAAAGCAATAAGCTGTAATTTGTAGACTGCATCGTCCATTTGAGTTGATACAGGATTTTGGGAAAACAAGGATGGTGGCAATTGAATAGATGCCTCTGCTATGGTATTCTATGGAGTATTGACATAAATAGTTTTAGAAGTTTCACATAGAAATGATTATGATTTTTCATTTGCTAAAAAGAGTAAAGAGACACAAACACAATGATTTAAAAATAACTTGGTTAATTTAAATTCTGTCTGAGTGAGATGTATCATCCTTGAGAATATCACACGATACTGCAGAGTGAAAATAAACAAAAATACTTGGATTTACATTCCACATTTTACACCCTGTGCATGATCCAAAATCCTTTTTAGGCAATGAGCCCTACGAAGTACCATGAAGTGAAAGAGTGATCACAGCAATTTTAGGAAAATATTTAACCATCACACAAGGGTGATCAGCTATCCAATGTTGGTCTGCCATCCCTATCCATTCAATTCACTCAAAGTACCAACATTTTTATTTTGCAGAAGTATGTCTGTACATTTTGTCAGGCCAAATAAAGATATTAATTTAATGTTCCACTGACACAGGATTCAGACTGTACAAAATTAAACTGCTCAGAAGTAATTTGGAAAAATTTGAGTCAGTCTTCAGGAACAACTGAAGAGGCAGAAAGAAAATTCAGATGCACAACTTACTCATTTCACAATGTTTTACATTTATGTTAATCAGAGGGTTGATTTAAGTCAAAAGTGATTTAAATGATTGGAATTTCTAAAATAAGCACAAATTTGTCCTGCAATTATTATTACCTAGTAGTAACCACAGTTAAATCAATGGAATGATACATTGCGTGTCAAAGCTTCCATGATTCGAGGTTTTGCACTTTCCAAAAAGTCTATGGAGTTTTTTCCTCATACATTTGGTTGATATTGATTTAGACAATAAATTTATGTAAGTGGAAGGGTAGTCATGTATAGAATGATGTCAGCTTCTTAAAGATCGCTTTGATCACTATTACACCCATCATATGGCCTAGTTTCAAATTATTGCTGTTAATCCAGTGGAGCTAAAATTACCTCAAGTTTGGAGCACTTTAAGAGGCCCACAGGAGCCGTTGGAAGAGGAGGAGGGGGAGGAGCAACACCCGACCGGTAAGCTTAAAAATCCAGCGTGGGGCTTGCTTTTTCAGAGGCCCACAGGAGCAGTTGGAAGAGGAGGAGGGGGAGGAGCAACACCAGTAAACTTAAAAATCCAGCGTGGGGCTTGTTTACCAAAATCCATAACATTCCATTCGGAGAAGTGGTTTTTTTTAAGGAAGCTGCTGATTGGTGGGAAGTGGACTAGGGTAAGTAGCTGATTGGCAGTCAGATTCCAGCAGTTTGTTGTGTACTTTGTATTGTGTTGAGATTGTATTCTGTGTAAGGGGAGAGTATGAAGGCCAGGGCAGTGTACTGTTGTGGATGTCAGATGTGGGAGGTCAGGGAAGCTGATAGCCCTCCAGACGTCCACATCTGCACCAGGTATGTCGAGATGGGGCTCCTAAAGGACTGCGTTAGGAATCTGGAGCAACAGCTTGAGGACCTCCGTCTGGTCAGGGAGAGTGAGGAGGTCATAGAGAGGAGTTACAGGGAGGTATTCACTCCCAGACCACGGGAGGCAGACAAGTGGGTCACTGTTAGGAAGGGCAAGGGGCAGAGGCAGGGACTAGAGAGTACCCCGGTGGCTGTACACCTGGAAAATAGGTACTCATGTTTGAGTTCAATTGGAGCGGACAGCCTGCCTGGGAGCAGCAACAGCAGCCGGGCCTCCGGCACAGAGAACGGCCCTGATGCTCAAAAGGGTAGCAAAAAGAGGAGGGCAATTGTAATAGGGGACTCCATAGTTAGGGGGTCAGATTGGCGATTCTGTGGATGCAGTCCGGAGACCCGGATGGTAGTTTGCCTCCCTGGTGCCAGGGTCTCGGATTTGTCAGAACGTGTCGAAAAGATTCTGAAAAGGGAGGGAGAGGAACCTGATGTTGTGGTTCACATTGGTACCAATGACATAGACAGAAAAAGAGAAGAGGTCCTGAAAGGAGAATTTAGGGAGTTTGGGGGAAAGTTAAGGAGAAGGACCAAAAGAGTAACAATTTCAGGATTACTGCCTGTGCCATGTGACAGTGAGAGTAGAAATGGAATGAGGTGGAGGATAAGTGCGTGGTTGAGGGACTGGTGCAGTGGGCAGGGATTCAAGTTTCTTTATCACTGGGACCTCTTTTGGGGAAGGCATGATCTGTATAAAAAGGATGGGTTGCACTTGAACCCGAGGGGAACCAATATCCTGGCGGGGAGATTTGCAAATGAGACTTTAAACTAGAAAGGCTGGGGGGAGGGATTCAGGTAGTGGGGGCTAGGGCACAGGGTGAGGGGCAAGAGGCAGAGAAGGTAAGCACTCGGACCCAAAATGTAGGTGAGAAAGAGGAAAAAGATAATAAACAGAGAATAAGGGATGGTGGGTTTCTAAAAGGTGTATATTTTAATGCTTGGAGCATTGTAAGAAAGGTGGATGAACTTAGAGCCTGGATTGACACCTGGAAATATGATGTTGTGGCAATCAGTGAAACATGGTTGCGGGAGGGCTGTGATTGGAAACTAAATATTCCAGGATTTTCTTGCTTCAGGTGTGATAGAATTGGAGGGACCAGAGGTGGAGGGGTTGCATTGCTTGTCAGAGAAGATATTACAGCAGTGCTTTGGCAGGATAGATTAGAGGACTCGTCTAGGGAGGCTATTTGGGTGGAACTGAGAAGTGGGAACGGTGTAGCAACACTTTTAGGGGCGTATTATAGACCACCAAATGGGGAGCGAGAATTGGAAGAGCTAATTTGTAAGGAGATAGCAGATATTAGTAGTAAGCACAAGGTAGTGATTATGGGAGATTTCAATTTTCCAAAGATCGACTGGGAAACACATTCTGTAAATGGCCTGGATGGTTTGGGGTTTGTTAAATGTGTGCAGGATAGTTTTTTGCAGCAGTACATAGAGGTATGGACCAGAGAAGGGGCAGTGCTGGACCCCCTGTTAGGAAATGAGGCAGGTCAGGTGATGGAGGTATGCGTTGGTGAGCACTTCGGGACCAGTGATCACAATACCATTAGTTTCAATATAATTATGGAGAGAGTCAGAACTGGACCTAGGGTTGAGATTTTTGATTGGAGAAAGACTAACTTTGAGGGATGCGTAATGATTTAAAAGGAGTGAATTGGGACATTTTGTTTTATGGGAAGGATGTAGAAGAGAAATGGAGGACATTCAAAGGGAAAATTGTAAGACTACAGAATCTTTATGTCCCTGTTCAGCTGAAAGGAAATGGTAAAAATCGGAAAGAGCAATGGTTTTCATGGGAAATTGGACACTTGGTTCGAAAAAAGAGAGATATCTACAATAATTATAGGAGGCATGGAGTAAATGAGGTGCTAGATGAGTATAAAGAATGCAAAAAGAATCTTAAGAAAGAAATAAGAAAAGCTAAAACAAGATATGAGGTTGCTTTGGCAAGAAAGGTGAAAGTAAATCCAAAGGGTTTCTACAGCTATATTAATAGCAAAAGGATAACGAGGGATAAAATTGGACCATTGGAGAGCCAGAATGGACAGCTATCTGCAGAGCCAAAAGAGATGGGGGAGATATTGAACAA
The DNA here is from genome assembly GCA_963514005.1 of Raja brachyura. The sequence continues at coordinate 102,714,199 of OY740781.1, read as the reverse complement.
TTTATTTCCTTCGGTATTCACCAAGGAGAAGGATATTGAACTCTGTGAGGTAAGGGAAAAAAGTAGAGTAGCTATGGAAACTATGAGATTCAAAGAGGAGGAAGTACTGACACGTTTGAAAAATATAAAAGTGGATAAGTCTCCAGGTCCTGACAGGATATTCCCTAGGACATTGAGGGAAGTTAGAGTAGAAATAGCAGGGGCTATGACAGAAATATTTCAAATGTCATTAGAAACGGGAATAGTGCCGGAGGATTGGCGTACTGCGCACGTTGTTCCATTGTTTAAAAAGGGTTCAAAGAATAAAACTAGCAATTATAGACCTGTTAATTTGTCGTCAGTGGTGGGCAAATTAATGGAAAGGATACTTGGAGATAATATATATAAGCATCTGGATAAACAGGGTCTGATCAAGAACAGTCAACATGGATTTGTGCCTGGAAGGTCATGTTTGACAAACCTTGAATTTTTTGAAGAGGTTACTAGGGAAATTGATGAGGGTAAAGCAGTGGATGTTGTCTATATGGATTTCAGTAAGGCCTTTGACAAGGTTCCCCATGAAAGGTTGGCTAAGAAGGTTCAATCTTTTGGTGTTAATGACGGAGTAGCTAGATGAATTCAACAGTGGCTGAATGGGAGATGCCTGAGAGTAATGATGGATGGCTGTTTGTCAGGGTGGAAGCCGGTGAAGAGTGGGGTGCCTCAGGGATCCGTGTTGGGTCCACTGTTGTTTGTCATGTACATCAATGATCTAGATGATGGGGTGGAAAATTGGATAAGTAAGTATGCAGATGATACTAAGATAGGTGGTGCTATGAAGTAGATTTTCAAAGTCTACAGAGAGATTTGGGACATTTGGAAGAGTGGGCTGAAAGATGGCAGATGGAGTTTAATGCTGATAAGTGTGAGGTGTTACATCTTGGCAGGACAAATCAAAATAGGACGTACATGGTAAATGGTAGGGAAATGAGGAATGCTGTGGAACAGAGGGATTTAGGAATAACTGTGCATAGTTCCCTGAAAGTGGAATTGCATGTAGATAGGGTGGTAAAGAAAGCTTTTGGTGTGCTGGCCTTTATAAATCAGAGCATTGAATATAGGAGTAGGGAAGTAATGTTAAAATTGTACAAGGCATTGGTAAGACCAATTCTGGAGTATGGTGTACAATTTTGGTCGCCTAATTATAGGGAGGATGTCAACAAAATAGAGAGAGTACAGAGGGGATTTACTACAAAATTGCCTGGGTTCCAGCAAATAAGTTACAGAGAAAGGTTGAACAAGTTAGGTGGTCTTTATTCTTTGGAGCGCAGAAGGTTAAGGGGGGACTTGATTGAGGTCTTTAAAATGATGAAAGGGATAGACACAGTTGACGTGGATAAGCTTTTCCCATTGAGGGTAGGGAAGATTCAAACAAGAGGGCATGGAGAGAATTAAGGGACAGACGTTTAGGGATAACATGAGGGGGAACTTCTTTACTCAGAGAGTGGTGGCTGTGTGGAATGAGCTTCCAGCAGAAGTGGTGGAGGCAGGATCGATTTTAACACTTAAAAGTAAAGTGGATAGGTATAAGGACGGGAAGGGAATGGAGGGGTATGGTCTGAGTGCAGCTAGATGGGACTAGGGGAAAATAAATGGTCGGCATGGACTGGAAGGGCCGAGTAGGCCTGTTTCCGTGCTGTAATTGTTATATGGTTATATGGTTTAAGGACACAGTTCATTTGAAACTCTTATAGCATGCTTGAAAAAGGCAAACAAATATATTCCAACCCAAACTGTCAAGACATTTCACTCCTAAGTGTACCAAATCTTTGCCCTCATACACCTGCATTGGCTCCATATGCTTTGAGAAGGCAGGAACAGGGTACTGAATGTGGATGATCAGCCATGATCACAGTGAATGGCTGTGCTGGTTCGAAGGGCCGAATGGCCTAATCCTGCACCTATTGTCTATTAATAAAATTGATTAACCAAAATCAACTATTTCATGTGAGATAATTTCACATTTTAATCATCCTTTGTATGAAGGTATTGAATTGCCCTCCTTTTTGGAAGTTTTGCAGTACATTCACTACACACAATTCTCTGCTTTTTCAAAGTCGTGATAAGAAGATCACAAATCCCTGTGGGGTAGAACTATTTGTTAGTTCCTTCCAACAAATATACAGCCATTCTACTACACAACTTCTTACAGCAGTGGTGTATAACATCATGATCATACTTTATCAGCCAAGTATGTTTTGCAACATACAAGGAATTTGTAACCTAACCATTCTGCCTTGATGCCATTCTCCAAACTGTTCCTATCTGGTACAAGTTCCCACTGCCTAAGTTCAACTTTCCTATAAAAAGTAGTTGTCCTGCTTGATTAAGCCACTGGATAATTGGTCTATAAAAAACAAATTATCCAAATTTCATGTTTTCACACTTTTGAATAAACATTCAGAGAAAGGAGCAAGCAATGTCGGTGCCGGCCGATGCAATATTTTCCTGCTATAATTAAAACTACTCTCGTCTAGATTGGGGACTACACGAGTGTCTTGACAATTAGCTCTCAATAGCTCTCCAAACCACAAAAGTAGGTTGGTAATGTTCTAGTTTATCGTAACAAAAATCTATACCGTTTGTGAAGTTAATAACAAATTTCCAATTAACTATCATTTAAGTATGATTTAAAGTTAATAATTTTATTACATTATTCAAAGTATAGAATGATATAGTAAACATTGTGAAAACTCTGAAAGGCACCAACGCAGCTTCCCACCCCTGCCAGGTCTCTTTCCTTGCTCCTTGAATGCATTGCGATATTCTGTTATAAATAATTAGCAAGGTTAAAACAGTCTTAAATGGCGTTGAAAAGATAAACCCCAAATGTCATTTACCAGTAATTACGGGCAATTCAATAACATTAACAACATTTTTTGCCACTATTCATGGGCATTCCTTACAAAAAAACTCCTAGTTTCAGTTCTAATTTACCTTTCTTTGCAAAACCACTTCTTGAATACAAGTCACTGAGCAAATATTATCAGAGCAAATATAAAGCGTAATATAAAACAATAACATGTGCATGGCTGTGATGTATACCTAATTGCCTGCTTACCTTGATTACAAAACTAGAAAGTGTGCTGCTAATATTGCCAGGACTGCACTTAAAACTGAACTGTTTATCTAGGTTGCCATCAGGATCTCTTCGCCCAAAGTCAGCTAGTCCTGATCGATCTGCCATGGTGACTTTCTGGAACACGGTGCAGGTCAATCCAGTGAAGCCATTGGCTTTCACCACAGAAGCTTCCATTGCAATGTTTGGAGAATACTGCAAGAAAAATAACCATCAGAAATACAGAATAATGAAAGGCATACTATAGAGTGGTTGTGGAAAGAATATTTCCACTGGTGGGAGAGTCTAGAACCAGAGCCTCAGAATTAAAGGGCGCTCTTTTGGAAAAGAGGTGAGGAGGAACTTCTTTAGTCAGAGGGTAGTTAATCTGTGGAACTCATTGGCACAGAGGGCTGTGGAGGCTGTCAGTGGATATTTTTAAGGCAGAGATAGATAAACTCTTGATTAAAACAGGTCTCACGGGTTGTGGGGAGAAGGCAGGAAAATTGGATTAGGAGGCAGAGATCAGCCATGATTGAATGGCGGTGCAGACTTTATGGCCAAATGGCCTAATTCTACTTCTAAAACCTGTGAAAGCACGTTTCGGCACACATATATAAATAATCAACACCTCTATCAGGTGTGGGAAGTCATGATAAAAAGAGGGGTGACATGGTATTCTTTATTTTATAATAAAATTAGATGGCTTAGAATGGCTAGATGGCTGTTGTTTATAAGTCAGACAAGAACGATTTTGTGCACTTGTTTAACAGATGCAGAAAACACAATAGCTGCAGAATATTTTAAGGACACCATTCTTACTGTGGAATAAACTTGAGCTCCACTGGCTAGCCTGTAAGTAGCAATCCGTTGTAAACACTGAACAATTCGAGTGCAGGCTTTAGCTTCCCATTGTGCCATCCAGAGGACATGTTCATCTGCTAACATGATGTTACTTGCAATATCCACCATGACATCTCCAAGCTAAAAGTAATAAACATTATTTTTCAAATGTTATCCCTTGACAGAAAAATGGCTCCAGGCAATTGAACAGTATAAATTATTGCAGCCACATCTGTGACAGAAGTGAAAAACTAGTAAACATTGGCACAAAATACAAACAATTTATTTTTGTTTTAAATAACTCTGTACAAAATACTCACGGTATGATTGCATTTTCTTTGACAAATTGGATGCCAAGACAAGACGTGATCATGACGATCAGCTATGATCACATTGAATGGCGGTGCTGGCTCGAAGGGCTGAATGGCCTACTCCTGCACCTATTGTCGATTGTCTAAGACCTGAACTTTTGCAATATTTCTAGTGCCATGAACTAAAATATAATCTTTATGATATTTACAGATTACATGAATTTCTTCCACCATATCACTGTTTGGTCTTAACCAAGCACAACATTAAACTTTTAAAAGAATGTAATTTTTCTTTAAGCAACGGAAATCCATGAGCAACAAAACGGTTGTCTGATAGTTGCTGGATGAGCAAGGACATTTAATTAATCTCTCACTGAGACAAATGCCAGGCAACTTAAATACATAACTTGCCTGCCTTCCTAACTATTCAATTGTGCTGTTACAATAGTGAATTTGCAACTGTCTTGCATCAACTCACATAATAGTGAGCTATCTGTAATGTATCTGTGGCATTACGGAATAATGTTGACACCAAACTGGATGACAATCAGACTGAACAATTATAACAACTGCAAGGCAGAAATTAAATATCATTTATATAACTCTTCAAACATTTTGTAGATACAGAAAAAAGAGACTGGTAATATGTACCACTATATTTGTATTTTGTTCAGTCAAATTTGTTAAATTTCAAAATTCTGTTAATGTATGTTAAATAAATAAATAGTTAATTTTCAATCATGCGGTTTGCTCTTCTGCAGATCATACCCCTTAATTTCCTAATGAGCATTTTTTTTAAGTTTAAATGTATTTGTTTGAGAAGTAGATGATTAGAAATCTCAGAGAAAACAAAACTAATTGCAGGATTATATAATATGGGATATGGCCTCCCAAAGTTAGCGAGGAATTCCATTTCTATCAGAGAGATCAAGGTCAAAAAGTATAAAATTTGGGAAGATGTGTTCATTAGCAAGCTAGTGTGCAGCAGTTAGGAGCAAAATAATCTGTCATCCATCAATCTGACATTCTTAAATTAGACCATTGTGTAAAGTAACTCTTGTACAAGTTAAAATATAATCCATCCATGGGCTAAACATCCTATCAATTTTTTGCATAAGCGTATCCATTTTTTTTTCTAATTCTAATATATTTAAATATTGATAGGTATATTATATAATGAAATCATTAAAAAGCATCCCACCTCCTTGTATTTCTCTGCAAACTTGCCAAACTTTTCAATCATTTCAGCCACAAAAATAACATCCATCTTATCTGAAAAGTTTGCTGCTTCCACTGTATAAGCCAGGAGTTGTTGTGCTGTTGCCACAGCATTTGTAAGGTTCAAAGGCATCTGTTTAATTAAAATAAAAGGTAAATGTAGATGTAAAATGTCGAGCCAGTTACCTTCTTGTAGCAGATGGACAAAGCAATTGCAAAGTGTGTGCCATAAATAAAATAAAAAGCCATCTCTCTTTTATATTCTTTCGCCCAGAGAAAAGTGAGTCATGCTGTGAATTGAGTACAGGCAAAAATACTTCAAGAGGACAGGTCTCAAATTCATTGCATTTCATTTCACACTGTGTTGTGCATTGTAAACTATGCATTTGCATTGACTATGCCACTAGAATGTATTAAATCATATGTACCAGAATGAGGAAGATGATTCATCCAAAAGTCAAAATATCCCTATTGTCAGCATTAATCATAACACCCAAAACTTCTACATCCACAACCAGAGACACTGCCGAGCCGGCTGAATTATGCAAGATTCCAGCATCTGGAATTCCTTGTGTCTACTTGTACATGTAAAGTTTGAAGCATATCTTCTCTAAATATGATTTTTCTGACAAAATCACCAAAAATCACCCAAAACAAGCTCAATCTTGCCAACTCCTTTGTTGACCCTTCCAGTGTTTGTTTGCCTGAAATATCTACTTGGCTGAAGAATTAAAAAAATATTCTCCAATTAAGTTAGACAATAGACAATAGGTGTCATTCGTCCCTTTGAGCCAGCACCGCCATTCACTGTGATTATGGCAGATCATCCACATTCAGTACCCCGTTCCTGCCTTCTCACCATATCCCCTGACCCGCTATCTTTAAGAGCTCTATCGAACTCTCTCTTGAAAGCATCCAGAAAATTGGCCTCCACTGCCTCCTGAGGCAGAGAATTCACAACTCTGTGTGAAAACGTTTTTCCTCATCCCGTTCTAGATGGCCTATCCCTTATTCTTAAACTGTGGCCCCTGGTTCTGGACTCCCTCAACATCAGGAACATTAGAAATATAGAAGTCTTGCCTTCAGTCTCCTTTACAAATGTTATTATTTTACCATGATTTCATCCCGATTTCTTCCACATGTCAAATACCAAATCAGTGTTTGCACCCTTAATATCAGCTCTGACCCTAAAGTAAGGTTCCATCCCTTCAGTCATTCTACACCAAGAGAGATTTATCACTGCCTGCCTGCCTGCCTGTTATTCTGGAGCTGGAAAAAACATCCAGACTGGTTGTTACAATGGATCAGTGTCTATTATTCTACTCTTTGTAAACTTGATGACATAAATTCCACTCCCTGCAAGCCATGCCTGCCCCAAAAACAATCCACTTGAAATCTGGCTGTGAGCAGTCCTGGCAATTCCCACATCCCCACTTAATTGTAGATCATAGCAATACGACAATTGAAACTCCCTGGTTAACTCATCCCTTCCCACCTATTCTTGCTGATTTATACTTGCTCATGGTTAAATAAAGCTAGATATTTAAATTTCCACCCTGGTGTTAATATCCTTTTACACCTCAGGGTTCCCTCATTGTTACAATAAGTCCTCCAATTAAGGACCAGCTCATCCCCAAACGCATTATTCATCTAATAACTCCCATCCGTACAACTGTTGAGGTTCTAAACTCTGAAATTTGCTCAATAGATCAAAAGTAAGCCAGTACAGATTTTTGTACCGCACTACCTCCTTACACAATATACTGTCAAAATCAGCACACTGATTCTTCATTGAAGTTGCTTGGAATATTTTAACATGTTAAAAGGGGATACAGAAATACAAGTAATTGTTGTATTGGTTTGTAGTCTGGACGTGGGCTCATGTCCCAGTGCGATAACTAAGCTGCCAAACTTTGGTATTGAAGGCAAGAAGAGTACATGCAGAGTCAAAGTGACCACCAAACTACAATCTGCAGAATAAGTGATGCTTTGCGGAAATAAACTGCTCTTCACCAACAAAGGTATGACTATCGGACAGTGCATTGTTACAACAATACAAACACCTGCCTTATTACTATTATTATTAAAGTCAATTGGCGACAAATGTTTAAGCTTGAATATTTATACAGGTTGTGATATGTTGTCTAAGTCAAAAGGCCTCAATGTGGTTACCTGGTTAAACATGTAAAGAACCCGTGTAACATCATTTGCATACTGACATCGAGAATAGTTGTCATCGGACCAAAAGCCACCTCGATCACATTTGCGCCAAGCCTTCTCATCCTGAGAGCCGCCGGGGTAAATACCAGTGCTTGCAGAGTATCGGGTACAGAGCAGGTAGGCAGTAATGCCAGCCAATGTACGAGGCCACCTGAACACAGAATAATATTCAATTCTATCTATTCACTGGGCTTAAATCAGAAATTCAGTATAATGTCCACCATATTAATGAATACATTCAACTATTTCCAGAAGGTAGCTATTCCAAACCTAGCTGATCAATGACAGTGCTGCATATTTATTGGAAGTTCCTCCAGTGAGAAAAAAGTGGAAGTCCCAGTGAGATCAGTATATAAAACAGTACAACGCAGGAACAGTCCCTCTGGGCCACAATGACCCTGGGACATCATGTCAAGTTAAACTAATCTCCGCTGTCTGCAAAAGATCCATATCCCTCCCCTATGTAATGGTAAAGTACTGTAGCATTTTTCTTTTTTAATGCATTCTGGTGTCTGCAACTGAGAAAAATATAAAGACAAGTTTGCAATAATGCAGTTCTATGATCTAAAATCCAAATTATCACAGTTTCTAAGTATCGTGGAGCTCATCACATGCACCAAACAAATCTTAATCTCTTCAAATTTAATCTCTTCAAACTGGATTATTTTCATCCCTGCTTCTGAAAATATGTAACAGATGATAAATTGGAAAACTATCATACAAAATAATTTGAAATATTATTTTTGTTGAAAGGAGAAAAACCTGCGATAAATACAACAAAAAGGAATGCACAAGATTCTAAGAATACTATATGCAAAAGAACAAATATTATATTTCTAATTTTCAATAAAAAATCTAAGCGAAACAGCAAATTGGTTGAGGAGACCATTTGAATTAGTGGAATGTTCCTGCTTGAGAGCGACCTACAGATTGTTGTTGTTTCTTGTGCACAGAATTATGCTCAAAAGTGTGGAGCCTATTGCTTACAAAATACTGGCTAAAAGATGTTAACAGGAGCAGAATCTCACACGTTGAGGCTGGTTGGGAATTTGGATTGATTTTTTTCCCTCTTTACCAGTTCCCAAATTTTGTTTCCTTAACTTTATTCAACACCATGTTCCCCCAAATTTTTATCTCTATAGGCGAGTTATCCTAATTGGACCCAAACAACTGCAGTACACAGAGACTCAAGATAATTAAGTGCATAAGTAAATGTTTTTAGCAACTTATATGTTGCATTGCTTGCGATTTAGAGATACACTTTGCAATATTGTCAACCTATTCCATGAAATCCATCTACTAACCTGTGTAAACCTGAGGTCACCCTCAGCTCTGCAGCTTACTTACAGGCCCCAGCCTTTTTATCCTTTACTCCTCTGCTCACTCAGCTACACTGGTGGGTGAGTTTGTTAACTCAAATTTAAAATTATTTCCTGTACCACCTCGCCCACTGGCCTCAGTACAACTTCTCCTCCACCCATGCTTTAACCATTTCCATGTAATTAATACAAATTCTGCATTTCCCCAACTTTAACCTTGTGCTATACACAGCCAAACTCTGCTGCCCTCTAGTCTCTAAACTCTGAAGACACAAAAGTTCAAAATGTTAACTTGTAATGTAGATTTTGCCTATTAATTAACATAATGCCTAAAGTTAGCATTATGCGACCATCCTAGATCACAGAGCACATTTTACATATTCCAGTGTATATTAGACGTTAAAATTATTTTTGTTCAGACATAGAATATCAAACAAAATTAAAATATCCTAATCTAACACTGGAGTCACTAAATTAATTATTAGTAATCCCAGAACAGCAGCTTAGCACATAAAGCCTATGCAAATTAAAAATGTTTGGATTTGTTTACATGGGCGGCTTTAACTTCATTGTAAAACAGCAACTCCTGAAAGTAATTCAGCATTCCTTCCTTCCATGTATCAATCCAAATTGCAAGCTAAACAAAAAAGTTTGGTAACCAAAGTACATGACACCATTACAATCAGAGCATTGTTTCTCCATTTTCTTTAATGCCACTATCAATGTTTGGAAATTTAGAAATTATTAATAACTAGGTGCTCAGAAGAAACATCATCTTAGACGTTATCAAATTAAAATACAAAATAACTTGCAAATAATTAAATCCAATTCTATATCTATTTATTTTCATGTTTAAGATATCTTCAAAAGTGGAATTGTTTGATCAATTTTGAATAAATCTGTGAATACTTCTGAACACATTAGTAACATTCAAAGCTTTGACATCTTGATAAGCCAACTGATTATTAAAGGTTTTTCAGCATTTTTGCAGGTGGACCTTATACAAGGATCACAATTTAATGCCAATTCCTTGTACTGCACAGTATCAATAACACAGTAATGAGTCTCAAGATTGCCTCTACAAGGATTCCATGCAAAAGAAAGAATGAGTGTTACAGATAAGTGTGCAAGAAACTATTACTAGGACATTTTAAGTCAATAATTATGAGCTAATTCATCACGCCAATGATTTTGTCTAATTTTAGAGAAAGCATTTTAATTCTATTAATAGGATGTAATCAGAGTGATGAAACCTTATGTAAGCCTTTTGTAAACTAATGCAAGTTTACCTGAAATCCCCTTTATTATTCATCACCATTTCTGGAGGGCAGTACTTAGCTGAGCTTTCCAAGACGACGACATTGACTTGTTTTGTGTTGTTTCCACGTTTGGTTTGGACATGGCATTCCCAGTTTCCAGACGAATCCATTTGGATATTTGAAATAGTTAGTGTACTACATTTAGAAACAGTTTCATTACCATTCAACAGAAACACTGGTACGAATGCTCAAGTTTGAATAAAACAGCAGTTCTATAAACAACATTTTGTATTAACTGCAGGCATGTGACGTTCAGTAGACGTTAGAGTTTAAACTGTCGAGATACTGACTCATTTTTGCAATGGTTCTGTGCTTTCATATGCAAAAAAGTATTTTTGAATGTTAAACTCGGCAAGTAAAGAGTATAATTTAGACACGTCAAAATCTTTAGATTCTAAGCCAAGTATGCATATTTCTGAAAATCTGGTGTTACACGCTTAAATTCTGCAGTAATAGTATAAACTTGCACTGACCATCATCATCTTCATTTACAAAGACAAGTTTACGGATAAGAAATAACATGTATTGCTAGGTCTTAACAAAATATCTTATGCATTTATGATTAGTTTATTTTGATCAATTATCTGAAGATTTATGAACAATACAGCAAACCACACCAAGTATGGTGCAAAAATGTTTCTTCTTAAATGCTTTCAAGGATGTGAGTATTTCTGGCGAAGCCAGTGTTCATTGTCCTTTTGTAATAATCTTGAATCGCTTGGATTTGAGCAAATGTTTATTCTAAATTTATTTAATTAACTGAATGTAAAATTCCCATTGTTTTTTTTTTACATATTGCAAATTAGTTGCCCGAAAATATTTTTAAAAGGAAACTTTAAAAAATGTATATTATCTGATCTCCATAAAACAATTCATATGTTATTTGCAAATAATTAAATGTTCTACAAAACTAATCAAAGCATGCAATGCAAAACACTCTTGAAATAAATATTCTTACTTCTAATTGCAAGCTATCAATTATGCAAGTTTCTGTATTTACCTTACAATAAAGGAACAATTATGAACCATATTTTTTTCAACATAAAGTCCTTGGGATTCATTAGTTTCCACCAACTTTCCATCCTGATACCAGAGCACTTGCATGTCCTGATCAATGTAAGAGGCAATGCACTGGAAAGGGAGACTGTCCCCCTCAAACACCACCTGACGATGGGAAGGACTCAACTGAAAGGATGGCAGCTCAAGAGGAGCATCTGTAACACAAATAAAGTTAGTTAAAAAAAATTAGTCCACAACTATAGACTATTTTAGCTTATAGAATCCAACACAGTGAAACAACAATAAGTCATCAAGGGTTATGGGGAGAAGGCAGGAGAATGTGGTTAGGAGGGAGAGATGGATCAGCCATGATTGAATGGAGCAGTAGACTTGATGAGCCAAATGGCCTAATTCTGCTCCTATCATGTGACCTTATGATCATTCTGAAATGCCAATGAATCTGGCTCACAAGGAGGTGCGTCACTCCCTTATACCTCACTGTGTTCATTGGAAGGCTTGTTACAATACTGTGTAACAGCCATAAACAAAATTGAATTAAAAGTGTGTTGGGCTATTAATAGTATAGAAGCCAATGGTTTGGAAAATCTACAAGGCCAGCACCGAAGTCCTGAGTGCACCAGATTGTCAGCTTTAGTGTAATGACTTATATAACACGGATACTCTGGCCACTGCTTGTCTACGAAGTCCCAATATACATCGTAGAGAGATTGGAGAGGAAAGTCAGCATCTTTCACAGGAGGTGGCTGGGACTGCCCGGGAGCCTTAGCAGCATCACCCTCTATGTAAATAACACCAAGCTCCAGCTGCCACTGAAGTCCCTAAAGAAGGAGTTTAAGGTGTCTCGGGACAGGGAGGTGATGCTGTACAGGGACTCCAGCGACCCCAAGGTGGCTCAGGCAGGCGTGGAGGTGAAAACTGGGAGGAAGTGGAGAGCCAGCGAAGCCGTGCTGCAAGCGGAGTCTCGGATACGCCACAGAGTCTTGGTGGGAGCAGTGACTCGGGGAAGAGCTGGTCTGGGAATCTTCCTAACTCCCCAGTTTGACAAGGCGAAGGGGAAGGAGAGGCGCAGGCTGACAGAGGGGACATTGGAACACATCCTGAGTTGTTGCCCAAAGGGTCTTGGACAGGGCCAGTACACCTGGCATCACAACCAGGTTGTTAAACCCATTGCTGAAGCCATCAGCATGGGAATCAGCAGCTGCAGACGAGCACGTCCCACCACCCAGATGATCATCTTCGTGAAGGCCGTAGTGCAGCTGCCAGGAACCACAGCAACCAGGAATCCGCACAGGACTGGCATCTTTCTGTAGACCCGGTGAAACAGGTGAAGTTCCCACAGCACATTGTCACAACCACCCTGAGGCCAGACATCCTCCTGGTCTCAGAGGCGACCAAAAACATCGTCTTGTTGGAACTGACGTTGCCATGGGAAGACCGTCTGGAGGAGGCCCACGATAGGAAGAAGAGCAAGTATGAAGAACTGGTCATAGACTGCCATAAGCAGGGCTGGAAGGCAAGGTGTATGTCCATCGAGGTTGGCTGCAGAGGTTTTGCAGGGCAATCGCTCTACAAAGCCTTGAGTGCACTGGGCATCAATGGAATGGAGAGGAGAAGAGCCATCAAGAACATCACAGAGGTAGCGGAGAACATCTTGAGATGACTCTGGATCAGGAGAGGAGGTCCATGGGGAGGAGCGAATGCCACCTGAACACGTCGTGCTCTGATCAACCACGGCTGGATCACCTGGGTGAGGGTGTCTGATGTTGAGAGACCCGAAACACCCAATGACCCCTGGTTACATCAATGATGATGTGTTCAGGAGCATCAATAGATGTATTTTTTATCAATAAACAATGCATTAAAGTCATTGAGTCTTACAAAACAGAAACAAAGCCTTCAGATCTCCAAGTCTGTGCAAAGCATCAACTTACACTAATCTTACACTATACCCATTTTGCTCTCTCCACATCCCCACCAATCACACACCTGCCCATCCTATCAACCTACACTATCACTCATCTCAATGTTCGGGGCAATTTACATTACCCAACTGACCTGCTAGTCTGAACCTCTTTGGATTAATGGCGGAAAACCACACCTTTACATGGAGAATCTGTAAGCTCCACACAGACATCACCTGAGATCACAATTGAACATAGGTCACTGGAGCTGAGGCAATTGCTTTATCAGTTGTATCAATGTGTCACTCTAAATGATGCAATATATCACTGTCACTGAAAGTAAACATGCAGGTACAGCAGGCAGCGGAAAAGCTAATGGCTTTTAGGAGCAAGGAGTTTAGGAGCAAGGAGGTCCTACTGCAGTTGTACAGGGCCCTGGTGAGAATGCACTTGGAGTATTGTGTGTCATTTTTGTCTTCTAATTTGAGGAAGGACATTATTGCTATTGAGGGAGTGCAGTGTAGGTTGACCAGGTTAATTCCTGGGATGGCGAGACTGACATACGGTTAAGGAATGGGTTGACAGGGCTTGTATTCGCTGGAATTTAGAAGGATGAGAGGGGATTATAAGAAACATATAAAATTATTAGAGGATTGGACAGGGTAGATGCAGGAAAAATGTTCCCAATGTTGGGGGAGTCCAGAACCAGGGGTCACAGTTTAAGAATGTGGGGTAGGCCATTTAGGAATGAGATGAGGAAACACTTTTTCACCCATAGTTGTGAATTCTCTGCCACAGAAGGCAGTGGAGGCCAATTCACTGGATGTTTTCAAGAAAGTTTTAGATTTAGCTCTTAGGGATAAGGGAATCAAGGGATATGGGGAGAAAGCCGGAACGGGGTACTGATTTTGGATGATCAGCCATGATCATATTGAATGGCGGTGCTGGCTCAAAGGGCAGAATGGCCTACTCCTGCACCTATTTCCTATGTTTCTATATTTCTCATTTGAATGTTATTTTTTTTGTATTTTGTTAAACATGTCATAAGTTTGATTCGAATCAGACAATCATTAATTCCATCCACAACCTTGCAGATACAATAATGGCCTTTAAGTGGCCTTTATTAGATATATAAACATGAATATTCAAGGAATTAAGGAATATGGATCACTTGCAGGCAGATGAGCTGAGTTTAACTTGACATTATGTTCTGCACAGACACTGTAAGCTTCACTTTTCAATATATGTTCTACGTAACCTTTGCTTAGATAAGAATGCAACAGCAAAGGTGAGAACATAATGATAAATCAGTGCTACTTTCTACATTCTCCCCCTCTGGCCTGAGGATTTCTCAGAAAAAACACCTTCTAGGACAGCTGCTATCCCTGTGGTGCAGATAGTTCCACACTGCTGACTATAGTGCCTTGACATTTAGATTGAATGACGATCGTACTTGAAATGGAATTTCTCTTGAGAAATATTAACATTTCTTTAAAGCTTACCTTCAGCAATATTCTTGCTCAATATAATTTGCAATCTGTCAAAGATTTTACTGCATATTACTCCTTACTAGAGTCCTCACAGCCTGTCTTTGCCCACTGGGTAATAAACCATAAAGGTTAATAAATGCCTGTTTTCTACGCTCCAACTTAGATGGCCTTGCCTCAGCCCATGAATCGCTGGCAAATCCCAAAGCTTTAGTTATTTTCTGTCTTTTAATGTATAATAACCACTGTTACCATATTCAGCTTTTTGAGCACCCAGGGCTCATATGGATTTAAGGGGACAGATTTCTTCCTGGCTTGTTCTAAATAAATTACAGGGCATCCTTTACCCATTGTTCAGAAGTAGGGCAGTCAAAAATGTTCATTTGGACAGCAGACATTATCAGTGATTGCAGAAGTAGAACAAGGACAGTTTAGGAATGGGCCAGACCAGCAGCCAACTCAAACCATTAGAATGCAGTAAGTAAAGTTACCTAAACAGCAACCTCTGGTGACCTTGCCCGCCACCCAAGGTTTCCATGAGTTCACAGGATGATTTCGTCACTCTCCCTAATGGTCGAAAGTGGTTTCCGTGTTGTCGAGGCTTCATCTCGGTGCTGCTCTTTTTTCATCATGATTAAAACCAGCCTCGACTAAAAATAGGTTGCCGTTTTAAAAATCGATTATTTTTTTGTCACAGGTCTAGTCGAAGCTGGTTTTCAACATATGCGTAGGAGGTTGCAGGTCGCCTCGACCTTGATTTTTGTTTGGGTGGCGGGCAATGTCACCAGAGGTTGCTGTTTAGGTCTCCTAAATGGAACAGGCCAGTTACATCTTGCAGCGCAGTTTTTTTAAATATTTTGAGTGTCATGGATTTTTTGTACCAAATATAGTAGTACCTAATGGGACCTAATATAATTTGGTACCTAATATATTTGGTACCTCATATAATATATATGAGGACTAGATCAGAAAGATGCACAGCATCTCTTTCCCAGAGGAGGCAGTGAAGAAAGCAAATGGTATGTTAGCATTCATAGCGAAAGGATTTGAGTATAGGAGCAGGGAGGTTCTACTGCAGTTGTACAGGGTTTTGGTGAGGCCACACCTGGAGTACTGCGTACAGTTTTGGTCTCCAAATCTGAGGAAAGACATCCTTGCCATAGAGGGGGTACAGAGAAGATTCACCAGACTGATTCCTGGGATGTCAGGACTTTCATATGAGGAAAGATTGGATAGACTCGGTTTGTACTCGATGGAATTTAGAAGATTGAGGGGGGATCTTATAGAAACCTACAAAATTCTTAAGGGGTTGGACAAGCTAGATGCTGGAAGATTGTTCCCGATGTTGGGGGAGTCCAGAACAAGGGGTCACAGTCTAAGGATAAGGGGGAATTCCTTTAGGACCGAAATGAGGAAAACATTCTTTACACAGAGAGTGGTGAGTCTCTGGAATTCTCTGCCACAGAAGGTAGTTGAGGCCAGTTCATTGGCTATATTTAAGAGGGCGTTAGATGTGGCACTTGTGGCTAAAGGGATCAGGGGGTATGGAGAGAAGGCAGGTACGGGATACTGAGTTGGATGATCAGCCATGATCACATTGAATGGCGGTGCAGGCTCGAAGGGCCGAATGGCCTACTCCTGCACCTATTTTCTATGTTTCTATGTTTAGGTGAATCGAGGACCAGAGGACATGGGTTTTAAGGTGAAGGGGAAAAGATTTCATAGGATTCTGAGGGGTATTTTTTTCACACAAAGGGTGGTGGGTGTACCGAACAAGTTGTCAGAGGAGGTAGTTGAGGCAGGGACTATCCCACCATTTAAGAAACAGTTAGACAGGTACATGCATAGGACAGGTTTGGAGGGATATGGGCCAAACGCGGGCAGGTGGGGTGTGTAGCTGGGACATGTGGTCTGCAAAATTCTACTGAATTATTTAACCCGTGTACTTTTGAAGAATCTTTTCTATTTATGTGCTATTAGTAAATTAGGCACAAGGCAGATTCGCTGAAAAAACAGCAGGTCAGGAGTATCAGTGAAGGTAGAAACAGTGTTAGCATCTGAGGACAACCACCTTGCATTAGTTCTGTTCTAATGAAAGAATATTGACCTGAAAATGCTAAAATTGATCGGCTGATTATTTATGGTATTTTCATTTTTTTAATCTCAGATTTATATCATTTGCTTTTTTGATTTTTGCTTCAATATACCTGATCCCACCACCTAAGACATCTATATTGATTATAAATAGTTTTCAGAATTAATCCAAATGACATCCTACTTTTAAACCTTCCCAACCTGAAAGTGAACAATTGATCTTTATTCAATCGTTTAGTGAATTGATGCATAATTTAGAATACACTCTCCTCAATGCCAAGAGCTCTTATTTTGTGCAACAGTATTTTGCGTCCCTTTATCAAATGATAATACATTAAATACCTTTTATCTATCCAGATCATTAAACCTCAAATGATTCTAATAACCCTATGTTGACTCCAGGAGACCATATTATGATTTTCTCAATGTTTTATTATTACCTTTTAAAATAATATTTTACATAATTTTCTCCAAACATGCACAAGTTACAGAAACAGAACAAACATTTTAATTACTGGAGGCATTCCCAACAAAATTTACCTTTTTAATAGTATTGTAATAATTCAATTAATAATTATTTCAAGTTTTGAACAACAAAATGTTTCTCCACTTTAATTCGGTATAACAAAGATACAGCAATACAGTATTATAGGGTAATTTTAAAGCCATGCAATGGACTTACCACAAGTCAGAAGTTCTTTCTTAACACTCATCACAAGCTGCCTCTGCAGAGACCTTGGGAAGGCACATTTAGTTTCCCTGACAGTTACATTTTTGGTCTTTATCCATTGTATCACCCATAGTAAGTTGCAATCACACAAAAGATAGTCTGTCTGAAATTCTCTGGCAATGATAAATTAAAAAAAATAATGCATTTGTTTTAAACAGATCTTACCTTACAGACACTGCTCCCTCAATTCACCCACACATACAAATTTAAAAAGCATTGAGATCAATGTTATCCATGAACAGGCATGACATATGTTTGATTGATCCACAGTACTGGTGCTTAAGTTAATCTTTCGTTTATCAAATTATCTTTATGGTATATTCTAAAAGATTTTCTAATTTTGTAGTTTGAAATTATAGATTTTGTACAGTTCTATCAGAATGGTACATGGGCACTAAAAATATGGCACAGTTACTGGAATATGCTCAGCTCATTATATACTAGCATGGAAATTATGATAATATGAGAACTTCAAGAAATCTAAAATTTGTGCAGATTTTTTTACATGATTAGTGATTTTTATGAAATCATTATATCGATAGTTCTGCTGTAAAACCACCAGCTTTAGAAAAGAACATAATAAAAATAATTGTGTCAATAGGGACAAGGGGTTATTGGCTAGAGTTGACTCTGTGGGGGGTTCTTTTGTCATGAGTTTGTCTGTCTAAAATCAGTCCATATTGGAGAGAAAATAAACATTGTATAGAAAATACAGCAAATATTTGATTTCTTCAATGCTATGCTATACTTGATTGATAGAAACAGGAGGATTGATTTCGCCCTTTCCCACCATAATTAAAAGCGAACCACATAGAAACTATATTTAACCATCTCCACTTTTTTTCTATGTAGAAAATTCAAATCTACTAGTTACAGTGATATATATATTAGAAGAACAACCATAGAAATGCTACTTTACATTTTTTGATCCCTCTTTACGATGAAGAGGTACATATACTGTTTCCAAAAAATAAACGTTAATATCTGCTCATCATGCAAAACAAATCGCCACATACATTATTTTGTAGCTTTGATTTTCAAAGACACAAAAATCAATTAACTTAATTTTAATTATCCAAGTAACACTCCAAAAATTAATTTAACTGTTACATTTTATTCTATAATAAAGTTAAGTAAATTGTTTTGGAGAGAAACATTTTGATTTATGTAAATAACCAAAGTTTCATGTAACATTATACCATCATTTTAGATATGATAGTGGCATATCAGAGGTTTTTAGCAAGGCATATGGATATGTAGGGAATGGAGAGATATGGATTATGTGCGTGCAGATAAGAGTTGGTCTTGGCATTATGTTTGGTACAGTTTATATAGTCTGAAGGGCCTGTTCTTGTGCTGTACTGTTCTAATTTGTAAAAATATATTTAGTATGTGGAAAGTTAACACAGACAGCTTTGTGAGGAACTACTAAGAAGCAAATAAAATCAGTGACAACTTACACATATTTCAGCATCTGCACGTCCTTAAATATCCCTTCAGACAGTGTAGAAAAGAGGTTTCCTGAAATGTTCCTGAAAAATGAGAATAGGCTAAAATAATTGATTGTGAAATATCGTTACTGCTTATTTTTGGATTTGTAGAGGACACACAATTGTTAGGAATGGACAGCACTGAGCAATACTGCAAAAAAAAATCTATATAATTAAAAGTCTCATCTTGACCACTTCCTGTCTGCGCTGTATATTGATTTTCGAAAAAATGCTACCCTGTAGTGCTGTGATCTTTGGCCATCTTACTCACAGTCCTCCTCCGCTGAGCCAGCCCCGAGGATTTTTCCCATCGATGATAAATAAAAAGGTTATGAGTGTTTAAAAAACCTTGCGATCAGCTGATTGGCCCTCTCGCCTGTCAATCACAGTGATGAGGGTAACGCCCCTTCGAGAGGGGGGGGGGGGGAGGACTATAAAACCCTGGATGCCTGGACGTGAGTCAGTCACTGTGGAAGATCGTGAGGGAGAGTCCGCAACTGTGATTCTAAGCTGCGAATCAACTGAACTGTGAGTCTGCAATGTACTTGCAATAAAAGATTTGTTAGCCCTTAATGACAATGCCATGAGTTGTTTGGCCTGCTGCCCTGCCTGTGCTTGAAACTGCAATGCTTTATTAGGTCTGACTGTGTTTGGAAGGAATATATGCTTTATTAGGTTGGACTGTGTTTAGTCCAAAAGTCCCGCTCATTTTGTGACTTCCGCTTAGTGGACAGGTCGCGCTGATTGCATAATTTCCGGTAAGTGCAGAGGTCACGCTAATTGCGCAAGTGCCGCTGACTGAGGAT
This sequence comes from Raja brachyura, assembly GCA_963514005.1. The sequence continues at coordinate 102,694,344 of OY740781.1, read as the reverse complement.
TGCGCTAATTGCGCAAGTGCCGTTGAGAGGCTGTGCTCAGCCATGTGAGTAGATTCAAGAAAGTTTACTGTCATATATATGGTGTGTGAGTCAGTGAGTGAGTGTGAATGTGTGCGCGATTGTGCAAGTGTGAGTGTGTGAGTGTATGTATGTGAGTATATGTGTGTGTCAGTGCGTGTGTGTGTGAATATATGTGCGTGTGTGAGTTTATTTGTAAGCATGTGTGAGTGTGTGTGGTAGCGTGTGTGTGAGTGAGCAAGTGTGTGTGCATGTGTGAGTGTGCGTGACTGTGTGCGAGTCTGTATGTGTGTGGGTCAGTGAGTGTGTATATTGGAATTGGAGGAGAGGTGGAATATCGTGTTGGGGACCAGCCCTCCCATGTGAAGCTGGGACCCAATGGGTCTCATTTAGTCTAGTACATTTATAACATTGAACAAGATGCATACCATGGGCAAATTCATTTTAAAATTACAATTCCCCAAGAAAAATGAGACAGCCACATATGATTTGAAAAATTATAATTCTAGTGGGGCAGTAAAACCCTGAACTGCTCCATCTCACCAATTTTAGTACTCTGAAGAGTTTGCTATCAGAAGAAATGCACTAACCAGCCTTGTTTAACACATACTGGAAAGGCAACCTAATAAAAAGTCTTCATAAATGGAAGGGATATCTAAATAACTTTCTTTCCTACGTGCATTATTTTGCATGCATTATTTTGACGTGCATTATTTTGCGGTAGTTTAGTGGTAACAGCATTTTCAGAACACTATATTTGAATGCAGAATCAAATCAAAATCAATGTACAGACCATTTTAAAACAAAATTATAATTAGATTTTAATTACTTACAATCGTATAAGATTTGACAAGCCTCTGAACATTTCCCCATTTAGACAGCTTATCTTGTTGCTAGATAAATCCCTACAAGAAAAATTAAGAATAATTCACCAGTTATATCAAATAATTTATGCAATAGCAATCTTTATTCCTTACTATTAAAGAGCATCTCATTTTATGATGGCAGACATTAAGCATCATAATTTATTCTTCATTTCAGTGGATTTTTCACCTAGGCCAGAAGGCCCATCATTGTCTAGCTCCCAAAAGTATCCAGAAGCACAATGACAAGGATTCCCATCAGATCTTTCCACATCAAAATATGCTGACTGGTTGAAGCTGGCATCTTTAGGCTGAAAGGTTAAAAAGAAGCCACAGGTGGCTGATTTGACAGCTGTTAAATTAAGATACAAACACCTTTCAAGTAACCTTGTTGGGCTGAAGATGACTTGCTACCATTCCAGGCAGCTGCTGGACGAATGTGGGATCTGCAGCTTCTGTTGAAGACAGGCCAGATGCTGGTTGATGAGACAAGTGAGGGGGCAGTAAGAGAGGCAGTGCATGCAGACTATTTTTGCTGGACTCAAAGACACTCATTTACTCTCAACGAGGAGATTAAAGGGTCCCAAAGCCATGTCAAATGCTCTGTCATTACATTGAACAATCATGGGCTAGAGATTCTTGCAATCACCGAGGATGCCATAATATCTTAAGGAGGCCTTCAGAATATCTTGAATCATTTCCTCAGTTCTCCTCGTAATCATTATGACAAAAGAGTTTGAAGATGACCCTTTGTTTCACTCATAACACAGATTTTTGAAGAAATACTGACTGCTTTCTTTGCCTGTCCACCCTTTTTACACTTGGTTCAATTTTTATTTATGAATGCATATTAATGAGGTTGTTGTTGAAAAACTTACCACCTTATCAATGAAGCCTATTGGGCTCACTGACTCTCTGGCAACTGTCCACTATGACAGTGTGCCTGTTTCAGGCACTGGGTCTCATACAATATTTCATAACAGACAATCATTTAGGAAAACATCCTGGCCAAGTTCTCATTTACTCCTGCCAACGGACAGAAGTTATAGGAGTCTGAAAACTATAACGTCCAGGTTCCTGAACAGCTTCTTCCCCACAATCATCAGGCTATCAAACACTACAAAACTCTAACTAAACTACTAACTGCCTTGGCTGCACCAAGGGCCTCGTTTTTTATTTAGTTTATAGGATTTTTTATTTCATGAACATTTAAAAAATATTTATAATTTTATTTATTCAGTACTGTGTTTACAAATATATTGCGTTGTTGCAAGTAAGAATTTCATTGTTCCGTTTCAGTACATACGACAATAAAACAATCTTTACTCTTTCACAGTAGGTCATGGTAGGTATCATGGGCTTGACCTTTGGGATACAAAGTATCTCAATATATGCTGCTTGGCTAGTGTGTTTCCAGCCACATTTGTTAATACAAAGGATGAAGTGGATGTCTGGTAGGCAGGCAGTGCTCTATCTAAGTGATGTCAAAACCTATTCAACCTGGCAATGGGCATGCTCTGGGCATAGATGTTCTGTGTCCCTACTTAAATATTCCATACTGGGTTTTCTGAGAAAAAATAGAAATTTTGCATCAAACTTTCTGTAATTTACAACTGTGTCAACAAACAAAGTACTCCTGTCGAGAGCACGAGCAAAACACAATGCTGAATTCTCCGGCATTAAAGTTGAAGAATCCACTTGCTGATCCTCTGCCAGGTTAGATGTACGTGAGTCTCTTCATCTGAGTGGAGAGAAATGGTTGCTGAGAAGGTAACTTTCATTTTTTAACTTCATTATATTCTCTTAAACAAATGCTTTTGAGTGAAAAAAGTTTTAGTTCAATTTAAAATGTTCATTTTTTATAGCTTCCAAATGGGGAATTTTGACATGTGGGTTTTGACTTTACCAACTTTCAATGGGTTTTTTGAGCAGTATTGTGGCTGGGTCTTGTTTTGCGGACTTGCATTGGCCCTCACCATTTTGGATCCAGAAATTACCACTGTTAACATGCTCACATCTCAATCGGTATGCAAAAGGAAAAACAAAGTGATGGAGAACTCAGTAGGTCAGGCAGCATCTGTGGTGGGAATGGACAGATGACGTTTTGGGTTGGGACTCCTCTTCAATTCCTCTAGCATTTTGTTTTTTGCTCAACATTCCACCAGCTATATTGTGTTTCATTCTCTCTGTTATCACATCCTACATTTCCACTGCAGTTCCCTTCTGTACGTTTTGCTGTTCTACTAACCTTCCTCTGGCTCACAGTGGTCCTCTTTCACGATTTCACAAAAATAACTCGAAGCAAACCAGGCTTTCCCCAACCGAAGACAGGGGATTGGATTGGACCAGATCTTGACAGCAGTTTCGCATTTCTAATTCCAAGTGGCAGCAGTCAAATGGTTCAGAGGAGATTCATGGAGAAGCTTGTACTGGCCCAGGCACGTTTCACATTTTGTTGTCAGAGGGCTTTTCATGGTCCTGACATTGGAACCATCCAAAGCAACAAGATCTACCTTGTGAATTCTACTAAAATATGCTTGTTGGGCTGGGAGAGTAGAGAATGTGGGGAGCAAAATCAGGCAGTGGACACCCAACAATACTGGTAAAATCTCAACAATTGTCTTCATTTGTTCAAGGACAAAACCGATTATCCATTTGCAAGAGACTAACAGCCATAGAAGCTTTTTTCTTCAAGTAATATTCTTGGCATTTCCATCACTGCTGCAAGCTTTTTAATTATTAATGTTTGGATATTTTTTTCTAAGCAAATAAATGAGAATGAATTTTAAATCTTTACGAAGAATTTGCTCAGGCATCCCTTTGCTGATCCATTCCAGAAAGTCATAAAGCAAAAAAGGATTTAAAGTAACCAATACTCAATGTCTTGCACATCCACCTGTTTGAACAAGTGTACATAAAAGGGAAATAAAGAGCAGCCCTGGAGGCTGGAAATAAACCTCAGTTGGAAAAGCTCTGATAAAGGCAGCCTCAATGGTTAAATTAAAAAAAACCTCTAGACATACACCATGAGTGACTTTAAAACATGTTAAAATTAGGAAAGAATGGAATCATGACAAATGAGAAAATGCTTTTTAAAAGTCAATATAGCAACAATCTCACACATTAAATAAACAAATCTGTGCCATAACCATTTTGAATGGCTGAATGACTTCATCTTTAAGTCTGCACTGAGAAGTATCTAAACAAGTCAATGGATGACCTGAAATAAACAAATTACTTGGGGGTGCAGCTTTAATTATTGGTACTCATGCCGTCTAATTTGAAGAGTTTCAGCTGCACAGATCATAAGGATTATAAATGATGAAAATCCATATTTTAGACTTACAATAATATGTAGATGCTTGTATAAAAGCATCATACTATTAGATCATTATTACAGGAGAGTGGAAATGTTGAGTATCATTTACATTTTATTTTTAATTCAGGAGGGGGGCAGGGAAGAGAGGGGTAAATTGTCAGATTTTGACAAAATGCCAATTATCAACCCCACCTATTTCCAATCCATTAAAGTTCAAACAAAGACACTTAAATCAGTTTACAAATTATCTTTCAGCTATTACCCATTTCCCCTCCTTTAGATGATGAGATTTTCAACCTGAAAGTTAATCCAAAACAACATTTTTCTATTCCTTTTCCCAACCATTGAAATCACAATGGTTTTTCTAACACATTCATTGCGATGTGCTCATTGTTAGCTATGTTGCGATTCATGGCCAACATCTCTGGTTACCATTGAACTGGGTCTGAAAAGAAATCACTGACAGGCCTCGAGCAATAAAGCCTACACAAGGTGGGGAAGACAGATTTCCTCTCTTGAACCAGATGGATTATTTTGACAATCCAGTGGATTAAAGTTTACAGTTATCGCAATTAAATTTAAATTTTGCTTCCAAATTACTTGAAAATAAATTTCCCAGATCCCGTATTGGGTTTGAACTCTTATCTCTGCACCTATGAAGCCACAGCCTAGTTTTGGATGCCTCATCCTGGTATGCATGTTTCAATACTCACAGTCTTTTCAGTGCTGAAAGTCCCCAGAAAGCTCCCAATTCTACATTACTGATAAGATTGTTCCTCATATCTCTGCAAAAAAACAAAATTCAAACATTATTTTAAACACTTTATTAGTTATAATGCAGTTTTCACTTTTCCTATCCAATTGATCTAATAAAGAGATTTTCCAAGTCATCAACGAGTTGGCATTGCTCATGATAGCTTATTTTCCAGCAGTGTATACTTGACTCCAGTGTATTAATTGATAAAAACTTTTCTAAATTTATTGATAACATTTTGGAGGTCGTCTAGATCTACTAAATTATAACTGTAGTTATTGTTGGTAGATGTTTAATGTACCAAAATAATGTGTTTGTCGTCTTTTTTAAAAAAAACGAGCACAATCAGTAAGACGAATATATTTTTACATTTTATATATTTAAAGTTCATATCAGAAATAATAGGGGGAAAAAGTACATATCTTTGTAAAAATAGCAAGTAATATGTAGATAAGTGCTTTTGTTATGATTTTGGAACCGGAAAACGGAAATAAAGTGATCCCAAAAAAATGTAAACATTTTGTACAGCTCTTAAACTAATTATCTTCTATTACCATCTAAGAGAATTTGTTCAAAGTAAAATATGAGTTTTAAGCTCACACATATTTAGGCACAAAAACTAAAGGCATCTCAAATTTGAAGCTGTCACAAAAATGATTCTCTCACAGCTGCCGGTCATTTCACTTAATAACAAGTTCTTCAAAGATTCAGTATGTCAAGAGACCAACATGCAAGCATAAACATAACACTGAAAACCAATCTCTGATAGCCTTGCATTATGTGGCAGTGCATTCCCAAAATGACAAACTTCATTGTGATAGTGGTAAGTGCTCAATTTTGGCTTGTTGAGACGTGCCAAATCAGATACACTTCCAAAATATGATAGTGACTGAAAATACCAGAACCCAGATAAAAGTAATGGAATGTGGAGACAAGAGACTTAAGACACAACTAGCTGGTCTTTTAATCTCAAAGCCTTGCCTAAGAGCTATAGAGCATGTCAAATTAGGAGTTACACATATTTACCAGTTGTGAATGAAAAAGAGGCAATTAAATATTGCTTTGAAAACACTTTAATTTGAAAATACTTTGAGCTTTTTCATGTGTGAGCAGCCCAAAAGCAACAAGTACCACACACTATTTTCATCATCCCATTAACAGTAAGAAACTCCGATTTATTTTAAACATGGTAACATGCTAGCTGTTACAATGTTCACCCAATTAAACATTGAGGAAAGGGTAAATTGCACTGGGAAATTATGGGAATGTCATCACTTAAGTTCAGGCATTGATAAAGTGATCATTGCTAGCATCAGATGCTTATGTGATTTTTCACTGGGATCCAAAATACACAAAACTGGAAGCTCATTATTGGAATAAGATTTTATTTTTTTATTACCTAACTTCTTCCTTTAATTGTATTTACATTTTGATCCAGTACACAGTGTACAGTACACCAGCAGCAAATTACAACGTAGTGACATTATACAATGCACAGATACCACCAGCTCTGCATTCACGTTTCCATAGCTCTATAATAAAAATTCAGCAGGTAGCATTATCATAGTTTTGTCAACATTAATATTTTTGTGTTACAAAAATAATAACACAAAATATTGCCTCATATTTACACACTGCCCATTTTAATATTTTAGCCCAACATCTTTAACTCATTGCATCTGAAACATCCTTGCTGACAACTTAAAGCTTCTAGGTGCAAATTGCTTGATTAACATATTTTGTCATAAGGCAAGTTTCAAAGGAAGCTGCACGTTGTTGAATAAAAAGACACGTTATTTATATTAAACTGTAACAGATTAATGGCCATCTTCTTCAGTACTTCCAACTCTTTTGTGTTTCTGTATCAGCCGTAGCAGTTGAATTGAATGTTTAAATTCATGCTTCATTGTTGTACACACACACACACCAGCGTACAATGTATAGAGATTCTCGATTTGCCAAAATGACAATTTCAGCATATAATTTCATTTATAATTAGTTCTCATTTTAGGTAACCCTGAGACCATCAATTTGAGGTAATCCTTCCTGCAAACAATCTTCTATTGTGAAAGGTTTTGCTTCGGGACAGCGATATCTTTATCCACATGCTCCATCTTCAGTTCTGCATCCGTCAAATACCAGAAGCTATTTATTTTCCATTGAGTGGAGAAGGAGGTGAAAAAGGGAAGGAGAGATAGGTGAAAAAGGGAAGGAGAGACTAAACAAAGGTGTAAGGTCACTCATTGCTGCAAGGCTCTAGGGTTGAATTAATTCAGCTAATGATTTAACCAGAGGGCTAAACAATTCTCGGCAGCAGAGAAAAGCCCCTTCCGTGACAAAGGCTGCACTGCATGCATTGTACTGCACCCTAAGACAAATCTTTATGGAGCTAATTTAAAAACAAAATCTTGTATTTTACAGAAATGTACACTTGTAGCGAGTTCAAACTTCGTGAAAAGAGATAGCGCGTGCTCACCTTCTACTGAAAGGTGCACAAGCATGGTCGAGGGCGGCTCCTGCAACGGGTCGTGGGACCATGGCCACAATTCACGACCATGGGCCCGCGGGCGCAGTCGGCGCACTGCGTTGGCCTGGAAGGATGTGGACCATGGGGGCCAGGTGAACAATGCAAAAAAATGCAGGACAGACGAGACACAGTCGCATCTCATCGACCAGCAGGGGATCGTGTCCCGAGAAATACGGCACCCAGCAACAGCTGGGAGACGTCGGCAACAATGCAAACCAAAGAAAACGCAACAAAGAAATAAGAATAAACTAATAGCTAAACCCAGTGAGGTCATTACAGTGTAAGAAGTAAAAATAAAAAAAAGACAATCTACAGTGAGCATACATAATACAAAGTGGTAGGAAACTAAACGTTCAATGGATCGAATTGTCCAATGTCTTTAGTACGAATGGTGCAGGAAGGCTCAGGAATCCAATGTCCGATGAGAAGCTGTGCTGGAAGCTGGAAAACAGGAGGTTGCAGTGACACCGTCCGACCCGAAGTGGCGCTGTTGATGCCGGTCAGAGCAGGTCGAGTGTAACTTCCAGCCGGCAGCGGCGGCCATTTTGCTAGTCGACCCCGGCAGCCATGTGGTAGTAGGCAATTTTGTCAGCCGACCGAGGATGCCTTTACTGGCAGCCGACCGAAGCGATTCCCGGATGCTTGTGGGGCGGCCGGCATGGATGGGCCTCGCGCCACCGCTGCAGATAGGAACTCCAGCCACCATCATTCATGTTGTCGGAGACGGGCTCTGCTGCCGCACGCCGACAGAGACTGGAAGCTGCTGGGGAATCCGTCGTGGGACCACTGATGCACGACTGGCCGAGACTCCACCCCGTTGCTGGGCCGACTACAGCCTGACCAGACAGGCAGCCTCGGCCGGGGATCATCGAAATCCGCCGCAGTGAGGAGGCAGAAGGACTTCTTCTGGCAGCTACCCCAGGCAGGTCTGTCGATCGGGACGCTGGGCCTTGAGCAGCAGCCGGCGGGGTGAAGGGCGGGCCTGCTCTCTCCCTGCTCCTGGGGCCGGCAGTGCTGGCGCCGGTGATGCTCGGGGCGGAGGGCTGATGTACTCGCAGCTCCCGCAGCAGCTGCTGGGGGAGCGGCGGCAGCCGCGGCCTCTCAGACCCGGTGGTCGGCTCCGGGCGGGCCATGCGGGACAGATTGGCGGCATTCAAACAAGGCCCGGATCACACCCATCAACCCGGGCGGCCTGCGAACGGCAAGACCAATCACAGGAGCGTGTTGAAACAGTCGTCAGCGGCATATATTACGGTTGAGCCGGGTTGGCGGCAGTGTTGTTCAGCAGGGCTGGGCTGTTGCAGACGTCAAGTCACCACTGTAGAGGTGGGTGGTTGGCTGAGTGCGACAGGAGAAATCTAAAATCCCATTTTGGATCGTCGCGGGTCACCAATGTAGCAAGTCCATATTTCGTGATCAAACGGTTACTTTATTTGGTGAGGTAGGTTTAACATACATGTGGGTTTGGGACTCTCTAACATAAGAGTCATTGCTGCTGCTGCTGAGCGAAGGTGTTGACTCGTGATCTCTAGGTAAGATCTGCTGATGCAGCAGGACACTCCCCTTAACCCATGACGTTACGTGACAGTCCTCGTAACCACTGACGAGGATTCGACAGCAAGTTGTCTGACCACCAGGTGATGCCACACACTTTTTGTTCCTGCATCTAGCCTTAAGGATATTTCTATGATTCCCTCTCATCCTTCTAAATTCCAGTGAATGCAAGCCCAGTCGATCCATTCTCTCTTCAACAACGAAAGAGTTGGTATCACCAGAGCTGATACCCTGGCATCTGCCACAAGTAAAAATCCATGGTGCCATTTCTCACGATTCTATTACAGTCGTGCAGCAAAGATCATGTCCATGGTGCCTGTAGGTGGATTGAAAGAGGAGCCTCCTGGGGTTTGTGGGGGGCGGGGGGGAGGGAGAGAAACAATTGAGGTAGACCCAAAATGACCCAAAATTCATTGTCTTCTAGTCAGCAGTGTTCCTTCCTCTCCTTTAGGCTCCTGAGGTCTGAACTAACTATGCAGCCATCTCAAGCTCCTGCAAGGATACCAAAAGTTGTGTTTCGATAAAATCCTCCCGCTTAGCCATAAAGATATGTGAAGCAATATCTGCATAGAAACATAGAAAAATAGGTGCAGGAGTAGGCCATTCGGCCCTTCGAGCCTGCACCGCCATTCAATGTGATCATGGTTGATCATCCAACTCAGTATCCCGTACCTGCCTTCTCTCCATACCCCCTGATCCCTTTAGCCACAAGTGCCACATCTAACGCCCTCTTAAATATAGCCAATGAACTGGCCTCAACTACCTTCTGTGGCAGAGAATGCCCAAGACTCACCACTCTCTGTGTAAAGAATGTTTTCCTCATCTCGGTCCTAAAGGAATTCCCCCTTATCCTTCGACTGTGACCACTTGTTCTGAACTCCCCCAACATCGGGAACAATCTTCGAGCATCTAACTTGTCCAACCCCTTAAGAATATTGTAAGTTTCTATAAGATCCCCCCTCAATCTTCTAAATTCCAGCGAGTACAAGCCGAGTCTATCCAGTCTTTCCTCATATGAAAGTCCTGACATCCCAGGAATCAATCTGGTGAATCTGTACCCCCTCTATGGCAAGAATGTCTTTCCTCAGATTTGGAGACCAAAACTGTACGCAATACTCCAGGTGTGGCCTCACCAAAACCCTGTACAACTGCAGTAGAACCTCCCTGCTCCTATACTCAAATCCTTTCGCTATGAATGCTAACATACCATTTGCTTTCTTCACTGCCTGCTGCACCTACATGCTTACTTTCAATGGCTGGTGCACCATGACACCCAGGTCTCGTTGCATCTCCCCTTTTCCTAATCTGCCACCATTCAGGTAATAGTATACCCTCATGTTTTTGCCACCAAAGTGGATAACCTCACATTTATCCACATTATACTGCATCTGCCCATTCACTCAGCCTATCCAAATCACCCTGCAGCCTCCAAGCATCCTCCTCACACCTAACTATACCCCCCCAGCTTGGTGTCATCTGCAAATTTGGAGATGTTGCATTGAATTCCCTCATCCAAATCATTAATATATATTGTAAATAGCTGGGGTCCCAGCACTGAGCCTTGCAGTACCCCACTAGTCACTGCCTGCCATTCTGAAATGGACCCGTTTACTCCTACCCTTTGCTTCCTATCTGCTAGCCAGTTCTCTATCCACATCAATATTGAACCACCAATACCGTATGCTTTAAGTTTATATACTAATCTCTTATGTGGGGCCTTATCGAAAGCCTTCTGAAAGTCTAGATATAACACATCCACTGGTTCTCCCTTATCCATTCTACTAGTTACATCCTCGAAAAATTCTATCAGATTTATCAGACATGATTTACCTTTCGTAAATCGATGCTGACTTTGTCCAATGTTTCGTAAATCCATGCTGATTTTGTTGAATGTTGCCCCTGTCCCACTTTCCCGAGTTACTCACAAATTCAAACTCGGAGATGCCAGCCGAAGGTACTTGGGGCTATTTTTTTAACGTGGACATTTTTCAACATGCTGAAAAAACGTCCCGACTTACCTGATGCCCCGAATACCTACGCCTGGCATTACGAACCGCTACAAAATATCTATGGACTCGCTACGGACTCCTACAGACTCGCTACGGACATTCTCTGAGTTTGAATCAAGGGGAATACTCGGGAGATTTCGTGAGTCACTTGGGAAAGTGGGACAGGGGCTTAACTCAGCTGCACTCTGAGCTACATCGGGCAGCCCACATGGGCCACTTACCTGACACCTGATATCCAAAATGAACATCCTATTCCAAGCTCTCTCATGGTAAAAGATTACCCGGTGGATAATGGCAAAGATTCAAAGACAAGCTAAAAGCCTCCATTAAAAAAAAAAAACAATATCCATATTGACTCTTGAGAATCCCTGGCCCACGACTGCTCATAGAATGCAGGAACATTTGGGGGTGAGACTTGGAATGCCTGCATCGCCATTGCCCCTGCTCTTCACCTCTGCAGTTCCTAGATTGGCCTTATCAGTCACCCCTCCACCTTTGAAACCAACTATAGCAGCCTATAGATCAGATAGAAAGTTTAGCAAAGCATTGGCTGGAGCAATTTATGAGAGTTGCCATTAGCCTGCAGGCTTGCATTGAAAAACTATGGAGTGCCAACACAGTGCGACAGTCCACACAGAGTCCTCCTGGAAAGCAATAGGTAGCAAGGTGAAAAGTAAAAGTGGCAGGCAGAAAAATCCAGGGCAAAAATCAAAAAGGGCCACTTTTCAACATAATTGTATAAGGGGCAAGAGTGTTGTAAAAACAGGCCTGAAGGCTTTGTGTCTCAATACAAGGAGCATTCATAATAAGGTGGATGAGTTGAATGTGCAGATAATTATTAATGAATATGATATAGTTGGGATCACGAATACATGGCTCCAGGGTGACCAAGGCTGGGAGCTGAACATCCAGGGATATTCAATATTCAGGAGGGATAGACAGAAAGGAAAAGGAGGTGGAGTAATATTGCTGGTTAGCGAGGAGATTAACGCAATAGAAAGGAAGGACATTAGCTTGGATGTGGAATCGATATGGGTCGAGCTGCGAAACATTAAGGGGCAGAAAACGCTAGTGGGAGTTGTGTACAGGCCACCTAACAGTAGTAGTGGAGTTGGGGATGGTATCAAATAGGAAATTAGAAATGCGTGCAACAAAGGTAAAAGAGTTATAATGGGTGACTTCAATCTACACATAGATTGGGTGAATCAATTTGGCAGGGGTGCTGCGGAAGAGGATTTCTTGGAATGTATGCGGGATAGTTTTCTAAACCCAACATGTAATGGAACCAACGAGAGAGCAGGCTATTCTAGTTTGGGTATTGAGTAATGAGGAAGGGTTAGTTAGCAGTCTTGTTGTGCGTGGTCCCTTAGGCAAGAGTGACCATAATATGTTTGAGTTCTTCATTAGGATGGAGAGTGACATTGTTAATTCAGAAACAAGGGTTCTGAACTTAAACAAAGGTAACTTTGAAGGTATGAGATGTGAATTGGCCAAGATAGACTGGCAAGTGATTCTTAAAGGGTTGACGGTGGATATGCAATGGAAGGCATTTAAAGACTGCATGGATGGTCTACAACAATTGTTCATCCCAGTTTGGCAAAAGAATTAATCAGGGAAGGTAGTGCATCCGTGGATAACAAGGGAAATCTGGGATAGTGTCAAAACAAAAGATGAAGCATACAAATTAGCCAGAAAAAGCAGCATACCAGAGGACTGGGAGAAATTCCAGCAGAGTCCAGCAGAGGAGGACAAAGGGCTTAATTAGGAAAGGGAAAATAGATTATGAAAGAAACCTGTCAGGGAACAAAAAAACTGACTGCAAAAGTTTTTATAGATATGTGAAGAGAAAAAGGTTAGTTAAAACAAATGTAGGTCCCTTGCAGTCAGAAACTAGTGATTAGATCATGGGGAACAAGGACATGGCAGACCAATTGACTAACTACTTTGGTTCTGTCTTCACTAAGGAAGACATAAATAATCTACCGGAAATAGCAGGGGACCGGGGGTCAAATGAGATGGAGGAACTGAGTGAAATCTAGGTTAACCGGGAAGTGGTGTTAGGTAAATTGAATGGATTAAATGCCGATAAATCCCCAGAGAGGCTGCATCCCAGAGTACTTAAGGAAGAGAGAGAGACAGACAGAGAGAGCGAGAGAGAGAGAGAGAGACAGAGAAAGAGACACAGAAACAGAGAGAGAGAGAGAGAGAGAGAGAGAGAGAGAGAGAGAGAGAGAGAGAGAGAGAGAGAGAGAGAGAGAGAGAGGTCGTGTTTTCTTCTCAGCTCTGCAGTTGAGAAGGATTGGAGCAGCCTTTCCAGGATTTTGCCGTTGGAGAGGGCACAGACCCAGGGGGGCTTCATAGTTCAACTTATTGTTGGGCTGTTGAAGCTTTTCTCTGGTCTGGGGAGCCTCCATCTGTGTGAAGATTCCTGAGTTTCTCCACATTGTCGAGGGTGCGGTTGGCGTTGGCGGATTGCCAAGAGTGCCTGTGATCTCAGTGGGCTGAAGTTGTGCGGTGTCTTTGTCGTTTTTGGCTCCGCTTCTCTGCCCTAAAGTCATTTTGTCAGTGCGGCTGCCTGGCTTAATGTGAAGAAGGTACTTTTGCGTCCAGCGCGACTGGGATCGAGTTTCCCGTAAGCTGCTCTTGGCTGTGGACGAACCTGGGGACTTTCCTGCTTCAGCTGGAGGTTTCTGTTTTCTGCTGCCTGTCTTTGACTGTGACTGTCTCTGGGACTTAACTTGGAGCTGTGCTGCTGAGGGGCTTGGAGCTGGTTTGTGCCTCTGTGAGGATGGCGATGGAAGGGGCGCGGCCGAAGGTCCGGACCTACGCAGCGACGGCATCAGTGGCGGGTGCGAGGCCATCTGAGCTTGAGCCTCATGTTGACTTGGATGGGGACAGTTTTGGTATTTCTGTTCAAACTGGGCCTATGATGTCTAGGGGGGTAATTACGAAGGCCATGAATGAACTTCTTGGGAGGGGGGCTATTGTCTCTTCTGAGCTCGAAAGGGGAAAGGTGGAGATGATACTTAAGACCCGGGAGTGTGTGGCCCGAGCGTTGGAGGAGGGGATCTCAGTGGGGGGGGTCCACGTACAGGTGGATCCGTGGGTATCCAGGGTGAGACCGGTTCTCCTGCGGAGCTGCCCCACTTATTTTTCGGATGCAGTGCTTATTCCACACCTGTCCAAGTTCGGGGAGGTGCGGTCTAAGTGCTTTAGGCTCTTGCATCCTGGGGGGGACCCGGAGGAAAAAGGGGTCTTCAGTTTCAAGAGGAGGGTGTTCATGAAGGTGGGTGAGGGGGATGGTGCCGAGGGGAGTTTTGAGGTGGTGCATAAGGGGGTACCCAGAACCGTGCGTTGGAGTTGGGGAAAGGCACGGTGTCATGCGTGCGGCGAATTTGGACATCTCCGTAGGGAGTGTCTTTTTCGCGGGGGCACTGCTAGAGGTTCTAGTGCAGTGGCCCAGGAAAGCGCTGCTGGCCCATCTGGGGTGGCTGGTCAAACCTCAGCGGCGCGGGGTGGTACTGCTGACCCGGCTGAGGTTGCCAGTTCTGCCTTGGTGACCCGGGGCGGCAGTGCTAAGCCTTCTGGGTCCAGAGGTTCCGCTTTGGGGACCCTGGGCAGTGAGAGCCCAAGCCCCCCACGTCCCCTACGTCTTGCGCCTGTGGCGGTGGATGGAGGTGGGGCGCAGGAGGAGGGGAGTGTTGAGGGGGGGTTTTGGGAGAAGCAGGGGAAGCATAATAAGAAGAAGGAGAGGGATAGGGCTGCCCGAGCGAAGAAAGTGCAATCGGGTGAGTTTGGCTCCAGTGTGGTGCAGACTGCACCTGCTGGGGCCCAGGGGGGAGTTGTGGTGGCTCGGAAGGGGGGAAAGAAGTCTAAACGTGTGGGTGGCAAAGTGGTTGGGGGTAATGTGGAGGCGGATGACCCTTCCCTTATGGAGGTTACCGCACCTCCGCATGCGAGTGGGACTAAAAGGAGGCATTTGCCTGGTGAAGAGGAGGAAGGGCGTGGGTCCAGAGCGAAGGGGATGTCTTTCTCCGAGCTTTCCACCACTGAGGTGGCTGAAAGTGGTCTTGACCCGGTGTCTTCTGGGTCGGTGGTTGGGCCTTCTCTTCATGGATCTACAGCGGGTGTCACCGGACTGGGTGCTGAAGTTGATTCCGGTGGAGTTGTGTCCACTGGGCGGGAGTCTGTCCCTTCATCTCAGGGGCCCTCTGAGGGAGTTATCTCGGCGGATGCTGTGGTTAGCTCCCTTGGGTGTGTACCCTCTGGGTCGGATGAGGTCCCCTCGTTTCAGAGGCCTACTGAGGGTGCTAGCACGGTAGATGACGTGGTTGGCTCCTCTGGTAGTGTGCCCTCTGTGACGGGGGATGGGCAGAGTCAGGCTGAGGGGGGAGTTTCGGGGGTGTTGTCGTTCAAGTCTGTGCTCCATATCAGTGCCAGTGGAGGTGCTGGGGGGCGGGATGCCTCACCGGATGAGTTGTCTGGGGTGAGGTTAATGGCAGGTGGTGATTCTCTGGGTGATGCCTGTGGAGAAGGCACTCTGGATGATGTGGAGGTCAGGGCTGTTATGGGACGTGATCCTCTTTCAGACTCCGAGGGTGCCAGTGTTCCACAGGCCCTGGGGATGCCTCTTGTTGTTGCTTCCCCAGGCCCAGAGGAGGAGGGTGATGGTAGCGTGCAGGAGCCCAGCCATTCAGAGGGCTGCGAGTCTCAGGTAGGGGTGTTGGGACCCACCCCCAGCATTGATCCGGGTGGTCGTGTCATGGCTGTGGAGGAGGATAGCGATGCGGCCAGTGGGGGGGGCTCAGAGAGTGTTGTGTCAGACAGTTCTGTTCTTTCTGAGGTTGTTGATTCAGGTGCGAGCGGGTTGGCTGAGAGCCCAGACTCCAAGGCCGTGTCTGAGGCGAAGCTTATTGTTGAGGTGCGAGAGTTCTTAAAAATAAGTCGTGCTCCCAAAACATTATGGTGGGCCATTACAAGGAGATGGGAGGATTGGCCAGAAGTGCGGGAGAGTCTCGAGGCTATCCTTAGTAACAAGGATAGTGGTCTTTCTGACTCGGATTTGGGGCAGTTTTGGGGTTTGTTGAAGGTCCTCAGAAAAGGACCTCCTGTGACTACAGGGAGTGTGAGGGTCACAATCTAATGTGTCTACACATTCACAGTAGCTACATTAAATTTAAATGGGAGTAGAGCGAGTTTTCGAAGATTTCAGCTCTTATCAGCCCTAAGGGAGGGGAGATTTGCAGTTTGTTATCTGCAAGAGACACATACCGTTGCTAGTGATGAACCTACCTGGCAACTGGAGTGGGAAGGGAGGGTTTATATGAGCCATCTCAGCTCAAATTCGAGTGGGGTGGCTTTTTTGTTGGCCCCAAATTTTCTGCCAAGCATTTTAAAAGTGCAGGAAGTGGTGCCAGGACGTTTGCTCCATCTGGCCGTGAGCCTGGATGGCATGCCGTTGCATTTCATTAACGTGTATGCCCCTAGCTCCGGCACGATGCAGGCCGGCCTGCTTCGGGAGGTGAATGCTCTGTTGGGCACTATTGATAGGGGAGAGTGTGTCTTCCTTGGTGGGGACTTTAATTGCACACTTGAGGTGCGGGACCGTTCTGGTACTCAGTGTGCGCCTGCTGTAGCGAAGAAGCTGAGAGGCTTGATTGACTCCTTTGAGTTGGTTGATGTTTGGAGGGACCTTCACCCTGATTCCACTGCTTTTTCGCGGAGGTCTGAGGGCGGTGGTTCCCGCATTGATCGGTTTTATATTTCCCGAGCGTTTGTTTCCCGTGTCTCAGCGGCCTCAATGCGGCTGGTGCCGTGCTCGGACCATTGTCTGGTGCGTGTGGATTTCAATCCAGCGTGCGCTCGGGCTGGGTCCGCGTACTGGCACTTTAACAACAGGCTGCTGGAGGATCGGTGTTTCCGGGAGTCATTCACTCGGTTTTGGGTGAAGTGGAGAGAGAGGCAGAGGTGCTTCTCTTCCCTTAGGCAGTGGTGGGATGTGGGTAAAGCTCACATCCGTCTCTTTTGTAAGGAATATACATGGGGGTCGACTGGGAGGCGGGACTCAGCGGTCGCGAAGCTGGAGAGGGAGATACAGGACGCTGAGTCTCGCCTGGGTCAGTTTGGTGAAGACTCCAGCGAATGGGGAGAGTTTCAGAGGAAGAAGGAGGTTTTGAGGAGTCTGCTGCTTGAGCGATCTCGAGGCGCTTATGTGAGGTCTCGGGTCCAGATGCTGCACGAGCTGGACCGAGCGTCGCCTTTCTTTTTCTCTTTGGAGAAGGGGCGGGGAGCTCGAAAACAGCTCGTGGAGTTGCTTGCAGATGACGGCTCCTCTGTCACTGATCCAGAGAGGATTAATGCCTTGGTTAGGTCCTTTTATGGGACCCTGTTCTCTGCGGAAGGATTCAGTGTGGAGGCTCAGCAAGATCTGTGGGAGGGTCTACCGGCCGTAGATAGGGGGGAGGCTGATCTTCTTGATGGCCCCTTATCTTTGGAGGAGTTGACTTGCGCCTTGCATCAGCTCAGGAGGGGTAAGTCCCCCGGGCTGGATGGGTTGACGGTGGAGTTTGTTAGAGCATTCTGGGACGTCCTAGGGGGTGACTATATGTTGGTTTTGGGGGAGAGCCTGGCGACTGGAGTGATGCCTCTCTCGTGGCGTAGGACGGTTGTTGTCTTGCTGCCTAAGAAGGGCGAACTCCGTTTGTTGAAGAACTGGCGTCCAGTCTCTCTCCTTTGCACAGAATATAAAATTTTTGCACGGGCAATGGCAAATCGCCTGGGCTCCGTGCTGCATCAAGTGATTCATCCTGATCAATCTTATACAGTCCCTGGCCGGTCCATCCAGGATAACATCCACCTGGTTAGGGACCTGATTCATTTAGTCCAGGGTACTGGTGAGTCAGCTGCTTTTCTGTCTCTTGATCAGGAGAAGGCTTTTGATAGGGTAGAGCATGAATACCTATTTGGGACGTTGCAAGCGTTTGGGTTTGGACCACACTTCGTGGCCCGGGTCCGGCTTTTGTACGCTGCGGCGGAGTGTCTTGTAAAGGTTAATGGCGCGGTGCTATCTCCTTTTCATTTTGGGAGGGGGGTCCGCCAGGGGTGCCCTATGTCGGGCCAGTTGTATTCGGTCTGTGTGGAGCCGTTCCTGTGTCTTCTTCGGAGGAGGTTGACAGGCCTGGCCCTACCTGGCCCGCGGGTTGAGGTGATTCTATCGGCGTATGCCGATGACGTACTTCTTATGTTCACTGATCCTGGTGACCTGCGGAGGATGCGTGACTGCCAGGAGATATTCTCGGCTGCATCTTCTGCTAGGATTAACTGGAGTAAGTGCTCTGGACTTTTGGTGGGTCAGTGGCGGGTAGACTCCCTGCCGGAGGAGATGGCATTGTATGCGTGGAGTACCACGCACCTCCTCTATCTGGGGGTGTACCTGAGTCCCACTGAGGATGTTTGGCCGGCAAACTGGCAAGAGTTGGAGACGAAGGTGGTTGCTCGGCTGGGGCGCTGGTCAGGCCTGCTTGGAGTTCTCTCCTTTCGGGGGAGGGTGCTGGTCATAAACCAGCTGGTGGCCTCTATGTTATGGTACCGGCTGGCTACTCTTGTCCCGCCCTCTATATTTGTAACTGCTATACAGAAGAAGCTGGTGGATTTCTTTTGGGGAAATAGGAAGCATTGGATTTCCGCGGCGGTCCTGAGTCTTCCGTTAGAGGAGGGCGGCCAGTCCTTGGTGTGCGTGCGCACCCAGGTGGCGGCTCTCCGTCTCAGGACTCTGCGGAGATACATGTATGTAGAGAACCCTCCCAGATGGCACGCTCTGGCCACGTATTTTTTTCGTCTGGGTCGTTGCCTAAGGGGGGTCTCGCGGCTCCCGGTGGCGGGTGTCAGTCGACCCGCTCTAAGGGGCTTGCCTGTTTTCTATAGGGATGTGTTAAGAGTGAGGAATTTGGTGGTGTTCAGCCAGAGTGTTGTTCCACGAGGAGAGGGGGATGTTGTGGCTGCGGGTGTGGCTGGTCCTCATCCTGTCATGGTGGTTGTCGAGGAGAGGCGCGAGCCTAGAGTGGTTCAGATAGAGCTTACCCCTGCTCCGTCAGATCTGCTCATCGGGCCTAGGCTTCGGGATATTTCTCGGCCTCCGGCTCCGCATAATCTGAGCTGCCTTTCTGAGATGACCAGCATGCCATTTTGTGATGCAAGGAGACGCGCACTGTACAGGATGCTCCTGCACATTCTGAACCACCGTGCCTTCGTCTCCCGTCCTGACTCACCATGGAGGACGGTGTTACCATCCGAAGGCGGCGGGGGGCCCCAGTGGGGGTCCTTCTATAAGGGAGTTGTACCCCTTTATATTGGGGACCTGGGGTGGAGAGTGCTGCATGGAGCGGTGGTTTGTAATAAACTTTTGAGTCGGTTCACGGGCTCGTCTGCCGCATGTATTTTCTGTGGAGAGGAGGAGACCGTATTCCATGTGTATATGGAGTGTGTGAGGTTACTGCCCCTGTACCAATATCTGAAGGGGCTGTTCCTCAAGTTCTGGCTGCATTTTAGCCCCACAATCCTGGTGTTTGGACACAAGGCGGGGAGTGGGGAGAGCCGAGTGTGGGGGGGGGACTTACCTGTCGGTTTGCTCCTTGGCCTGGCCAAGATGGCCATTCGTGGGTCCAGGCAGCGGGCGGTCGACGGTCTGGCGAGAGTCGGCTGCCTGCCCCTCTTTCGGGCCTACGTCCGTGCACGTGTGTCCCTGGAGAGGGAACACGCGGTGTTCACGGGGACTCTGGAGGCCTTCCGTCAGCGCTGGTCGCCGCGTGGGGTTGAGGCGATTATAAATGAATGTACTGCTGTACTACAATGATCTGTTCATTATAGTGTGATTTTTGATTGTGTTTTGATGTGTTGTATTTTATGATTTGTGTTGAATAAAGTTTTTGAAATGAAAAAAAAAAAAAAAAAAAAGAGAGAGAGAGAGAGAGAGAGAGAGAGACACACACAGACAGACAGACAGACAGACAGACAGACAGACAGACAGACAGACAGACAGACAGACAGACAGACAGACAGACAGACAGAGACAGGGGAGAGACAGAGAGAGAGAGAGAGAGAGACAGAGAGTGAACAAGCAGAAAATGCCTCAGTCATGTGCCTTAAATGTGCACATTTCAAAAGAGCAGCTCAACTGGACATTTAACAAGTGCTCTCGGATGGTTGCTCAAAGATTGAAAGTGTTTGATTAAATACCCGGACAAGTATTTTGCAGCTTTACTGACAAAGATTGAAACCGGAAAACTCACAGGGCAGAGGAAAGATATACAAAGAAATAAGTGTTCTCATCCTCACTGATATGTGTACCAACTTGGATTTAATGACAAATAGGAGATAGAATTTCATTGATAAATGTTGATGCAGAATGCAATTCCGTATGGCGCCTCAGACAAAATTACATAGAATGGGGTAATTGTACAAGCCTCTGAGACAACTTTCCAGTGTTTGTTATGTTAAACAAGTCTGCAGTCTCAAGGAATCTTGGAGAAACAGTGATACGTTTCATTCCTGCTGTTATTCTCAAGGCACACTGTTAAAACAAACTAAGCTTGTTGATATTAGTTACAGTATTACACCTTTTGTTTTTGACTGTAATAGATCTTCATTATGTATGAATGGTCTTTTCTCTGAAACAGGACTATCTCAACAGAACAACAAAAATTGGGGAGATCCAAAGTAGAAAAGCTTTATGTTTAAGAAAGAACTGCATATGCTGGAAAATCGAAGGTAGACAAAAATGCTGGAGAAACTCAGCGGGTGAGGCAGCATCTATGGAACGAATGAAATAGGTGACGTTTCCAGGTCGAGACCCTTCTTCAGACTATTTTCCATTGAAACAATTCTACAATTCTAATCTGTTAGGGAGATTAGAAAAATATTAGAGCTAGAATGAATGGAGGGACCCATACAGGGTTATCCCGCTTATCTAGGAGAGGGCCCTTTCTTAGTGTTAGGTTTCCCCCCTCAATTTACAAAGGGATTCTGGATCTATGGAGGAGAGAGAATACCCTTTTTCGGGAGTCCATATATGTTTTGATGTTTTGTTTTATTTTGCCAGGTAAAACATCTTTGTTCGTTCATATGTTTTGGCTTGTTGTTCAGAATGGTCAGGGTGTTGAGTTGAGGGGATACAATGAAATCAATCACACCAAGTGTAATGATGCAATGTCAAGGACTTAAGCTGATGTCTCTAAATGTTAATGGTTTGGGAAATCCAATTAAGAGGGCTAAAGTCATGACTAAATTGAAAAAAGTGAAGATGCATATTAATTACTTACAAGAAACCCATTTATTGCGACAAGAGCATGAGAAGCTGAAAAGATTTGGATATAAAAACACATATTATAGCTCACATACTTGTAGTCATAAAAGAGGAGTGGCAATCTTGATATCAAACTCAGTTAAATTCAAAATGTTTAAAGAAATAAAAGACAAAGAAGGGAGATATATCATAGTAAAGGGCAAAGTTGATAATAATATCCTGACACTGGTGAATATCTATGCTCCCCCAGATAGTGATAAACATTTTTTCAAATCCCTATTTGATATTATTGCAATCGAAGCAGAAGGAATTTGTATATGCGGGGGTGATCTGAATGTTGTACTGAATCATAGGCTTGATACGACAAGTAAAAAGAATAAGAACCAGTTAACAAAACTACTAAACACTACCTGTGAAGAATTTGGTTTTCTTGATGTCTGGAGGAATTTTCACCCTCTAGAAAGAGACTATACACATTACTCAATACCGCACTCAGTTTACTCCAGAATAGACTATTTCTTAATGCAGAAAGAAGATTGTTATAGGGTAACGGATTGCAGAATCGGTGTGGCAGATGTATCAGACCATAATGCCATATACGTAACAATTCAAATGAACAGTAGAAGGAAAAAAGAAGTCTGAAGAAGGGTCTTGACCCAAAACGTCGCCTATCTCCTTTGCTCCTTAGATGCTGCTGCACCCGCTGAGTTTCTCCAGCTTTTTGTGTAACAGTAGTAGGAAAAACACAGTGTGGCGATTAAATGTTGGAATACTGAATGATAAAACAACTGTTAATGATATTAAATTGGAAATCAAAACTTATCTAGAGGAAAATGACAATGGGGAGGTGGACCCATCCATACTATGGGACTCATTGAAAGCTGTACTACGAGGTTGGTTAATAGCGAGGGCATCACATATTAAAAAGGCCAGAATGAAAACATATAATAAGTTGATAACAGACCTGAAGGATTTAGAACAGAAGTACACAAATAATAAGGACCAGAGAACTTATAAGCAAATAGAAGATTTGAGGGGACAAATGGATGGAATATTGGGTCAAGAGGTGGAGAAAAAAGCAAGATCTATAAAACAGGCACATTATGAGCTTGGCCCTAAATCCACTAAAATATTTGCCCGAAGGCTACGCAAACAACAGGCTGACAACACCACACACAAAATTAAGGACCCCTGTACACAGAATTTGTAGAGTGATCGAAAAGAAATAGAATATATCTCCCAGGAATATTATAAAGAATTATATACACAAACCTCTACAGTAGATGGGGAATCAATGAGGAATTTGTTAAATACAATAGATTTGCCCTGTATTGGAGAGACACAAAATAAAATAATCACAGCAGAAATATCACTGGAGGAGATAGAGAAGACAATTGGTAGGATGAAATCAAACAAGGCCCCAGGCAGCGACGGTTTCCCTATAGAATGGTATAAAATATTTCGGAATGAGCTGAACCCACTTCTTCTGAGAACCTTTAACTGGATTATCAAAGAAGGCAAGACACCCCCCGTCATGGAAAGAGGCAATTATAACATTAATCCCCAAAGAGAGCAAAGACAAGGAAAATTGTACCAACTACAGACCGATATCAATTCTAAATGTGGACTATAAATTATATTCTTCGATTATCTCCAAACGATTTGAAGAGTTCATGCCAGATTTAATTGATGAAGACCAGACTGGTTTTATAATAGGCAGACAAACACAGGACAGCATTAGAAGAACCCTACATATAATACACAAGATTCAAAAGGAAAGTACGCGTGCTGTCCTGATAAGTCTATACTCGGAAAAGGCTTTTGATAGGGTTAATTGGGAATTTTTATATCAAACACTAGAAAGATTTGGCTTTACCGAAGAGTCAATTCAAGTTATTAAAACAATTTACCAGCAACCTACTGCAAGAGTAAAGGTGAATGGGTCCTTAACTGAGAGATTTGTGTTAGGAAGAGGAACGAGGCAGGGATGTTGTCTTAGCCCTACCCTGTTTGCTATATATATTGAACCATTGGCTCAAGCGATTCGTCAAGATAGGGAACTGAGGGGAGTAACTAGAAGAGACAGAGAACATAAGATTGGCCTTTCGCAGATGATGTAATGATGTATCTCACGGAAGTAAACACCTCATTTCCAAGGATGATGGGGATCATAGATGAATTTAATTTTTACGCAGGATATAAGGTGAATATTTCAAAAACTCAAATCCTCCTATTTAATTGTCCTCCTCCAGGAGAAATCAAACAAAATTATAATATTCGATACACTACACTCCAGTTGCCAAAGGACAAAGGTGGAATGGCACTTCCAAATTTTAGGATATATTTTAATGCAGCCCAACTCCGACCACTAATTAATTGGTGTGAGGACAGCTATATAGCTAGGTGGAAAGAGATTGAGACATATATCCCTGACTTCCACATCCAAACACTTTTGGGAGAAAAAGCGCTTCCTGGACATATCAGGAGTATAATCGATCCAATAATGATATTTACTTTAGAAAGCTGGTTCACTCTTACCAGACAACTTAAGCTGAATAAATGACAAAATGTTTTAAGATGGATAGCTTTGGATAATGAATTTAAACCAGGGATGTATGACTCAACATTTAAAGAACGGATGAAGAAAGGAATGATTGCATTTTGTACTGTTATTGAAAATGGAGACCGAAGTTTTCAAGATTTGAAGGATAGATTTGCACTTCGGAACCAAGACTTGTTTAGATATCTCCAACTGAGAGATTATTACAATAAAAAGGTAAAAAGGGAGACACTAGAAGAAAAGAATCCAGTGATAGAAGTGATAGCTAGTGCGTATCATCACAAAACATTAAGGATTATTTCTAAACTTTATCATAGTTTAATGGAATGTCAAGCTAAAACTACATTTTATGTAAAATTTAAGTGGGAAAAGGAATTGACCATCACAATCTCAGAAGAAGAATGGCATCATATGTGTGTAACACTACAGACATCCACTAATTCACAAAATTGGAGAGAATTTAATTGGAAAAATTTGATTTGTTTCTTTATTACGCCTAACATAAAAAGCAAGCAAATTCTAAGGCACCAAACATGCTGGAGGCAATGTGGTCAAACAGACGCAAATCATGCACATATCTTCTGCAGGTGCCCAAAAATAGAACCATTTTGGGACAGAGTGAATTCAGAATTAACAGAGGTATTAGGATATACAGTCTGCAAGAAGTGTTCCATTTTATACCTGGGTAATATAAATACAGTGGTGCTGAAGCAAGACCATTACTTGGTTAAAATACTACACAGCTGGCAGAAAGGCCATTACAAGAAACTGGCTTGGAGCAGACACACCCAGACTTAGACAATGGTTAGACATATACAGGAAATATTTGTCATGGAGAAAATGATATATTCTCTAAGAGTGAAAGAAGACGAGTTTAATAGAAAATGGGAAAAATGGATTAGGTATAGAAATAAAGACATCAACACATCAACAATTTTATAAACAATAATGTAAGTTATTGCAAAATGTTTTAATATGAAAATAGTTCTGTATACTGCATCATTAATTGTAAACTGAAGCCCCCGCTGCACTGTTGTACGTTTCACTGTAATGTTGTATGTTTCGTTGTTATAATTGTGTTTTATTTGTGTATACATACAAGCAATAAAAACTAAACTGTGTAAAAAAAACAATTCTACAACATGAACAGGCCCTAATCATGGTCTCTTTAATCTGTTGCACTGTCAAATTTCATTATTTTGTGAATTTAAAATTATTATATTATACAATACAATACAATACCATTTATTGTCATTTTAACCTCATTGAGGTTCAAACAAAATTTAGTTTCTGCAGTCATACAAACAAGAAAAGAACCAAGGCACAACACAATTTACACAAACATCCATCACAGTGAATCTACTCCTCACTGTGTTGGAAGACAAAGTCTTATCTCTCCCCTGCACTCCCCATTTTCCTCCCAATGTCAGAGTCAAAGCACCCGACGGGCGATGGTAAATAAGTCCCGCGGCCATTCAGGCCGCACTGGGCGATGCCGAGCTCCGGGTCTTGATGTTGGAGCCCCCGGTGGGCGCTAGCAAGTCCCGCGACCATTAATCCGCGCCGGTCGAAGTAAGGTCCCGCTCCAGGTCATTTTCAACCCCGCAACTCGGGCGGGAGAAGTTGCTGCCATGGGAGCTCCGAAAAGCGGTCTCCCACCAGGGACCCGCAAGCTCCCGGTGTTACCGACCACTAGCCTGCAGCTGGAGCTTCCGAATCTCCGAGGTCGGGCAGCAGTAGCACGCCACCACAGCTCCTCCCATTCCTAACTCGGCCAGCTCCACGACGGTGAGTAGTCCGCAGGTTCCGCGACTGTAGCCCCAGGTCCGGTTGGAGGCTGCTTCACAGTGCTAGGCCCCAACGGCAACGGAGACACCGACAGAGGAAAGGTCGGGTCCTCCGTACCGGGAAAATATTTTAAAAATTTCCCCACCCCGCCCCCTACCCCCCACACATATCCAGCTAAAAAAAACACTAACTACACTCAAACGAGACAAAAAATAAAAAAAGACAGACGGACTGCAGAGGCCGCTGCGACGAGAGTCGCGCAGCCCACCGGAATCCAACAATAAAAATATAACTTGAATGAATATAAATGTCTGATCATTGCCAAATATCAAAAATAAGCAGAAAGCTCTAAAATTTGAATTACCTTTGAACCGTCCATTGTAAATTAATTCAGGATACTTCTAAAAGCAGCTGCACCACTGAACTGAAAAGTCACAATACAAAATTAAAGCTTATGTAAATAAACATTATGCAGCACCAATTCTTCAGCTGTAAACTCTTATCTCATTTATCATTAAATGTTGGAAAGATGAAATAATTAAACAGCACATGTTCACCTCTGAGACATTCCAGGTTATCACATGCAACTCACTGGCATTTTGAAGTCCAATTACTGTTATTGGGTTGGGATGTCCATCAGCCAAGTGAAGTGCATGAAGCTCCAACTAAATTAGGCTGTGGGCTGAAGGGCTTTTTCGTTCAGGTTCATGACCCAACTCACGGAGCTACCTAAATTTTTAACATATTGTGTAAAAATATTATATAAATCATACCTGAAACTTGTGAAGACCAAAGCCTGCACATTTTTAAGAAATATGAGAAAAATCTCAGATTTATTTAGTCGTAATTTAGTCGTAATTGCCCAATCAATGCACGTTTGACATTGAGGTCGGACGCAAATTGACTTATCCCGCGTTTTGTTTTATGGCCGCTAGGCAGCGAGGACCCTGGGATCATGGCTGCCTCCTCATTACAGCAAAACAATAACAAGACTTCCAAGGAATTAAGGTAATGCTCACCTTGCTGTTCATTTTGTTTCTCAATTGATTTATCTTTATAAAGTTATAATGTGAACTGTTAAATAAACATGTTAAATAACAAATGTACAGCTAGCGTTAGGGTCAGTCAGTCAGTCATGCTTGTCGGTAGGCCGATGGATGCTGTGGAGGATCGGTTGGCCTGTCGGGTCGTCGGTGGGTGGTGAGAGTTGTGCTGGGCCTCCACCGGGTTGGTGAGTGTTGGGCCACCGAGTCGGTGAGCATCTAGCCGGGCCTTCGGTGGGTGCGGTGAGGGGTCGGTCGGGCTGTCAGGCTGCCGGTGGTGCAGCAAGCGAGCGGGCGGTCTGACGGAGGCGACGCTATGGGGGTTCTGAAGGCGGTGTGCAGGGCAGTGCTGCTTCCCACCATCATCACCAACAGAAGGGTGTGCTGGCCGAGGTGGATGCGCTGCTGCACCACAGGTACGGAGCCCGCGGCCGGTCCCAAAGCGGTTCCAACTCCAGGTGTGATCAGCTGTGGAAGGGGGGCTAGTTAGGGTTAGGTATTTTCCTGGGTTAGTGTTAGGCATTTTCCTGCCTTAGCCTTCCCCCAGCCTGGCACTGCCCCAGTCCCACTATGGCCGGGACCCTCACTTTGCACACTGGCAGTCAGTGGGGTTCAGTAAACGGGGGAATCCACAGGAACTGCCCTCACCCAATAATTGGGCTGGTTCAAGAGGACCTCTGCAGCAGGCTCATTAAAAAAAACATTCACAATTATATTCATTATATTATTTTTATATAATATAATTGTACATAATTATATATGATGACAGTCATATTCACAAGTCATATATACATGACATATATATAGATATATCTAAATATATATCTACACATTATATATATCTATATATTATATCTATATTTATATATATCTATAATCTACATGTATCTATATCTATATATATCTATATCTCTAGATGGTATAATAATAAATGGTTTAAAGAGACTGTAATATGTAAATAGGCTCCCCATGGTGTAATATGGGCAGTGGACACTAGATGGCGCTTACTTTTTCGATCTCATTTTCTAATTAGTTTAATTAGTTAATGTGCAACTTTTGGCACTGACGAGTTATGACTTCCTTCTCAATTACATTTAATCTAAATCTGTCCAAACTTTCATGTAGTTCCGAGACATGGGTCACGAAAGTTGATTTCTGGACAGATTTTTGATGCTTGGCCCACAGCCTAAATGGATTTCTGCACTGTTAGCTGCAACCAACAAATACCTGCTTTCTCTTGAAAAAAAGAACAATGAAATCGTGTTCATCTTAGCAGAAAGCTGCTTTCCTTTAACATCTCCCCCAAAAGACGACATCTGCCTCTCGATGTGCAACAATTACAACACCTTTCCTACAGTAAAATGTTTCAAGAGTAAAATATAACATCAAGATTACAAACATTCTACCTCACATAGTTGGACAAGAGCATCAGCATAAATAAGACCCTGGAGTTCTTGAGAGGAACTTAATTGCCGAATTCACTTACGAATACAGTAAATCCTCATTATAATGCACCAGGGGTAGTGGTGGGAGGGGGGAGGTGGAGTCTGATAGTGGCGATTGTCCATTATAACCATGTAACCAGTAGGTATGTTACAAAAGTTACCTTTAGCGGTGCTGCAGTTCTGCCGCTGGCCATGTGCGCGACTTTGGCGCCTTTAAGGGGGGGGCGGGGTTAAAATGCGGGTTTCTCCATGCAATCAGGAGCTTTCTGTTGTCGGAGTCCGATTTATTTTTGGAGATGCGTTCCGACGGCCGGTAAGTCCGTTTTTTTAATAAATAGCCCGACTACTTAATCACTGCAGTAAAATAAAAATTAGCTCCTAATGCCGTGAATGCCGACAACGGGGACCGATTTTACGTAGGGGACAGGTAAGTGAAAGCTGTTTATTTTTACATATAAACTTGCTTTTTTAGGGGACTTTAATCAATATTTCATGTTGCGAAACGGTGATTTAGCGCCCATATGAACTGGCAGAAAATTTCCTGCCGATATTGGGTTTAAATTCACCGCAACCGCAACGTTCTAATCCATCGCGTTCCAGAAAATCCCACTCGCAGGCTGTTTAAAATGCCATTAATTTACAGGCATTAAACACTGAATTCCTTCAATTTGGCCAATAAATGAATGACAATTAGATTTAAAAATCATGTTTTAATGTGAATTATTGTGTGACTGTTAATTGGACACTTGGGCTTTAAATTTTTTTTTAAATTTCTTAAGAAATGGATAGATGTTTAGATTAGTAATTGAATTTTGTAATTGGCTACAATTGGGTAACTAACTAATTATATGCTTTAATTTCAGGTCATCCAAGTAAGATTGTTTCATATTTGTTTCAGAATACTTCAATGTATAATATCTGAAAATTTCTTTAAGTTCTCTTAATTTTTAAGGAAGTTATGGGCTTTTGACTGTTCTCGATCACAACTTTTGTGTTAAGTCAATAGAAAAGCAATAGGAAGCAAGTTGCTAATTTCCTAGTATGAAAATGGCCCTAACGTTTTTAATACTGAAGATATGAAAGAGATTAGGTGTCAAATGACACGAATGCACACTGCGGGCCTTCTTCACGGAATCACTCACGTGACTCCGAAGTAAACTCCTTTACTACATGACATTTTTATGTCCCGTGACATGCTAGATGCAAGTAGGTTTATGATTGTCATGTATACTGAGGTATTGTAAAACGTTTTGTTTTGCATGCAATCAATTATCTATATTGATAGAATATAGATCATATACTTTACATAATACCACTAGTGTGCAGCATATCATGCGCAGCATTGTAGAGCACCTGTTCCACAGACAATGTCCAATGTCTGCAATGGGGTACAGGTGAATTGGACAATACCAAAGAGTGGTGGTTCATGCCTTCAAGCTTCTATAGCTTTTGCCGGATGGGATCAGGGAGGAGGAATGACTGGGATGGAACAAGTCTTTGATTATGTTGGGATGCTTTTCGAGGCAGTGTGAAGTGTAATTGGAGTCAATGGTGGGAAGTCTGGTGTTCCATGATGGCCTGGACTATAAAAACAATTCTGCAATTCCTCACAATATTCACGTTGGCTGCTCTATCTAGAGCTATGGGTCATGTTCTGAAAAAAGAAAGTCAACAATTCAGGACAAATGAAGGAAAAGATTCTTCAGCCAGTGGCCCATGAATCTTTGAAACTCTCCACCCTTGGCGATACAGACGCAAGCCGTAGAGTTGCTGCCTCACAGCGACCATGACTCCAGGTGCTGTCTGTACGGAGTTTGTACGTTTTTCCCGTGACAGTGTGGGTTTTCCCCGGGTGCTCCGATTTCCTCCCACATATCCGAAGATATACAGGTCTGTATTTGCTTTGGTAAAGTTCTAAATAGTCCCCAGTGTGTGTTGGATAGTGCTTGTGTGTGGGAATAGATGGTCGACGCGGACTTGGTGGGCCGAAGAGTCTGTTTCCACGAGTCTGTCTAAACTAAACTAAAAGTGCTATGGAGGCTCACTTGCTGAGTACATTTGAGGCAGAGCCCGACGGATTTCTGGATGTTATGGGTATCAAGGCATATGGATAGAACAGAAAATTGGTACTGAGGTAAAAGATCAGCCCTGATTTTACTGAATGAAGAAGTAGACTTGAACAGCTAATTGGCCTAATCTTTATGTCTGAAGTATAAGATCCAGCACAATGATTCATTCCATTCCACAATCCATTCACAATTTCATATAATGGATGGAGATTAGTTCTCAGGAGTTGGCAACCTTGTTCTGCATAGGGGCCAGGACCCATGTCTGTGCGCGGATGGCGGGCCACATCTATCGCCATAGTGTGCCACTAGAGTTGTTTTTTGCATTAGTTTTCACGTGTTTTTCAATTAGCTTTCAGCAGTTCCCAGGTCCCTCGTCTGGCCCGGGACAGGCTATAGCACCCAGGTCGCCTGCGTGCCCCGGGACTAGCTGAAGTTCCCAGGTCGTGAAAACGAATTGGGAAAAAAAAATATACGCCTGTGGGTCGGATGATTTTGGGTTACAGGCAGATTCCAGCCCGTGGGCCGTAGGTTGCCGACCCCAGAGTTAGCTAAGAAAAACTCTGAACCCAAAAGTTTGTTAAGTCACGCAGTTAGATAATTAAAGTAACTTATCAAGTTACACAATGTGTGGGGATCGCTGGTCGGCGAGGACCCGGTGGGCCTAAGGGCCTGTTTCATCGCTGTATCTCTAAACTAAACTAAACACCCTTTTTATCATATGCTCATCGCTCATGAATAACTGGTGAGGCTTCTTTCGTCTAAATTCCTATAGGGCACAGTTACCAACAAAATATTTTTATTTGAGCTAAACAGTATCTACAATGTAATGATTTTAACTTGTTCCCTCCTTAACGACTGACAGCAGCATTCTGTCAGTCCTACAAGTTGCCATTGGTTCTACAAACCAACCTGGTGACATTTGGTTTCTTCAAGTTGTGTCTCATCCACTTCTTCACTCGTCATCCATGGAAGCTTTTCTATGATGCCATCAGTGCTTGCAGAATCATTCCACCTATATTTAGATAATACCAAACTTACTGCTTGCTTTCACGTTTTATGACAGCTGCTTGTCCCGTTTTGGTACACTAAATATTACCAAGAATGAGACAGACGCAATGTAATCTGTAATGTAATGATATCAGGCCTGAATCATCATATGCAGGTCTGCCAGCAGGTTGTGCATTCCTTTCCCAGTCGCTGATCATACGATAGTTGCACAATGTCCATTTCCCACTGGTCAAACGGGTAAATGTTTTGATCTGTTTCTGTTTCTAACTTCTCAAAGTAGATTTTATTGATAACAAAAATGGAAAATCAATGGCTCAAGGCTCTCTTGATCAACCTCTTCCATAATAAAAGGAAAAGTGGGCATAACATGAACCTTAAGGTCATCACAACAAAAATAATTCCATCTATATATAAAAGTACAGAACAGTTGATATTGAAAAAGTATTTTTAGCAGAAATGTGAATTAGTTCTACTAAAATGATCTGGAAAAGTTAGAAAGCCAGATTGTTGCTATAATCGCAGAACTTAACATTACTTCATAACAGCAAGCAGATACAATTTTCACAATACTGTCTACATCAGAAAGAGATGGGAGAACAATAAATTCAGTTACAACTAAATCAGGTGTGGAATCATTGCTTATTTCACGTGAATACGAAGGAAAAGTCCTTTGATATGGAAAGCTTTTACATTGGCACAATAGGGGCACATTACCACGGCAAGATGTAATCCCTGCTTCACCTAAATATCTTTAGGGTAGATCTCTATTATATGTCTGGTATACAGCTCTGATTTCACAAACACAAATCCTTACAGATAACTGATTGGTATCAACATGTTAAAAAGTAAACCCAAGTGTCACACGGTGTAATAATTCTACTGTTTCTCATTTATCTTTCAAGGAGAGTATGTTTGATACAGATCATTTTCAGCTATAGTGATTTGCCATTGCTTAGTAGAAACTTAACTTGAGACAGATTAAGCTGTTTTCCTTAAGTCTAGTAGCCGATTATGTATTATTCAAAAACATTAAAACAAAATAAATACAACATAATGGAACAAAACCCACTGAATAAGAAATAGCATTTTTTTCCATTATTGGAGACTGTTCCTATTTTAGTAAATATCTTATGAACGAAAATGATCATTGAAAAAAATCGAATTGAAAAGTAACATGTCTTGTGGATAGAGGGCGACCACTGGTTGTACTGGATAAAGATTCCACTTGTAGGAGACTCGTGAACTGGGAGTAGTGTTTAAAAATAAGGGGTCTCAGAATATTTAGAAACTTCTTCCTCAAAGCCAATGGAAGTAGAGTCTTTGATTTTTTTTTAACACGGGGTGCATAGATTTTTGATACGCAATAGAATAAAATATTAATTATGGTGAGAATTGCTGAATTGAGGCTGCAATCAGTTCAGCCAAGATATTAAATGGCAGAGCAGGAGATGTGTGGCCTCCTTTTGTCCTAATTCATTGTCACTTCTGGGAAAGGAGATATCAGATTACAGTTTCAATTGTTCAATATGTATTGAGTCAAAAAGCATGAAAAACAGTCCTTCAGCCAAAATAGTCCATGCTACCCAGGTTTTATAACTATTCAAGTCCCTTTTACTCCTTCATGAGGTAATTCCTTAATGACAAATGTCTCCATAAGACCAGATAATACCTTGGAGGAACAGCATCTCATATTTCATTTGGGCAGCTTTCAGCCCAGTGGTATGAATATTGATTTCACTAACTTCAAGTCACCCTTGCATCCCCTCTCTCTCCATCCCTCCCCCACCCAAGTCACAATAGCTTCTCGTTCTTACCTACCAAACAGATAATAGACAATAGCTGCAGGAGTAGGCCATTTGACCCTTGAGTCAGCACCGCCATTCACTGTGATCATGGCTGATCATCCACAATCAGTACTCTGTTCTTGCCTTCTGACCATATCCCCTGATTCCTTTAAGAGGTCTATCTAACTCTCTCTTGAAATCATCCAGAGAATTGGCCTCCACTGCCTTCTGAGGCAGAGAATGCCACAGATTCACAACTCTCTGGGTGAAAAAGTTTTTCCTCATCTTTGTTCTAAATCCCCTAACCATTATTCTTAAACTGTGGCCCTGGTTCTGGACTCCCCTAACATCGGGAACATGTTTCCTGCCTCTAGCGTGTCCTATCCCTTAATAATCTTATATGTTTCAATAAGATCCCCTCTCATCCTTCTAAATTCCAGTGTATACGAGCCCTGTCGCTCCATTCTTTCAACATATGACAATCCCGCCATCCCGGGAATTAACCTTGTGAACCAACGCTGCACTCCCTCAATGGCAAGAATGCCCTTCCTCAAATTTGGAGATCAAACTTGCACACAATACTCCAAATGTGGTCTCACTAGGGCCCTGTACAACTGCAGAAGGACCTCTTTGCTCCTATACTCAACTTCTCTTGTTATGAAGACCAATAACAATGGCCTGTTTCCTTTATCATTGTTACCTTTTTGCATATCTTGCATTCATTTGTTCTATATCACTCTACGTCATCGTCTATAGCTTTTGTTTCCCTTTCCCCTGACTCTAGTCTGAATGTTCTCGATCCAAAACATCAGCAATTCCTTCTCTCCAGAGATGCTGCCTGTCCCGCTGAGTTACTCCGGCATTTTGTGTCTATCTTCGGTTTAAACCAGCATCTGCAGTTCATTCCTGTACTCTGTCCAAAATCTTTAATGGTTTATTTCAAAAGGAAGAACAATAAACCAGCTCCCCTAAAGTCAGCTGCAAAATTATAATTATATCATAATTAAATTATATCATAATTAAATTATATTAAATTATATTATAATTATATTATAATTAAATCATAACTAACAATAAAAGTGAGAATTAAAATATGCATGAGGTTACCATGGTGTAGCCTGTATGGTTTTGGCAAAACAAATCTTTCTCAAATGTAATTGTGTGTTTTTGTCACAACACCTGAATCAGAAAATTAAAAGTACAACAAATCTGAAGCCTCTTAAGTGTCTAAGTTTGGACAGGTATTCTACAGACCACAATTGCAGAAGGGTTTGCCTGAACCATCCAAACCATTTTTGATGCAGGGCAAGTGCCACAAATGAATCACAAATAAATTACTCTTGTCATTAAAAAAATGTCAGCTACAGAGCATCAGTATAACCACAATGGTGGAGGGTTTTTAAATAATAATTAGGGATCAACTTAATATCAGAGAAATACGAGTTAAGAAAGATAGATCTAGCAAAGATTTGTTAAATGAAAAGGAGGCTTGACTAAACAATGTTTTTTTTAAATGGCGTACCAGGGCCAACTGCTGAATAGTAAATGGGTGTATATGAATTTTCTGGTAGGATACTAAAGAGCCTAACCCTAAAAATTACCCAAGGACAGAAAGCAGAGAGTTATGATAAGCATTTACATTTGATACTGCAGTATGGTTAAACAATAATATTCCTGATAATGAGTTTAAAAACTACTGTGTTTTTTAATATACTAATGACTTACGGGTGAGTGCATACTTTGAAGCCGGTTTGGTGATGGTTCACAAGATTGATTCCTGGAATGAAGTGTTGGTCTTTTGAGAAAAGATTAAGCAATTTGGATTTATAGTTTTGAAAAAATAAAAATGTGGTCTTATCATAAGTACAAGAGTTCAAGCTGCTTGATAGGGCAGATACTGAAGCGGTGTTTACCTCAAGCGATAGCTTAAAACTGGGGTCAATGTTTCAAAATAAGGGGTTTCCAGTTTTAAGGGAGAAATGGAGGAAGGTGGATGGCCAAGATTAGCACAGTGGTGCCATGGCAGAATTGCTGCCATACAGTGTTAGAGACCAGCGTTCAATCCCAACTATGTTTTCAGTATGGACGGAGATTGTACATTCTCCCTGTGACTTCATGGAGTTTCCTTTGAGTGCTCCAGATTCCTCCAACATTCCAAAGTTATGCAGGTTTGTAGGTTAATTGACGTCTGTAAATTGTCCTTGTGTCGAATAGAACGATTGTACACGTGTGACCTTTGGTCAGCGTTGACTCAGTGGGCCGAAGAGCCCGTTTCCACGCTGTATCGCTAAAACTAAATGTAGCCTTATACTCAGAAAGATACACACACAACTAAATTGAAAACATTTCCTTTCGAGTAATAACTCAAACAAAAAAATTACTGCAACAGATATCACTTTTAAGTAGATCCTTTACAATTCAGTTTCTGAAGGTCCATAAAATAAATTATCCAAGGGAAATTATATAAGGGAAATGTAATTTCACTCTCCTTTCAATTAAAAAAAAATGGTGTTGCTTCACATCAGTTTTTGTTTAGCGGTTAATCCCTCGGGCTTGATTTTTTCCATATAATTGAAAACTATGGATTCAATTAAAAATGAGCTTAAGACACAAAAATAATCATGCCCAATATTCTTTTGATTAATATTTTGTATCTTAGATTTAGTCGTTTGCGGGGGGGGTTTGATCCTCCTTTGAGGGATCCTGAATACTTATTTCAGCTCAGATCGGATGCCGGCTCTTGCCCATGAAGCAATATTTCTTTCTCAAAGGATTTCCTCTCGTGTTGAATGAACTGTTAACATTCGTGCAATTCAGGTTGAGGTAACAAGAAACCCAATAAGCAAAATTGATATGTTTTGCCAGTTGTAAAAGTTAATATCAATATGTAACACATTAATTATATTAGCCAAGGAGATTTAGGAGGAGAAAAGAGAGAAAAAGTCAGATCATATGTGAATGAAAAGACAGGGCACCAGAACGCTGAGAATATTTGAGAGCAGGATAAAGATTTCTCTTGATGTTGTTTGATGTCCATAAACTGGTTCTTTGAAGCATCAGAAATAGTTTATGATTAGATTAAAAACGAGAATTGCCACTGGGTGGAATACTAACTATGCTTCATTGGCTGCATTTGTTGTTTCAAAAAAAGACTTGTTCCGATCTACCAGCTGCTTGATATTATAATTCCCATGGTATCTCATTTGTCCATTGAAAAGTTCCAAAAAGAGAAGAAAAAAATTCACTAGAAGCTTCAGGGAAAATGTGTTATCTTTCTCCCTTGTTCCCTGGAACTGTCTGGTCTGAACACCGACCTTCAACATTTCAGATGTTAACTAAATTCACATTTTCACAAGAGATTTAATTTCCATTTCTTCCTACCACTTGGTTTCTTCCTCTTAGATGTGTTCGACTTGTTAATTAACCTATTTTCTCCTCCAATTTTGACTGATCTGTCGCAGGTTTTCTGAATTTTACTTTTCTAAATTCATGAAACCGACCCAGTTCGCTTAGACTGAAGAACATGTTTTTTTGACATAATCTATCTGAATAATTGTTTGTCGGCTTAGGTTTTCACAATACACTGTAAAAACTGCTCCCATAGTCAGAAGTCAGTCACAGTTAGAACAATGACATTAACCCAGCCATTTGGAAAATTATCCAGATAGAATCTCTTCACAAAATGCAGGACAACCATTAACATGATGGATTATCAATTATGTCAAGCAACAATAACTTGCTCACCAATGCCATCTGATTGTCACTTGTGCCACACAGCTCCAGAACCCATTACAGACTTGATCCAAACACAGACACCGTGCAGAATTCCTGAGGTGGGTTGATAGCGACTACCATTGCCATTGAGACAGCATTTGATCAAGTGAAGTGTCAAGGAACTTGGGTAAAATTGAATTCAATAGGCATACGTCGCCCACTAAAGAAGAAGGCTGTGGTTGCTCCATGTCAATCATTTCAGGATATCACTGCAGAAGGTGATTGGGACAGTGCCCTTGCACCAGTCATCTTCAGCTGTCTCATCAATAGGTTTTCTTCATGAATTTAGAATCAGGAGCATTTCCCTATGATTGCACAACTCCTTAGAAATGGCTGCATGGTGCAAGATCTACTTTCATGCTTGGGATATGGTGGGTAACATGCGTACCAGAGCGTGATTCAAGTTCAACAGCCTATCCTTGACATTTAATGACCTCTCATTGCAGAGCCTCCCCATCAACACGGTGGTGCAGTGGTAGAGTTGCTGCCTCACAGAGCCAGAGCCCCGGGTTCGATCCTGACAACAGGTGCAGTCTGTATGGAGTATGTATGTTCTTCCCGTGACTGTGTGGGTTTTCTCCGAGATCTTCAGTTTCCTCCCACACTCCAAAGATGTACAGGTTTGTAGGTTAATGGGCTTGGTGTAATTGCAAATTGTCCGTAGTCTGTGTTAATGTGTGGGGATCGCTGGGTGGGTGCAGACTTGGTGGGCTGAAGGGCCTGTTTCAACACTGTATCACTAAACTAAACAACATCACGGGGCAGACACAAAAAGCTGGAGTAAAAAGCGAGACAGACAGTGTAAAGGAGCATACACGTACACAGTGTTTCTTTACCAAGTCTTTATTAATCACATATATCGATGCCCTAGTTGTACATGGTCTGCACGTTTTACTAGAGAAGGTACCAGGGATGGAGAGACATTAATATACTTGGTGAAAGGGGAGTGGCTACACAACCTACAATTAAAGGGACATGCACTAAACATCTACATCCTTCCTCTTGCAAAAGAAAGGAACGTGACAGCCGACCATGTCTCATACACTAGAGCAACTGGAAAAGGATAGACAGCAAAATAGCAGCAATCAAATATAACCATAACGGTCAAGCGCCCTTACAATCCGCCCCGAGCGGGTACGAACCCCGCTCACACCCTCTCCCCCCAAAGAAACGGGCACCGGGGGAGACCCCACGACAGGAGGACTACAATGTGGGGACTTGCGTGGTGACAAAGGGATTGGAGGCGAGCGACCTGGCGATGGGGAAGAGATGGCTGGAGACACGGGAACAGTCACAGGGAGAAGAACCGGGACAGGGCGAGCAGGCACAGGCTTAGCGACCGCTACAGGCGGGAGAGCGGACAGAGGGGGAGCATGGGGGTCAGCAGGAGGAGGAGGAGAGGGCTCGTTCACCAGGCGGAGGTGCCGCCTGGACCGACGGTAAACAGTACCATCGAGGTTCACCAGATAGGAGCGAGGTGAACCAGCCGTCCCAACAACAACCGCAAGGCCAGGGTGACCGGAGGTGGAATGCATGCGGACAACCTGACCAGGAGACAGAGGAGGCAGGGCACGGCAAGACCTGTCGTGGGATCGCTTTTGAATGGACCGCTTGGTAGCAATACGCTCACGGACCATGGCAGGTTTTACAACAGCTGGGGTAAGAGTCTGCTGGGCCACCGGAATGGGAGGTCGAGTAACCCGGGACATGAGGCGCTGCGCCGGGGATCCCAGAACACCGTCACGGGAAATGTTTCGCAGGTTGAGGAGGGCGAGGTAAATGTCAGACTTCGATGCGCGGCAGCGATTCAACAAGTCCTTTGCGCTGCGAACAGCACGCTCGGCCAGGCCATTGCTCTGAGGGTACTCAGGGCTACTAGTGTAATGCCGAAAGTTCCAGCGGTCGGCAAAGTCCTTGAACTCCGCACTGGTAAATTGGCTGCCGTTGTCTGACTGCAGGCTCGCTGGTGATCCAAAGGTCGCGAAGTGGCGGCGCAGCTTCGTGATAACAGCAGAAGAGGAGAGAGAAAACAGCTGGTCGACCTCATACCAGTTGGAGTAAGAGTCGACAAGCACCAAGAAGTGCTTGCCGTGCCACTCAAAAATGTCCGTTGCCAGCGCCGACCATGGCAGGTCTGGTGCGGGCTGCTGCAGAAGGGGCAAACGCTGCTGCTGCGGGGCGAGACTGTTGCAGGTAGGGCAAGATGACACCCGGTCCCGAAAATACACAGCCATATCAGGCCAATAAAACTGGCTTTGGGCGATAGAGAGAGTGGCCTCGGCGCCAGGGAGACCCCGATGCGCGGTGTCGAAATACTGTTGGCGAAGAGCCTCAGGTACCACAACCTTGTGACCCTTAACGATAACTCCATCTCGTAGCACCAGCTCGTCACGGACCAGGAAGTAGGGCACTGCCGCGGCGGGCAGGGAAGAACGTCGCTCGGGCCAACCCCTTTGAATGACCGCAGCTAGCTGTTGGAGCGAGGCGTCAGCAGCAGTGTGTTTAACTAAGCACTGTAGTTGTTTTGAAGGAACAAAGTTGACATTCAGGACAATCATACCTGAAGCCTCGTAAGGGTGACGGGTGGTCGAAGCCAGAGGAGCCCGAGACAGCGTGTCAGCAATAAACATGTCCTTGC
Source organism: Raja brachyura (assembly GCA_963514005.1). The sequence goes on along the minus strand of OY740781.1, from coordinate 102,654,891 downwards.
CTCTACGGTACACTACGGAGAAGGTAAAACGCTGCAGCTGCAGCATCATCCGCTGCAGCCTGGAGGAGGCAGCGTGAATCGGCTTGCCGAGGATGGTGACCAGAGGCTGGTGGTCGGTCTCAATAGAGAATTCAGTTCCCAGGATATAGTCCTTAAATTTTGAACATGAAAACACAACAGCCAGCAGTTCCTTTTCGATCTGGGCATAGCGCTGCTCAGCTGGAGTCATCGTGCGTTCGCGAAGGACACGGGTAACTGGACCCCATCATGAACTTGCAAACAAGCAGCACCCAGCCCGAACTTTGAAGCATCGCACGTGAGGACAATAGGACGGTTCAAATCGAAATATTGCAGCGTCGGAGTGCAGACAAGCTTCGAACGCAGCATATCGAAAGCAGCCTGGTGTTGTGGGAACCAGGACCATGCAGTGTCTTTCTTCACCAAGTCCCTTAAAGGGGCACTCAACTCGCTCAGATCGGGGATGAATTTTCCCAAGTAATTTGCCATGCCAAGGAAACGCTGGAGGCTAGGCACATCCACAGGAGCAGGCATCTTCGAGATAGCAGCGGTCTTCTGTGGGTCGGGCTTCAGCCCGGACGCTGTGAAGACGTGTCCCACATAAGTGACCTCCGGGACACGGAACCGGCATTTACTAGGGTTGAGCTTTAGATTTACCTCCCGAGCTCGATCCAAAACTAGTCGGAGGTTGTGGTCGTGCTGTTCCACATCTTTACCATACACCAAGATGTCATCTACAATGATAGCGCACGGGAGCCCCGCAAACAGCTGTTCCATCGTCCTCTGGAAAACTTCACTGGCGGAGCTGATCCCGAACGGCATGCGTAGGAATCGGAACCTCCCAAAGGGAGTGGCAAAGGTCGTCAGGTAGGACGATTGTTCATCTAGCGGTATCTGCCAGAACGAGCTCTTAGCATCCAGCACCGAAAACACAGTGGCAGGCAGCAACATCTTCGACAGTACGCATGGGATAGTGCGGGCGCTTGATAGCCAGGTTCAAATCTTTGGGGTTGATGCAGATCCGTAGCTCACTCTTGTCCTTCTTGGCAGCAACCACCATGGTGGAGACCCACTGAGTGGGCTCGCTCACCTCTTTCAGAATGCCTGTAGCCACCATGTCCCGAAGGGTGGACTCGACCCTATCCTTCATCGCAAAGGAGACCCGGTGTGGAGGGCGTATAACTGGATCCACGTCAGGTTTTAGAGAGATCTCATAACTGCAGGGGAGCATCCCCAGCGCATTGTCAAACCGATCGGGGGACTCGGCTAACGGGTCCAAAGGCTGCTGAACTAAACGGATCTCCCGGTGAAAATTGACCAATCCGAGGTCTTGTCATGCCCGAACGCCGAGCAGTGTAACACATTTCTCGTTAACCAGGAAGAAGGAGAGGGGCCGAACGGTCTCTAGCACTTCACAGTTCAGGGTAGCCTTCCCCACAGGGACAAGCAACCCTCCCCCATAAGCACGAAGGACAGAGCGCTCAACAGTGACTCGCTCATTATTCCTTATCTTCTTGAAAAGGCTAGTAGACATAACGTTCGTGGCGGCCCCAGTATCGACCTTGGCAGAGAACGTAGAACCATTGACAGTAACTTGCACAGTAGGGTCTGTTATCCGAGCAGGTGCCTTCCTAACTGAAAACACGCTGAGCCCACTCTGAGAAGAGTCCAAATCAGACAGTGGGAGGTTGTCAGGAGAGTGATAAGAACCAGACGCAGTACCATCCCGTACCAGGTAATTAGAGTGCCTGCGCTGTTGCTGGGCAGGATTTTTTCTAGCTCTGCATGCTGACGAGAAGTGGTTAGGCTTGTTGCAGAAGTTACAAATCTTTCCCACCGCAGGGCACACGTTGAAACGATGAGTCACAAAGTTACAGTTCGGGCAGCGCTTCTCCAGCTTGGAACTTGAACCATAGCTGGCCCCACGGCGAGTTTGCTGAGCAGGACGGCGGGTTGCGATGGTAGCTGCCCGAACCTCATGATCAGGGGGTGGTGCAGCAGAGATAACAGCCTCAGACATCTTTGCAGCATGCAGGGCAGCCTGGAGAGTCAAGTCTGCCTTACACAGGAGCTCCGACCGCAGCTTCTCATTTCGTAGACCATACACCAAGACATCGCGGGTCAGGGTCTCTGGGGTAGCGTCATTCAGGTGGCATCGCCTAGCCAGGTGCCGTAGGTCAGCGTAGAAGTTGCTGACAGACTCACCGGGTTTCTGACGACGTCCAAAAAACTTAAAACGCTCCAGAATAGAGTTCGTGGGCACATCGCACATCTCGTTGAACTTCCCCAGTAGACAGTCAAGGTCCTCAGGGTCCTCAGGGTCCTCATTCGGCCCGTACTCAAACGATTCAGAGCACTCCAGAGCCTCGGAGCCGGCTAGATTCAATAGCAGCGACGCTTTAATGGCAGAGGAAACTCCCGGGTGCACGATAGCCACATAATGCCGAAAATCCCGGCGGAACACATTCCACCGGTGAGCGATGTCGTCGTCAAAGACAAGGGACTCAGGCTTGCGGCAGGAGGAAGCCATAACCAGGCAGGGAAGGGTAACTGGGGCAAAAAAAACTAAACCCGATAAACAGGAGGCGCGCAATTCGAAACGACTGACACCATGTAAAGGAGCATACACGTACACAGTGTTTCTTTACCAAGTCTTTATTAATCACATATATCGATGCCCTAGTTGTACATGGTCTGCACGTTTTACTAGAGGAGGTACCAGGGATGGAGAGACAGTAATATACTTGGTGAAAGGGGAGTGGCTACACAACCTACAATTAAAGGGACATGCACTAAACATCTACAGACAGCACCTCTATGAGAGAAGGAATGGGTGAAGTTTCGGGTCGAGACCCTTCTTCAGACAGCATCTGCAGTTCCTTCTTAAACACAACATGAGCTTTGAAAAACTCCTTTGTTGCTTTAGCAGTATGTAGAATGAACTGCCAGCCAGTTAGTTTGTTTTAAATTGAGCAGATAGGATGCGTCTATAGACTTCAGAATTCATTATGCTACTACCATCAGCAGTTGTATCAGCAAAGAAGATAAGTGAGCCAGTACCTTCAGTAGCCATACATGCCCAGGCCATAACACCCCCACCACTGTGTTTCACAGATGAGGTGATATGCTTTGGATCTTGGGCAGTTCCTTCTCTCCTCCATACTTTGCTCTTGCCATCACTCTGATATATGTTAATCTTCGTCATCTGACCACAAGACCTTTTTCCAGAACTGTGGTTGCTCTTTTAAGTACTTCTTGGCAAACTGTAACCCAGCCATTCTATTTATGGGGCTAACCAGTGGTTTGCATCTTGCAGTGCAGTCTCTGTATTTCTGTTCATGAAGTCTTCTGTGGACAGTGGTCATTGACAAATCCACACTTGATTCCTGAAGAGTGTTTCTGATCTGTCGGACAGGTGTTTGAGTTTTTTTCTTTATTATAGAGCAAATTCTTCTGTCATCAGCTGTGGAGGTCTTCCTTGGCCTGCCAGTCCCTTTGCGATTAGTAAGCTCACCAGTGCTCTCTTTCTTCTTAATGATGTTCCAAATAGATGATTTTGGTAAGCCAAAGGTTTGGCTGATGTATCTAACAGTTTTATTCTTGTTTCTCAGTTTCATAATGGTTTCTTTGACTTTCACTGGCATAACTTTGGTCCTCATGTTGATAAACAGCAATAAAAGTTTCCAAAGGTGATGGAAAGACTGGAAGAAAGACTGGGTGCCGAGAGATCTCTTATACCTGCATTAAGGAGGCAATTAAACACACCTGAGCAATTATAAATGCCTGTGAAGCCATGTGTCCCAAATATTATGGTGCCATGAAATGGGGGAAGTATGTATAAACACTGCTGTAATTTATTTTCTTTTTTTAAAAAATATTTTTATTTATTAGAGGCAAATACATCAATGTACATCACATACATATTGTTCCAATCATTGTACCCCATAATTTTATGGCTTTTATAGAAAAAGAATAGAAAGAAAGAGAGTGAAGTAGGTGAAAAGAGTTGTGAAAGTGAAAGAGCGTGCCAAAGGGGAGAAGAAACCCCTGGTCAAAGAATTAGAGAAAGGGGGTTAAGAGATAGACCCTAGAAAAGAAAAGAAAGACAAAGATAAAGAAAAGGAAAAAAAAGGCCAGTTACTATATTATATATATATCACGAAAAAGGAATTCACGAACTCGATCGTTGTTCATCCCCCCCCACCAAGGCCCGAGGTACTCCTGCACCCTATCTTTGTAGCAATTCTATAAATGCAGACCACGTTTGATAGAAGCGATCTGATTTTCCTGCCAGGCGGAGTCTCATATCTTCCAGATGTAATGTTTCAAACATACTTGAAATCCACATATTTAATGTTGGTATAGGAGCATTTTTCCAGAATTTTAAGATTAGCTTTTTTCCTATTATTAAGCCATAATCAAATAGATTCTTTTGATACACATTTAATTCCAAACTACCTTCTGTCATTCCGAAACTAATCTATTCTGGCTTTGGTGTCATTTTTATTTTAAACAGTTTTGTGAAAATTTCAAAGATTTCAATCCAAAACCTTTGAATTTTTGTACAGAAGATGAATGAGTGCACTATAGTAGCTTCTTGACACTGGCATTTATCACAAATTGGTGAAACGTTAGGGAAAAATCTATTTAATTTAGTTTTTGAGTAGTATAATCTGTGTAAAATGTTAAATTGTATTAAAGTGTGTCTCACGTTAATTGAGCATTTGTGCACATTTAATAAATACTTTTTCCACCTTTCATTGGAAATTTTTATGCTTAGTTCGTTTTCCAACTCACCTCTGATACCGTCCGTTGTTGGTATTACTACATTTAGTATAATATTATATATATATGAAATTAAATTTGCTGATTCCGCCTTTGTATTCATTACTTCATCTAGTAAGTCTAATGGCATTTTGTGAAATTCTTGTGCATGTTTTTTCAGATAATCACATATTTGGAAATATTTAAAATACTGTTTGTTACCCAGATTATATTTTAGTTGTAAATGTTTAAATGATAATAGTTTTCCCGTATCATACAAATCTCGCAAAGTTTTAATTCCTGCTCTTTCCCATTGTATAAATGCTTTGTCTATAATTGAGGGTATAAACAGAGGGTTTTTAGCAATAGGAGATAGGAGAGATAAATTTCTTAATTTTAAAATTGTATTTTGTTTCCAAATTCTGATTGTACTATGTATAATTGGAAGGGGAGCAGACCTCTTTCTCCATGATGATCCATTCCGGTTGATGAAGAGAATTATCCAACAATTGAATGATATTTCTAATATTTACCGACCAATAATAATACATAAAACTAGGGAGTGCTAATCCCCCTACAACTTTGGGTTTATTCAGGTGTGGTCTTTGTATTCTGTGGGACACATAATCCCAAATAAAATTTGTAATATCAGAGTCCAATTTTAAAAAAAACTTTTTGGGTAGATATAATGGGATTGATTGGAACAAGTATAGCAAGAAAAATCATTTTTATGGCGTTTATTCGACCTATTAAGGACATCAGAAGCGTTTTCCAGAATTTAATTAAATTATGTAGTTTCTTAAGTGCAGGGTAATAGTTTGTTTTAAACATGTCTTGATATCTTCTAGTAATTTCAATACCCAAGTATTTAAATTTTTCCACCGCTATTTTAAAAGGAAATTGGACGAGATGTGTAGAATCTTTCGGTTTTATTGACATGATTTCACTTTTATTCCAGTTTATTCTATGACCTGAAAATGAACCGAAATCCTCAATTAAATTTAAAATGTTGGGTATAGTAATATGGTGCTTTGTGATGTACAAAAGTACATCATCAGCGTATAATGATATTTTATTGTTTGAATATTTTGTCTTATATCCATGGATATTCGGATGAGCTCTAATACTTTCCGCTAGTGGTTCTATTATGAGTGCTCTGTAATTTCTAATGGTGAAACCAAAATGTATAAAAATGGCCTTTAATAAAATCTGACAATGTGCACTTTAACCACATGTGATTTTTTTCATTACAGATCTCAAATTGTGGAGGACAGAGGCAAATAAATAAATGATGGCTCTTTGTTCCAAACATTATGGAGGGCACTGTACCTGCCTACATGTTTCTTAACAATATCTCCTCCGGCAGCTGTTTCCATACACCCACCACCCTTTGTGTAAACAAAGGTAACCCTCAGGCTCCTATTAAATCATTCCCCCCCTCACCCTGAACCTATTTCCTCTTGTTCTCAATTCCTCTTGTTCCTCAATTACTCCAGTGAGTACAGGCCCAGTGCCGACAAACACTCATCATTACCAGGTTAACCAACTCATTCCTGGGTTGGTTTGTTGGGCCGAGCCCCAGGCTACTGCAGGGCCTCCAGCGTCCCTGTCCACCATTGAGACCCAGCCCTGCTTCTCGCCACCGGTCCATTTACTGGCCCTTGGTCCATCCTCCTCCTCTCCAGTTCGAGCAGAGGCCGAAGTTGGTGACAACCTCTCCGGGCCTGTTCTCATTACCGCAGCAGCAAGCCACGGTTCGCTGGGAAGCAACCTTTTGCCGTGCAGCTCGCCGGGCCGATCCTTGCACTGCTGGCAGCCAAGCCCGGTCCTGGTCTGCTGCGCAGCGCTCAACGTAAGCTCCCTTTCTGCCTACTTCCTATACGTTTGGGGCAATTTACTGAGGTCAAATAACCCACAAACCCTGCACGTCTTTGGGATGAGGAAGGAAACTGAATCAGTGGAAACCCATGCAGTCAATAGACAATAGGTGCAGGAGTAGGCCATTTGACCCTTTGAGCCATCACCGCCATTCATTGTGATCATGGCTGATCATTCACAATCAGTACCTTGTTCCTGCCTTCTCACCATATTCCTTGACTCCACTATCTTTAAGAGCTCTACTCTATCTAACTCACTGTCTCTTGAAAGCATCCAAAGAATCAGCCTCCACTGCCTTCTGAGGCAGATAATTCCACAGATTCACAACTCTCTGGGTTAAAATGTTTTTCCTCATCTCAGTCCTAAATGGCCTACCCCATATTCTTAAACTGTGGGCCCTGGTTCTGGATTCCCCCAAAATCGGGAACATGTTTCCTGCCTCTAGCGTGTCCAATCCCTTAATAATCTTATATGTTTTAATAAGATCCCCTCTCATATTTCTAAATTCCAGTGAAGTCCAGCCGCTCCATTCTTTCAACATATGACAGTCTCGCCATCCTGGGAATTAACTTTGTGAACCTACGCTGCACTCCCTCAATAGGAAGAATGTCCTTCCTTCAAATCGGGAGACCAAAACTGCACACAATACTCCAGATGTGGTCTCACCAGGGCCCAGTACAACTGCAGAATGACCTCTTTGCTCCTGAACACAACACCTATTGTTATGAAGGCCAACATGCCATTAGCTTTCTTCACTGCCTGCTGTACCTGCATGCTTACTTTCAGTGACGGATGTACAAGGAACGTAGACCTCTTTGTGCTACCCCTTTTCCTAACTTGACACCATTCAGATCATAATCTGCCTTCCTGTTCTTGCCACCAAAGTGGATAACCTCACATTTATCCACATTAAACTGCATCTGCTATGCACCCAGACCAGGCACCAGAGTTTAAGAATAAGGGGTCAGCCATTTAGAACGGAGATGAGGAAAAACTTTTTCACCCAGAGACTGGTGAATCTGTGGAATTCTCTGCCTCAGAAGGCCGAGGAGGCCAATTCTCTGGATTCAATTCTCTGGAGGCCAATTTTCAAGAGAGAATTAGATAGAGCTCTTAAAGATAGCGGAGTCAAGGGACATGGGGAGAAGGCAGGAACGGGGTACTGATTGTGGATGATCAGCCATGATCATAATGAATGGCGGTGTTGGTGTGAAGGGCTGAATGGCCTACTCATGTACCTATTGTCTATTGTCGATTGTCACTCACTCTGCAGCCTCATAGCATCCTCCTTATAGTTCACACTGCAACCCAGCTTTGTGTCATCTGCAAATTTGCTAATGTTATATTGTAATATACAGGGAGAACATGCAAATTCCGCACAGACAGCACCAAAGGTCTGGCAGTCCAGAGATGTTGCCTGTCCCGCTGAGTTACACCAGCATTTAGAATCTACCCAAGTTCAAGATTGAAACCAGGTCTCTGGTGCTGTGAGGCAGCATCTCTACCAGCTGTGCTGCCCATTAAAGGTGGTCAATTTCTGAGACCTCTGATTTGGTTTCTTTATCTTTAATAGAAGACTCTAACAAACAATGCCTGGAGTTAATGCAGTTCACCCACTAAAGTACAGTAGACAATCAAGGGCTTCTCTTGCCTTGAAACCAACTCTACCACGATTGCGTCATGGTAAATTATATTTTATGTTTAACATGAAACATTACAAAAAGACAACAAATGAAATATTTTTCATCTATCAATTCACAAGGCATTGTAGTGAATACAATCTTAAAGCTAAATAGAATTAAGACAGCATATGACAGATCTGCGAACTGCAGATATGGCAATTGTTGCGGATCATTTAGCTGGCACATTAAGGGATCGCTAATAGGTCTGTAGATTTGCTAACTAGCATTTAATTAGCCTGCCTATCTATTTTTGTTGAACCGAGAATAAACTACATCAATTAAAGTTCTATGTGCTTAACTGGATGCGTAACTGTGCAATATTTTATCAATCAAGTTGGAAATTATGACTGGCTTTTGTTTTTAAGAGAAAAAAAATCTGAATTGAGTCAATGTCCTTGAGAAACCGAGCATTCACTTTGACCATAAAAATATGGCTAGGGTTTCCTTCCTCTCAACCACTCTTTTAATGTTATGTAAAAATTAATCTGAATTAAAATTGGGTATTAAAGCACAATTTAAATAATGTATATATAATGATTTGAAACCACTCCCACCACCATCATTTTTTACAGCATAACTACAAGACCTATAATTTACCATTTCTTGCATATGTGTCTTTTTACAATACTGGAGAGTTATTGACAAACAGGATTAGTATTCACTTTTTTACACCAATACACTCTTCTTAACAAAGGTCTAACCATTTTGTGAAATCTTATAAATAGCAGATATAACTTAGATAACTTCATGACCGAAAGTCAAAAACCTTTTTCATAACAGACAAATTTTCATCATTTTTCCACCATTTTGGACACCAAAAGTGTGACATTAAAAACTGCCACATTTACTCATGAATATTTAATTCATACATAAATTTCATACGGCCCTTTACACATATACGTTTTGATTATGATCTAGGGAAATATCTTCATCTATACTAGGAGAAAAATACAGTAAAAGAGTATAGTACTGTACAGTATAGTAAAGTAAAAGTACAGTATAGTAAAGATCCCATAACGGTCGTTGTGTTTGGTGTCCATTGTCACAACGACCATTATCGGTACATCCATAAGTTAATCCACGGAGGCTCTAAACCTCTAACGCTTTTCAAACACCAAACAAGGCATCCTATGGTAGTAGATATCTATGGGTGAGTTTCTTATTTTCCAATTGAATATATCAAAAACTTTGTGGTGTCAAGAACACAACGACCATTTACGATATATTTTCCGACTCTTTAAAATCATTAAAAAACATTTTTTAATATAAATCGGTTATCAAAGCTAAGAAACTGAGCCAATCTTCAATTTGGCAACACGCTGTCTCTTGTACATTTTCAAAGTATTATCACAACTGCATTACCCAGATTAATTTTTTAGTCGCTAGCCAAGTCGCTAACTTCATTCCATCGTGTGAACTGCTGGATGCTCCACTACGACCGTTACGGAGACATTTTACTTACAAAAATAATCAGCCCAAATCAAATGATCTGACGATTCATCGGCCATCGATAGCTCAAATCCATAATGTACCGTTTAGATCACATTTGTGAAAATGCTTGGTTCTCGCTAATAATGTAACGTTCGTTTTCTGGGACACCAAACCTTTTAGTGTCCAACGCAACGGACGTTTGTGTAACGCGGATGGATGCAGTATTCTACTAAATGATCAGGTGAATGAAGTGGAAACAGTGTGTGCAATTTTATTGTTCCATGTGGTATCCATAAACATAGAAAGGAATACGAAATACGTGCACTTACTGTGCCAACCAGGTCGCTGGTGGACACCACGCGACAACCGTTACACAAAATGTATTTGTGTATTCTGATGCCATTTTCAGAAACTTGTTGTCAATATGCTATCTTTTCTTATATTTGTTGTTGATACTATGTTAGACATGAACCCAATAAAGTGCTTGTCAACTTTTTTGAAGGAAATTTGACCCCATTTGTCACATTTTGTGTGCAGTATTGAAAAGAAGACACATATATTAAACTAAACTTAAAATAAATTGTGTTTTTAACAAGAGTCAAGTTTTATTGTCATATATGTCCCAGAGAGACCAATTAAATTCTTACTTCCTGCAGCACAACATAATTTGTAAACATAGTACACTGTAAACAATATAACTCACAAATACATTTATATACATGCATACACACAAAAAACAAACAATAATAGTGCAATAACAATAAAAGTATATTGTAGTTCAGAGCTTATTTGAGGTTGCAGTGTTTAATAGCCTCAATGACAAACAGATTTTTAAAAAATCTATGTGTGTGTGTGTGCTTCCGTTGAGGGTCAGAAGTTGGCAATCAAGAGCCATTTTAAGGCATAGGGCATCTGCTGTTGTCTACAAATAAGGTCACAGCTGGAAGCCCTTGCTCACATAGTTCTGAATTTTTCACCAGCTGTTAAATCTTTTTTACTTAAAAACAAAGCAGCCTTCGTGAATGATTTTTCACACCTGCTTTTGTTTGTTTTAAATTAGCAACTGACATTCCCAATACATTGGTACCCAAGCATTTGTACCCAGCAAGGTCGAATGCATGGAATAAATTTTAGTTGACTCTTCTCTACTAATTCCGGATGGCTGCAATGCTAATCCACAATGCTATATTCTACTTGTTCTGTTGCTATCGGTTGCAGTTTGTTGCACACCAGAGATATTGAAAGTTAATCTAGTCAAAATCCCTCAAATATTTAAAATGCAAATTAATTTCACTCTAAGCCCCAAGCAATTTTATTCAAATCGTATCTGATATCTTGGAGCTCGCTAAAGAAAACACATCAAAGGAAATAGCTGAAGTTGGAATATTTATTTTAAAAGCGACCTTGGTTTCAGAAACATTGTCAAATGATGATTCATATGCATAACAGTATATATAGCTTTTAATTACTACTTACAATCGTTCCAGATACCTCTGTCCTGCAAATGAGTTATTCTTCAACTCTGTTAATTTGTTGTTGCTGAGGATCCTGTGAAAAACAAAAACAAAAATAAAATTTTAGCCAAGAGTACTCACTAATTGATTAAATTAAATGAACAACTGATTAAAGGATTTGCTTTAGTACTGCAAAAATGTTTCTATCCACTTCTCGGCCTGAATTTGCCAAGCTTCAAATGATATAACTTGTGCACTGAGCCCAATGCCTATTCCATTTTTGAGCACAATCTTAGTAATTTAGTCCAACCTAGCTGTTATAAAAATTAAAGCCCTGGTATTAGTTCCACTGTCATGATAGTTATGTTCCAAAAAGAACCAACAGACTACCAAGTGCAATCGTACTTTATCCTGTGCAGATTCCCAGACTCCACATGAATTTCTGACCCTGCACTACTGTGAAAAAATATACAACTTCTAGGTGCACTGTGATGCATCCTCAGTGATGTGACCTGGGGTCATTGGGTGTTTTGGGTCTCACAACATCAGACGCCCTCGCCCAGGCAACCCAGCCGGGGTTGATCAGGCCCCAACTTGCGTCCCAGGTTCTTCAACAATTATATACTGTAAAGTAAGAAATTCAGGACTTGGACCTGGTATAGCACTACATTTCTAATTCTGGGTGGAGGTGATTACGTTCTAAGCACTTGTTGTCCTATTTCTATGTAATGGAGGTTGTGCCATTGGGAGATACAATGCCCTCCATAATGTTTGGGACAAAGACCCATCACTTATTTATTTGCCTCTGTACTCCACAATTTGAGATTTGTAATAGGAAAAATCACATGTGGTTATAGTGCACATTGTCAGATTTTAATAAAGGACATTTTTTATACATTTTGGTTTAACCATGCAGAAACTACAGCAGTGTTTATACATAGTCCACCCATTTCAGGGCGCCATAATGTTTGGCACACAGCAATGTCATGTAAATAAGAGTAGTCATGTTTAGTATTTTGTTGCATAACATTTGTATGCAATGACTGCTTGAACACTGCGATTCATGGACATCACCAGTTGCTGGGTGTCTTCTCTGGTGATGCTCTCTCTGCCAGGCCTGTATTGTTTTGCTGCTTTAGCTGCTGCTTGTTTTGGGGGTTAATCCCCTTCAGTTTTCTCTTCAGCATATACAAGGCATGATTGGGTGATTGACTTGGCCACTCAAGAATTGACCATTTTTTAGCTTTGAAAAACTCCTTGGTTGCTTTAGCAGTATGTTTTGGGATTATTGTCTTGCTGTAGAATGAACCGCCAGCCAATGAGGTTTTAGGCATTTGTTTGAACTTGAGCAGATAGGATGTGTCTATACACTTCAGAATTCATTATGCTACTACCATCAGCAGTTGTATCATCAATGAAGATAAGTGAGCCAGTACCTTCAGCAGCCATACATGCCCAGGCCATAACACCCCCACCACTGTGTTTCACAGATGAGGTGATATGCTTTGGATCTTGGGCAGTTCCTTCTCTCCTCCATACTTTGCTCTTGTCATCATGCTGATACAAGTTAATCTTTGTCTCATTTGTCCACAAGACCTTTTTCCAGAACTGTGGTTGCTCTTTTAAGTACTTCTTGGCAAACTAGTTAGCTGCCAAAATTGGATGGCCTGGTTACAGTGGTTTGCATCTTGCAATGTAGCCACTGTATTTCTGTTCATGTTAAAGAAGGAACTACAGATGCTGGAGAATCGAGGGTACACAAAAGGCTGGAGAAACTCAGCGGGTGCAACAGCATCTAAGGAGTGAAGGAGATAGGCGACGTTTCGGGTCGAGACCCTTCTTCAGCTTAACAAAATCAACTGTTTGTATCATTAAGAAGAAAGAGAGCACAGAGCTGAGGGGAGAGTGGGAACAGCAGACAAGGGGTAATCTAACAATTTAGCTTTGAAGCTCAGCATTACTATCATTATCACCTAGAGTCTGAAGACGGGTCTCGACCCAAAACGTCACCTATCTCCTTCGCTCCTTAGATGCTGCTGCACCCGCTGAGTTTCTCCAGCCTTTTGTGTACCCTCGTATTTCTGTTCATGATGTCTTCTGCAAACAGTGGTCATTGACAATTCCACACCCGTCTCCTGAAGAGCGTTTCTGATCTGTCGGACAGGTGTTTGGGGATTTCTCTTTATCAGAGAGAATTCTTCTGTCATCAGCTGTGGAGGTCTTCCTTGGCCTGCCATTTCCCTTGCGATTAGTAAGCCCACCAGTACTCTCTTTCTTCTTGTTAAAGAAGGAACTGCAGATGCTGGAAAATAGAAGGTGCACAAAGTGCTGGAGAAACTCAGCGGGTGCAGCAGCATCTATGGAGCGAAGGAGATAGGCAATGTTTCGGGCCGAAACCCTTCTTCAGACTTTAGGTGATAATTATAGTAGTGCTGAGCTTCAAAGCTAAATTGTTAGATTACCCCTTGTCTGCTGTTCCCACTCTCCCCTCAGCTCTGTGCTCTCTTTCTTCTTAATGATGTTACAAACAGTTGATTTTGTTAAGCCTAAGGTTTAGCTGATGTCTCTAACAGTTTTATTCTTGTTTCTCCATCTCATAATGATGTCTTTGACTTTCATTGGCACAACTTTGGTCCTCATGTTGATAAACAGCAATAAACGTTTCCAAAGTTGATGGAAAGACTGGAGGAAAGACTGGGTGCTGAGAGCTCCCTTCTACCTGCATTAAGGAGGCAATTAAACACACCTGAGCAATTACAAACCCCTGTGAATTCATATGCCCCAAACATTATGGTGCCCTGAAATGGGGGGGATGGGGGATGGGGAAAGAACAATGAATAAACACAGCTGTAATTTCTACATGGTGAAACCAAAATATACAAAAATGGCCTTTAATAAAATCTGACAATGTGCACTTTAACTACACGTGATTTTTTTCTAAAATAAATCTGAAATTGTGGTGTAGAGACAAATAAAGAAATGATGGGTCTTTGTCTCAAACATTATGGAGGGCATTGTATTTACCATGTGCATTGCTGATGGAGAAAGTGAACAATTAAAGCGACGTGCACAATGCCAATGATATGGGCTGCATTCGTATGGCTAGCATCTTCATTCTTGAAGGTGACTGAAGTTGATTCAGCTGAACAAGTGGAGAATATCCCATCATACTGCTAAATCACTCATAATAGAATGTGAAAAGGCCTTTGGAGATCAGGAAACGAATTAGTTGCAACGGAATTCCTAACCTCTTCTAGTAACCACAGTATTTTTGTGATTGGTGCAATTAGGTAGCTGAAGTCTAGGTGATAATTATAGCAGTGCTGAGCTTCAAAGCTAAATTGTTAAAGAAGGAACTGCAGATGCTGGAGAATCGAGGGTTACACAAAAAGCTGGAGAAACTCAGCGGGTGCAGCAGCATCTAAGGAGCGAAGGAGATAGGCGACGTTTCGGGTCGAGACCCTTCTTCAGACTGGTCAGGGATCAGGGAAACGAGAGATATAAACAGTGATGTGGAGAGATAAGGAACAATGAGTGAAAGATATGCAAAAAAGTATTGGTGACAAAGGAAGCAGGCCATTGTAAGCTGTTTGTGGTGTGAAAATGAGAAGCTAGTGCGACTGGGGAGGGGGGGGGGGGGGGAGATGGAGAAGGAAAGAGGGCTGAGGGAGAGGTGGGGGGGAAGCAGTCTGGGTTAACAGAATTGAGAAAATTCAATGTTTAAGCCCAGAGGATGCAGACTCCCCAAGCGGAATATGAGGTGCTGTTCCTCCAACTTGCGGTGTTGATCACTCTGGCCGTGGAGGAGGCCCAGGACCGAGAGGTCGGATACGCAGTGGGAGGGGGAGTTGAAGTGCTGAGCCACCGGGAGGTCGGGTTGGTTATTGCGGACCGAGCGGAGGTGTTCGGCGAAACGATCGCCCAGCCTCCGCTTGGTCTCACCGATGTAGATCAGCTGGCATCTGGAGCAACGGATGCAGTAGATGAGGTTGGAGGAGGTGCAGGTGAACCTCTGTCGGACTTGGAATGACTGCTTGGGTCCCTGAAAGGAGTAGATGGGGGAGGTGAAGGGACAAGTGTAGCATCTCTTGCGGTTGCAAGGGAAAGTGCCCGGGGAAGGAGTGGAGCGGGAGGGAAGGGAAGAATTGACGAGGGAGTTGCAGAGGGAGCGGTCTTTGCGGAAGGCAGACAGGGGGGGAGATGGGAAGATGTGGCGAGTGGAGGGGTCACGTTGGAGGTGACGAAACTGGCGGAGGACTATCTGTTGTATGCGCTGGCTGGTGGGGTGAAAGGTGAGGACCAGGGGGACTCGGCCCTTGTTGTGAGTGGGGGAATGGGGAGAGAGGGCAGTGTTGCGGGGTATGGAGGAGACTCTGGTGCGAGCCTCATCTATAGTGGGGGAGGGGAAACCCCGTTCTCTGAAGAACGAGGACATTTGCGATGACCTGGTGTGGAACACGTCATCCTGGGAGCAGATGCGGCGTAGACGGAGGAATTGGGAATAGGGGATGGAGTCCTTACAGGAAGCAGGGTGGGAGGAAGAGTAGTCCAGGTAGCTGTGGGAGTCAGTTGGTTTGTAAGTTGGATTACCCCTTGTCTGCTGTTCCCACTCTCCCCTCAGCTCTGTGCCAAGCCCCCACCATTCCTGCTCTCCCCTTAGCTCAGTGTGTCTCCAATAACTGCACTCTTTATTAACTTACTGGTTTCACTTGAAAACATATTATAGTACTTTGTAACATCTGAAAAAAAGGATTAGAAGAGCGTTGGAGTATTAATAGGAATGACTTCCAACAGGCCAGATGATCTGGAGACATAAGAAAATGCAGGTACTCGAATCTTGAGCAAAAAAAACGGTTGGAGGAACTCATTAGGTTATGTCAGGCAGCATTTGTGGAAGGAAATGGACAGACGACATTTTAGGTTGGGAACCTCTTCAGACTGATGGAGTGGTGGGAGAAATTGGGAAAAGAGTGTGGGACTAGGCAAAGACTGGCAAGTGATAGGTAGATACAGGAGAGCGGGGGTGATAGGCAATGGGTGGTGAGCAACAAAGGTTGGAGGCACAAAGGAGACAATAGGGTTTCAGATAAGCAAGGAAGAGGGAGAGTGAAATGTAAAGCTGGAGGGACGATATGGGGAGAAGGGGACGGGAGGGGAAAGTGGGGATAAAAGAGAAATAGACGCCTCAAGGATGAACAATGAGCGTACAGAGGAGGGGAAAGGATCAGGCTGACTAGGGTGGTGAGAGAAATGGGTGCATTTGTGTGGGGAAGGGTAGGAGGTTATTACTTTAAATTGGAGAATTCAACGTCAATAGTGTGAGTTGTAAGCCACCTACATGAAATATAAGGTGCTGTTCTACTATGGCAATGGAGGAGGACAGACATAAAAGTTGGTATGGGAATGTGAAAGGGTGTTAAAATGACATGCAATCAGGAGCTCCAACAGGCCTTGGCAGACAGATCGGAAGGGATCAGCATAACTAACGCCAAGGCTATGCCGATGTAGGAGTCCAAAGGATTTACCAGTCTCACACCACTAAATCTCGACCAAGACCAATTATAGGCTTTTAGTGTATCTGGATTCCTAATTTGGATAGGGTTCTCATTAGCACTACAAAATCATTCCAGTAAAAAGAAAAGCTTCACATCAAATGATGTCTGCAGCAAATGAGAGTGTAATATGCATCTCCAGTGTGATTATTAACTACTCTTGTCTGGAAAAACAAGAGATAGTGTTTACTCACAGAACAACCAACTTTAATCTATTTCCCCAATTATTACACAAAATAAGAGGCTAGCATGCAAAATGTGTGTTTTGCCAGGTTGCTCCAGTGCTTCACTGATTGCATACAACATCTTTCTTACGCTGATAACTGATTTCCAAAATGAGATCAGTCTTAAACATACCATTGGGTTTCTGAAAGGACAGACAGTGTAGATGTCAGTCATCCATGAAGTCCTTATGAGAGGGACTACGGAAAGGCTCATTATACGATACATTACCTGAACATATGCAGCATCCAACCCTTACTAAATCAGCTGTCATGTACACATGAACTCCTGCAATGTCGGGTCAGGCTGATGCTCGCTCTCATCTTCCAAGCCTCACGACCATTTCAGGCTGCTGCCAATGATCTGCCACATTTCAAAGTTTACTGTTGCACAAGAGACATCACCCTAGCTCCATTGCTCAAGAACTGAAAACTCCATGTACCTTTTCTTCAACTCACAGAATGTGACAGAAAGTGCAAGTATTCCAAATCTCCACTCATGCTTTATTAAGCTTTTCCAAGAGATGCCAGGAATACCAAAAATATCTCCTTGGTCACTTTGTTCAGATATGTTCCTCCCTGCTGCTAATATTTCCCCACAGTTTGTCCAAATCCTTCAGAACCTTTAGAGGCATTTATCATCCCTTTCACAACATCTATTGCTCAGGCTATAATTCTCACCATTAGCTGGAAGAATACAGCTTTGTGTAGAATGTATGTTTCTTTATGAGAGCTGACTCCTGAGGTTCCAGCCACAAAGTCCCAGCAGTAATGGGATCTCATAATAGGTCTAAACACCAACTGACAGTATTATGCAGATAAATTCAACAATGTTGTCTGGTAGCCTCAATTAGAAAATCTTCATGGGATTTTGAAAAACAGTGAAAAAATTAAAAAAAATTAAAATTGCAGCTGCTGGAAATTTATAAGACAAGCAAAAAATGCTGAAAGTACTCGGTAGCTTAGTCCACATTTGGGGGAAGAGAAACAGAGTTAAGATTTCAGGTTGAAGAATCTTCATCAGGACAGTTTCTCATCCCATGGATGCTGAGTATTTCTAGCATTTTCAGTTTTTATATTAAAAAATAAAGATGGGATGATACATCCGTTTTATAGTCAGTAAAATATTGCCAAATAATTTCCAGCTTGTATCTTTGGAACTGATTATTAGTCAAGAGTCTGTGTCTGTGAAATGCATACTCATGTAAGAATTAGTAGGAAAATTAGGTGTCTCCATTTTGCTTGTAAACAGTCTGTGTTAATCACTTTAAGGCAGCTGGAGACTCATCACTTAGCTTTCCAAATCAGAAGAGAACTCTCATGACTAGAATTCGAGCCGCTGGCTTGATACTTATATTTGAGCAGAGATTAACGCACCAGAACCAAAAAAGGAAGCTTATCCTTGCTCTTTCCCATGGCAGTTAGTCGGTGGCAGCTGTGATAGACAAATTATCTCATCTTTAAGAGGATCATTTCACATCTGAAAAAAATACAATGTTCCCTCAATGGGAACATTTATTTATTTTACTAAAATAGAAGAAACTGAAATAACTGGCTAAATCAAGTTTTACTTGAAAAACTTAATGCATAAACACTTTCACAGCATTGTTTGCAATAATTCAGCTTCCAGTAATTTGCTGCCATGTGCCAAATTCAAACATTTTCTTGAACATAGAAGCCTACTATCCTGGTATTTATTTTTCTGAATTTAACTTTGCATTAAGTTGAAAATGTGATCTGTGTGATCCAATTTAAATTTATTAGTCACAAGTATTCCCCAAAATTGAACAATTTCCTGCTGGAGTAACTTGAATTTGTACAGTGGCCCCACCATCCAGATGTAAGTAGACACACAATGAAAAGGAGAATAGCTGGAAATGGACTTGAGCCAAAATACAGAACACAATCTTTGTGTTTGAAAGCAATGAGGAAGAAAGACATTAATCATTGTAAAACGTTATAATAGTAATTATAGGAGATTCCATCAAATTTAAAGAAATATGAAGGAAAACTAAAGAGGGGAATAGAACCAGGATTAGACGATTGCCAAATGGTGCAAAACACAATGTTTCAATATGCAGATTTAAAAAGAGTTATTTAAGCTTCTATTTTCTAGCTATACTCCCTACACCCTTATGACAATGTGGCTAAATTCTGCTGAACTCCATTTACAAGTTTGTGGATGACACCACTGCAGTGGTTTGGATTTTTGCAATATAAAGAGACGGAATACAGGAAGGAAATAAAACGCTTAGTATCATATTGTCAGGACAACGATCTCTCCTCAATGCCAGCAAGCAAATAAGTTGGTATCAACATCAGGAAGCAGGTTGGAGCACATGCTCCAGTGTGCATCAATGGTGCTGTTGTGGAGATGGTCAAGAGCTTTAAGTTTCCAAGTGTACATATCACCAATAATTTGTCCCAGTCCAACCACATTGATGTTATGAGCAAGAAAGCGCACCAACATCCCAATTTCCCCCAAATAACCAAGGAAACTCATCATATCCACAATGACTCGTCAATTTCTACAGATACATCCCACTAGATAGTGTACTTGTGTAGGAAGGAACTGCAGATGCTGTTTAAACCGCAGACACATAAAACTGGAGTAACTCAGTGGGACAGGCAGCATTTCCGGAGAGAAGGAATGGGTGAAGTTTCGGGTCAAGACCCTTCTTCAAATGGGTTAGGGATAAGGGAAACGAGATATAGATGATGATGTGGAGAGATAAAGAACAATGGATAAAAGATATGCAAAAAAGTACAGATGATAAACAGGTAATTGTTAGCTGTTTGTAGGGTGAAAACGAGAAGCAGGTGCAACTTGGGTGGGGGAGGGATAGTGAGAGAGGGAATGCCAGGGCTACCTGAAGTGGGAGAAACCAACATTCATACCACTGGGCTGTAAGCTGCACAAGCGAAATATGAGATGCTGTTCCTCCAGTTTGCATTTTGCCTCACTCTGCCAATGGAGGAGACTGAGGACAGAAAGGTCTGTGTAGGAATGGGAAGGAGAATTAAAGTGTCCGGCAACTGGGAGATCAGGTAGGTTCAGTCGGGCTGAGCGAAAGTATTCCGTGAAACGATTGCCCAGTCTGCTTTTGGTCTCGCCGATGTATAAGAGTCTACATCTTGAACAACGGATACAGTAGATGAGGTTGGAGGAGGTGCAAGTGAACCTCTGCCTATCCTGAAAGGACTGTCAGGGTCCCTGGACAGAACCGAGGGAGGAGGTATAGGGACAGGTGTTGCATCTTCTGTGGTTGCATGGGAAGGTACCTGGGGAGCTGGTGGTTTGGGTGGGAAGGGATGAGTTAACCAGGGAACGGTCTCTGCAGAAGGCGGAAAGGGGTGGAGATGGGAAAATTTGGCTAGTGGCGGGATCCCGTTGGAGGTGGCAGAAATTTTGGAGGATTATGTGTTGTATGGGACGG
Organism: Raja brachyura; assembly: GCA_963514005.1. The sequence goes on along the minus strand of OY740781.1, from coordinate 102,634,454 downwards.
CTGATGGGGTGGAAGGTAAGGACTCGGGGGACTAGTCTCTGTTGCAACTGGGGGAGGGGGAGTAACAGCGGAGCTGCGGGGCTACGATGCAGCGAAGATGGAGGAATTGGGTGTAAGGGATAGAGTCTTTGCAGGATGCAGGGTGGGAAGAAGTATAGTCGAGACAGTTGTGGGAGTAAGTGGGTTTGTAATAGACATCAGTCAATAGTCTATGACCTGTGGTGGAGAATGTGAGATCAGGAAAGGGGAGGGAGGTGTCAGAGATGGTCCAAGTAAATTTGACAGTCAATATAAGTCAATATAACGGAGATAGAGTTCGGGAATAGGGCCAGTGTACGCCTGGAACAGGGATTCTTCAACACACCCTACAAAGAGTCAGGCATAGCTGGGGCCCATGTGGGTGCCCATGGCTACACCTTGGACTTGGAGGAAGTGGGAGGAGTCAAAGGAGAAGTTGTTGAGGGCGAAGACCAGTTCCACTAGGCAGAGTAGAATGTTAGTAGAGGGAAATTAGATGGTTCTGTGGCCGAGGAAGAAACTGAGGGCTTTAAAGCCTTCCTGGTGGGGATGTAGTGACCGGGCATCCTTAGGTATGATGAGGGAGTGGGGACTCGGAAAGCGGAAGTCATTAAAGAGATGAAGGGCATGTGAGGTATCTTGGAGATAGGTAGGGAGAGATTGGACTTTGGGGGGAGATAATATCGAGTCCAGGTACATGGAAATAATTTCCATGGGACAGGAGCAGGCAGAAACAGTGGGTTTGTCAGGGCAGTTGTGTTTATGGATTTTTGGAGTGAAAGTAAAACCGGGCTGTGAGGGGCTGGGAAATGATAAGGTTAGAGGCTGTGGAAGGCAGACAGCCAGAAGTGATGAAATCAGAAATGGTGTCTAAGATTAAGGCCTAGTGCTCATCTGTGGGATCGTGGTCCAAGGATACGTAGGAGGAGGTGTCTGAATGTAACTGCTCTGTCCAAGACGGCAAGAAGTTCCAATGAGTTGTTGATGTCCTCCATCAAGTACATTACGCAGACCACCCTCACGCCGCAATGATTCCATGTATACTTCAAGCTGCATTCAGTAAGCAGCCAACATTATCAAAGAGTAGGGATTAACAGGTCCCTTTCAGAATGGCAGGCAGTGACTAGTGGGGTACCGCAAGGCTCGGTACTGGGACCACAGCTATTTACAGTATACATCAATGATTTTGATGAAGGGATTCAAAATAACATTAGCAAATTTGCAGATGAGACAAATGGGTGGCAGTGTAAACTGTGAAGAGGATGCAAGGTGTCTTGGACAGGTTGGGTGAGTGGGCAGATGCATGATAGAAGCAGTTTAATTTGGATAAGTGCGAGGTTATCCACTTGGGTGGCAAAAACAGGATGGCAGATTATTATCTAAATGGAGTCAAGCTGGGAAAAGGGGAAGAACAACGGGATCTGGGGGTCCTTGTTCATCAATCAATGAAAGTAAGCATGCAGGTTCAGCAGTGAAGAAAGCGAATGGCATGTTGGCCTTCATAACAGGAGGAGTTGAGTATAGGAGCAAAGAGGTCCTTCTGCACTTGTACAGGGCCCTAGTGTGTCCACACCTGGAGTATTGTGTGCAGTTTTGGTGTCCCTATTTGAGGAAGGACATTCTTGCTATTGAGGGTGCAGCGTAGGTTCACAAGGTTAATTCCCGGGATGGACTGTCATACGTTGATAGAATAGAACGGCTGGGCATGTACATTCTGGAATTTAGAAGGATGAGAGTGGATCTTATTGAAACATAAGATTATTAAAGGTTTGGACATGCTAGAGGCAGGAAACATGTTCCTGGTGTTGTGGGAGTCCAGAACCAGGGGCCACAGTTTAAGAATAAGGGGTAAGCCATTTAGAACGAAGATGAGGAAAAACATTTTCACACAGTTATGAGTCTGTGGAATTCTCTGCCTTAGAGGGCAGTGGAGGCTGGCTCCCTGAATGCTTTCAAGATAGCTGAGTCAAGGGATATGGGGAGAAGGCAGGAACGGGGCACTGATTCTGGATGACCAGCCATGATCACATTGAATGGTGGTGCTGGCTCGAGGGGCCAAATGGCCTACTCCTGCACCTATTGTCTATTGTCAATCACACCTCAGTCATTCCTCCTTCTCCACTCTCCCACTGGGCAAAAGAAGCAAAAGCCTGAAAACATGTACCACCATATTCAAGAACATCATCTTTCCTATTGATATTGGAATCTTAAATGAACATCTCAAATGTGAAGGATGTATTTCTGATCTTCCAATCTATCTCACAGCCGCCCTTGCACGTTGTTTTTAGCTGCACTTTTTCTGTAACTGAGAAACTATATTTGACACTTTTTTCTGGCACAACTTGTAATTCCCATTTATGGTATGACTGCACTCTTGTATGGTATGATCTGCCTGGATAGCGTGTGTAAAATAAAGTTTTTTACTATATTTAATTGCACATGACAATAATAAATCAATACCCATCTTATTCACCGTTCAGAAATGAAATAATTAATTTCATCACTGTTTCAAATGAATAATGGACAAATAGCATGAGATATTCGACATGGCCTAATTTTATTGTGTAGTTGATAGATCCAATATTCCAACATCTCTGTTCAAGGTGGCAAGCTGGTTTTACCTCTGCATCAATGACTAAGAATCTAATTAAAACTTAGACCCTATTATTGATCAATTGCTTCACAACCGGATAATGGTAAGGAAACCTCAAGCTATTTATAGTATTAGAAATAACCTTGCCAGGGTCGATTAATCCTAACCTCGCTGGAATTTAGAAGATTGAGGGGGGATCTTATAGAAACTTACAAAATTCTTAAGGGGTTGGACAAGCTAGATGCTGGAAGATTGTTCCCGATGTTGAGGGAGTCCAGAACAAGGGTCACAGTCTAAGGATAAGGGGGAATTCCTTTAGGACCGAGATGAGGAAAACATTCTTTACACAGAGAGTGGTGAGTCTCTGGAATTCTCTGCCACAGAAGGTAGTTGAGGCCAGTTCATTGGCTATATTTAAGAGGGCATTAGATGTGGCACTTGTGGCTAAAGGGATCAGGGGGTATGGAGAGAAGCCAGGTACGGGATACTGAGTTGGATGATCAGCCATTTTCACATTGAATGGCGGTGCAGGCTCGAAGGGCCGAATGGCCTACTCCTGCACCTATTTTTCTATGTTTCTATAACCTCTAACTCCCCTTCGACTTCACTTATTTCCTCCAAATCAAGGATTATGGCAATGGGAACACTCTAGTCCAAGCTATGGCTGGTCATTTGTGGAATCTTTATTTCTCTTTTCCCAGATCCCAGACCATGATGTGTGGTTTGCATGCTATCTAATCAGACAAGATGATACTGTACACAAAAATAATCAAGTCAACTGCAAATACTATAGAGGATACAGAACGCCCTTTGCTCTATTAGAGTAAAGAGTATCTATTAGCGTACTATACATAAGAGTACTATACATAAATACAATCAAGTCAGACGTGAGTATAGAGGTTGGAATGTAATATTGGTGTTGTTTAAGAGGTTGGTGAGACCATTAAGAGTATTGTGGTCAGTACTGGGCACCATGTTATAGGTTAAGATGTTGTAAAACTGGAAAGGGTACAGAGAAGATTTACGAGGATGTTGCCAGGACTAGAGGGTCTGAGTTACAGGGAGAGGTCGAGTAGGCTGGGACTCTATTCCTTGGAGGAGGGGTGATCTTATAGAGGTGTACAAAATCATGAGGAACAGATTACAGGTTTAAAGTGAGGGGGAAAGCTTTAATGGGAATCTGAGCGGTAACTTTTTCCACACAAAGGGTGGTGGGTGTATGGAATAAGCTGCCAGAGGAGGTAGTTGAAGCTGGGACTATCCCAACGTTTAAGAAACAGTTAGGCAGGTACATGGATGGGACAGGCTTGGAGGCATATATACCAAGCATAAGCAGGTGGGACGAGTGTAGCTGGGACATGTTGGCAGGTTGGGCTGAAGGAACTGTTTCCACACTGTATCATGTTATGACCCTAAATGCAAGAGATAAAGGACACAGATGATGCAAAATATAGTTCTCAGCATTGGAGCACATCAGTTCCATAGACTGCCTAATGTCCAAAACAGGGTAGAGTTGAATAGGACGGTTCCCCAATTTATGGATGGACCTTTCAAATGCCTAATAGCTAATCCCAAGCATGGTGGGCGCTTTCAAGCGTCCGTACCTTTTGCCGTTCAGGAGCAAAGAGGAGGAGGAATGACTGGAGTGCGAAAAGTTTTTGATTACGTTGACATTATCTTTCGTTCTCTTTCTCAAGATCCAGCCTGACCTGTTGACAATTTTCATTTATGCAATGGGTCAAATCAGCCAACATCTATGGAGAATATGGCTGGGTGAACTTTCAGGTTGAGACCTTTCTTCAGACTATGGGGAGGAGGAGGGGAAGGGATATAAAACTGGATAAAACGAGAGGTGGGAAAAAAAAGTGGAGAAAAAAGAAAAGATTGCCTCTCCCATAGTTCAGCTTTCTGCTCTCCCCCCCCCCCCCCCCCCAAACAATCAGCCTGAAGGGTCCGCACCCAAAACGTCACCTATCCATGCTCTCCAGAGATGCTGCCTGACCTGCTGAGACTCCGACATTGGTGTCTTTTAGTGTATTAACTGATGTCTGTACATCCTCGTTTCTTCACTAATACAATGCCTGAAGATGGCTGAAAAATGCACCTAGGCATAAAAATGGTCAAACAATTACAACCCATCACAAGCAATATCAGTGTTGGATGGAATAGTTCCCCAATGGATCATCCCAAGACAATTAAACATGCATAGGGTATCACATTTCATGCTCTGGGACGCAGTTCCATTCAACAAAGAGCAGCATCTAGGAATAGGATTGCCTAGTCCGCATTTCTGTTTATTATCTATATAAAGAAAATGAGGTTAGGTTTGCGGCGCTCTTGTCTGATAAAACCTGAAACAAGATCTCAACAGTTGTTAGTGGCAGCGTTCCAGGTTTATATCAGGAACAAAAAAGTCCTGGAATTAATCCCAACATTCTGCATCAATCCAAATGTGTAATCTGAATGCCCTTGGTGAAGCTTCAGATACAATTGCTCCTCTATGTTTTATTTGCAGTAAAGTGTAGGGGGAGTTCTGTTTGTTTCTTCTGTAAGTTTCAACACAAGACCCCTTCACTTGCCAAATTAGGTTGCTAGGCAATGAGTGAAAATTCGGTAACTCACTAAAACAATGTAAAAGATATATTTACGCAAAGACGCCAGCAAATGAAGTACAGCATTCCTTTTACACACAATAACAATCTTTCTGGAGCATTTTGTGCTCAAGGCAAAGATAACCAATTATGTTAGACCCTTGCTGTTGGCACATTATCTTCATTATACTTTCTAGTAATGCAAAACATTTGTTCAAAGTGGCACTTTTTACCCAACACTCTGCTAAGAGGCAGTCAAAGGTTCTCAAATTTAATACATACTTTGTGTGATGAAATGAGCCAATAGTTATTCCAGCCACCAAGTATTTATTTATTTTTTTTTTTAATCATTAAAGGAACTGACAAAAGAAAATCTAATTACAAAATACCCACATTTATTCACGGAATTTGCAGCATTGATAAGAATTGTAGATATTGTTAAATTCTTTCAGTTTGCCTAGCAATTCTGATTTTTATTCTTAAACATTTTAGTTGGTTTTCTTCCAGTTGGATAAGGACAGAGACAAAATACCATTACAATACATGATGAAATGTCTCAAGATAAATGTTTATCACAGTGGTAGCTTGAAGTTGTTCCTCTGAAACATGTTTTAAAACATGATTTCAGCAGATTGACATCAATAACATGTTAAAAGCAAAGCAAGATTATATGTTATTCAGACAAATAACATGATGAACTAAGCACTAAAACGCCAACCAGAGTTCAGGATTACATTTCCCACATATTCTCAATAGAAAGTTCAGTCCAAAATGGCAGTCACCGAGAGGACAATGAACTTGCTTTCAATCATATAAAGCATTGGATAGAATTTCAAACAATTAGTGTATCTTTAATATCGAAGCAGACTGTACATAAAATAATATACAATTAATTGATTACAATTAAGTCAACACAATTAATTGGATATTGGAGAAATCAAATTCAGATTGGGTGACCGCTTTACATAAACATTGTGTACAGTCCACAGGGGTGACATCATGTTTTCCCTGGCCTCCCAATTCAATTCCTCCCAGTCGGACGTTTGGATTTGTGGTATCCTGTACTGACAGCAAGGTCCAATGCAAGTTCGAGGACCAGCATATAATTTTCCTTTAGGGCACATTGCAGCCTTCTACAGTTCAGGTAACTTGGTTCTCTGTCAATATTATTCATCCATCTGTAAGATTACCTCCGCTTGTTTTATTTTCCTCTCTGGGAGTGGGGGACATATCCAGACTGACCTGCCAGGGTTGGCCTCTTGCTCTGTATTTCACAGCTCCCACATTATTTGTCCAACTTCTTTTATATTCTTGCCCTTTACCTGCTTCTATTCACTCATTGACCAGATAACCGTTTACAGCTTATCCTTGTAGTCACCCTGGTTTTACACTTTCAGTGTTGAGCCTTGTCTGGGTTTCTTGAATATCTGAGCAAATGTTGCTATCTTTGTTTCCTTCCAGAAGCTCCGTTTGAATACAATGTCTTGGTTACTGTATTATTGGGTTAGGGAAATGTCTAACATGTTGGTCGATATCTGTTATTGGACTGTAAAGAGACCACCCCCAATATGGTTCGGCCCCTCAAAGTTCGGGGACCTATAAAAGGTAGCTCCCACGAGGTCCTGTGTTGATCTTCTGGAAGAAGGCTTGGGACTGCGTGACCTTTTTGAGTGTCTCTGCTTGCACGAGTCTAGGAGGGCTTGGCCAAGCAGATACAAGGATCAAACTCACGGTGATTAGATATAGTAGTGGGGAACCGTTATTGTGTTTTTGCAAAATAAAGTTTAGATGCACAAGTGCTTGACTCAGTATCTTATTGACTGAAACTAGACTGGGAGAAGCTTAGAAAAAGCTATTTACAAGATAAGACCAAAACCGAATATCATTCCAAAGGGGGTTGCATCAAGGCCCTCAACAGCTGCAACTTGGAGAGAGGGAGGGGATGGTAAAGAGAGACAATAGACAATAGGTGCAGGAGTAGGCCATTCAGCCCTTTGAGCTAGCACCGCCAATCAATGTGATCATGGCTGATCATCCCCAATCAGTACCCCATTCCTGCCTTCTCCCCATATCCCCTGACTCAGCTATTTTTAAGAGCCCTATCTAGCTCCCTCTTGAAAGCATCCAGAGAACCTGCCTCCACCGGCCTCTGAGGCAGAGAATTCCACAGACTCACCACTATCAGTGAGAAAAAGTGTTTCCTCGTCTCCGTTCTGAATGGCTTACTCCCTATTCGTAAACTGTGGGCCCTGGACTCCCCCAACATCGGGAACATGTTTCCTGGCTCTAGCGTGTCCAAACCTTTAACAATCTTATATGTTTCAATGAGATCCCCTCTCATCCTTCTAAGCTCCAGAGTGTACAAGCCCAACTGCTCCATTCTCTCAGCATATGACAGTCCCGCCATCCCGGGAATTAACCTTGTAAACCTACGCAGCACTCCCTCAATAGCAAGAATGTTCTTCCTCAAATTAGGGGACCAGAACTGTGCACAATACCCCAGGTGTGGTCTCACTAGTGCTCTGTACAACTGCAGAAGGACCTCTTTGCTCCTATATTAGATTCCTCTTGTTATAAAGGGCAACGTGCCATTAGCTTCCTTCATTGCCTGCTGTACCTGCATGCTTACTTTCATAGACTGATGTACAAGGCCCCCCAGATCCCTTTTCCCAACGACACCATTTAGATAGTAATCTGCCTTCCTGCTTTTGCTACTAAAGTGGATAACCTCACATTTATCCGCATTAAACTTAATCTGCCATGCATCTGCCCACTCTCCCAACTTGTACAAGTCACCCTGCACTCTCATAGCATCCTCCTCACAGTTCACACTGCCACTCAGCTTTGTGTCATCTCCAAATTTGTTGATTTTACTTTGAATTCCTTCATCCACATCATTGATGTATATTGTAAATAGCTGCGGTCCCAGCACCGAACCTTGCGGTACCCCACTAGTCACTGCCTGCCATTCTGAAAGGGACCCGTTAATCCCTACTCTTTGTTTCCTGTCTGCAACCACTTCTCTATCCATGTCAGCACTCTACCCCAATACCACGTGCCCTAATTTTGCCCAATAATCTCCTATGTGAGACCTTATCAAATGCTTTCTGGAAGTCCAGGTACACAACATCCACTGGCTCTCCCTTGCCCATTTTCCTTGTTACATCTTCAAAAAAATTCCAGAAGATTAGTCAAGCATGATTTCCCCTCCGTAAATCCATGCTGACTCGGACCGATCCTGTTAGTGCTACCCAAATGTTCGACTATCTCATCTTTTATAATTGACTCCAGCATCTTCGCCACCACCAACGTCAGCCTAACTGGTCTATCATTCTGTTTTTTCTCACCCGCGAGACAGGGATGTGGGATAAAGAGAGGGCAAGGGCAGAAGAGAGCAGGTGTAAATGTATGGACCAGAGCAAACTGCATATGTGCATAGTTATTATATATATACTTTTAATGCACTGCTAAAGCTCCCTGCCTCCTTACATAGTGCAAACTAGATTTCGCAGTTCAAATATTTTACTACCTTTCCACACTGCATGTGAAAATATAGGCAACTGATTGTTCACTAATGGATGCACGCACACAAATTGTGTTTGTGAACCAATTTAATCTACTCCATCTTTAGTCTAATATGTAATTTCAGATAAGGATCTCTAAGCGTGGATGCATAGCTTTTTAATTGTCTGCCCTGGGAGATTTATGTTTAAGGCACTGATTGCACTTTTTTTGTATTCACTGCCTGGAATTCATCAGCAAGGAATACATTTCATAATCTTAATGACAAGATACTTCCTATATTAGAAATAACCTGGCAAGAGATAATATATGAAAAATAAGCAATATGACCAAGAATACAGACTGAGAAAATATTGGCTTGTACTGGAAACAGAAGAAAACACAGGTGACCAAGTGTGAATTATAAAAAGTGAGGGCAGTGAAAGGTTAAGGGGAATGAAAAGATAAGACAGGGTTTTGGGGAAAATAAATATTCAAAAAAGATATTGGCATAGTTACATAACTTTTATTTATTGCTTTGCTTTGATATATCCAAGATGCATGACCATTTGCATTCCATTCCTCATAAATCAATGCTACCCTTCCTGCACCTCTCATCTAATCACTCAAGAACAATCATGATACTATACTTGGCCAAACAAAACTCAATAGAGATTTCTTCATTTGATGCCACTTGCTCCAGGTCCGTGGCTCCTGACATTTGACACTCAACCTTTCAATTTAATCATATTTCCCAATAAACATTGCATAGTAATTCAAACAAAAAGGTGCTTTTAATGTTCTGAGCATACAGCCAATTATATATTTATGATTCTCTCACCATCCGCTGAATCATTTATTTTTTAAATTCAATGTGGATAATTCCAATGCTATAAAAAAGTTTGTAGAATCAATCTTGCTCAGACAGGTCACAAAGTAAACAAACCAAAATGGCTAAAAAGGTCACATAGAAAAGAATCAGAATGAGAATTGTCAGAATAGTACTTTATTTGCCAAGTATGTTTTGCAACATACGAGGAATTTTATTTGCCAACTTAGTCATACAAATAAAAAGCAACAGAACACCAAAAACACATTTTAACATGAACATCCACCAGAGTGACTCCTACACATTCCTCACTGTGATGGAAGGCGAAATAAAGTTCAAGTCCCTTCCCTCTGTTCTCCCGCGGCCGGGGGCCTCGAGCCCTCTGTTGACGGGACGATCTTGACTCCCGTAGCCGGCGGCGTTTGGGCCCACCACATCAAGGTGATCAGCTCCGGCATCGATGGGGATGTCAGCTCCCCCGCGCCGGGCAATCGAACCTTGCATCGGGGCTGGTTGGACCTTCTGCGTCGTTGGAGCTTCCCGATTCAGCCTCTCCCGAGACTGCAAGCTCTTGATGGTAAGTCCGCAGCCCGCGCGCGATTGGAGCGATCCCAGGCAAGTCCACACCTGTGGCTCACGACAGTCCGGGGAGGCCTCCAGCTCCATCGATGGAAGGCCGCAGAGCGCCCGGAGGATGCGATCCGAAAATTAATCATATCTCCAGCAAGGTAAGAACCTAAAAAAAAGTCCCCCCCCCCCCAATCTCCTCCCCCTCCCCCCACATAAAACAAACCGTAGAACATTAAAACAAACATAACACTAAAAATAAAAAATGAAAAAACAAACAGGCTACCGGCAGAGCTGCCATCGTACGGTGCCCCTGGTGGAAAACAAATTACAACTGAAATACCAAAACAGGTAAAAGTAAATAACTTGAAGAGGAATGGAAATCACATTCAGACTTCTGTTTTGTTTAGCCATCAGATTGCCTAAAAGAGTACTCAATAAGATAATATCAGTTAGTTATGGTTGTGTTAAGGGTTATTTAGCTGCGTCAATAATCAGGGTCCTCAAAACACACTGCTATTCGACTACATTTGAGTTCCATTATGAGGCTGAAAATCTAGGTAGCCCCATCACAAATTCTGAAATGCAACTTGAACCTAGGAAAAAAACTATTTGCCATCACCTTTTCCAAATATGATTCTGAGGCAGGCTGAGATCTTAGAGAAAGTATAAAACAAAAATCAATAGCTGCAATTACAATTTTACTTCGGAGTCACATGAGTGACTACATGAAGAAGCCCCGCCAGGCACATGCTCGGCATTACGTCGACGCATGTCGGTAAGGAAGATCGCAGCTCCACCAGTGGTGAGTAACAAGCCCGCAGGTAAGCGGGTTAAAAATTGCTTCCTGGGTCGAAACTCCGTGACGCTGGCTGGAATAGCCAGCAGGAGTTCGGGAAGTTTTAAAATGGACACGGTGAAAAAATCAGCGCAGGGAAAGCGCGCGTCCCGGGTGGAAACACAATTAAGATCGGGACCTCAGATTAGTACGGAGCCGGTTCCGATACCGGTAGCCGTTGACCCTGCCGTAGTTCAGCCTTTAGACGCTCCACAGCCACAGGCCACGGAGGGTACTCCAGTGGAAAGGAAAAATAAAAGGAAGTCTGCTAAGCCTGTAATATCAGATGAATCTGATGAAGAGGCAGGGCCACGCAAACGAGCCCTGTGGCTCAGGATGGACCAAATGCTTCAAACAATTATTAATCAAGGGTCTAAAGACCCAGAATATTCCCAGGCAGCCCCTGAGGGGATTCCATATCATGAATATGGTGCCTTTACAACATGGGAATGTGAAAATCCAGAGACTTGTTTAGGTCTGGAAGAAGTCTCCTTTGAGCAAATCTCAGGAGTACCAGGGCAGCAAGAGACTAACCCTGAAAGTGGTGTTTCTGGTCTTGAATACCCACCACAACACAAAAGTCATTCTACAGGTGTATCAGATATAGCACAATCCTTTGCTATACCAGTGGGAAGCGGTGAGGTAATGGAAGAAAACCTGGCGGCCAACATTAATTATTTGGTTTCTCACCAGCTTCAGGAGACTGTCATGATTGAGACAGCAGACCTCTATAAACCACCTGTTAATTGTGCATCACTGAGGGTGCCGACAGTGCACCCAGCTATTTGGACACCCATGACTTCAACAATGAGAGGACAGGAGATAAGATTCCAGAGGGTCCTCAAGCTCATTGCAGCTGGCATTACTGCTTTTGGGAGGCAGTTGGAAGGGCATGATATGTCCAAAATCCAAAAAGACATGTTGGCATTGTTTTGTAACTCTTATTTTGAGATTAATTGTATGAGAAAAATCGCTATTCACCCCATCCTGCACCCAAGATTTGCTGGTTTGTGTAAATCAAGCAATGTCCAAGCTCCATATTATTTATTCGGAGAAAACTTGCCAAAACAAATTAAAGATATTGATGAAGAGGCAAAGACTATCAACGTCATAAAACCTTTTATATTCGGACAAAGGAGACAATCTGGCTGCATGAGAAGGGGGTTTGATTCAGGAGCAGGAACAAGCAGAGGCACGAGTATGGTGAGAAGGTATTATCACCCATCACAGCCCAATGTAATATACTGGGAGAAGGAGACAGTCACGGTCATTTGCTGAGGGACAAAAACTTTATTCTATCACAGAGAAAACTGTTGTAGAACCTCCAGTCGGTGGTAGATTGCAATTGTTTTATGATGAATGGTACTGTATAACATCTGATCAGTTTATTTTAGATACTGTGTCAGGTGCTATTATAGAATTTATGGAAGGAGTGGATCCACCTTTACAGGATAAACCTAATCGGGTTTTGGTGTTTTCTGCATCTGAAAATTATCAGGTAAAAGAAGAAGTTTAAAAAACATTTTTTTTAAAGGGGTAATTGAAAGTAGAGAATCATCCGCAACAATTTGTGTTAAATATTTTCCCCAGGGTAAAGAAAGATGGGGGTTGTAGAGTCATTTTGGATCTCACAAAATTAAATTCAGATAAACATATAACAATTACAGCATGGTTCCCCCTCATGTTACCCCTAAACTTCTGTCCCTTAATTCTCATGTCATGCCCTCTTGTTTGAATCTTCCCTACCCTCAATGAAAAAAGCTTATCCACATCAACTCTGTCTATCCCTTTCATCATTTTAAAGACCTCAATCAAGTCCCCCCCTTAACCTTCTGCGCTCCAAAGAATAAAGACCTAACTTGTTCAACCTTTCTCTGTAACTTAGTTACTGGAACCCAGGCAACATTCCAGTAAATCTCCTCTGTACTCTCTGTCCAGTATAGACATTTCAAAATGGACACCTTCAACACTGCAAAAGAGTTGATGTCCATAGGGTGTTACATGGCTACTATAGACTTCAAAGATCCGTATTATTCAGTGCCAATTCATCACCATTATCGTAGGTACTTGAAGTTTAATTGGATGGGTCAGCTGTGGCAATATAAAGCATTACCTAATGGGTTAAGTTCAGCTCCCAGGCTGTTTACAAAATTATTGAAACCACTTGCATTGTTAAGGGCTCAAAATCACATTGTCATGGCTTATCTTGATGATGTTTTAATTGTTAATGCCACTCAGGAATCAGCTGAAGATTCAGCTTCAGGAACTATAAGCCTGTTGGAAAGGCTAGGGTTTCTGATCCATCCAATGAAATCTAAGCTACAGCGGTTGCAGCCAATTGAGTATTTGGGATTTGTCATTGATTCAGTTGCTATGTCAGTAACTTTACCAACAGATAAAGTTGTGGATATTACAAATGGGTGTAGTTGTCTTGCTGTCAAACCTTATCTCTCCATCCGAGAAGTAACTAGGGTTATCGGTAAGATGGTAGCAGCATTTCCTGCTGTTGAGTTTGGTCCTTTGCATTATCAAAATCTTCAAAGGGCAAAAGCACAAGCACTAAAAGAACGTGCAGGTCATTTTGACAGACCCATGCAGTTGCCAACGGAAGCGTTGGCTGAATTGCAGTGGTGGATTGGGAATGTTGCACAAGCTGCTAAAAACATTGTTATTCGGCAACCTACAATAGTATTGCAAACTGATGTCAATGCTCTCTGATGGTGAGCAAAGGACAATAACACCAGCTGTGGTGGTAGATGGACTGTCCAAGAGGATTTAATTCTCCAAACATATGGTATTAATTATTTGAAGTTATTGGGGGCATTTTTTGGATTAAAAGCGTATTGTTCTACAATGGAGAACTTGCATGTTCAATTACAAGTAGACAATACCACAGCTGTAGCATATATCAATCACATGGGTGGAGTAAGGTCAGTATCATGTGATCAACCTGATGTGGAATTGGTGTGTATCTAGGAATATCTGGCTTTCAGCTATTTATCTCCCAGGGAAAGACAACAGACAACAGATCACGGGAGTTTAAAAACAATACAGAATGGATGTTAAATCCACAAATTTTCCAAAAAATTGTCAATCAGTATGGTGTGCCAGACATTGATCTATTTGCGTCTAGATTAAATCACCAATTGCCTAAATACGTGCCATGGGAGCCTGATCCAGGAGCTGTAGCGTTGGATGCATTCTCGCCACATTGGGGAAATATGTTTTTCTATGCTTTTTCCCCATTTTGCCCGATTAGGCAATGTCTCAGGAAAATAGTGCAAGACACTGCCACAGGTGTTTTGGTGGTTCCAAACTGGCCTACACAGCCATGGTTCCCATTGATGCTTAGAATAATAATTGAACCATTTATGACGATTCCCAGCTCCAGGGATTAGTTGATACAACCAGTGACAGAACAAGTTCATCCATTGCATGATCATATGAATTTGTTAATCTGCAGGTTCTGACCAGACCATTACAAGGGCTTGGACTGCCAGATAGGACCATGGATGTCATAACGTCAGCTTGGAGAGATAGCACTAAGAAACAATATACATCTCACATAAAGAAATGGGAAGCTTTTTGTATTCAGTCAGATATATCTTATCATACTGCCAACATATCAGATGTATTGGAGTTCCTTGCTATGCTGCATTTTGATCAGCACCTTATAGTGCCATTAATAGTGCTCGTAGTGCTTTGTTTTCCTATTTACGACAATTTTCAGAACATCTATCTATCGGGTCTCATCCATTAATATCCCAATTTATGAGAGGGATTTTTAATAAAAATCCTCCCAAACCCAGATATTCAGAAATTTGGGATGTTAGTATAGTTCTCACATTGCTCCGGCAATGGGCTCCAATTACGTCACGGTCTTTTCAGAAATTAACATTTAAAGTAGTAATGCTTATGGCATTAGTGTCAGCACAAAGAGTACAAACATTGCAAATGTTACGTTTAGATTGTATGCATTTGTCTTTTGTTGTAATTTCCCTTATGATAGAAGGGTATTACTTTTCTTTATTTTATTATTATTAAGATACTTATTGCATTATTCAAGCAATGTTTAATAATATTATTTACTCACTACTGTGTCAATTGAAGCAGTGTGTCGTATGGAATGAATCTACGGCATGAAAATCACAGAGCTTCAAAATCTTCACCGTCACTCACGTGACTCCGAAGTAAAATAGTGAGATTAAACGAGAACTTACCCGTTCGAAGTTTGATCTTTATTTTATGAGGAGTTACGATGAGGGATTACGTGCCCTCCGCTCCCGACCCTCATAATCTAAACGATCATCTGGTAGTTCTAGTCTTGTGTGAGTCTTACTATCTTACTTCGGCTATTGGTTCTGTGATTTCCACGCCGCTGCTATGAAGTATGCCAAGCATGCGCTTCTTCACATAATCCCTCATCGTAACTCCTCACAAAATAAAGAACAAACTTCGAACAGGTAAATTCTCGTTTAATCTCACTATTACAATTACAATGCTCTGGTGCCCCTTTATGGAACCAAATACCTCCAGGTAAGAAGGGCTTGGATTTGCTAGGTTACAAACTATGCAAAGAATTGAGTGGGAAGGGAGATTGGAGATGGGTCGTATTGTGAACAGGCTGATAACGCCAGATTTTAAATATTGCTAGGAAAGATATGATATCATATGTTGGTGTATCCAAACCACTGATAACATTTACCAAAAAAATGTTAAGTGAGAATCTCCTATGAATGCAGCAGCTTTGAAGGGAACACGTGACCTTTTTCAAAAGTTGGAATATTGCTGCATGTTCAGGATAATGCACGATAATGGTTTTCAATTTTTTTTACAAATAAAAAACTGAAAAGTGTGGCGTGCAAAAGTATTCAGCCCTATTTACTCTGAGACCCCTAAATAAAATCCAGTGAAACCAATTGCCTTCAGAAGTCACCTAATTAGTAAATAGAGTCTACTTGTGTGTAATCTAATCTCAGTATAAATACAGCTGTATGTGAAGGCCCCAGAGGTTTGTTAGAGAACATTAGTGAACAAACAGCATCACGAAGCCCAAGGAACACACCAGACAGGTCAGGGTTAGGTTATAAAAAATATCCCAAGAATGAACATCTCACGGAGCATTGTTCAATCTATCATCTGAAAATGGAAAGAGTATGGCACAACTGCAAACCAACCAAGACATGGCCGTCCACCTAAACTGACAGGCCGGGCAAAGAGAACATTGATCAGAGAAGCAGCCAACAGGCCCATGGTAACTCTGGAGGAGCTGCAGAGATCCACAGCTCAGGTGGGAGAATCTGTCCACAGGACAACTATTAGTCGTGCACACCACAAATCCGGCCTTTATGGAAGAGTGGCAAGAAGAAAGCCATTGTTGAAACAAAGCCATAAGAAGTCCCGTTTGCAGTTTGCCACAAGCCATGTGGGGGCACAGCAAACATGTGGAGGAAGGTGCTCTGGTCTGATGAGACCAAAATTGAAGTTTTTGGCCTAAATGCAAAACGCTATGTGTGGCGGAAAACTAACACTGCACATCACCCTCAACACACCATCCCCACAGTGAAACATGGTGGTGGCAGCATCATGCTGTGGGGATGCTTTTCTTCAGCAGGGACAGGGAAGCTGGTCAGAGTTGATGGGAAGATGGATGGAGCCAAATACAGGACAATCTTGGGAGAAAACCTGTTAAGAGTCTGCAAAAGACTTGAGACTGGGGCGGAGGTTCACCTTCCAGCAGGACAACGACCCTAAACATACAGCCAGAGCTACAATGGAATGGTTTAGATCAAAGCATATTCATGTGTTAGAATGGCCCAGTCAAAGTCCAGACTTAAATCCAATTGAGAATCTCTGGCAAGACTTCAAAATTGCTGTTCACAGACGCTCTCCATCTAATCTGACTGAGCTTGAGCTATTTTGCAAAGAAGAATGGGCAAAAATTTCAGTCTCTGGATGTGCAAAGCTGGTAGAGACATACCCCAAAAGACTTGTAGCTGTAATTGCAGCGAAAGGTGGTTCTACAGAGTATTGACTCAGAGGGACAGAATACTTTTGCACACCACACTTTTCAGTTTTTTTATTTGTAATAAAATTTGTAATAAACCACATATCATTTTCCTTCCACTTCACAATTATGCACCACTTTGTGTTGGTCTATCACATAAAATCCCGATAAAATACATTTACGTTTGTGGTTGTAACATGATAAAATGTGGAAAGTTCAAGGGGTATGAAAACTTTTGCAAGCCACTGTATATGGCACTACATAGAACATAGAACAGTACAGCACCAAATCAGGCTCTTCAGCCCACAATCTCTGCACTGAACATGATGCCAAATTAAACTAATCCTCTCTGCCTCTTAAATGACAGTATCATATCTGCCTCCACCATCATATATGGCAGGGGCAGGGGGAAGAAAGGAAAAAAGAGGAGCTGAGGGAGAGGTAGGAAGGGGAGGAGACAGCAAGGGTCAACAGAATTGAGAGAATTCAATGTTCATGCCATGAGGATGCAGACTCCCCAAGGGGGAATATGAGGTGCTGTTCCTCCAATTTGCGGTGTTGCTCACTCCGGTCATGGAGGAGGCCCAGGACAGAGAGGTCGGATACGGAATGGGATGAGGAGTTGAAGTGCTGAGCCACCAGGAGGTTGGGTTGGTTATTGCAGACCGAGCGGAGGTGTTCGGCGAAACTATATAGATCGGCTGGCATCTGGAACAGCGGATGCAATAGATGAGGTTGGAAGAGGTGCAGGTGAACCTCTGTCAGACCTGGAAGGACTGCTTGGGTCCTTGAAAGGAGTGGAGGGGGAGGTAAAGGGATAAGTGTAGCATCTCTTGCGATTGCAAGGGTATGTGCCCGGGGAAGGGGTGGAGCGGGAGGGAATGGAAGAATTGACAAGGGAGTTGCGGAGGGAGTGGTCTTTGCAGAAGGCAGACGGGGAGAAATGGGAAGATGTGGCGAGTGGTGGGGTCACGTTGGAGGTGGCGAAACTGGCGGAGGACTATGTCTTGTATGTGCCAGCTGGTGGGGTGAAAGGTTTGGACCAAGGGGACTCTGCCCTTGTTGTGAGTAGGGGAATGGGGAGAGAGGGCAGTGTTGCGGGGGTATGGAGGAGACCCTGGTGCGAGCCTCATCTATAGTGGGGGAGGGGAATCCCCGTTCTCTGAAGAATGAGGACATTTGTGATGCCCTGGTGTGGAACACCTCATCCTGGGAGCAGCTGTGGCATAGACGGAGGAATTGGGAATAGGGGATGGAGTCCTTACAGGAAGCAGGGTGGGAGGAAGAGTAGTCCAGGTAGCCATGGGAGGCAGTGGGTTTATAATGGATGTCGGTCAGTAGTTTATCCCCTGC
Organism: Raja brachyura; assembly: GCA_963514005.1. Next base: position 102,616,157 of record OY740781.1, on the reverse strand, counting down.
GATGGAGATGGTGAGGTCAAGGAATGGTCGGAAATGGTCCAGGTGTATTTGAGTGCCGGATGGAAGTTGGTGGTGAAGCGGACGAAGTCAGTCAGTTGTGTGTGGGTGCAGGAGGTGACACCAAAGCAGTCGTCGATGTAACGGAGGTAGAGGTCGGGGATGGGGCCCTGGTACGCCCTAAACAAGGATTGTTCGATGTACCCGACAAAGAGCCAAGCGTAGCTGGGGCCCATGCGTGTGCCCATAGCTACGCCTTGTATTTAATCTTTGCATGTAACTGCACTCTCTTTACTGCAGCAAAAATAAGTGACTTGAGGAGAACTTTCATGAAATTCCTATTGAAAACCAATGCACATTCAGCAGCAGCATTTGCTTACTGGACCTTCGAGGTAATATTAATTTGCTGAAGAAATAAAGAGTCCTTTAAAATATTATCATAATCAAATACTTTTCTTCTCAACCACCATTTTCATTCTTCTTCCAACTCCCAAAAGCTAAAATTGAAAAATAACCGACTGCTAAACAAATATTGTCATGTAATTCCAATATAGTTGTAGAAATAAATACATCTAGAATTTCAAATTTAATTCGTTTTCTACATCTTAAAAAGTGAATTTGCTTGAGGTTGATTGGGTGCAAAGGATCCTATTACAACTTTAACTGTTCATTACATGAACATATCTGATCATAAATCACTTTCTACACCATAAGTCTCTGTTAATGTGCATGAATGCCAGAGCAAATATTTAAAGTAAAGAGAATGCAGGTTGGAAGCAATGCATTTTTCTTCCTTTCACTGGATTCATTACTATGATACAGTGACTGACATCTTCTAAAAGGAGATCTGCAAAATCATAGTCAGGACCACCCTGCTCTATTTCTAAATCAAAGCAAAGTTAATTTTAATTGTGCAGTTTGCAGGTCATTATACCGAGTTCAAGCTCCCAACTCACAGCTGCAGATATTAGGATTTACACACCAGCAGCTGGGGGCTTTCCTCCAGTTAATTGTGGCATACAAATTTCAGTAGCACATAATTACACAGGAAGCTATCGATTGTTACCCTGAAGGTAAGGCCTGGGTAATTAGAATATTTAGTAATTTTACAGAAGTATACAAACTGCTCTACCTTTTCATTACTAATTTTTCCCCAGAGTGAAACAGAATTAAGATGGTTATATGTATGTAAAAATATTTTAGTCTATAGTGCAGGTACCTACTCAGCAAAAAATAAATATTTCCATAGCAGATAGAAACATAGAAAAATAGGTGCAGGAGTAGGCCATTCGGCCTTTGAGCCAACACCACCATTCAATATGAGCATGGCCGATCATTGAAAATCAGTACCCTGTTCCTGCTTTTTCCCCCCAAGTCGCTTGATTCCTATCGCCCCAAGTGCGAAATCTAATTCTCTCTTGAAAAGATCCAGTGAATTGGCCTCCAATGCCTTCTGTGGCAGGGAATTCCACAGATTCACAACTCTTTTTTTTTTAAAACCTCATCTCAGTCCTAAATGGCCTACCCCTTACTCAGGTGAATTTCTTTTTCCTCATCTTAGTCCTAAATGGCCTACCCCTTATTCTTAAACTTTGATCCCTAGTTCTGGACTCCCCCAACATGGGGGACATTTTTCCAGCATCTAGACTGTCCAATCCTTTATGAATTTTATATGTTTCTATACGATCGCCTCTCATCCTTCTAAATTCCAGTGAATACAAGCCCAGTCGACCCATTCTTTCATCATATGTCAATCCCGCCTGGGAATTAACCTGGTGAACCTACCCTGCACTCCCTCAAGAGCAAAAACGTCCTTCCTCAATTTAGGAGACTAAAATTGAGGAATACTCCAAGTGCAGTCTCACCAGGGCCCTGTAAAACTGCAGTAGGACCTCCTTGCTCCTAAACAAATCGTCCCGCAATGAAGGCCTACATGTCATTAGCTTTCTTCACTGCCTGCTGTACCTGCATACCTACTTTCAGTGACTGGTGTACAAGCACACCGAGGTCTCATTGTACCTCCCCTTTTCCTAATCTGTTCTAGACACCTTTTCCGACATCTCCCTACCGTTTCTAGACCTCACTATCTCCATCGCAGGTAACAAACTTCTGACCGACATCTACTCTAACCCCACTGATTCCCATGGCTATCTGGACTACACTTCTTCCCACCCTGCTTCCTGTAAGGGCTCTATCCCCTACTCCCAATTCCTCCGTCTACGCCGCATCTGCACCCAGGATGAGATGTTCCAAACCAGGGCATCGGAGATGTCCTCATTCTTTAGGGAACAGGAGTTCCACTCTATGACTGTAGATGAGGCTCTCCTTTATATCCCGTAGCTCCGCTCTCACTCCCCATCCCCCTACTCGTAACAAGGACAGAATCCCCTTGTCCTTACCTTCCACCCTACCAGCCTTCACATACAACAGGTAATCCTCTGACATTTTCGCCCCCTCCAACGGGATCCCACCACTGGCCACATCTGCCCATCTAATCCCCTTTTGGCTATCCGCAGAGACCGCTCTCTCCGTAATCCCTGGTCAATAAGTCCCTTCCCACCCAAACCACCCCCTCATGGGTACTTTCCTTTGCAACTGCAGGAAATGCTACACTTGTTGCTTTACCTTCCCCCCTCGACTCCATCCAAGGACCCAAGCAGTCTTTCCAGGTTAGGCAGAGGTTCACCTGCACCTCCTCCAACCTCATCTATAGCATCCGCTGTTCCAGGTGTCAACTGCTCTACATCCGTGAGACCAAGCGCAGGCCTGGTGATTGCTTCGCCCAACACCTCCGCTCTGTTCGCAATAACCAACCTGATCTCCCAGTGGCTCAGCACTTCAACTCCCCCTCCATTTCCGAATTCGACCTTTCTGTCCTGGTCCTCCGCCATGGCCAGAGTGAGTCAAACCGCAAATTGGAGGAACAACACCTCATATTTTGCTTGGGTAGTTTAGACCCCAGCAGCATGAACATTGACTTCTCTAATTTCAGGCAGTCTTTGCTTTCTCCCTCCTTCCCCTCTCCTTCCCACAGCCTACCGTCTCCGCCTCTTCCTTTCTTTTTCCCGCCTTCCCCCCCCACATTAGTCGACCCGAAACATTGCCTATTCCTTCACTCGATAGATGCTGCCTCACCGAGTTTCTCCAGCAATTTTGTCTACCTTCAATTTTTCCAGCATCTGCAGTTCTTTCTTAACCATTAAGATAATAATCTGCTTTCCTGGTCTTGCCACCAAAATGGATAACCTCAGTTATCCACATTATACTGCATCTGCTATGGATCTGCCCACTCACCCAACCTGTCCAAGTCACCCTGCAGCCTCATAGCAGCCTCATAGCATCCTCATCACAGCTCACACTGCCACCCACTGTCGTCCGCAAACTTGGAGATATCACATTTTATTCCCTCGTCTAAATCGTTAATATATATGGTAAATAACTGGGGTCCCAGCACCGAGCCTTGCGCCACCCGAACTAGTCACTGCCTGCTTTTCTGAAAATGACCCGTTATTTCCTACTCTTTGCCTCCTGTCTGCCAGCCAATTCTCTTTCCATGTCAATACCCGACCCCCAAAACCATGCTCCAATTTTGCACACTAATCTCTTGTGTGGGACCTTGACAAAGGCTTTTTGAAAGTCCAGATACAGCACATCCACTGGCTCGCCCTTATCCATTCTACTTGATACATCATCATAAAATTCCAGAAGATTAGTCAAGCATGATTTCCCCTTCATAGATCCATGCTGACTTTGACCAATCCTGTCACTGCTTTCCAAATGCACTGCTATAACATCTTTAATAATCAACTCAAGCATCTTCCCCACTTCCGATGTACGGCTAACTGGTTTATAATTCCCCGTTTTCTCTCTCCCTCCTTTCTTAAAAAGTGGGGTTGCGGTGCTCCGGTGGCAGCCCAGCTTAGCGCTGCGGTGCTCCAGCAGCGGCGGTCCGGCTTGGAGCTGCAGTGGCGGCGGAGGCCTGGATCGCCTCCGCACAGAGGGAGAACTAGAAGGGATGAAGACAATGACTTAAGACTTTTGCCTTCCACCACAGTGAGGAGGTGCCTGGTGAACTAATTGTGATGGATGTTGGATATGTGTTTATTGTGTGTTTTGTTTTTTATTATATGTTATGAGTGTATGGTAACAATTTCGTTCTGACCGAAAGGTCTGAATGACAATAAAGGAATCTAATTTAATCTAAGGAAGATACAAACAAAGTACTCATTTAACTGATCTACCATTTCCTGGTTTCCCATTATAAATTCATCTGTCTCTGATTGTAAGGGACCTACATTGGTTTTCACTAATCTTCTTTCTTTTTACAGAATTTTTCAGAGTCAGTTTTTATATTCCGTGCAAGCTTTCTTTCATACTCTTTCATACAGAGATGGATGGTGGGAAAAACAGGAGTACAGGGAATAGTTGAATCAGTTGTCATCTTATTGAATGACAACACTTGGGACCAATTGGGAGAACAGTTCCTTTCACAGCGTGCGGAGAGTCTGTGCCAGGGGTAAAGTTGTGGGGAGGGCACGAGTGTGGAGTAGGAGGGTGTGGGGGATACTGCCAGTAACTCACTACCGCAGCTCTCCGGGCACGAAGCCAAGCACTGTAGCTGGGGACAGAAGCAGCTCAGGGAGCTGCGGGCGGCCACCGGGACCCGACAGCAGAATTGGCTGCCACTTCATCGCCTTCTGCCAGCCTGCTCACCTTTGGCAGTGCTCTCCGTCGGAACACCTGTCACCTGCCGTTCGCCGACTTCGCTCATGTCAGCGGCTTCCTGCAAATCCTTAAATTCCGCTGTCGGAATTTACGGACATGAGTGAGGCCAGCAAGCAGCAGGAGCGAGGTTTTTAGACGGAGAGCTGCCAGAGGTGAGCGAGGACCGGCAGAAGGAGGTAAGGTGGCGGCTGGTTCCACTGTCCGGCCCGGTGGCCGCTCAGCCACCTGAGCTACTTCCCCCCCTCCTCCCCCGGCCTCAATGCAGTGGCATTCCACGCCTCCGTGCAAGGAGCGTCGCTAGTGGCATTATCGCAATCCCGCAGTAGACGGATGCGCATGCGCAGTGCTGCAAAGGCAGAATTTCAGTTGCCTTCAGCCCCGCTTGTCATTGACGGCTTCAGGCAGCGCTGAGGGCACGTGGGCTGCACAGACCTTCCCGTGTTACAAGCGCTGCAGATGAAAGGCACGGAGAATTATGCCTACCTAAGAGATCGGTCTCTTACATAGGCATAATTCTCCCATGCCTTTACTATTTATATTTCGTAATGACTATGTTATAATTTTAGTCAGGGTAGGCAGTGCCCACCTTGCCTACCCTGACGGCACGTGCCTGCTACAAAGTCCCCTTTCTTTAAGTTCAGGACACTAGTCTCTAAATTAACTGTGTCACTCTTCATCCTAATGCAGAATTCCATCATATTATGGTCACTGTTGCCCAAGGGGCTTCGCACAACAACGAAGGTCCCTTCATGATCAGTAGGAAACCCAACAAACATTCCGACTTTTGGGAATTCCAAAGCCTTCTGAAACAACCACCACTAGAGAAGCTACCTCAACCAGAGAGCAGTCCTGAACTACTATCCACCTCAATGGAGATTCTCGGACGATCTTTGATTGGACATTGCTGGCTTTAACTGGCACTAAACATTATTTACGTTATTCCCTTTATCCTGTATCTGTACACTGTGGACGGCTCGATTGCAATCATGTACACTCTTACCACTGACTAGATTGTACGCAACAAATGTTTTTCACTGTATCTCGGTACATAAGGTCATAAGTAATAGGAGTAGAATTAGGCCATTCAGCCCATCAAGTAGTATTCCGCAATTTAATCACGGCAGCTCTATCTCTCCCTCCTAACCCCATCCTCTTGCCATCTCCCCATAATCTCCGACACCCATACTATCAAGAATCTTTGATAATAAGCCTGAGGGGTGATCACAGTGCGCATGTGTGTGGGAGGGGGCGAGAGTTAGAGATGGAGTGTGAGGGAGCCTGTACGTGTGAGTCAGGGTCAAAGTCATCCATTTCCTTATTTTTTCCTATGGCCCGCAAAAATATGCCAAATATATAATGTGGCCATCATGCTGAAAAGTTTGGAGGCCCCTGCACTAGTGGAAACATCCTCTCCACATCCACTGTATCCAAGCCTTTCACTATTCTGTATGTTTCAATTAAGCCCCCCCTCATCCTTCTAAACTCCAGCGAGTACAGGCCCAGTGCCGACAAATGCTAAAACCCAGATCCGAAAGAAAAATATTATTTGATATAAAACTAAAAGAACTGTTGGGTGACATAGCATAAAGACTTTTTAAATGAAATAAAGGAAAACAGTTTGGATGTTGGTATTGGATATTACAATGTTTAGCAAATGATTGTGCAGTATAAACTATACAAGGTTCCAATTAACCCAAAGTTTATGCTACATTAGCAGGTAGGTGCAAAGCTATCGATTTCAGTTCTATATTTGATATGTTCCATTAGCAACAAGTGGGAGAACATACAATTTCAATTAAGTAATACACTGCTTTTATATTAACTTAGTATATTGATATTCAAATCAATCTGAAGGGTTCCAACCTAAAACACTGCCTATCCATGTTCTCCAGGGCTGCTGCTGCTGATCTGCTGAGTTACTCCATTTTGTGTCTTTCTTTGGTATAAACCAGCATCTGCAGTTCTTGTTCTTATATATTGCAGAGTTATTGGTTTGACCAGTCTGCAAGAGAGGCTCTGAAAAAACAACATTCTGAAGACTTATTCTGAATGTATTATTTATCACTGGATTACCAACAAGCTTAAAAATAAGTTCAAATATTCGATACCGGTATATGTATGCATGTGTGTGCATGCATCATGCCTGTTCAATGTCAATTTTTCCATTGTAAATTCTAGTGTCTCTCTACATAATGGAAATGCAAACAACCACCGTGTTGAAATAATTCTCCACAGTAACAGCACGTCAACACCATAGTTTTGTCTTGCCCAGCCTATCCTGCAGAGGAAATGTCATCCAACTATTTCCTACAATGCTGTAAGATTTCATTACCTATAAATTTCAAATCAAATGTATAAATCCAGATAATGACTGAGCAAAGTCTGAACCAATTGCCTCACCCGTCAAAACAGAAAACCATATGTGGGCTTTGGAGATTAATCAATCTTAAAATAGCCACAAACTTCAATGCTTTTGCATTGAGGCGGGAGGGGGGGGGGGGGGGGGGGGGGGGGGGGGGGGGGTTAGGTGCTGGAATTCAGCAAGGATTTTTTATTGCTGGAGGCATGGGACTACAGTTGCTGGAATCCAGAGGAAGAACAAACTGCTTCAAGGGATAGACATAGAAACATAGAAAATAGGTGCAGGAGTAGGCCATTCGGCCCTTCGAGCCTGCAACGCCATTCAATGTGATCATGGCTGATCATCCAACTCCGTATCCCGTCAACTCAATCCCGACCAACTCAGCTGGTCAGACATCTGTGGAGGCAATATGTATTGTCATAGTTGTTGGCCTAGACCCTGCATCGGGCCAGTGTAGAAGTAAGCTAGGCAGTATACAAAAATGAATGAAAGGGGTGTCTTGCTGAGTTACTCCAGCATTTTGTGTCTATCTATTGTATTCAATGGTCCTAATGTGACCTACTCTACAATGGCGACCATTTCGTAGAGTAGCAGAGCTCTGTCCACTAAGGTCAACCTGAGCTTCTGGTTGTAAGTTATTTCATCTCCCCTTCCAATTCCCATACCATGCAGTCTGTCCTCTGCTTCATCCACTGCCATGATGAGGCCCAATGCAAACTAGAACAACACCTTACATTCTATTGTACAGCCTACAACACAATGGGATGTACATTGATTTTTTTTAAATTTCAGGTAACCCAAATTCCATGTACTTTCATACTCCCACCTGTCCAATCTCTCTTCTCTGTACTCTCCCCCTCTCATTACCTGGACTTTTCACCCCATCCATCTGCACATTACCCTCATACATGTCCACACAGCTGTTTAATTATTTTCCTTTGGTTGACCTGTTCGTTCCACCTTTAAGACTGAGTTGAGAAAACACTTTTTTACCCAGAGAGTTGTAAATGTATGGAATTCCCTGCCACAGAGGGCAGTGGAGGCCAAATCACTGGATGGATTTAAGAGAGGGTTGGATAGAGCTCTAGAGGCTAGTGGAGTCAAGGGACATGGGGAGAAGGCAGGCACGGGTTATTGATAGTGGACAATCAGCCATGATTACAATGATTGGCGGTGCTGGCGCGAAGGGCCGAATGACCTCCTCCTGCACCTATTTTTTATGTTTATCTCAAACACATGCCCATCATCCCTTCCTCATCTGGTTCCATGTATCAAATACTAAGCTCTGTCTAACACCCCCCCCCCCCCCCCCCCCACAACCTCCCTCTCACTTCTATACATTGGCTCAACTAATGTTTTATTTTGCTGACCATCTCATGGCCCTTGCCAACAATCACCATCATGGCTGCAAGTCATCAATCAGTAAATAGGCAACATTTGCAGCCTTTTTCTAGAAATTCACCAAATACAAATTTCCCTTTCAGAGCAGTAACCTGTCCAGTATCATCTGTCTCACCAACACCAAATCAATCTGACCACCAGAATGAAGTAATTAGCCCCAAGATTTAGCAATGTTACAAAATTTTGAGATTTAAAAAATCAAGTCTGCAATTTATCCCATCAGATAAAGCATAAAAAGAAGTTTAATTTGACGCCTAATTTACTTTCATAACTTCAGTATTAAGAAAGTTATGGCCATTTTCATACTCGGAAATTAGCATCTTGCTCCCCATTACCTTTCAATTGACTTAACTCAAAAGCTGTGATCTGGAAAAGTTAAAAGCCCATAACTTTCTTAAAAATTAAGAGAACTCAATGAAATTTTCAGTTATTATAGATTGAAGCATTCTGAACAAATATGATACAATCTTGCTTGGATGACCTGAAATTAAAGCATATAATTAGTTAGTTATTTAATTGTAGCTAATTACAAAATTCAATGAGTAGATCTAAACATCTATCCATTTCTTAAGAAAAGATAAACTTTTTTTAAATTGCCTAAGTGTCCAAATAACATTCACACAATAATCCACAATATAACATAATTTTTAAATCTCATTTTCATGAATTTCTGGGCCAAATGGAAGGAATTTAGTGTTTGATTCCTGTAAATTAATGGCCATTTAAATCAACCAGCGAGTGGGTTTTAGTGGAATGCGGTGGATTGGAACGTTGCGGTTAGCGGTGAAGTCGGGAGGAAAAATTCTGTTTGTTCATACATGTTTTGGGACCCCATTTCGCAACATAAAAATATTATTAAAGCCTCCCGAAAAACCAACTTTTAATATAACAATAAACGATTTACCTTTTTTCTCCCCTACGCAAAATCCTTCCGGTTACCGTTGCTCACGGCTTTTGAAGGTGATTTTTAAATTACTCTAGTTAATAAATAATTTAGAGTAATTTAAAAATACCTTCATTCATGAAATGTCGGAGCGATTTTTCTTCCGCAACGAAATCGCCCGACATTCATCGATTTTCCAGGTCTGTTGAAAATCAGCACTTTAAGCCCGCCCCCTCTAAAAGGCGCCAAAGTCACGCACACGGGGAGCGGCAGAACTGCAGCGCTGCTCAAGGTAAGTTTTACAACATACCTACAAGATTAGAGGGCAAGATAGTGATTCAGAGATTAAAATTTGAGATTCTTACTGCAGGCACCCCATTTTAAATCCACCACTGCATATGTGAAAGCAAAATTCAGTCAATAATCTAAGTATGAACGTACTTGGATCTTGTGGTCCAATAATACAGCTCTCTGAAGGTAGCTGGATTCATGGGGTGTGGTCCCAGAGGGGAAGATGCTCCTCCAACTGTGAAGCATCTTGGACAATACAGCTCACCCCCTCCATGGCACAATGGTCAACCTGAAGAACACCTTCAGCAACAGGCTGGTTGCACCAAGATGCATGACAGAACGCCACAGGAGATCCTTCTTCCCTGTGGCTATCAAACGGTACAACTCCTCCCCCTTCTGTCATGGGGTAGACTAACCCCCCCCCTCCCCAATCCTTTCCACTCGTCACTTTATTTTGTTGTCTCATGTATTTCATGACTGTTGGCAGATCAATTTCCCACCTGGGATAAATAAAGTTCTATCGTAACATATCATAATTAGATAGAGCAGTAAAAATGCACACGGTGTGCTTTCCTTAATGGGTCGGAGCACTGTGTATAGGAGCCAGGAAGTCATAATGTAGCTATATAGGACTTTGGTTTGGCCACATTTGTATATTGCATACAGTTCTGTTTGCTCCATTACAGGAAGGATGTAGATGCTTTGAAAATAGCGCAGAAGTGATTCACCAGAATGCTGCCTGGATTAGAGGGTATTGGCTATAAGAGGTTTGATAAACTTGGATTGTACTGGAGGCAGAGGGGAGACCTGGTAGACCCATATAAAACTTTGAGAGAAATAGATAGTCAGAACCTCTTTTCCTGGGTGCAAATGTCAAAGACAAGTGCTTTAAGGTGAGAGGGAAAAGGTTAAAGGAGATGGGATAGGCTAGTTTTCTTTCCCCTTACAGTGAGCGGTGGGTGCCTGGAACATGCTTCTGGTGATGTGATGGAGGCAGATATGATAACAGCATATAAGGAGGCTTTTAGATGGGGACATATAGGTGCAAGGAATGGAGGAGGCAAACCAGAGGGGAAAAAAAAATAAATAAAAATCACCAAGATGCAGCCAGGCCAGTATGCAGGATTTGGCCAGGAAACAAAGACTTCCTGCTCATCAGACCATCTCACACCCTGCCCATCCCCCAACCCAGTGGATTGTTAACCCAAAGACTAGTAGATCAGCCACTGAATGATCACGAGTTGTACATCTGCAACACATTAAATGTCCTTTGTCTTTTCATCTTTTTCAAGGTTTTGTCATTCCTGTGTGACAACTGTTTGTGCTAAACTCATCTTTTTTTGAACTTGCAGAGTGGGTGTCCAGAAGATGGTGCTGTTCTCTCTTTTCTCACAACAAAGTCTTCATTTTCTAGATAATCTAGCACTCCCATTGAGAGACTTCCTACCTCCCTCTACTATCACCACAAACAGAACTGATTAAGTCTTTTTTCCAGCTCTACCACAGCACAAAATTTTAACTATTGGCCATTCAGAACACGTCACGTTAGATTCCTTCCTGTAATTCCTTTCAGATGCTGTTAGTGAATGGTCACCTTCACCTAGCTTAAAGTATTTGAAGACATCTTGAGGTTATGAAAGGTGCTTGTAAACGTTTTACTTCTTCCTAAAACGAGTATACGCTGGCTAAGGTTCTCCCCTCCTTTATTTACTTTTTCCATATACATGTTTTTGTTTTTAAAGAGCATAAACCTTTGCATCAAATGCTGTAAGTACTGGGTTAAACAAAATCTTCATGACTAACATCAACTAATTTTTGATAGATAAGAGCTTTAAAAACAACAAGTTGAGATGCAGTTCAATAACAATTCAATTAAGCAAGAAAATTCCCAACATTAAGTAGTTTACAACAGATCAAATTGTACAAAAAACAAAATGCGGGAGGAATTCAGCAGGGCAGGCAGCACCTGTGGAGGGAATTGGATAGGCAATGTTTCAAGTTACGATCATTTCTTCGAGTCTCCAGTGTCAGGGGCTCCTGCTTGGAGGCGTATGAACTTGCAATCCTTAGTGGATATCAGGAGGGGGTGTTTGTTGAAATCATTGAATCTGGCAGAAGACAAAGAGTAGGCGAAGTTGAACAAGGCCCAGAGTTATGCGAGTAATGAGAAAGAGCCAGAATGTACTGATGCATGACAGAGTGGGTAGAGCAGGGGTCAGCAAACTTTTTTCTGCATAGGGGCCAGCACCCATGTCTGTGAGCAGATGGCGGGTCACATATATATTTATATATTTAAGCAATATTATGTCTATTGAACGTAGCAGTTAGTTTGAGACACTGGCATTGAAACTACCCTCACCTCTCTCTCTCCTAATCTTCATGCAGACACTTTGTTACCCTCTCTTCCTCTTCCCCCAGTCACTGTCTCCCCCTCCTCTCTCCTTCCCTCCTCCCCCTCTCTCCAACTCTTCCCCCCGCTTTTTCCCCTCCCCCCCTCTCCTCTCTCTTTCCCCAATCCCCCTCCCTCCCCACCTCCCTCTCCAAGGTCCAGTCCCGTCCATAAATAAAAATGTTTTAAAAATATTCTTATAGTAACCCATCTCAAATGGCATCTCGTTCCATATACCCACCACCCTCTGTCTGAAATAGTTCCCCTTCAGGTTCCTATTAAATCTATCCCAACTCAGCTTAATCCTATGTTCCCTTGCTCTTGATTCCCATACTCTTGGTAAAAGACTGTTTATTCACCCTATCTATTCACCTTATGATCTTATACACCACTATCAGATCACCCTTCAGCCTCCTGCACTTCAAGAAATGAAGTCCAAATCTGCCCAAGCTCTGGCCTTCAAGCTCTGGCAAAATCCTAATTAATCTTCACTGCACTCTTTCCAGCTTAAAGCCATCCTTCCTATAGCAGGGTGACCAAATCTGAACACAATAGTCCAAATGCAGCTGCACCAATGCTTTTACAACTATAATATTACATCTCAACTTCCATACTCAATACCCTGACATTCAAAGGCAAATGTGCCAAAAACTTTCTTGATCACCCTAACTACCTCTGACGTACTTTTTAGGAACCACGTACCTGCACTCCTAGATCCTTCTGCTCACCCACTCTCTCCAGGGTCCTGCCCTGGTTTGACTTCCCGAAATACACTTTGCACTCATCTGCATTAAACTCCATTAACCAATCCCCAACCGACAAACCCAACTAAGCAAGAAACTGCTGTAATTAATGATAACCATCTTTGTTATCTATGATTTCACCCACTTTAGTGTCATCTCTAAACTTACTAATCATTCCTGGTACATCCTCATCCAAATTGTTGATATAAACTACATGCAGCAAGGGCCCAGCGACAATCCCGGAGGTACACCACTAATCACCATCTGAAAAGCAATGTTCCACCATCAACCTCTGCTTCCTTCCATGAAGCAAATTATCTATCTGGTTGACTAACTCTCCCTGGATGCCATGCGATCTAACCTTCCAGGGCTACTTACCAGGCAATACTTATCAAATGCCTTGCTTAAGTCCACATGGACAATGTCTGGAGGTTTAACTTCATCAATATTTTTGGTTACTTCAAAGAATTCCAATTAATAAGACACAATCTCCTACATGTAAAGCAATGTCGACTATCCCAAATTAGTAGGCAGGAACTGCAGATGCCGGTTTAAACCGAAGATAGACAAAATGCTGGAGCAACTCAGCGGGACAGGCAGCATCTCTGATGAGAAGGAATAGGTGATGTTTCGGGTCAAGACCCTTCTTCAGACAGATGAGGGTCTTGACCCGAAACGTCACCCATTCCTTTCTTCCCGAGATGCTGCCTGTCCCGCTGAGTTACTCCAGTATTTTGTGTCTATCCCCAATTAGGTCATCTATATAAATGCACATATATCTCATCCCTCCAAATCCTCTCCAGTAACTTGCCTACCATAGATGTTAAGCGTACTGGTCTGTTGTTCCCAGGCTTATCCTTGCAGCCCTTCTTAAATAAAGACACAACATTAGCCACTCATCCAGTACCTCGCCTGTATCTAATGACTATTCATATATATATCTCAGCCAATGATATATTCCCTAGCTTCCTAGTGTCCTCGTATACATCTGATAGGCACCAAGATTTATCTACCTTCACACACTTTGCGATGTTGAGCACCTCCTCAACCATAACACTGACTACCCTCAAGACATCTCCATTAACAATCTCCCAAGTTTTGCAGTCTTCATGTCTTTCTCCATGGAGAAAGACATGAAGACAGTGGAGAAAAACTAATTGAGGACATTGCCCATCTGTTGGGGCTCCACACAGAGATGACCGCTTATCTTTGAGGGGCCCTGGTCTCACTCTAGTTACCCTCATTAGATTTCCCTTAATATTACCAGCTGGTACTATCTCCTGCCTCCATTTTCGCCTTCCTTATTTCTTTCTTAAGTATGCTTCTCAGTTCATAAATCTCCTCCAGGAACACACTTGCACACTTTATCCCAGATACCTATATTTGTCCCATGCCTCCTTCATTTTCCAGACCAATGCTTCAATTTCTGTCATCATCCAAGATTCCTTACTCCCACCTACCTTGCTCTTCACTCTAATACAAATATGCATGCCCTGAACTCTTGACATCACACTTTTAAAAGCATTCCACTTTCCGGATGTTCTTTTGCCTGCAAACAACCTACTAAATCAAATTGAGGAAGTTGCCGTCTAATACCATCAAAGTTGGCCTTGCTCCAATTCAGAATTTTAACTTGGGCCCCACCCCGTCTTGATCCATAACTATTTTAAAGCTAATAGAACAGTGGTTGCTGGTCCCAAAACGCTCACCCATGGAGACAACAGTCACTTGCCCATCAAAATTTCCTAAGCTTTGCCCTCGCCCATGTAGGGCTCTCTACATATTGCCTGAGGAAACTTCCCTGAACACATTTGACAAATTCCAACCTGTCTAATCCCTTCTATCCAATCCAAGTCCCAATCTATACTGGCAAAATTAAAATCCTCTAAAATGACACTTATTTTAGTCTTGCAGCTCCCAGAGTATTTGGGGGTGTATTTGATTTGATTTGATTTATTTTATTGTCATTGTCTTCAATTAAGAGACAACAAAATTCTTATTCCCTTGCAGTCATACAAAAAATAAAATTAAATAAAACAAAAAAGCACAGAACACAGTAGTCCACAACACAAACATCCCCACAGCGGCACCAAAGTTCCCCACTGTGAGGGAGGAACCAAAGTCCAGTCAACCTCCTTGCTGATGTTCACCAATGTTCACCCATGATCGGGGCCTCCGAAGCACCCCATAGTCGCCGCCATGGGCAGCCTGATATTCAGGCGCTCTCGCCGGGAACAATGGAACCCTGACGTCGAACGGGAGAACATCCTCAGCGGCCTAGACCTCTGAATCGGCCACCTTCCACCTTAGTCCGTGGCTCCCAGTGTCCGCAGATTCGCTAGTACACTCCCAACAAGGTGATCATCCACTCTTTATTTCTCAGCTCCACCCAAAAAGCCCGACTGAACAAGCCATCAGTAATGTTGTCTTGGACTACTGGCAATGACACTCCCTTTAAACAATAGAGCAATACTTCCTCCTCATCTTTTATCCCCATCTCTATCTCTCCTGTATCCTGGAACATTCAGCTGCTAATCCTCCTTCGCCCAGATGATCCTGAGGTTGTCCAGCTGCAGCTCCCCAATAGGAAGCTGTACCTGGACACAATTCCCACCGGTGTACTCATCAGAGATACCAGCAGTTTCTCTGAAACCTCACACCCTGCAGGAAGAACATTGCACGATACTGCCTGCCATCTCTGCTGCAATGAAACCAGGAGGGGAAAAAAAAGTACTACATAAAGAAACAGCAGACTGTACCTTTATCACCTGTCACCCTCCTCAGCCTCCAATATGAAGCCTCGAGCCAAAGCCTCACACTGACTCCTCACACAGCACTTCTCCTCAGCAAGGCTTCTCTCCCAACAGGCCACTCTCCTACACTTTTCATTCCTTTTCTTGGCTGCTCAATTAGCCAATTTTGATCAAATCCAACAGCTTCCTTTTGAAGTCTCCCACTGCTGCTCCAACTCTGAAATAGACATGCAGGACAAGCAGGCAGCAAAGGCAAGTACCAAGGAAGGACATGTGGCAGTGATAATAGGTCTAGGTAAAACATGGTTAAAGAATAAGACAGCAGTGGGAATTATAAGGTGGTAGCAATGAGAAAATCTCACAGAATTCCCAGTGAGGAGAGGAACCTTTGCAAAAAGAGCAAGTTATGATACAGGTTGCAGTACCTTGATTGATTAAACTCAGAGTGAAAACGTGGGTTCCAGTGTCAATATCATCTTGAATATTTTGCCATCAACCAGTATACTATACATTCACTATAGGTGAACTTCTTTCCTTAAACTGATCCAATACAAATGAGAGCAGATAAATAACTATTTATCACATTACATAATAAATAAGTGTCATCCATGGTACCTCAGGCTAGAGTCTGACTTGAAACCAATAATATAGTCTATTTTACTGCCATGCTGCCTTTGTGGGACTTTCACATTATATGGAAAAATATTCACTGTGTACTTTAAAATATCTTCTGTGGCCACCTGTACTTCTCCACTGCTGCTGTTGAAAACAAGCCTTTGACTTTTAGTCCCACACAGCCTCACCTTAATTACAGTCTATTACCTGGAAGCAAAAAGAGAAAGGAAAACAAAACAGAAGGAGAAGAGACCTTGAAGGCCAAATGATGGTGACAAAGAGCAACAGGGATTATTACACAAAGTGACTACCAGCTCTACAATGGGTTCCTCTGAAAAATCTATAATAATCAAGCTGACGAGCACACAAAATATTATCTGGATATTCATACTTAAAACAATTTTCCCCTGAATCTCAGTCTGAAGAAGGGTCTCGACCCGAAACGTCACCTATTCCTTTTCTCCAGAGATGCTGTCTGGTCTGCTGAGTTACTGCATTTTTTTGTTTCTATCTTCGGTCTAAAACAATAACCAAGTGGCTAAACCTTTATCTCGACATTAGTAATGTTGCAGGATTGAAAATAACAAAGCACCAGCAGCTGCTTGGAAGATCTTTTGGGAATAACAAAATCAAAATCATTCTTTTGCAGTTTACATTTTTAAAGAAACAGCTTCCATGATTATTATGACATTCCTTACATGTATTTCACAGAACTTTTCACAAAACATATTGCATATATTTCAGTGTAAAATTTAAAAGACTTGATAAATAAGTTTTACATATTCACAGGATGCAATTTCCCTATCAGTGTGAAATAAAGTTACATAATTCATATGTATAAGCATAGATCAAACAAAACTAACATTCACTTGCTATGCTATATGTAATTCAGTTGGTAGCTTAAAGTGGTTCCAGGTTCACACCAATGTTAAACATGAGAAGTGTGAATCAGGGGTCAGTGTAAATGTCTATGAAGATCAGGGCAGCGAAACTACATTCTGATGGCAGTCTCGCTGCATTTAACATCAACCTTGGTTCGGGCCCCAACCCTAGATCCAGGCTATAAATGAAACATAGATATGACGCAAAACAACCGTGCACTTATGCTGCTATTATGGAGTTAATCAACTCAGACAGAATTTTCAAAGGGGACATTATTACTGCATCAAACAACAATGCAAATTAATTACATAAGGTCCTACATATCCCATCAAAAGTTTGAATACCCTTGGATAAAACTGCTGCTTGTTAGTGCTCTTCAAAAGTCCAAATCTTAAATCTCAACTGATATATTAGTCTCCAATACAGTATGTGTAGGAAGGAACTGTAGATGCTGGTTTAAACCAAAGATAGACACAAAAAGCTGGAGTAACAGCTCCAATACAGTAGGTCATTCATGTCAGAGGGTTTTTTTTAAGCTTCAGAGCCTATACGTGGCTTTTTCAGAAAGTTCAGGCATAAACTAATGGTAGTGTAATTCACTGAAGAGAGAAACTTAACTGTAACAGATTGACACATGTTTAAATCCAAACAGGAAACAATCTTGACTGTAACTGTGATGCACGAGCAAGCTAAAATAGTTAACAGCTGTATAAACAGTTTAAAGTCCCAAATGTGCACCAGCAAAAGACTGAGCAAGTAATAATAGCATCAGCTATCACTTTTTGTATGAAGACAAATATTTCCAGAGGAAGTATTTTAAAACAGAAACCAGTCTGCCCCTTTTGAAAATCCTATTGGGTTAAAAAATTTTAAAGAAATTAACATATTTACAAAAACAGAAGAAAATTCAACATATCTTGCAATATCTTTTCCATACTGTTTTCTGCTTGAGCACAGAAATATCTCTCCAATACAAGGAGCACTTATGGGGAAATGACAATCAACACAATCACGAATGGAAGCAAACAAAATAGGAAATTCAGTTAACTAACACTTTTATGAGCATCCTGCTCATGTTGGAGATTGACAGACTTTGGATAGTGGATTAACTGGCTTCGTTAAGGCTTGTTTGCAATGATTCCTAAATAACTCTACATGTGTGAATCTTCCCGTTAAACTAAAAAAAAAACAACAAATTAGAGGGAAATCAAAAATTCTATTTAAAAAGTTTTCACCTGAAACGTGAACCTTTTTTCTATCATGTATTGACTTGACTGACAATTCCCAATTTTCTTTTAATCCAAATTTTCACAATTTATGGTCTCCTTCCTTTTTACCCCAGTAAAACATCTTTGCATCATTTAGAGATTTGTAAACCCCTCATACAATAAAAAATGGCTGACTGTCAGGTTGGCATTTGTTCTGAATCTGCATTTGTAAGTGTGCATTTGCAATTCCATACTTAGCAGCCCCTTTGTTGTCTGGGTGATGCTCAGCAACCCGATGAAATGCAAATCACAACATCACCATAAGTATACATTGAACTGCATTGCAACGTAAACTGAGAGTACACATTAGCAGAAGGCATGTCTTTCCAAAATTAGTAGTTGACTGGAGGTAAAGTAAAGGCCTCAATAGTGATATCAGCATTTACAAAATTATGATTTATATTTCGATAAAGCAGTCCCGTGAACCTGAGTGCAGAAGGAAAATCATAATAGAAGTATTTGCTGGCAAATAGGGTGAAATACAAAGAGATAAAATAAATTGAATGGTTGTTTTTGATGCAGCATGTGTTACTACATTAATCATGTCATCCAAACAAAACAAGATTGCTTACAGAAGGATCTTGAGGTCCAAACTCTTAACTCCCTGAAACGGGCAACACAACAAGACAGTGGTAAAGATCATGATCATAAATGATAGGAGGAATTAGGCCATTCAGCCCATCAAGTCTACTCCACCATTCAATCATGGCTGATCTATCTCGCCCTCCTAACCCCATTCACCTGCCATCTCTCCATAACCTCTGACACCCGTACTAATCAAGAATCTATCTATCTGCCTTAAATATATCCACTAACTTGGCCTCCACAAAAAAATGATTCTATTGTCACTAACTTTATTAGTACTACTAAACCCATAGAATACACAAAAGACATTTGTGCAAATCCAAGAAAATGGAGGATTAGCTCTACCTAATTTTCTGTTTTTGCTATTGGGCAACTAATATTAAAAATATAACTTTCTGGTTGGACGATACATGTCAAAATGTAAATTGGTTAAAAATGGAGAAGGAAGATTGTTTGCCTTTCTGTACAGGCTCGATCCTCCTATCTCCAACACATTTGAATAAGTCAACGTATGAGCAAAATCCAATAATACATAGTACTATCCGTATCTGGTAACAGCTGAAATTCAGTCTTAAATTGAGAAACACGTCTCACCTTCTTCCTATTGCAAACAATCCCTTGTTTAAACCGTCTACTTTAGATATGGCGTTTGTTCAATGGAAGAATCTGGGAATTAATACAGTGGGAGATCTCTATTAGAAGGGGACTCTCTTCTTTTCAAGAACTACAGGAGAAATATGACTTGAATGCCAATAATTTTTTTAGATACCTTCAAATCCGAGATTATGTGAAAACATATGCACAAGACTGTCCTCTTGTGGGTCCAGATATATTCAACGATTATTTATAACACTTCTAAATATTGATACCCCACCTTCTGAGATTTATAGGCGAGCATGGAAGGATGAGCTGGGTTTACCCATTTGGAAAGCTATATGCGAGGAAAGCCTACTATACATACATTACTGTTCTTTAAATGCCAGGTATTGCCTGATACAATTCAAAGTATTGCATAGGTTATCCTACTCAAAGACCAAATTGAACAAGATCTTCCCAACTGTCACCCCTCTCTGTGATAAATGTCATTTTCAATAAGCCACCCTAACCCATTCTTTTGTATCTTGTATAAAAATACAAAACTTCTGGACGGGAATATTCAATACCATTTCTAAAATACTCAAAATTCAATTGGAGTCAGATTTAAAATTAATAATATTAGGAATGTCAGAGGGCTGCCCTAAGTTAACGATATTCCAAAGACGCTTCTTTGACTACCGATTAATAACTGCGAAAAAACTTATACTTAAATTCTGGAAAAAGTTAACAGTTCCCACAGTGAAGATGTGGATCACAGAAATGACCGAAACACTACAATTAGAAAAAATAAGGCTCGTTTTGTTTGACAAATCAGATCAATTTTCCAAAATATGGTCTCCTGTCATCGAATTTTTTCAACAAAATGGTTGAACACAAATTCAAAACCGACGCTAGGGTCGGGTGAGTAGGGAAGGGTAGTGGGATATATCTCTGTTTTTTTTTTTCACCTCTCTTTTTCTGAGGGGTTTTTCTTCGTTCTTTTACATTTCTTTTTCGAAATTCTTTCTTTTCTTTTTCCTTTCTTCTTCCTTTCCCTTCTTTTTTCCTATTTACATATTAGTTTATAAAATGTTAAAATTGAAGGTGTACGAAAATTGTATGATTATTATGTCGATTACTTTCCCTTTTCACAATTGCTTCTAATAAAATTAATATATATTTTTTTAAACTTGGCCTCCACAGCATCCGAGGCAAAGAATTCCACAGATTCACCACCCATAAAGGAGGCATATAGTGGCACAGGGGTAGAGTTACAGCTTTACAGCGCTTGCAGCGCCTTAGACCCGGGTTCGATCCCGACTACTGGTGCTCTCTGTATGGAGATTGTACATTCTCCCTGTGACTGCGTGGGGTTTCTCCGAGATCTTTGGTTACCTCCCACTCTCCAAAGACATACAGGCTAGTAGGTTAATTGGCTTGGTATAATTGTAAATTGTCCCTGGTGTGTGTAGGGTAGTGTTAATTTACGGGGATCGCTGGTCGGCGTGGATTCGGTGGGCCGAAGGGCCTATTTCCGCGCTGTATCTCTAAAACTAAAACTGAAGTTTGCCTTCATTGGTGGAGGCATTGAGTAGAGTAAGGAAATTACATTGCAGCCTTATATAACTGGTTAAGCTGAATTTGGATTGTGTGCAGTGAGCGCAGAGATGAGGCTTTTTTTTTTACACAATGAGCGGTGGGTGCTTGGAATGTGCTGCCATGAGTGGTGATGCTGGACGCAGATATGGCAGTGGCATTTAAGAGGCCTTTAGACTGGCAATTGGAGGAATATAGATCGCATGCAGGCAGAGGAGATTGGTTTAGCATCAAGGTCAGCATTATGGACCAAAGGCCTGTTTCTATGCTGAACAATTCCATGATTATGTTCTTATTTTCAGTGAATATAGTTAATTGTAGAATACAAAACACTTTAAAATGAATGTCCAACTAGATCCTACTGGTCACCCACTGGCTGTACACTCACACCCTACACCTGACATTTCAACCACTTAAAAGGAAACTGATATTTTGCTTTCTTCTAAGGAGCTATAAAAACAAAGTTTCCATACAAAAGGTAATTTACTGGATAAACAGACATTCAAGATAACCCAGGACTCTTCTGTAACATTAAAATCATTCACAGTGATCATTTTAATCAAACAAAAGTATTAAGCATCATGTCTGGAAAGAAACATGAAGATATGCATCTAGCAGCCTGTACTTAATGAGTTGGCACCGCACTGAATGAGCTCCAGTTCACATGAACAAAGTTACCATGAATAATGTGTGCATTCATCAGCCAACCATAATGAGCTAAACCCATTTCATTGTTTAGTTAGACAACCAATTTACAATAAGACTTGAAAAAGTATGCAAACTGCACTGTTATTATTATTTTTTAAATAGATCTATTTGTAGCCTATATGTCAAATGAAACCAACAATTTCCACAATCAATATATGTACTGGTTGGAGTGGATAAATTGATTGCAAAGGAAGTGCAACAATAATTAAAGTATTTAGCTGAACTCTCTTGTTTAAGCGTGTAGGAAAGAACTGCAGATGCTGGTTTAAATCGAAGGTAGACACAAAATGTTGGAGTAACTCAGCGGGACAGGCAGCATCTCTGGAGAGAAGGAATGGGTGACATTTCGAGTTGAGGTTGGGCAGGGCGAGTGAAGAATGATGTTCTAAACATCATCCATTCCTTCTCTCTCCTGTTTAAGCAATGTATTTGAACTAAATCTACTCCAACTGCACTGTTCACAAGTACTTTCCATTATTTTAGTTTTGAGGATGACATTTTTCAACATTTCTCCTTCGTGTGCCTTCTGTTTCCCCAAACTACAACAAATGACATACACAACACCAGACAGAAAAACCTACAACCTTGAAACAGGACATTCATGGTTGCCATTACCATTGTGTAATGTGGTGTGATATATGTATCTAACAGACCTCATTGCAGCTGATGGTGGAGAAGTCAAGTTTTAAAGATACTACAGGTCAACTTCATGTGAAGGGGACACAGTGAAACATCGGAAAGTACAAGTAAAAAAAATACACTTTCACATTTTCCTTCCAAAAGCAATTTTCATCACGATGAATGGTACACAATTTGATTAATGGCCTGTGATGTGAACAGCTAGATTATATTTCCTTTGGACTTCAAAGCCTACAATCACTTCAAAATAGTATAATATCAGAGTGGAACTATTTTAGGCTGCATCCTAAACCCGATTACTAAATTAAAAGCTTTCTGGTCCAGTGGGAAGAAGTTTTAATTGAAGTGTCAAATGTTACTTGAAGACAGGAAGGATCAGGTCTAAATTAACCTGACACCGAGCTACCAGGGGAGCAAAGAGTAGAAAAAGAACAGAGCTTTCTTTAAGGCAAAAAAGGATGTGTATACAAGAGTTACTTGTATTTCAATAAAATTTAAAATATAGCTTTTCAAACAACATAAAACATAGAAAAATGAAAATGATGGTAAGCCCACCCAAGGTGAAAAAGTCACACTTTTCGTTGAGAATAAATTTACGGATTGGCTTTGATATTAAGCAGGAAAAGTGACAGGATCTGAAATAATTAACAAAACTGAGAAAAATCAATGACTGAAATTCCAATGCAGCTAACCAAAGGGTTCCCCAAAGTACCACAGAGACCCTCCAGGCATGTTAACTTGTTCCACACTTCTGCTTCTGAGCATTCCAATGCGGAAGACAGAGACATCTGACCTCCCCATGTCACAGGGCTGACCAAAACCCAGGACAGGGCACAAACGTGCTCAGCTGATGGAATCAATGCCAAGTGCATGAGCGGTGAGCCTGGGATGCTTGGTGAAAAGCGTGTGACCCATTCATTTGAAAGGCTTTACAGCCCTTCATTACGCAGATAGGCACAGGCAAGTGCTAAACTTTGCGTTTTATTTAATTCCTAGTAGCTTAAGTTAAATTATTCTTTAAAAATAGTTTAATTCATTTAAAACTTAATAAAGATCTTTTCAATTGTTTGTAAATTTCCCTTAAGCTTCTAAAAGTAGCTCAAAGGCTATTGAAGGGTAGGTAACAAGCTCCCAGGGTATTCCAGGCCAGGAGGAGGTTGGGGTGTGTGGGGGGGGGGGGGGGGGGGGGGGGGGGAAGAGAGGGTTTGGATTTCACCATCGGAGGACTAGTTATCTTGTGGTTTGTCCGCCATGATCAAGACTCAAATGGAAGCACCCAGCTACAAATTGTATGTGTAGCTTTGTGAACTGTGGAGGGGGTGAGGGCATGCACAAACAGCAGGGTGATCTGACCCATTGTGCCCAGAAAGGCAGAGCAATAAATAAGAAATCTTTGCCATTCGATTGAGCAGTGGTATTGTAATAATTTTGTTTAACAAAAATAAATGAAGTAATCATTAGCCAAGTTGGCTTAACATTCATTTGGGTTTTATTTTTTTAATTTATTTGTTTGGACGATGGAGGTAATTTAGGAACGTATGGGATAATCTTGAACTTGGATATACCAGTGGCAAGAGGGTTGGCTGAATGTCACACTTTTAAAGTTAAAGGAAATATAGATTACGTTTTTTTTTTTAAATGTTTCTTAAATGCTATTCAGCAAGCCACAAACTATGGTTTACGATACGATATAACTTTAGTTATCCCAGGAGGGAAATTAATTTGCCGACAGTCATAGAAACACAAAATACATGATACACGAAAATAAAGTGAAGAGTGGGGAGGCTTTGGGGATGTGCAAAGATTGAGGTGGTTTGGGGGGGGGGGGGGGGGCAGTCTCAGTCTACCACATGACAGAAGGGGAGGGGTTGCACAGTTTAATAGCCACAGGTAGGAAGGATCTCCTGTGGTGTTCTGTCCTGCATCTTGGTGGAACCAGTCTGTTGCTGAAGTTTCTCCTCAGGTTAGTTTGTGAAACCAGTGTGTCATGGAGGGGGCGAGTTTAAAATATTTATGTAATCTGCAGAAGAGAAAATGTTGCAAATGTATGTCATTCATAATAAATATGCATTCCATAAATAAACAAAATGATGGATTCAAGAGTACTTTTCTCTGAAACCACAAAATCACTTCACTCAGAGATCTCGACCACTGAGGTTGACAGGAGGGGAATTCATTAGACTCAGTTTCTCCTTTCAATTTACACAACCCAATTTCTAAAAAAGTTTTTATTAAGTAGTTATTAATCAGCTAAAATTATTTATACAATAACTATTTGGAGCAGCATCACAGCAGTGGTTCAAATAGGTGCACTCTCACTAGCTGTCCGTGAAAAGCAAGGAATAATTGCAGTCGCGTCAATGTAGGTCACATCAAGGACAAATAACAACTCCAGCTAACGCAACAAAAGCTCAATAGCATTTTATGTTTCACAGAGACTAATATGAAATGCAAGGCAAAGAGCACACTTTAAAGGATATGGCAATATCCGAGTCATACTTGAATGTAGTGTGCAATATTTTGCATTACACTGCAGGGATTAATACATCAAGAGGCTCACTGGTAATCCCCAATATGTGCATTCACCTGTCCTGTATCTATCATGATCAAAATGCTATTCAAAAATGCCATAATCCTACATGGCAATGACTTGCATGCCAGCACCCATAAAACAACAAAAACACTGATTCTCTGCTAAGCTATTTACCCAGCTCGCCTGCCTATCAAACCCGAGAAAGTGAAATATGGTAAAAGGTCACTGAAATTAAACTAACTAATTTAACTAAACATAATTAGGTCAAAAGCACATGATCATCTACCCCTCTGTTCCTCACAGAAATTCCTTTCCAATCAAATGACCACGAGGAATCTCTCCGACGTCTACAGATGCACTATAGAAAGTAAACACAGGATGCATCTCAGCCTGCTAATGGCAACTACTCAACTTTCAGAGAGTGATGAATACAACCCAGTCTATCACTGGCTCGTCATGTCCTTCCACCCAGGCAATTTCCTCTCCTCGTCCTTTTGGGTGAAGATACAGGAGCTTGAAAGTACAGATGTCAACATTCAAGAACAGCTTCTTCTCCGCTGCTAGCCAGCGCCTGAACTCTTCATATCTTTCATAATCCTTTCCTAGGGGTGTCTAGGAAAGGATTATGCCTATCACATGCCTATCAACATGCCACATTCTGAACTTGACCTCATTGGGTTATTTTGTTAATCTACTTTAATGATCTTTACACTAATTCAGATAGAACCACAATCTTGCATCATTCTGCTCTTCTGAACTTGTTGCTGTACTTATTGTATTTATCATTATTCAGGGCTCTCGCTTAACTCTTTTACCCTGTTGCCAACCGGGCAACCTTGGCAGTTTTTTAGGTTGCCAAATGACAGTTTAGGTGGTCATTTAAGATGGCTTGCATGACGCGTGCTCGGAAGAAGTGCGTGGTTACCAATCAGAATTATGCCCAATGAAGCATTCACATATTATTTCTGCTTCAAATAAAGTCACAAACTAACATATTTACCAATCAAGACATGATATATACCACAATGACATGCAGCAAAATTATAATACAGTATCTCAACTCTTTTTACACGTTGCAATTAATGCAATTTTTATTATTTCTTTCCACTTCCAAAGGAAAATGTGGTTGGACTATTCAGCATATGATCAACCCGTGTCAATAAATCCTGGATCTTGATAACATATATGCTTAACCATGCACACTACAGATAGATGCAAGCATGTTTTCTGTGAAGGACCGGAAAGTTATCATGACATGGCCATAGCATGGGTCGTTATTGCTATTGGTAAAGAAACACTCTCGCTTCCCACATAATTTATCCACAACAAAATATACAGGTTGCAAGGAATTTTCTAACGGCATTTTATGATAATAGCTGTTAAAACTGACTATACCCATCTGACAGGTTAGACATTACACTAACTAACAAGAGATGGCAAAGGACATAAATGCAGCAAATTTATTTTGGTAATATATTTAAAGGTGTCAAGACGTCACATTACCGGACATTCAGATTAGATGTGTATGTTGTGAACAGTAATGAAGATACCTAGTTTGTACGCAACAATTTTTTTTTAAATTGTTGATAAACGCTGTTTCCATCATTCCCACTTCAGAATTAACATTAAAATTTCAACTAAAATATCTCCTGACCAAATTTGTGATGTATATGACTGACTGTAGAAGTAAAACCTGGATAAATCCAACGTATAGTTCTTAATGTTGCTCATTAAATAACTACAGTACTGATACTCCATATTAAGAGTATTAATTTGCTGTTAAAATGAATTCTGTAATAACATGTCAACAGTAGCAGTGACAATTGAACACTGTGTTAATGGTTCTCGTGTACACAATATAATTAATCCATCTTAATGGATTAAAACAGATAATAACATTGGGAATTAAAACATATTTGATTGCATTCCGTTATCAAACATAGTCCACGTTAGCTCTTAAGACATTCCAGCACAATAGGGTCGGGAGGAGGATGCGAATCACTGCAGGATAGATAGATGGTGG
Organism: Raja brachyura; assembly: GCA_963514005.1. Next base: position 102,589,188 of record OY740781.1, on the reverse strand, counting down.
TCGGGGGGGGCAATCGGTGCGGATGGATTGCGGCAGGGGAATTAGTTGGTTGGAGTAGGTAAAATTGCGAGGGGAGAGCGCGGGCATGACGGGCATGGGTTAAATGGGGGGGTTGGGGGATCTGTGCTGGATGGATGGGGAGAGCAGTGCAGGATGAAGGGAGGAGCAGTGCAGGATGGATGGGAAGGGGGCTCAGTACAGGATTAACTGCGGGACCGGTGTAGGATGGATGAATGGTGGGGGGGGGGGGGGGGGGGGGTGGCGGGAGAATCAATACGAGGTGGATAGGGAGATCAGTGCAGGATGATTAGATGGGGAGGCGGGGAGAGTAGATGAGGAGGGGAGCACAGGGGATGTCAGTGAGGACGGAGTGGCAGCAGCGGCCGTTATCAGGGTGGGCGGGAGGAGGAGGAGGAGGAGATGGAGCAGCCGCTGCTGCGCGGGGCCTGTCATTCGCTCCAACCCTCCCTCACGCCACACTTAGTATCTTTCCCACGCAATACAGCCGTCGCCAACACAAAACGTAATGTTGCTTTTCTCCAGAGATGCTGCCTGACCCGCTGAGTTACTCCAGTTTTTTGTGTCTATCCATCCTATCTTCTTATTTCTACCCTCACTAGGACATGGCACAGGGAGTAATCCAGAGATTACTTCCCTCAAGGTCCTGTGTTTTAACCTGCCACTCTGCAGCTCAAATCCCTTTCCGACCTATGTCATTTGGGTCAATGTGCACAATAACTTCCGGCTGCTTGCCCAACCTCACTCGGAGATATCCTGAACCCTGGCACCAAGAAGCAAGACACTATCCTGGGTCTCATCACATAATCTCTTTTCAGTCCCTTAATTGATGAGTAATGAGTCTGCTATCACAAATCTTCAGTCTACCCAGGGATGGGGACACAGTCCTGACTGACTGCAGCTCCCCTGCACTCGCTGTCCACTCCCTTTCCTGGTGGTCAGCCATCTACCTTCTGCCTGCCCCTCAGGTGTGACCACTTCACTAAGACACTCTCATTCTTCCAGATGATCCTGAGATTGTCCAGCTGTAGCTGCAGTTCCTTCATGCGGTCAGTTAGGAGCTGCAGCTGGATACACTTCCCATAGGTGGAGTCCTCAGGGGCACTGAAGACTCAGTTTCCAGGACTTCCCACATCCTGCAGGAGGACAATACCACTGCCATGACTAACATACCACCAGCACCAAGACTAAAAGTGAAACTGGTGATACCCACTGCTCAGCCTCCTGGCCAAAACCTCTCAACCCAAAGCCTCAATGCGTACCCTCAAACACAGCACTTCACCTTTCCCGAAATGGCGTTCTCAAATGGCAGCTCTGCTAGTGCCTGCCTTCCTTTAATGCGCCACTAGGAACAGTTATTTACAGTTGATTGTTTAAAAAATCTCTCACTTGCTCACAAGCAGCTGAAATTGACCTAGTCTCATGCGTATGGTTCATTGTTTTAATTTCCATCATTGGAGAGATAAGAATGAGACATCAACAATATAACTTCAGGGAGGTTAAGAGAAACAAACTATAGAAGTATAAAAAAATTCCACAATAATGAATGGAGTCAGACAGGATTTAATTTAATTGAAAAGTAAATAAACCTTTTGGCAAAGGAGAACAGGTGGGTATGAGGAAAGATCAGGCCAGTGGATATCATTCTAGTCTGATCTAGCAACAAGCAGGCACAGACACGACAGTGTGTGTGTGTGCTTCTCCTCTCTACAGCTTCTTTGTCTCTATCCCTTATATATGGCTAGGTGCAGCACTCCAAGAATGGCTCTTAGAGAAAACATATGATACGTTCAATGATTAACTTGATAAGACTTGGTTGATAGGAACAATGAGACAAAGGAAAGAGAAGGAAGGGGAATGAGAAAGTATAAAAAATAATGAGCAAGAAAGAGCAAAGGACATATAGGCTGACTTCTGTTTGTACTGTAGCCTTTTTAATCTCAAGTTATCAAAAATACTTTACCGTAAATTAAGTACTATTGAAATGTCGTCATTGTTATAATATCAGTAATGTAACTTAAAACTAGGGTGATCTTTTAACCAATGATCAACACAAAAAGTGCTGGAGGATCTCAACGGGTGAGGCAGCATCTGAGGATGGGATGGACAAATAACATTTGAGGTTGCGACTCTTCTTCAGTCTAATGGAGTAGAAAACTGGGAAAAACAGGTGAAAAGTTAAAAGGGTGTCAGATAAGAATGAGGAAGGAAATGTAAAACAACAGGATGGGATATGGATGCAAGGGGACTAGGACAGGGGGACCGCAGATAAAAGAGAAGCAGGCAACTCAGTCATGGGACATGAATGCACAATGGAGGAGTGGAGAGGAGCAGAGTGGTCAGGGGAAAATGGAGAATTGTGTGCACTTGTGGTGAGGGTGGGCCTAGAAAGAGATGGGGAGAGATATTACTTGAAACTGGAGAATTCAATGTTCATACCATTGATTTTGTAGACTACCCGAATGGAATACGTGCTAATCATCAAGTTTGCATGTGGCCTCACTTAGGCAATGAACAGAAAAGTTAGTGATGGAATAGGAAGGGCAGCTGGCAACTTGGTGATCCAGCAAGCCTTGACAGACAGACCTGAAACGTTTGATGAAACGGTCACCTAGTCTACACTTGGTCACACCAATATAAAGGAGGCCACACCAGGAGTAAATGCAGTAGTTGAGATTTGAAGAGGTGTACCTGGAATGTCCGCTGGGTTCCCTGGACAGAGAGGAGGTGTAGGGACAGGTGTTACATCTACTGTGATTGCAGGGGAAGTACCTGGAGAGGGGGTGGGGAGGGACGAGTGAACTGGAAATTGTAAATTACTAGATATTCATTTAGTTGAAAGAAGATCAGTCATTTTAACCAATTACATCTGGTTAAGCCTTCAAATTTAAAAATAGTCACACTTACTTCAATGCAACTAAATGCAATCTGATTGTTGATCCAATTGAGGGTGTTTGATGCCAAAGTTACAAAGCAGATTCAAAAATAGATACATGATTAAACTTTCCACTGTGATATTCTTTTACCCAAATAAACAGTTATTTGTAATTTTAACTAGACCCTTAAAATATCTATTTTTGCTTCCCTTCTATTAATCTAAATTGAACCTTTGAAGTGGAATAGTAAACATTGAAAACTATGAATATTTAAAGCACCTCCAAATATTTAGTTGTCATAATTAACAGTGAACACACTTTCAAATGGGCAGAATAAATCAGTCTTCTATTGTGTATAATTTGCAGCAGATACATACACAATTTACAAGTCAACTTTGCAATATTACCACACAACCTATTCTTTCAGTATAACTTCAACCTTATACTTAGCATTGTCTTTATTCGTCTTCATCAATGTTTAAATCTAAATTCCTCTAATATCTTTATCTGCAGACCGTTTCTTCCCACAGATGGTTATCATCTGTTAACAATATCCTCAAAACAGTCATTAATAACACAGAACAGTAACCACAGATTGTGATTCCATTCACCACCACTGAACCGGAACAGTTCCCAATGACTAATCACACCTTTCTATTGTCTGGCAACCTCTTCCTTGCCTTTAAGTTTGACATGAAAGATAATGTCAATGATTTCTGAAAGTTAACACATCAAAAACGCAGTTTTCACAAGATGATAGGAAATGGAAATATTTTCATGCATGCTATATTCAGTCTTTACAATATCTTGTATTTGAATGAACTCTTCAGCCTAATGAGTTCAACATACTGCACAGATGTTAATGCAAATGAACATGAAAGCAGTTTGTTAAACTGAGCGACTTGGGTGGTGTGATATTATCCTATAATTGGACGATAACATAATATTTAACATTACAAATAAATAAAATCACAAATTCAAATATAAGAGTTGCAAAAGATTCAAATTAAATTGGCATTTTCTCATTGTGTACATTGCAAACCAATGAAGCACTCGGGTTGCTATTTTATATGGAACTGAATATTTGTCTGTCAACTAAAATCAAAGCCATTCACATGGTGGGAAAATGCACACTCAACATGCAGAAATCAGATCTTTGTAGGTGAATATACAATAATATATAATAGTTAATAGGGCCAGAATATTTAATTGGTAGTACACGAGAAAAAGCATGTATACTTTTGCTCCAAATCTTCCTGTGCCACGAAAAATGTCTCAATTGTAAGCAAAGCAGACTTCCTCGTACCTATGGAGCATTGCCTAAATGGCTGTTTTATTCCAGAAGGTAGACACAAAATGCTGGAGTAACTCAGCGGGACAGGCAGCATCTCTGGAGAGAAGGAATGGGTGACTTTTCAGAATGAGAGCCTTCTTCAGACTGAAGAATTCCAGAAGTTACAACACCACTGGTTCTCATTTGGTCTGATGTTGGTGACAATTCTTCCCATCCACGGGTCAAACGACACAACATAAACATCTCAATTTCAGTTTAGTTTATTGTCATGTGTACCGAGGTACAGTGAGAAGCTTTTGTTGCATACTAACCAGTCAGCAGAAAGATAATACATGATTATAATCAATCCATTTACAGAATTACGTTTAGTGCAAGGTAAAGTCAGCAAGTCCAATCAAGGATAGTCCAAGGGTCACCAAAGAGGTAGATACTAGTTCAACTGCCGGATAACAGCTGGGAAGAAACTGTCCCTGAATTTGTTGGTGTGCATTTCCACACTTCTAAACCTTTTGCCTGATGGGAGACGGAGTGGCCAGGATGCAATTTGTCCTTGCTTCTGTTTTACATATGGTACAACAAACACTGTACAATTTGCTTCATAAAATTTCAGATGAAATAGATATTTGGAGAAGGACGCAAGGGTCCCTGTCACAGTTCATCCCGAACAGTTCTGTAACAGAGGACTCTGATTTAAAGACAGTTCCCAGGGAGATTGCTGCTGGGACACCATTAACTTCGTGAAAGATGCTCTTTGGTCTGCCCGAAACCTGTTGGTCATCTCGCACAGTGAGATGTCCATCAGGGAATGTTGCGGAGTTGCACATTCCACACAGTAGAAGTACCCAACAGACTTGGTACAGCCAATACAAAGGCTCTGTGGGACTAGTGTCCTTCCACGGCAGGACGTTGAGGGCTAGAGTCACGTGGGAACGCCCCTCAAACAAGGAGAGGAATATCACTCCAGAGATCAGCAAGGGTTTTTTTCCCTTTAAACATAAGTGCAAACACCGCTGAGTATGGAACTATTGAGTGTATAGACGGAGAATGTATGAAAAGTTTTCATAGTTTTGTACATATTTTTTCTTCTGAATGAAGGCTATTTTTTATATAAACATTAGGCAAAACAGGAAAAGGTTTGCTTTTGTTTCATTGCAGAAAGGTCAGCTGTCTCAGGAACAGCCAGAAATGAGGCAGATGATCCAATAAGGGCCAAGGATGAGGCCAGAGTGCCCCAAAACATGACTGCCTGTGGCCATCGCAAACAAAAGGACTGATACTGAGCGTTCTCCAATATTGTAATACAAGTAGAGAACTGGTTCCAGACCTCTCCACTAGACCAGAACGGTCAACTGTCTATTCCCCTCCGCAGATGCTACCTGGCCCATCGGGTTCCTTCCTTCCAGTTGCTCAACTTTTATTTTGTTACAAATTCCAGTATTTGCACTCTCACTTATAAAGTAAACGCATCAGTTACTAGAATATAGTCAACCATTACGCACATTTATAATGCCGCATTCTATGCCCCCCCCCCCCCAAATTAATGACGGACAAATTCCAGGAATCAAATGAACCCCCCCTCTAAACAAGATAGAACTGCAGCTCCCACGTCAAGCTGGGAAACCACCACTCGGACCCCTGCAGACTTTCTCCATTTACCTATGGAACATTACCTAAATGGCCGTTTTATTCCAGAAAGTAGACACAAAATACTGGAGTAACTCAGCTGGACAGGCAGCATCTCTGGAGAGAAGGAATGGCGGACTTTTCAGGTTGAGACCCTTCTTCAGATTGAAGAATTCCGGAAGTGCTCGAGGTTTGGTGCACACGCCGCTCACAGAAATGCCTGCTGCCAGCATCCCTGGGGGATATTTAGTCATCCGGAGGTGGAAGCCAAAGCTTATGCCCGTCCCACTTAGGAAACCTGAACGGAAACCTCTGGAGACTTTGCGCCCCACCCAAGGTTTCCGTGTGGTTCCTGTAGGTTTTTGTCACATTCCCGGAGGTTTTTTCAATTTTTTCAAATAATCGCCAGAACATAGAAGAAGCGGAAACCACTTTTGACCATTAGGGAGACTAAGTGGGACAGGGGCATTTGAGGCATGTTGAGAACTCTTACTGTTCAATGCTAATGCCTGCCTCTTGCATCTGATACATGCTGTACAGTCAACACTTCAAATAAACAGATAGACATTTCATTGGCCCAAATTTCTAAATCTTGAAAGAGTGGACTGGTGTCTAATAGAATGCCTCATTGCAAACATCCAATCTCTAATCTTTTCCTTAGGCTTTTCCAGACTGCAGATAACATATTTGCCTGCATCTTTATAAACATTCATTACAACTTAAGGAATGGGACTATACCCAGTTTTGTAAATGCCTTCAAAATTATTATGCCAGAGAAAAGTAAAATCCCCAGATCTCTATGGTAATTGGTCAAACCAGAATATCTCTTGATATTCCAGACCATAATTATTTGTAAACAATCCATTATCTATCTAACTTTGTATCATAAAATATCTCAACAACCCATGATTAAGCACTGAAATTGCAACATTTCAGACTAGCTCAAATAACTTTATTTTGTGAAGCCATGAAAATTCACATCCGACCTCTAATAAATAACTTGTTGGACATTGGATCTCTAAACTCTGTATTACACCACTGCTGCCATCCTTGCTCAATCATCTCTACAATATGCAAGTGAGGAACTTTGTTTCTCTGATGCGTTTCAGACTCACATTTGCAGAGTGGGAGGTCATAAATTGCATCCTCGTATAAAGCAGTTTGTCAAATATTTTGTGACATGTAATTCCAGTTATTGGTTATTCTTTGCTTGATCAGATTCTCATGCTCAGACACTTAAAGGATATGCTGCTGGGGGGAATGAGTTTAGATGTCCCCAAGTGGCCTGTAATATATCTTGTTTTTATATTTACAAATATAAGACTGGTGATATATTGTGATGAATCCAAGATGGCACACCTAAATTCTATTTGAGAGCCGAGCCACAAATGTTTTTCAGGTGAATGGACTGATTTTATTGTGTTTTTCTTTCTAATTACCTGCTAGCAGCTTGCTGTGTTATTTCTGTATGAAAAATCCTCTCTATCATTTTCAGGCCATATCACTGCACCATGTTGAGTATTGTTGACTTAAGCATGTAAATCTAGAGTTATTAAAGCATTGTCGGATTTAGTCAAGTAGAACAATCATTGTACAATTAAAATCAAGAAGGAAAATTAATTCATTATCATTTCAGAAAAGCCTTCCTATCACATATTATTCAAAACGTATTTTAAATATTCTAGGTTGCATTCATTATACACATATAATATTGCTGCAAAACAATTTTAGCTTCTTATCAATGATGAATGTATACTGAATACAAGTCTGAAGAAGCGTCTCAACCCAAAATATCACCCATTCCTTCTCTCCAGAGATGCTGCCCATCCTGCTGTTACTCCATCTTGATGTGTCTATCTTTGGCTTAAACCAGTATCTGCAGTTTCTTCTTACACATAAATATATGCTAAATTGAGCCAGATGTGAAAATGACGACACAAATCCACTTATGTAAGCAGTTACAGTAGTCAAAACTTCACTCCAATGTTGTTGCCCACTGTCCACAGATATTGTACTTAAAAAGTCAAAGTCTGCAACAAATAATTCTCCAAAGCAATTAGCTAGTCATTAATCTGCAGGAATAACGGATTGTTTAGTAATATGAAGGTGTTTGGGAACTGTAACCTAGGAAAAAAATATTCTATATTTGCAGGCACGGCATTCCACCCAAAACCCCCAAAATGATTTTACATTGTTGATCTGATATAATTTATAATTACATGATGGTGAATGGACTATTCAATGATCAGGCAATCATAGAAATGAACGATTGGATTGTTACAATGTAGGAGGGCTGTCATTCACTCTATCGAATCTATGTCAACCTTTAGTAGTGCAATCTCATCAATTGTATTCCCCCATAACATAGCAAATTATTTTCTCCAGAGCCTAGCTAATTTCATTTTTATGCATTGGTTGATTAGGCATTCGTCACCCTCGCAGGAGAAGCGGCGAGTGGGTTTCTAATGTGCCGTGGCTGAATATATTTAAAAATAAACTATGGCAAATCGTACTATTCTCGGTAACAGCGTTTCATGATCTTGATTGATTTTATTCATTAGATTTTGCTCAATTGAGGACGACTGAATGGCTCTTTTTAAAACCATGATTGTATAGAGCAGTTTTCCCAAACATCGTCAACTCATTTAGGTACACTTGATTTAAGAATCGAGTGGTTAATTGGCCTTTCTAATGGCAATGGAACAACTGAATGCTTACTTTATCATTTATACTAACATGTTTTGGGGGAAAATTGTGAACAATTTGAGTGCAACAAACTTCCACAAGCACCATGCCACACTGCCATGATGATCAGAATATCTGTGTTTAAAGTGCGAGTTTGGAAATTCACTCTGAAAATGATAACAGGGATAGATTCCACATCCATGAAAATCCTCGTGGTCATCACGGATGTGAGATCTTTCACAGCGACCTGAGAGGTGGAAGAGGCTCCGTTCAATGTCTCGTCAGCTCTTGCTCACCGAAGTGTCACCTTAGATGCCTATGCTCTATTCTGTTTAGAGGATACTGAGTTTTTTTTACTAACTTTACGTCGATGAGGTACATCGCCTCTCGAGTTTCATTCAATTTTTCGACTATGTTGATGTATTGCTCTAGTTTGTGTGACATTTTTTTTTTGCATCTTCATTAAATGGCATGCATATCCTAGCAATTAAATGGGCTCTCAAATCCTAGATTTAAATGTTCAGAAATACGCCGATGGCGACGTCCAAAAGGCCGCAACTTCAAACCTTTACATTACAATGTGTCCGTACCAATATATATTTTCCACATGTAGTAACACGAGAAGTTGCGATACTTACAATGTAACTGTCTTGTTCGGGAGGGTGTCGAGTGGGAAAATCTCTGTCAGCTCCAAATTGGTGCAAACAACTTTCTTGTCTGCTGCCCCGGGGACTGGGGTGGCCAGCGGGACAGCGGCGGACGAAAGCTTCCAGGCGTTTTTCGGACGTTCATCCAAGTGCTTACAACCACTCGGCACAGCAACGCAAGCCCCGACCGCCAGCAGCAAAACCACCCCTGACAACTCCACGTTCGCGGTGCGAGGTTTCATTTTCTTTTGGGCCGCCGTAAAAAAAAAAAAAAATCTCAGTACAAGGCAGCAAACTTTCCCGAGGTTACTTTGTGGGCGCCTTCTATATCGCTAAAAGAAACGAGCAGAAAACCCAACAACCACCACCAGGCCCCTGCGATGATGCGCCGTGATTCTCCATTCAAAGTCCGAAACTGAACGACGTCCGGCTACTAAACATTCACGCGTCCGAAGGCAAAACTTAAATGCCCGTGGAAGCATCGCCGCCGACGGTGCACTCGACTCCCCGCATCATGACTGCAGCAGCCCCGGAATCAGTCCGCAATCCTTTGTGCCAGCTGGACAGTTGAGAAGCGTCTTCTTGGCCGCTTGCATCCAGCAGAGACCCCCCGGTGAAGGCGGGCCGGGGCAGCCGCTCCAGTGGTACAGCAGCCACAGAGCAGTGCACACAAAGGGATCCCGGTCATTCACACCACGGCCTTGCCCGCACCTCCCACACACCGGCCCAGCGAACCACCTGCGGGGGCGCCCGCAGCACTCACACCTCAGGACAGAAACCTCCCCTCCTCGCCCGTGTTTGGGAAAGCTCGGCTGGAAACGTTGCAACTAGGGAGAGGGAGGGGGGGGGGGAGGCGGTTAGCAAAGGCACATTAGCAAATAAAACGCACGCAGTGGACGCAAATTTCACTTCGTGCCTTTGTTTTCCTCCTGGGGATTTTCTGGTGGGAGGGAGGGAGGGAGGGAGGTGGGGATTGGAGTTGGTTTTCACGCCCCCGCCGAGCAGTTGCGAGCTATGCATACGGTTGGCTACTGGTCTTTTGTTTTCCCAGTCATCGGTCAGCTCGATGGTTGGAAACAAAACTTCCCGTCAGCGAAGAGCCCATTTCCGACCGGCCGCCTCCACGTTGCGCTGTTTCTCAGGAGGTCGAGCCCGCCTTGGCGAGCGCCGGGCTTTACCCCCCCCCCCGCCAAACAAAGCAATCGGCGACTTGCTCGACGAGGGTGTTATTTATTAACGTCTCTGAACACCGGAACCCATACGTCCGGGAAGGATCTCGATTTTATCAGTTGTACTCAATGTTTAAACTGTTCCAATCAACTTTTATCCCCCAGTCAAAGCACGCCAAGATTTTTCGCAAGTTGACTGTGGGCGGCTCATAGTCAAATGAGTCAAAGTTCACTTATCAGCGTTGAAGGTGCAAATGAGCCGTGATTTGTGTTTTCTGTACCAACATTATACTACATTACAAAAGTAACGTTTCAGAAAAAGAAAACAAAGTGCTGGAGGGATTCAACGGGTCGATTAACATTTGTAGAGGAAATAAACGATGTTTCGTGTCAGTGCCCTTCAGGTGCTGCAGGAGCTGTCTAAACGCGTTCAGCAATATGATAGATGGAAGCAAGATATGTAACAAGGTTCATGACCCTTTCATGACATCCCATATAATATATATACATAGATATTTCAAAAATATGTTTACAGTATGTGCACATACTCCTGTTTCTCCAAATTATAGAAACACGAGTGGACGGTTTAGGTCAATGACCTTTCAACAAAGTTGCATGCAAATCAATTAGGACGAATTGAAGTCATGAGGGATGAAAACAACAGTCTCATTTTGTTTTCTAATTTAGTTACGCAGTGATAAATGAATTGACCCGGTTGTTTTTGTATAACAGTAAGATTCTGTGATTTGCATTAGTGTGTGAGGAATTGCACTCTGGAATTCAATATGGGAATTTCATGGATTTAGAAATAAGGCAACAATGAAAGACTCAAAAAGCATGTAAGACTATTGCAATGGGATTTAAATGACAGTGCTAGTCAAGTCAAGTGAGTTTATTGCCATGTGTCCCAGATAGGACAATGAAATTCTTGCTTGCTGTAGTACAACAGAATATTGTAGGCATAAATACAGATCAGATCAGTGTGTCCGTATACCATAGAATATATATATATATATATTCTATGGTATACGGACACACTGATATATATATATACATATAAATAAACAGATGAAGTGTAATAGGCTGTTATAGTTTGTTTGAAGTTGAGTTAATGGTCTGATGGCTGTGGGGAAGCAGCTGTTCCTGAACCTGGATGTTGCAGATTTCAGGCTCCTGTACCTTCTACCTGATGGCAGCGGAGAGATAAATGTGTGGCCAGGATGATGCTGGCAGCCTCTTCCATGCAGCGACTACGATAGATCCCCTCGATGGTAGGAAGGTCAGAGCCGATGATGGACTGGGCAGTGTTTACAACTTTTTGCAGCCTTTTCTGCTCCTGGGCACTCAAGTTGCCGTACCAAGCCACAATGCAACCGGTCAGCATGCTCTCTACTGTGCACCTGTAGAAGTTCGAGAGAGTCCTCCTTGACAGACCGACTCTCCGTAATCTTCTTAGGAAGTAGAGGCGCTGATGTGCTTTTTTTATAGAATCATAGAAAATAGGTGCAGGAGTAGGCCATTTGGCCCTTCGAGCCTTCACCGCCATTCAATATGATCATGGCTTATCATCCAAATCAATATACTGTACCTGCCTTCTCTCCACACCCCCTGATCCCTTTAGCCACAAGGGCCACATCTAACTCTCTCTTAAATATAGCTAATGAACTGGCCACAACTACCTTCTGTGGCAGAGAATTCCACAGACTCACCACTCTCTGTGTGAAAAATGATCTTCTCATCTCGGTCCTAAAAGACTTACCTCTTATCCTTAAACTGTGACCCCTTGTTCTGGAGTTCCCCAACATTAGGAACAATCTTCCTACATCTAGCCTGTCCAACCCCTTAAGAATTTTTTAAGTCTCTATAAGATCCCCCCTCAATCTCCTAAATTTCAGCGAGTACAAGCCGAGTCTATCCAGTCTTTCTTCATATGACATCCCAGGAATCAGTCTGATGAACCTTCTCTATACTCCCTCTATGGCAAAACTGTCTTTCCATCCATGTTCTGGGACCAGGAGAGATCTTCGGAAATATGCACGCCCAGGAATTTGAAGTTCTTGACCCTTTCCACCATCGACCCGTTGATATAAATGGGACTGTGGGACCCCATCCTGCCCCTTCCGAAGTCCGCAATCAGTTCCTTGGTTTTGCTGGTGTTGCGGGCCAGGTTATCGTGCTAGCACCATTTGGTCAATCGACCGATCTGACTTCTATACTCTGTCCCCATAAGTCCCACAACAGTGGTGTAATTTGCGAACTTGTTGATGGAGTTCGCACTATGTCCGGCTACGCATTCTTGAGTAAAGAGTGCAGAGAGCCCTGGTCCTGCACCTATTTTTCTATGATTCTATGGAGAGAGGGCAGGTGCGGGATGCTGAGTTGGATGATCAGCCAAGATCATATTGAATGGCGGTGCAGGCTCGAATGGGCCGAATGGCCTACTCCTGCACCTATTTTTCTATGTTTCTAGTCATAATGGTAAAGAAGACCTATTCAAAATTTACAAAATAGAAATCAAGAGCTGTGACATTATTCATGACCCATTCAGAATAATCCACATCATGATCTAGGTTAGTTTAGCTTATTATTGTCACGTGTACCGAGATACCGAGGTGAAAAGCTTTTTGTTGCGTGCTATCCAGTCAGCAGAAAGACTACATGATTACAATTAAGCCATTCACAGTGTACAGATACAGGATCAAAAGTGTAAGTTTACTGCAAGATAACATCCAAACAGGTCCGATTAATAGTTTGAAGGTCTCCAGTGAGGTAGATGGGAGTTCAGGCCTGCTCTCTAGATGTTGAGAGAACAGTTCAGTTGCCCAATAACTGCTGGGAAGAAACTGTCCCTAAATCTGGAGGTGTGCATTTTCAAACTTCTGTGCCTCTTTCCTGATGGGAGGATCAGAAGATGTAGAGTCCCTGTGGGTAGAGCTGAAAAATTGCAAGGGCAAAAAGACTCTAATGTTTACAGGCCCACAAACAGTAGACAGGATAGGGTACAAGTTGCATCAGGAAATAAAATTGACGTGTAGGAAAGGTATTGGTCATGGGAGATTTCAATATGCAGGTAGACTGGGAGAATCAGGCTGGCACTGTACCCTAAAAGTACCAATGTTACAAAATTTTGAGATTTAAAAAATCAAGTCTGCAATTTACCCCATCAGATAAAGCATAAAAAGAAGTTTAATTTGACACCTAATTCACTTTCATATCTTCAGTATTAAAAAAGTTATGGCCATTTTCATACTCGGAAATTAGCATCTTGTTCCCCATTGTCTTTCCATTGACTTAACACAAAAGCTGTGATCAAGGACAGTCAAAAGCCCATAACTTTCTTAAAAATTAAGAGAACAATGAAATTTTCAGTTATTATAGATTGAAGCATTCTGAAACAAATATGAAACAGTATTACTTGGATGACCTGAAATTAAAGCATATAATTAGTTAGTTATCTAATTGTAGCTAATTACAAAATTCAATTACTAGATCTAAACATTATCCATTTCTTAAGAAATGATAAACATTTTTTAATTGCCCAAGTGTTCAAATAACATTCACGCAATAATCCACAATATAATGTTTTTTAAATCTCATTTTCATGAATTTATAGGCCAAATGGAAGGAATTTAGTGTTTAATGCCTGTAAATTAATGGCCATTTAAATCAACTTGCGAGTGGGTTTTAGTGGAATGTGGTGGATTGGAACGTTGTGGTTTGCGGTGAAGTCGGCAGGAAAAATACAGCCGGTTCATACATTTTTCTGTCCACTTTTCGCAAATGAAAATTTGATTAAATGCTTCCTAAGAACCACGTAGGAAAATAAAAATAAACTGTGTAACTTCTTTTATCGCCTACGTTAGGTCCGTTCTGCTGTCAGCGTTCAGAGCTTTAGAAGATGATTTTTAAACTACTCTAGTTAATAAATAATCTTGCATAGTTTAAAAATAGCTTCATGAATGAAATGTCGGAGCGATTTCTCTTTAGCGACGAAATCGCCCGACATGGATCGATTTGGACTGTCTAGGGAAAAACAACATTTTAAACACGCCCCCCCTCTGAAAGGCGCCAAAGTCATGCACATGGGGAGCGGCAGAACTGCAGCGCCGCTAAAGGTAGGTATTGTAACATACCTACTAAAAGAGAGAATATGTAGTGCCTCCGAGATAGTTTCTTAGAGCAGCCATGATCACAGTGAATGGTGGTGCTGGCTCGAAGGGCCAAATGGCCTACACCTGCACCTATTGTCTATTTGTCTATTGTAGTGGCGCCTACCATGGATAAGGTAATTCTAGATTTTGTGTTGTGCAATGAACCAGATTTAAAAAGAAAACTTGAGGTAAATGATCCACTAAGAGGTAGTGACCACAATATGATAAGATTTAACCTATGATTTGAAAGGGAGAAGATTAAATTGGATGTCAGTATTACAGCTGATCATAGATTCAGATTCAAAGATTCAATTTTAATTGTCATTGTCAGTGTACAGTACAGAGACAACGAAATGCATTTAGCATCTCCCTGGAAGAGCGACACAGCAAATGATTTGAATAAATAACAATAAGTGTCCGGGGGGGGGGGGGTGATTGGCAGTCACCGAGGTACGTTGTTGAGTAGCGTGACAGCCGCCGGAAAGAAGCTGTTCCTGGACCTGCTGGTTCGGCAACGGAGAGACCTGTAGCGCCTCCCGGATGGTAGGAGGGTAAACAGTCCATGGTTGGGGTGAGAGAGGTCCTTGGCGATGCTGAGCGCCCTCCGCAGACAACGCTTGCTTTGGACAGACTCAATGGAGGGGAGCGAGGAACCGGTGATGCGTTGGGCAATTTTCACCACCCTCTGCAATGCCTTCCGGTCAGAGACAGAGCAGTTGCCATACCAAACTGTGATGCAGTTGGTAAGGATGCTCTCGATGGTGCAGCGGTAGAAGTTCACCAAGATCTGAGGAGACAGATGGACCTTCTTCAGTCTCCTCAGGAAGAAGAGACGCTGGTGAGCCTTCTTGATCAGAGTTGAGGTATTGTGGGTCCAAGAGAGGTCATCGGAGAGGTTGACTCCCAGGAACCTGAAGCTAGAAACACGTTCCACCTCCGTACCGTTAATGTGGATGGGGGTGTGCGTGCCGCCCCTCGACTTCCTGAAGTCTACAATGAGCTCCTTGGTCTTCTTGGAGTTAAGGGCCAGGTTGTTGTCAGCGCACCATGCTGCTAAGAGCTGGACCTCCTCCCTGTAGGCCGACTCATCGTTGTTGCTGATGAGGCCAATCACCGTTGTATCATCTGCATACTTGATGATGGTGTTAGTACCATGTACAGGTGTGCAGTCATAGGTGAAGAGGGAGTAGAGGAGGGGGCTCAGCACACAGCCCTGTGGAACGCCGGTGTTCAGGGTGAGGGTTGAAGAGGTGTGCTTGTCTAACCTAACAGACTGGGGTCTGTTGGTTAGAAAGTCCAGTATCCAGTTGCAGAGGGAAGGAGCGATGCACAGATTACCGAGTTTGGCGATCAATTTTGATGGTATAATGGTGTTGAATGCTGAGCTGTAATCGATGAACAGCATTCTTACGTAAGTGTCTCTGTTGTCGAGGTGGGAGAGGGCGGAGTGAAGTGCCGTTGAGATGGCATCCTCCGTACTCCTGTTCTTGCGGTAGGCAAACTGATAGGGATCCAGTGTGGGGGGTAGGCAGCTTTTGAGGTGTGCCAGGACCAGCCTCTCGAAGCACTTGGTGATGATGGGGGTATGTGCAACTGGGCGGAAGTCGTTGAGGCTTGCCGCAGTGGAGTGTTTTGGCACTGGCACGATGGAGGTGGTTTGGATGGATGGAGGTGGTGCAGGCTCGAAGGGCCGAATGGCCTACTCCTGCACCTATTTTCTATGTTTCTATGTTTTAAGGCACGTGGGGACAACTGCCTGGGCAAGTGACAGGTTGAAGATATCAGTCCAGACGTCTGCCAGCTGCGCCGCACAGACCCTGAGCACGCGCCCGGGGATGCCGTCAGGGCCAGCAGCTTTACGTGCATTAGTCCTACTCAGTGCCACGTATACGTCGTAGGGGGTGAGTGTGAGGGGTTGGTGATCGGCAGGTAGCACAGCCTTGATGGCTGTCTCTAGATTGTCCCTGTCGAAGCGGCCATAGAAGTGATTGAGCTCCTCAAGGAAGGAGGCGTCGCTGGATGTGGGGGTGGTGTTGGCGGGTCTGTAGTCCGTGATGGCCTGGATGCCTTGCCACATGCAAGGGTACTACCGATGCATAGAAACATAGAAAATAGGTGTAGGGATTGGCCATTCAGTCCTTCAAGCCCGTACTGCCATTCCATATATGATCATGGCTGATCATTCAAAATCAGTACCCCGTTCTGGCTTTTCCCCCATATCCCTTGATTCCCTTTGCCCTAAGAGCTAAATCTAACTCTCTCTTGAACACATCCAGTGAATTGGTCTCTACTGCCTTCTGCAGCAGAGAATTCCACTGATTTACAACTCTCTGGGTGATTCACAACTCTGGGTGAAATGAGGGAGGAGCTGGCAAAGATTGACTGGAAAGACGCATTAGTATGAATGACGGTAGAGCAGCAATTACATGAACTTCTGCAGGTAATTCGGAAGGTGCAGGATCATTTCATTCCAAAGAGGAAGAAAGATTCCAGGGGAAGAATAAGATGGCCATGGCTGACAAGGAAGGTCAAGGACAACATAATAGCAAAAGAGAAGACATAACATTGCAAAGACTAGTGGAAATCCCAAAGGATTGGGATGTTTTGAAAGAACAACAAAAGGTAACTAAGAGGACAATACGGAGAGAAAAGAAATGTAAGCTTACGAATGTAAGCTAGCCAATAATATAAAAGAGGATAGCAAGTTTCTATGGATATATAAAGAGTAAAAGGAGGTGATAATGGGAAATCAAGAAATGGCAGAGGAATTGATTAACTTTTTTGCATCAACCTTCAAAGTGGGAGACACCAGTATTGCCTGCAATCCTTGAGAGTCAGGGGGTGGAGGTTAGTGGAGTGGCGATTACTAAGGAGAAGGTGCTAAGGTGAAAGGTCTGAGGTTGGGTAAGTCACCTGGACCGATGGGCTGCACCCCAGGGTTCTGAAGGAAGTGGCCTCAGAGATTGTGTAGGCATTTGGTGTGACATTTGAAGAATCACTAGAGTTAGGAGAGGTTCCTGAAGATTAGAAAATTGTGAATATCACCCCGCTGTGCAAGAAGGGAGCAAAGTAGAAGAGCGGAAACTATAGGCCAGTTAGTCTGACTTAGATGGTTGGTGATTTTAGAGTCAATTATAAAGGATAAGGTTACGTAGTACTTAGAAGTTCATGATCAAAAAGGCCAAAGTCAGCATGGTTTTGTGAAAGGAAGATCTTGCCTGATGAATCTGCTGGAGTACTTTGAGGAAGTTAATGACAGGACAGACAGAGAGAAGGCTGTAGATGTTGTTTACCTAGATTTACAGAAGGCCTTCAATAAGGTGCCACACATCAGGCTGCTAGGGAAAACGAGAGCCCATGGTATTAAAGGGAAGATGTTAGCATGGATAGCAGATTGGCTGGATGGCAAAAGGCAAAGAGTTGAAATAAAAGGTGCTTTTTCAGGTTGGCTGCCAGTGACATGTGGAGTTCCGCAAGTGTCAGTGCTGGGGTTGTTTCTCTTCACATTGTATATTAATGATTTTTATAAGGGGATTGAAGGCTTTGTGGCAACGTTTGAAGATGTTGCTAAGATAGGTGGAGGGGCAGGCAGTGTAGAAGAAGCAAGGACTCTGCAGAAGGACTTGGACAGGTTAGGAGAATGGGCAGGGAAGTGGCAGATGAAAATCAGAGTAGCAAAGTGTGAGTCATGTATTTCGGTAATAAGGATAAAGGCATAGATTCATTTCTAAATGGAGAGATAATCCAGAAATCGGAGGTGTAAAGGGACTTGGATGTGCTGGTGTGGGACTCTCAAAAAGTTAATTTGCAAGTCGAATTGGTAGTAAGGAAGGCAAATTCAATGCTAGCATTTATATCAAGAGGATTGGATTTCAAAAACACAGATGCAATGCTGAAGCTCTATAAGGCGCTGGTCAGGCTGCATTTGGAGTACCTTGAGCAAATTTAGGCCCCATATCTAAGGAAGGATGTGCTGGCTCTGGAGAGGGTCCAGAGGAGGTTTACGAGTATGATTCCGGGAATAGACAATAGACAATAGGTGCAGGAATAGGCCATTCACCCCTTCGAGCCAGCACCATCATTCATTGTGATCATTGCTGATCATCCACAATCAGTACCCCGTTCCTGCCTTTTCCCCATATCCCCTGGCTTTGCTATCTTTAAGAGCTCTATCCAACTCTCTCTTGAGGCCATAGAGAGAATTGGCCTCCTGCCTTCTGAGCCAAAGAATTCCACAGATTCACAACAATGTGTGAAAAGGTTTTTCCTCATCTCCGTTCTAAATGGCTTACCCCTGATTCATAAACTGTGGCCCCTGGTTCTGGACTCCCCCAACATCGGGAACATGTTTCCTCCGTCTACCATGTTCAAACCCTTAATAATCTTATATCTATATAATTAAAAGTCTCATCTTGACCACTTCCTGTCTGCGCTGTATAGTGATTTTTAAAAAAGCACTACCCTGTATCGCTGTGAATTTTGGCCATCTTACTGTCCTCCTCTGCTAAGCCAGCCCTGAGGATTTTTCCCATCGATGAAAGATAAAAAGTTATGAGTGTTTAAAAAACTTTGAGATCAGCCGATTGTTCCTCTCACCTGTCAATCACTGTGATGAAAATAACACCCCTTCTCGAGGGGGGGGGGGGGGGGAGGAAGGACTATAAAACCCCGAGTGACTGGACGTGAGTCAGTCACTCTGCAAGATCGCGAGGGAGAAGCCACAACTGTCATTCTAAGCTGTGAATCAACTGAACTGTGAGTCTGCAATCTACTTGCAATAAATTATTTGTTAGCCCTTAATGTCAATGCCATCTGTTGTTTGGCCTGCTGCCCTGCCTGTGCTTGAAAGTGCAGTGCTTAATTGGAAATGAAATGACTATGCCATGAGTTGTTTGACCTGCTGCCCTGCTTGTGCTTGAAACTGGAATGCTTTATTAGGTCTGACTGTGTTTGGAAGGAATAAATACTTTATTAGGTCCGACTGTGTTCGGAAAGAATAAATGCTTTATTTAGTCCGACTGTGTTTGGAAGGAATAAACGCTTTATTAGGTCTGACAGTGTTTGGAAGGAATAAATGTTTTATTAGGTATGACTGTGTTTGGTCCAAATGGCCCGTTTATTTCGTGACTTCCGCTTAGTGGACAGGTCGCACTGATTGCGTAATTTCTGGTGAGTGCAGAGGTCGCATTGATTGCAAAATTTCCTGTAAGTGCAGAGGTCATGCTAATTGCAGAAGTTCCGCTGACTGTTGAAGCCCCACAGCGGAGAGGCCGTGCTCAACCATGTGAGTAGATTCAAGAAAGTTTTTTTTTTCCACTTTAGTTTTTATTGCTTTTATGTATACACAAATAAAACACAAATATAACAACGAAACATACAACATTACAGTGAAACGTACAACAGTGTAGCGGGGGGTTCAGTTTACAATTAATGATGCAGTATACAGAACTATTTTCATATTAAAACATTTTCCAATAACATACATTATTGTCAATAAAATTATACAGTGTTGATGTCTTTATTTCTATACCTAATCCATTTTTCCCATTTTCTATTAAACTCGTTTTCTTTCACTCTTAGAGAATATGTCATTTTCTCCATGACAAATATTTCCTGTACTATGTCTAACCATTGTCTAAGTCTGGGCGTGTCCACTGCAAGTCAGTTTCTTGTAATGGCCTTTCTGCCAGCTGTGAGTAGAATTTTAACCAAGTAATGGTCTTCCTTCAGCACCACTGTATTTATATTACCCAGGTATAAAATGGAACACTTCTTGCAGACTATATATCCTAATACCTCCGGTAATTCTGAATTCACTCTGTCCCAAAATGGTTCTATTTTTGGGCATCTCCAGAAGACATGTGCATTTTTTGTCTGTTTGACCACATTGCCTCCAGCATGTTTGCTGTCTTAGAATTTGCTTGCTTTTTGGGTTAGGTGTAATAAAGAAACAAATCAAATTTTTCCAATTAAAAAATTGGAGAGAATTTAATTGGATTCAAGAAAGTTTACTGTCATATATATTGTGTGTGTGTGTGTGTGTGTGTGTGTGTGTGTGTGTGTGTGTGTGTGTGTGTGTGTGTGTGTGTGTGTGTGTGTGTGTGTGTTGGATTGGATTCAACTTTATTGTCATTGCACAGAATACAAGTACAGAGACACCATACAGCCATACGAATAAAAAAATAAGAACACAGAACATGATAGTCAACAACATAAACATCCCCACACAGCGGTATCAAAGTTTCCCATTGTGAGGGAAGGAACCAAAGTTCATTCAACATCCTCTTTGATGTTCTTTGATATGTGTGAGTGTATGTGTAAGTGTGTGTGAGCGTATGTGTGTGAGTGTGTATGTGTGTGTATATATATATATGTGTGAGTGTATGTGTGTGAGTCTGTGTGTGAGCGTGAGTGTTTGTGTGTGTGAATCTGTATGTGTGTGTGAGTGTGTATGGGTGTGAGTGTGTGTGCAGTGTATGCATGAGTGTATGTGAGTGTGTGCGTCTCTGTGTGAGTATGTCTGTGAGTGTATGTGTGAGTGTGTGTCAGTGAGTGTGTATATTGGAATTGGTGGAGAGGTGGAATATTGTGTTGGGGGACCAGCCCTCCTGTGTGAAACTGGGACCCAACGGGTCCCACTTAGTCTAATGTTTCAATAAGATCCCCTCTCATCCTTCTAAATTCCAGAGTATACAAGCCCAACCGCTCCATACTATCAACATATGAAGTCCCGCCATCCCAGGAGTTAACCTCGTGAACCTACACTGCACTCCCTCAATAGCAAGAATGCCCTTCCTCAGAATTTGGAGATCAAAACTGCACATAGTACACAGGTGTGGTCTCACTAGGGCCCTGTACAACTGCAGAAGGACCTCTTTGCTCTTATACTCAACTCATTTGTTATGAAGGCCAACATGCCATTCGTTTTCTTCTCTGCCTGCTATACCTGCATGCTTACTTTCAGTGACTGACGATGTTCAAGAATCCCCAGATTCCGTTGTACTTCCCGCTTTCACAACTTGACACAGAGATAATAATCTGTCTTCCTGTTTTTGCCACCAAAGTGGATAACCTCACATTTATCCCCATTAAACTGCATCTGCCAAGCACTGCTTACTCACCCAACCCATCCAAGTCACCCTGCATCCTCATAGCATCCTGCTCACAGTTCACACTGCCACCCAGCTTTGTGTAATCTGCAAATTTGCTAATGTTACTTGTAATCCCTTCATCTAATTAATTAATGTATATTGTAAATAGCTGCGGTCCCAGCACTGAGCCTTGCGGTACCCCACTAGATAGCGGGTTAGCATATGATGAGGGTATAACAGCACTGGGCTTGTACTCGCTGGAGTTTAGAAGGTTGAGGGGGGACTTAATTGAAACTTACAGAATAATGAAAGGCATCGATGGAATGAATGTGGAAATGATGGGAGAGTCTAGGACCAGAGGTCATAGCCTCAGAATTAAAGGGTGCTCTTTTAGAAAGGAGGTGAGGAGGAACTTATTTAGTTAGAGGGTAGTTAATCTGCGGTGGTGTGGACTCGATAGGCTGAATGGTCGAATTCTACTCCTATAACTTGTGAATTTGGGATAGGGGAGAAGAGAGAATGAACAGGCTGAGTGATCCTTGATTATTCTGGCGGCTTGCCGAGGCAGCGTGAAGTGTAGGTGGAGTCGATGGAAGGGAGGTTGGTTTTGCGTGATGGTCTGTGCTACGACTACAATTCTCTGTAATTTCTTGCGCTCGGCTGGAGCTGCTCCTAAATCATGCTGTGATACATCCTGATAAAATGCTTATTTTATTTGATTGCTGTCCATCAATCCTAAACTACTCCTCTTTCACAATTACAGAATGCGTGAGATGCATAAGCTGCTAGAGTCCATAAAGATACTAAAAATATATATGCCGCAGTTCTGTGCAAGTGAAATATAATGGTGTGAGGGAATATCTTTGCTTGATACTACCATGAGACACTAATTGAATCATTCCTATCTTCTAATCACTTGAACCATCATAGATTTATTCAGTCCTTTCAATTAATTTCTCTCAATGCCTAAATCTACATGCAAGTGTCAGTGTTAATTGCCATTGTCAAGTCAATAGAGACCAGTGGATGTCAGCAGTCTTGTTGGAGGTGACTAATGCATGGATTATATTAATTAAAGCTCTTCCCCTTCTGAACCAATATGTATTGGCTTCATAAAAACTAACAGCACCAAGAGATGCTCTTTTGCCAATTACACCCGAGGGGAAACTTTGAAGGAACTGCCGTGCTAATGGGCCTGTCCCACTTAGGTGATTTTTCAGGCGACTGCTGGCGACTGTCAAATCGCCGGCAGTTGCCTGAAAAACCAGCGACTGAAACTGCGACTGTGAGAGTGGAAAACACACACATCGCTTCCTTCACCAGCCCGTTATGCAGGCGGGGGACAGGGCAAGCGGGGGGAGCGCTGTCTGAGTGAAATTCACACGGTGCAAAGCCAATGTGATACACACGCACACACCACGATGAACAGGAAGGTTGCCTCTGTAATTAAGTTGGTGAAAGCACAGAGTACGGGAAGGATCACGCAAGTCCTTTAAAAGTGGGGGGGAGACGGGGGAGAAGGAGTGGAAACAACCTTTAAGAAGCCAGAGATACACGGCTGTGAAGCTCGGCGGACATTAACATTACCGGTCGGTTATCCGTGCTTCTGACAACTACTGCTTACTTTTTTTCCCCAATGAGCCAATGAAATTCATTGGTCAGCACCGGCTACAACCTACAAGAACCTACGACAAACCTTCGACCTCCTGGCTACCCACTACCACTGCACCTATGACACGAGAATTCTCGCTACTCTCCATGGCGGCTTCATTCTATTCGCTGCTAATTTTGCAACATGTTAAAAAATTAACAGCAACCAGAATGAAGCCGCGACTAGTTCCCAGAATGCAGGCACTCCTCACGACCATGAAGGCGACTACCCGGCACCCACCCGCGAACATGTGGCGACTCATACTCTCCTGCAGTCGCCTAAAAAGTCGCCTAAGTGCGACAGGCCCATAAGACTGTCAACCAGCTTTCCATCCATCATCCAGTAAACTGCACAGCATCAAGTACCTGCATAAATTGTTTTCAAAATTATTTATAGATCCACCTTCAAACATTTTCTTCAGGTAGAGAAAACCAGAGTATGACACAAAAAACATTCTTACAACTCCTGTAGATATTGGTAATAATTTTGAATCTATGGTGTCATGTAATTAACTGATTCATCAGATGAAGTAAATTTTCTCTGTATAATGACATTTCATGTCCAAGTATGCTCCTATGACAATTATTCTAAATGTATCCGCCGAACTAACTAAAATCCTGGTAAATTCCTTTATATCCCTTCAAAGGTCTTTACAATTTTTCCGATGTTGTGGCGGCCCCTGGTGGTGAGCCACTCGTGGTGCGAACCCTCAGCTCTTGGTGACCCCGCCGATCCAAAATAGTCCTTTTGGATTGCAAATATGGATGCTGCCAATGCTCAACCTGTTGTTGCTGCCGATCCGGCCCAACAAAACACTGTCGCACTTAAGCTGCTGGTTTTCTGGACCTCACAGCCCCAGGTGTGGTTGCAGCAAGCCGAGGCCCAGTTCCACATCCGCCGAATCATACCCGACGACGCTCACTGCTATTACGTGGTCGGCACGCTCGAACAGGAGACAGCCGGTTGCTTGGTTCCTTACCTACGTGAGCCGCCAGCTGCCGATAAGTATGAGGGCCTCAAGGTACTGCTTTGCCACACCTTCGGGCTCAGCCGCCTGGATTGAGCGGCGCGGCTCCTCCACATGGGCGGGCTCAGCGGCCGCAAGCCATCGGTCCTCATGAGCGAAATGCTCATGCTGATGGACGGCCTGCTCTTTGAATATGCCTTCCTGGAGCAGTTGCCAGACGACATCCGCCTGCTCCTCTTAGGTGAGAACTTCGATGATCCCCTGCATCTAGCAGAACGCGCTGACGAGCTGTGGCTGTCCAAGCACGATCAGGTGTTGACAGCACCTTGGAAAAACACAGCAAACAGGGGGGCATAGCTGAGTCTCCCGCTTCTGGGGAAGCCGGTAAAAAGAAGTGGTGCTGGGGTTCCGCGGCCTGCCAATGCTGCTCGCTTTGCTCGTTTCCAGGAAATGCCGGGGCTGGCCGCCAGTAATCACCTCGGCAGTCGGCCAGATACACCGCCTATACACATGGGACTGATACTCAGTACGACGATTCCTGGTGGACACAGGGGGCAGAAGTCAGTGTTTTGCCCCCATTGGGGGTGGACACTAGTTCTGGGAAGCGGGGCCCCTTGTTAACCATTCCGGCTTACGGGGTCTGAACCCTCGGCTCTGGGGGTTGGGTCATGTCATTTGGTTTGGCGGGAAGAGCAGGTCACGGGTCTCCCCTGGGCTATATATTCTGCTATTAACACCTTTGCCCCTTGTTGTGGTTCTGAGAGCTGTTCTGTGTTCTAATAAAGATCACTTTGTTTGACAACACGTGTCAACATGTGTGCTTTCCTGAATTATCCATATATGCTCAACCTATATCTAACCAGTATTTTCTAAAGTTCTAAAATTGGCCAAGATTTTATTGGAATTGTACGTGGAATAGGTAACATTTGACAAGTTTGAGACTCCCATGCAAATGTGGAAAGTCCTGGGTTTGCTAGCCAAGTTCTGCTGGCTGTTTTCCATTTGCACTATACTGCATCCCATGAGGTGCAATGACGGAGCAGGAAGCTGCTGTAGTTTCCCTCCATTCACACTGAGTAATCTGTTCTCTGATAACATGCAGGATTAAAGCTGGCACATAATTCACAATCATACTTATGTGAACTGGTATTGTATACCCATGAGGATGGAAGGTTTGAATGAGGGACGTTAGCATGTTTTACATTAATTACACTCTGATTATTTAAAATATATATTTAAAGGTACAATAGGGTGATTTTGTTATTTTTAAATGTTTTTAGTTATTATTTCATTTTTTCCAGATTTTAAATATTTCTACGTATCTGTGGCTTTATGTTAACACAAAGGGCATTATGTTTAAAATCAAATGCAAAACACGCCATTTATAGCTCACCTTTGTTCCATACGAGTGCTCCCACAGCACATCACTTTGCACGTCTCTATATGAACTCCATCTGCAAGGCTTCAGCCATTTCATGGTACAGTTCATGCGCATAACTGCCCGCAACACTTGTCTACTGCGTTGCCATGTGCTGTTTCACAAGTGAAATGAGTTATGGACCTTACGTGTGGGACAGTACACTGCAAACAATTTACTGGAAAAAAACACCCACCTACCACCATCTTTTGCTTTGTACCACTGACCATATTTTGTGCCTATACTGCCATCCAGCCAATCTTTTAGTGTGCTTACTTTTAATAAGCCTGCTATATAGCAATGTTACAACATTTTGCGATTTAAAAAATCAAGTCTGCAATTTATTCCATCAGATAAAGCATAAAAAGAAGTTTAATTTGACACCTAATTCACTTTCATATCTTAAGTATTAAAAAAGTTATGGTCATTTTCATACTCGGAAATTAGCATTTTGTTCTCCATTTCTTTTCCATTGACAACACAAAAGCTGCGATCGAGGACAGTAAAAACCCCATAACTTTCTTAAAAATTAAGAGAACTGAATGAAATGTTCAGTTATTGTAGATTGAAGCATTCTGAAACAAATATAAAACATCTTACTTGGATGACCTGAGATTAAAGCATATAATTAGTTAGTTACCTAATTATAGCTAATTACAAAATTGACCATTGTGACGGAAATAGTAATAAACACCCAAACTGCCTTGAAAATTCAAAAATGGGATATTCTCAAGATCAGAACTTTAATATTATTGTATTATATGCTGTACGTCCGTAACAGATAGGTAAATAAATTAAAATTTCTAGCAATAGACCATGTCTTTATGGAGAAGATCAGTTGCTAGCTGGTACATTGGCATATCATAGTCAGCAGCATCATCATACTCCTCAGATTCTAACCAATAAGCAACTCTGTACACATTTTTTCTCAACTTTTCAATTTTGGCATTGTAAACTACAGGTTTTTGCTCTTCAAACCACGCATTTCTGCCCACTACTTTCCCATTAAGAATGTCCTGTAGATTCCATTTCTTAAGAAAAGGCTATATTTTTTATATAGCCTAAGTGTCCAAATAACAAACTAATCCCATTCACACAGGAATACACAATATAACATGCTTTTTACTGTCATTAACTTATATGCCAGATGGAAGGAATTTAATGTTTAATTCCCATAAATTAATCTAAAAAAACATCCACTTTCAATATAATCAAAATTATTATTTTTTTGCACTATATGCCTGTTGTGGATATTTAGTGCAAACATATTGACTATGGATAGACAATTACACAACATTCAGATGATTTAGATGCTCTTATGACATGATTGTCCAGAAAAATTAGGATTTAAATCATCTTGCGAGTGGGTGTTTCTGGAATGTGATCGATTGGAATGTCGCATTGCCGTGAATTTCAACCCCATATTGGCAGAAAAGACAAATCGTATGGAGCCCAAATAACTTTGTCGCAACATAAAATTAGATTAAAACCACCCCAAGAAGCAAGATTATATGTAAAATAGACGACTTACCCTTTGTACTGACGCGTTGGAAAAATATAAAAGTGGATAAGTCTCCAGGTCCTGAAAGGGTATTCACTAGGACATTGAGGGAATTTAGTGTAGAAATAGCAGGGGCTATTTCTACTGAAATAGACAGAAATATTTCAGATGTCATTAGAAACGTGAATAGTGCCGGACGATTGGCGTACTGCACATGTTGTTCCGTTGTTTAAAAAGTGTTCAAAGAATAAACCTAGCAATTATAGACCTGTTACTTTGGCGTCAGTGGTGGGCAAATTAATGGAAAGGATACTTAGAGATAATATATACAAGCATCTGGATAAACAGGGTCTGATCAAGAACAGTCAACATGGATTTGTACCTGGAAAGTCATGTTTGACAAACCTTCTTGAATTTTTTGAAGAGGTTACTACGGAAATTGATGAGGGTAAAGCAGTGGATGTTGTCTATATGGATTTCATTAAGGCCTTTGACAATGTTCCCCATGGAAAGTTGGTTAAGAAGGTTCAATCTTTGGGTGTTAATGGCGGCGTAGCAAGATGGATTCAACAGTGGCTGAATGGGAGATGCCAGAGAGTAGTGGTGGATGGCTGTTTGTCAGGGTGGAAGCCAGTGACCAGTGGGGTTCCTCAGGGATCTGTGTTGGGTCCACTGTTGTTTGTCATGTACATCAATGATCTAGATGATGGGGTGGAAAATTGGATAAGTAAGTATGCAGATGATACTAAGATAGGTGGTGCCGTCGATAATTAAGTAGATTTTCAAAGTCTACAGAGAGATTTGGGCCATTTGGAAGAGTGGGCTGAAAGATGGCAGATGGAGTTTCATGCTGATAAGTGTGAGGTGCTACATCTTGGCAGGACAAATCAAAATAGGACGTACATGGTAAATGGTAGGGAATTGAGGAATGCTGCGGAACAGAGGGATCTAGGAAAAACTGTGCATAGTTCCCTGAAGGTTGAATCGCATGTAGATAGGATGGTAAAGAAAGCTTTTGGTGTGCTGGCCTTTATAAATCAGAGCATTGAATATAGGAGTAGGGAAGTAATGTTAAAATTGTACAAGGCATTGGTGAGACCAATTCTGGAGTATGGTGTACAATTTTGGTCGCCTAATTATAGGAAGGATGTCAACAAAATAGAGAGAGTACAGAGGAGATTTACTAGAATGTTGCCTGGGTTCCAGCAACTAAGTTACAGAGAAAGGTTGAACAAGTTAGGTGGTCTTTATTCTTTGGAGCGCAGAAGGTTAAGGGGGGACTTGATTGAGGTCTTTAAAATGATGAAAGGGATAGACAGAGTTGACGTGGGTAAGCTTTTCCCATTGAGCGTAGGAAAGATTCAAACAAGAGGGCATGGCATGAGAATTAAGGACAGAGGTTTAGGGGTAACATGAGGGGGAACTTCTTTATTCAGAGAGTGGTGGCTGTGTGGAATGATCTTCCTGCAGAAGTGGTGGAGTCCGTATCAATTTTAACATTTAAAATAAAGTGGATAGGTATATGGACGGGAAGGGAATGGAGGGATATTGTCTGAGTGCAGGTAGATGGGACTAGGGAAAAATAAATGGTCGGCACGGATTGGAAGGGCCGAGAAGGCCTGTTTCCGTGCTGTAATTGTTATATGGTTTTGTCCTGTTTTTGCGATCCGTCACGTTGTAGGTGTTGAGGGAGTTAGAAGTCGCCTTTTACTTTAATCCAACTATTAAATTGTCCAGCGATTTAAAAAAAAAAAAATTTAAAACGGGAACGCAAGTCCGTTCGATTTTTCTTCATCAACTAGCAGACCGAGGAAATCCCTCTCCAACAAATGATACAAATCTGCATTTTAAGAGAATACCACAGATTCATCACTCTCTGGGTGAAAAATGTTTTTCTCATCTCGGTCCTAAAAGACTCCCCCCTTATCCTTAAACTGTGACCCCTTGCTCTTCCTGCATCTAGCCTGTCCAACCCCTTAAGAATTTTGTAAGTTTCTATAAGATCCCCCCTCAATCTTCTAAATTCTAGCGAGTACAAGCTGAGTCTATCCAGTCTTTCTTCATATGAAAGTCCTACCATCCCAGGAATCAGTTTGGTGAACCTTCTCTGTACTCCCTCTATGGCAAGAATGTCTTTCCTCAGATTAGAAGACCAAAACTGTACACAATACTCCAGGTGTGGTCTCACCAAGGCCCTGTACAACTGCAGTAGAACCTCCCTGCTCCTATACTCAAATCCTTTTGCTATGAATGCTAGCATACCATTCTCTTTCTTCACTGTATGCTGCACCTGCATGCCTACTTTCAATAACTGGTGTAATATGACACCCAGGTCTCATTGCATCTCCCCTTTTCCTAATCGGCCACCATTCAGATAATACTTTCCTGTTCTTGCCACCAAAGTGGATAACGTCACATTTATCCACATTATACTGCATCTGCCATGCATTTGCCCTCTCATCCAACCTATCCAGGTCACCTTGCAGCCTCCTAGCATCCTCCTCACAGCTAACACTGCCCCCCAGCTTCGTGTCATCAGCAAACTTGGAGATGTTGCATTCAATTCCCTCATCCAAATCATTAATATATATTGTAAATAGCTGGGGTCCCAGCACTGAGCCTTGCGGTACCCTACTAGTCACTGCCTGCCATTCTGAAAAGGATCCCTTTACTCCTACTCTTTGCTTCCTGTCTGCCAGTCAGTTTTCTATCCACATCAATACTGAACCGCCAATACCGTGTGCTTTAAGTTTGTATACTAATCTGTTATGTGGGACCTTGTCGAAAGCCTTCTAAAAGTCCAGATATAACACATCCACTGGTTCTCCCTTATCCACTCTACTAGTTACATCCTCGAAAAATTCTATAAGATTCGTCAGACATGATTTACCTTTCATAAATCCATGTTGACTTTGTCCAATGATTTCACCACTTTCCAAATGTGTTGCTATCCCCTCTTTAATAACTGACTCTAGCATTTTCCCCACTACCGATGTTAGACTTATGACCCTGACTCACAGCGCGAGTCCGCCCACGAGTGACCCCGAGTGAAAGAAAAAAAACAGACTCGTGGTTGTGTACGAGATTCCAAGTTTATGTTCAAGAGTTTAACCGAGTTCCCACGGGTATGTCTAAGTTTGCCGTTTACTTCTCATTTCTGCGATGTTCCAAGTTCGTCTCCTGAGTTACTCTTGAGCCAACAGCGTCGACCGACGTGTGGAAAAATAATCACATGGTAAAAGTGATGTCATACATTTTTTTTTCACTATAAAAAGACCTAGCCTGAAGAACGATCTCGACCCGAAACATCACCAATTTCTTTTCTCCAGAGATGCTGCCTGACCAGCTGAGTTAGTCCATCATTTTGTGTCTCTCTTTGGTTTAAACTAGTATCTGCAATTCCCTCCTTCAAACCTTTAGAGCAGTTTGTTTCAAGAAACAATTGTTCCAAAATTGCATTCAAAAGTCCATTTGAACTGCATTTGTTCAAGGTCTGGCATCAATTATAGGCTGTTTTTTTTGCCGGGAGGAACTGCAGATGCTGGTTTACACCGAAGATAGACACAAAATGTTGGAGTAACTGAGTGGGCCATACAGCATTTCTAGAGAGAAGGAAACATAGAAACTTAGAAAATAGGTGCAGGAGTAGGCCATTCAGACCTTCGAGCCTGCACCGCCATTCAATATGATCATGGCTGATCATCCAACTCAGTATCCTGTACCTGCCTTCTCTCCATACCCCCTGATCCCTTTAGCCACAAGGGCCACATCTAACTACCTCTTAAATATCGCCAATGAAGTGGCTTCAACTACCCTCTATGGCAGGGAATTCCAGAGATTCACCACTCTCTGTGTGAAAAACGTTTTTCTCATCTTGGTCCTAAAAGATTTCCCCCTTATCCTTAAGCTGTGATCCCTCGTTCTGGACTTCCCCAACATTGGGAACAATCTTCCTGCATCTAGCCTGTCCAAGCCCTGAAGAATTTTGTACATTTCTACAAGATCCCCCCTCAATCTTCTAAATTTGAGCGAGTACAAGCCGAGTGTGTGATGTTTCTGGTCGAGTCCCTTCTTCAGACTGAAAAAAACGTTTCGACCCTTCTCTCCAGAGATGCTGAGTTACTCCAGCTTTTTGTGTCTAGTAAGATTATTTTATTGCCTTAATTTATCTCTCATCAAAACGTTGGTAAATTTCTAACGAAAAGATTAGGTAAATTGAACATTAACATTATTTTTTCCCCCACTGGGAAAGTCCGTAGACCAGTGGGATAGCAGTGTGTCTCGCTCTAATCACCCAGCATGTCCGTCAGAGCAGCCGTCCCACTGTCGCGACTTAAACTGTACAAAAAGCAGCGGCTCAAAACATTGCTGATTGGGCAGATCTGACCAGAAACCACCCGTTTCACACTCACCCCAGCCCTGGGAAACAAAGTTTTCAGAGCCCTACAGTCACCCCAGCCCGCCCGCAACCTCTGAATGAAAGACAAAGCTCAAACTCTGCACTGAGTTCAGGATCGAACCCGGGTCTCTGGTGCTGCCAGAATGATAAAAAATTATCAATTAAAAGAATTGAAAGCAAAAGCTACTGATGATAATTTTTTTATCAGTTAATAAACAGCAAAAGCTACTTGAGAATGTTTAATTGATAAAAGATTTCCTGAATTGGTTTAAATCTAGTATTTTTACCCATCTTTGGTATTTGCATAATGAGGTGTGGAAGGGACAGCTCTGACCTTTAGTCATTCTTGTTAGGCACTCAACATGCAGGACTATTTGGTTTTAAAAAATCTTTATCCTGAGATAGGAGAAATAAACAAAAAGATCGCTATTGACTTGCTCTGTGATGTCATCTATCCATGCAGAAATTTCCACGCGGTTAATATAATTGTTAGCGGCAGCTTTTTAAATCCTTCTTCCCCATTTCGTCACAATAACCATTTTAATTTTGCGCATTGTTGTTCTTGTTACCCTGGATAAAAGATTTTCATCCCATAAGTAAGAACCAATAAGTGAGGCGTTTGTTTCAGATTCTTCTGTTCCTCTGATTCTCTCTGTGTTTCTCTCTCCTGTCCTCTCTCTCTCTCTCTCCCTTCTCCCCATCCCTCTGTCCCCCTCCCTCTCTCTCCCCTCCCTCTCTCGCCATAGGCAATCACTACCAAAGTGTCTGCCCACACAGTCAATACACCTATCATACACCTGTCTATCGTACTAAGTCACCCCAACTCCCCCCATTCTCCCCGACTCCCATCCCTCCCCCCCCCTGGGAAACTGAAGGGAGCGACAATCAACTGCCACGGATGCAAATAATGTCAGACACAAGAAAGGGCAGATGCTAGTTGACAAAAAGTAACACACGGTGCTGGAGTAACACAAAGATGCAGCAGAATTTTGGAAATGTCATCCCGTCACCCATTCCTTCTCTCCAGAGATGCTGCTTGTACCGCTGAGTTAAAGAGTGATTCGGTAGACTCACAAATCATTAAGGTAAACTCACGAGTTTAAATGTTTAAAATTTTAACTTCAAGAGTACATTTGACTCGTGGAAAACTTTAAACATGTTTGAAATTTTTCAAGAGTTACCAAGTTTCACGGGTACCTGCCGTTAGTGCCACGAGTCGCTAAGTTGCATCCACGAGTTCCAACATTCCCGCTACGTTAATTGTACGTGATTACCACGAGTTTAATTTTTTAAACTCGGGGTCGACTCGCACTGTGAGGCAGGGGTTTAACTGGTCTTACGCATGCAGGCGCGCCATTTTTGATGCCATTATTCAAAGTCCGGTTGACCTGCTTGCTCGATGTACAGAAGCAGTTCCCGTGAACCAAAGTCCCTCTCCCTCGTCCCTCTGGCTCCACCGCTTCCTTTCTTCTTCCCTCCCCCCCATCCTTACATCAGTCTGAAGAAAGGTTTCGGCCCGAAACGTTGCCTATTTCCTTCACTCCATTGATGCTGCTTCACCTGCTGAGTTTCTCCAGCATTTTTGTCTCCCTCTCCTCTCATACAGTTTTGCACAATGGATTGGAGAGAGCAATCACACTCGCAAGTTATTTTCTGCGATGATTTGATAATTGGGCGGATGTGGGCTTTGATGGCAAGCTAGGGTTTTATTGCCCAGCGCTGAAAACTCTGATGAACCTCTAGAACTGCTGCAGTTTTTCCAGTGTGCCAGCAAAGACATTTTAATATACTTCCAATTTAGAATAACATGAGACTTGTAAAGTGACCTCCAGGTGTGTTTATCTTTGGCAAGTGTTATGGCTTTAAGAGGTGCTGTCAGAGTTGTCTGTCGAGTCACTGCAGTACACTTTGTGAACGATACAACCTGCAGCCACTGTGTGCAGTGATGGAGGGAATGAATGAATGTCTAGGTGGTTAAGGTGCTAAGGATCCGGCTGCTTTATCTTGGATCAGACCATTCTCTTGAGTGTTGAAACTAATTTTTTTCTTGGCAATTGGAAAGTACTCTGTTATGCTCCTGGTGATTATTAAATATAAAGCACTTTGCCTTTATCTGTGGAGGTCGATAATTGAAGATATTTTTAATCTCTGTCATGGGAATCATATCTGATTGAGATGTGTGTTAAAGCAGTTTTTTTTCTGAGGAGTTTGATTACTCAAGGTCATTTGGCTTTGTTTTAAGCTGGGATTGTATTAGAAACATAGAAACATAGGTGCAGGAGTAGGCCATTCGGTCCTTTGAGCCTGCACCGCCATTCAATATGATCATGGCTAAATTAGAATTGGAATTTGTTATAAAAATGAATGCATTTGCAGGATACATTTTTCTGTTATGTTTGTAGTGCAGCAAATTCAACGTGCATACATATTGAGCCAGGTCTTGCTGACCCAGTCTACCCATTACCATCTAGGAATAACCCCAACCGTCCATACATGGCTAAATAGTAAGATTAAATGAGAACTTACCTGTTCGAAGTTTGATCTTTATTTTATGAGGAGTTACGATGAGGGATTACATGAAGAAGTCCCGCCTGGCGCTTGATCGGCATACTTCAAAGCAGCGGCATGAAAAACACAGAACAAATAGCCGGAGTAAGATAGTAAAGCCCAACATAGACTCGAACTACCAGATGATCATTTAAATTATGAGGGTTGGGAGTGGAGGGCATGTAATCCCTCATCGTAACTCCTCATAAAATAAAGAACAAACTTCGAACAGGTAAGTTCGCGTTTAATCTTACTATTTTACTTTGGAGTCACGTGAGTGACTACGTGAAGATTTTAAAGCTGTGTGTTTTTTATGTCGTAGATTTATTCCATACGACACTCTGCTTAGTCAATACAGTAGTGAGTAAATAGTATTTTAAAACATTGCTACAATTTATGTAATAAATCTTTTAATCATAAAAAGAACCATTTTTTAAATAATAACCCCTCTATCGTAGGGGAAAATTTTTCAAAAGAAAAAATGATAATGATATCAATGATAACATAAATCGATAATATAAAACAAAGCAAGCATTTAAAGAGAACCCAGTACTGCGTGTCCAAATCCTTGCACCGTGACAACAGGTTTATCGTAAAACTTTGAAAAAGTTTCTTCTCTACACCACCCTGCGGCCTCCAAAATTTGATCGAGTGATACGTCCTGTACCTTCGCTGCGGACGTAGCTGCCGCCCTAGTGGAGTGAGATTTAAACACATCAGTGTCTATTCCTGCTAGATCCAAAACCTGTTTTAACCATCTAGAAATGGTTTGAACTGAAACTTTTCTATGTGGTTTTTTGTGCGTTATCAATAACAATTTCTAAGACCTTTGAGATTTTTGGTTACTTCAATGTATTGAGTTAAATGCTTAACTACACACAATGTTTAATTGATAGGATATGCTTTAAACATTACCTTAACTCCAGTTCTCCCCGGTCTGCTTAGTTTGATCAGGTCATAAACATAAAACACAATGTTATCTGCAGCCACATGCATGCAATCTAACCGTAACAATTGCAAAGTTTGTACTCTTTGAAGTGATACTAATGCCATATACATTACTACCTTGAATGTTAACTTCTGCAAAGACATTGAAGTAATTGGAATCCATTGCTTAAGCAAAGTGAGAACAATGCTAACATCCCAAATTTCTGTATATCTTGGAAGGATTTTTATTAAAAATTCCTTTCATGAATCGAGATACTAATGGGTGAGACCCAACTGAATCTCGATCAGAAATTTTGTCCTAAGTAGGACGACAAAGCACTACGAGCACAATTAATGGCACTATAACTCAGATGCTCATCAAAATGTAACCCAGCAAGGAACTCCAATACATTTGAAATGTTTGCAGTATGATAAGATATCTTTGACTGTCTACAAAAGGCTTCCCATTTCCTTATATGCGACATATATTGTTTTTTAGCGCTATTCCTCCAAGCTGCACATATAACATCCATGGTCCTGTCCGACAGTCCAAACTCTTGCAATGGTCTGGTCAGAACCTGCAGATTAACAAATTCATATGATCATGCAATGGATGAACTTCTTTTGTTACTGGTTGTGTCAACAAATTGTCGCAACTAGGAATCGTCATACATGGTTCAATAATCATTTTTAGCATCAATGGGAACCATGACTGCGTAGGCCAATTTGGCACCACCAAAATGCCTTTGGCAGTGTCTTGCGCTATTTTCTTGAGACATTGCCCAATCAGACAGAATGGGGGAAAAGCATAAAATAACGTATTCCCCCGGTGTAGCGAGAAAGCATCCACCGCTACTGCCCCGGATCGTGTTCCCAAGACACGTATTTTGGGCAATTGGTGATTTAATCTAGATGCAAACAGATCAATGTCTGGCACTCCATACCGACTGACTATATTTTTGAAATTTTGTTGATTTAACATCCATTCTGTACTGTCTTTAAATATTCGTGATCTTTTGTCTGCCACAACATTGTCTCTCCCTGGGAGATAAATAGCTGGAAACCAAATATTTTTGCCAATACACCAATGCCACATCTGGTTTACCAGATGATCACAAGAAATTGATCTTACACCACGCATGTGATTGATATATGCCACACCTGTGGTATTGTCTATATGTATTTGGACCTGCAAATCCTTCATAGTAGAACAATAAGCTTTTAATCCATAAAATGCTCCCAGTAACTCCAAATAATTTATACCATATGTTTGGAGATCCTCTTGGACAGTCCATCTGCCCCCACAGCTGGTCTCATTAACCTTAGCCCCCCATCCGAGAGAACTTGCATCAGTTTGCAAAAACACTACTGGCTGCTGAACTAAAATGTTCTTAACAGCTTGTGGAACATTCTCAACACACCAATGCTATTCTGATAAGGCTTCCTTTGGCAATTGCATAGGCCTATCAAAATAGCCTGCTCGCTGTATAAGCACTTGAGTTTTTGCCCTTTGAAGATTTTGGTAATGCAGTGGACCAAATTCTACTGCTGGGAATGCTGCTACTAACTTCCCAATAACCTTAGCAACTTCTTGGATGGAGGGATAAGGTTTGTTAATCAGGCTCTGACACACATTTGTCAAATCAATAACCTTATCCATTGGTAAAGTTACCAACATGGTAACTGAATTAATCACAAACCCCAGATATTCAATGGTTTGGATGGCTGTAACTTAGATTTTGTAGGATGAATCAGGAACCCCAGCCTTTCAAACAGACTTGTAGTTGCTGAGACTGATTTTTCAGCTGACTCCTGATTAGCATTGACAATTAAAATGTCATCTAGATAAGCCATAACAATGTGTTTTTGTGCCCTTAGCAGTGCAAGTGCTGGCTTCAACAATTTAGTGAACAGTCTAGATGCTGAGCTTAATCCATTAGGTAATGCTTTGTATTGCCACAGCTGTCCCATCCACTTAAACTTTAAAAACCTGCAAAATTGATGATGAATTGGAAAGGAATAATATGCATCCTTCAAATCTATTGTAGCCATATAACAACCTGTTGATACCAGCTGCATTACAGTTTTGAATGTGTCCATTTTAAAATGTTTATACTGGACAAATGTATTCAATTGTGTGAGATCTAAAATGATTCTACAATCCTCATCTTTCTTTGGTCTGGGGAAAATATTTGACACAAATTGTTGTGGATCCTCTCCTGTTTTCTCAATAACTCCTTTTCTACACAAATTCTTAACCTCTTTATCAATTTGAATTTTTTCAAGAAGAGAAACATCAAAGTATGATTAGGCTTATTCTGTCCCAGTGGATCCATACCTTCTACAAAATCAATGGTAGATCCTAAAACATTATCTAATATAACACGATCAGATGTTATACTGTCACATTCATTATAAAACATTCGGAGTCTACCACCAATCTGAGATTCATGCAAAAATTCTTCTTTAATATGATAAAGTTTTTGTACCTCTCCAACCGGACATAGTGATCTCCTTCTCCCAACAAATGGGTGTACATTTGGCTGTGCTGGTTGGTAATTCTTCCTTACCATACTCCTGCCTCGGCTTGTTCCAGCGCTTTGATGACTTTGGCGCCCAAATAGCCGGATTCACCGTAGGTACCTTCAGTGAGGTACAATTAATAGGTTTTATACAAATCTGCTGTCTCAACCAAAACAGTTTCTTGAAGGAGGTGAAAGACCATATAATTAATATTGACCGCCAGGTTTTCTTCCATGGCCTCACCGCCTCCTCCAGGTACAGCAAAACTTTGTGCCACATCAGACACACCTGGATCAACATATTTGTTTTGTGGTGGGTACACCTGACCGCAATCACCACTTTCAGGGTCTGTCTCATACAGCTCTGGTACTCCTGAAACTTGTTCAAAGGAGACTTCCTCCAGCCCAATCCTGGGCACTGGAGTTTTAAATTCCCATTTCAAACTGGCACTGGGTTTTCAAAGTTTCTGTTTGTGGAGCAACCAAAGGATCACTAACGGGTATTTCAATGGCCACCGGTATCGGAACCAGCTCTGCAATAATCTGCTGTCCCGACTCTTCTCCACCCCGGGACACACGTTTTACCCGCGATTTTTTAAACTTTCTCTATTTTAGTTTAACTCCTCCTGGTTTACCCACCAGCCTACGGAGTTTTGAAAACGCCCTGGAAGTAAAATAATTTTACTTACCTGCGGGCCGTTTCCTTACCGCTGTGTGGAGCTGCGCTCTGCAGCTCTTTCCTCTACTGACAGTGTTGACGTAATGCCGATCAAGCGCCAGGCGGGGCTTCTTCACGTAGTCACCCAACATAAGGTAAAGTAAAATTTACCTTATGTTGGTGCTGAAGGCTTTTCTCTCCTGTCCTGGGCCTCTAACTCTGCTGAGAAGATAAATATATTTCAACAGCTACCACAACTGGGAGCAGACCTTTGCCTGTTGTAAACCTTAGAGTTTATTTGAACAGTTCTTTAAATGTTTCCAACATTCAGCTTCATAAACAAAATAATATGCGAACAATTGTTATATTTGTAGTGCAGTGGACGCATTGGTGATCATTTTCAAATGTTCAATAGATTCATAAAAACATAGAAACATAGAAAATAGGTGCAGGAGCCATTCGGCCCTTCGAGCCAACTCTGCCATTCATTGTGATCATGGCTGATCGTTCCCTATCAATAACCCGTGCCTGCCTTCTCCCCATATCCCTTGACTCCACTAGCCCCTAAAGCTCTATCTAACTCTCTCTTAAATCCATCCAGTGACTTGGCCTCCACTGCCCTCTGTGGCAGGGAATTCCATAATTTCACAATTCTCTGGGTGAAAAAGTGTTTTCTCACCTCAGTTCTAAATGACCTCCCCATTATTCTAAGACTGTGGCCCCTGGTTCTGGACTCGCCCAACATTGGAAATATTTTTCCTGCATCTAGCTTATCCAGTCCTTTTATAATTGTGAGTGGCGGAACGCGGCGCAAAGTGAGGCGAACTTGGAGTGAAGTCTTAAAGGTAAGTTCGCCAGGACAGAGAAGGGCACACAGAGAGGGACACAGAGGCACACACAGAGGGGGCCACGGAGCCACACACAGAGTAGGTCACGGAAGCACCTACAGATAGGTTTACGGAGGCACGACGTCGAGGCGATGCGTAATGCGTCGAGGCGACAGCGAGCCGACAAGCCGTTGCCGCGCGGAATTTTTGAACATGGTCAGTTTTTCAGAGCCCCGCGCGATGTCGGGACGAACTCCGCACACTTCCGCACGGCTCCGGCGATCGAAGTGCGACCGGCCCCGCGATGCCGGACGGCTCAATTGACCACGTTAGGTCGTGCGCATGGAGTTGCATGCTGGTGGGACAGGCTCTTTCCAATGAATTTCCAGCATCTTCTGGGTAAGTTTCAGATTTCTATCATCTGCATGATTCATCCAACAATATATTTTGAAATAATAGACAAAAGCACATGACACAAAATAGTTAAAATAAACCCAAACCTTAATTTTGTTTTGTTTTTGTTAAGATACGATAGAACTTAATATTTCCCAGGAAATTGGTCACATTTCCAGAATACCGCACCATAATACAGTTATCTGTTTCCTATATGCCATTCACGGACTGGAATATCGCATCCAACTCACTAGAGAACAGAGATTGGTCCTGGCATTTTTCTTGTTTATATAATTCAGTGCCGCCATATATAATGAATTTGTTAAACCTTATCTGAACTGGATATCGCAAGAAGCTTGTTCAATATGAATATTTTGATTAGGAATATACTTACTTGGTCTGATCTAATCTTAGCCATATGACCATGACCCAACATGCTGTGGTAGATTGACATCCCCAGGTATAACACATTTTTCTATTATTCCAATTTCACTGACTTCCTTTGTGCTATGGTGTCCCTGTGCCTCCCTTTTGATCGTGTTTGGGAATTTAATGCCAGGATAAAATTAAGTCATTTTTCAGATCATTGCATCTGTAACCAGTCAGGGGAAAGAGTTGAAAGAAGTATGTCACCACAAAATTGGAAGTGGGAGATCAGCATCTTGCCTAGTAATTGTACCATAATCAGTTCCTCCTGAGTAAAGCCTTGAGCTTGAGCCCAAACCTAATTAAATAAATAATGACTACTGTTGGAAAAATCATAGCATATATCAAAGATCGCATTGCACTTTGCACAACTTCAACATGTATGCAGACCCAGAGGGGTCAATTTTAAATTTACAAGTGAGCAGCAGCTGCATCGTATACTCCGCTTTTGAAATTTAGTTACAACAAAATTAATGAACCATATTCTGGAACTTGAGCACAGTGCCAACCCGCTATAAATAGTGAATGTTGTTTAAAAACAAACGTCTACCTCAATGTGTTTATCGTGGAGAAGCTTAACCTCAACACAGCGTAGACGATTGCAATCAATTGATCTGAGAACTTGACAGTCAGTTCCAAAAATAATTATGTTTTCTTGGGCGATGTCAGGAACTCGTGCATTTATTGCTCATCCCTAATTTCCCTGATAAGAGTGACTTGCCAAACCATTGCTGTGGTCTGATGTCACATGTATGCCTGAGCAAGTCAAGTTGAGTTTAATGTCATATGCACAATTTCAGTAAGGTACAGGTACAATGAAAATATTGCTTTCAACAACATTACATGCACTAACACCAAAATGTATACGATACATAAATTGTTCATAAATTACATATAAATACTGCAAGACAATAAAAAGAAAAAGACTGCAGAAAAGAACACATTACGTTACAAAGTCTATCAAAGTGTAAGAAGTGGTTCATAGCTTTTCTTTGATGATGTAGACCTGGAGTTACATGGATTGGTTCAAGAACCTTTGGATTGTAGGAAAATAACTACAATGAACCTACTCGCGTGGGACCTGGCTGTCCTATGGTAGCAGCGAGAAGAAGGGATTGCCTACATGGAGGAGATCCTGGACAACGGACTCCTCCATCTTGAGACATTTTCTCAAGTAGATGCTTTCAATGGAGGGGAGAGCTGTGACCATGATGGACAAGGCTGAGCTCACCTCTCTCTGTACCACTGTCTGAAGATTCTCCAATACCCTTTAAGCAAGAAATCTACCAGCAGATTACTAGTCCTGATGGGCATGAGTAAATCCGCGAGTAGAAGCCCGGATCGGGGCCTCGCGGGTGGGTGTCTAAGTCGGCGGAGCGGCCGACGGAGCTCGGAGCTGGGGCTCGGGTCTGCACCACAGAGGCGGGGAGGTGGGGGGAGAATAACGGACAATAGCGGTGGGGGATAAAGGAGGGGGGGGGGCGGGGGGGGCGGGGGGAGGATGGAAGGGGAGAGAAAATGAGATGCCGGCGTGCTTTGTAACTTTGTCAGTGCTGTAGGTGGCTGCTATTGGTATACATTGTGTATGTGAGCAAAGAATCTCACTGTGCCAAGTCACATGTGACAATAAACTATTCCATACAAATTTTCACAATTATCTACTAGTTTTGAAATGCTGTTTAAAAAAAAAATAAAATCAGATTATTAACTGAATTTAAATTGCACAGCGGACATTATAGCATTTTAAGTCAATTGTAACACCAGACCTCTGGGTTACTCATTCAGGTGGTTAATCCCCGCATGTTCAGTGCACTCCATGTAAAGTACGCCACGCGTGATTTCACCACCGCCGAGGCCCCATCGCAGATATAGCAGATGTGAAATTTTTATGGAAAATTATATGGTCTCAACAATCACAAGTTTTTCTATTTAATGGTGATCCAGTATATCAAGAATATTCACTGATATACTTAATTAATTAGTTTATATCATTAATTATTTACTTTATTTTAAATTCATTTAAATTAAAATAGCCCACTTATCTACAGCAGCCCTGCCCATATTATCATTTTCTCCCTCTATTCTTGCACTTTGGTCATGCCCTTTTCATGTTAGGAGGAATGGCTAATGATACTGGGTCTGAATGCAAGGGCAAATGGTGAGATATTCATTGCTAGGGTCACCGCATCAAAGGACAAAGGACATTTATTGTCACATAGACCAATTGGTTCAGTGAAATTTGAGTTACCATGCAGCATATAAATAAGATAAACACAACAAGGTGTAGCAAGGTGGAGGATAAATGCTTGGCTGAAAGACTGGTGCAGAGGGCAGGGATTCAAGTTTCTGGATCATTGGGACTTCTTTTGGGGTAGGTGGGACCTGTACAGAAAGGATGGGTTGCACTTGAACCCGAGGGGGACCAATATCCTGGCGGGGAAATTTGCAAAGGCCACTGGGGAGACTTTAAACTAGAATGGTTGGGGCGAGGGATGCAAATAGCAAAAGCTAGTAGACAGAATGGGAGGCAGGAAGCAGAAAAGGGAAGCACTCGGACACAAGAGGAGAAAGAAAAAAAAAGGAAATAAACAGAGAATAAGAGATGGGGGGATTCTTAAATGTGCATATTTTAATGCTAGGAGCATTGTAAGAAAGGTGGATGAGCTTAGAGTCTGGATAGACACCTGGAAGTATGATGTTGTGGCGATCAGTGAAACATGGTTGCAGGAGGGCTGTGATTGGAAACTAAATATTCCAGGATTTCGTTGCTTCAGGTGTGATAGAATTGGAGGGGCAAGAGGTGGAGGTGTTGCATTGCTAGTCAGGGAAGATATTACAGCAGTGCTTTGGCAGGATAGATTGGAGGGCTCATCTAGGGAGGCTATTTGGGTGGAACTGAGAAGTGGGAAAGGTGTAGCAACACTTATAAGGGTATATTATAGACCGCCAAATGGGGAACGAAAATTGGAAGAGCAAATATGTAAAGAGATAGCAGATATTAGTAGTAAGCACAAGGTAGTGATTGTGGGAGATTTCAACTTTCCACACATAGACTGGGAAACACATTCTGTAAATGGGCTGGATGGTTTGGAGTTTGTAAAATGTGTGCAGGATAGTTTTTAGCAGCAATACATAGAGGTGCCTACTAGAGGAGGGGCAGTGCTGGACTTCCTGTTAGGAAATGAGACGGGACAGGTGGCGGAGGTATGCGTTGGGGAGCACTTCGGGTCCAGTGAGCACAATACCATTAGTTTCAATATAATTATGGAGAAGGACAGAACTGGGCCTAGGGTTGAGATTTTTGATTGGAGAAAGGCTAACTTTAATGAGATGCGAGATGATTTAAAAGGAGTGAACTGGGACATTTTGTTTTATGGGAAAGATATAGAGGAGAAATGGAGGACATTTAAAGGGGAAATTTTAAGAGTACAGAATCTTTATGTTCCTGTTCGGTTGAAAGGAACCAGTAAAAATTGGAAAGAGCCCTGGTTTTCAAGGGAAATTGGACATCTTGTTCGGAAAAAGAGGGAGATCTACAATAATTATAGGCAGCATGAAGTAAATGAGGTGCTTGAGGAGTATAAGGAATGTAGAAAGAATCTTAAGAAAGAAATTAGTAAAGCTAAAAGAAGATATGAGGTTCCTTTGGCAAGTAAGGTGAAAGTAAATCCAAAGGGTTTCTACAGCTATATTAATAGCAAAAGGATAACAAGGGATAAAATTGGTCCATTGGAGAGACCGAGTGGACAGCTATCTGCAGAGCCAAAAGAGAAGGGGGAGATATTGAACAATTTCTTTTCTTTGGTATTCACCAAGGAGAAGGATATTGAATTATGTGAGGTAAGGGAAACTAGTAGAGTAGCTATGGATACTATGAGTTTCAAAGTAAAAGAAGTGCTGACACTTTTGAAAAATATAAAAGTGGATAAGTCTCCAGGTCCTGACAGGATATTCCCTAGGACATTGAGGGAAGTTAGTGTAGAAATAGCCGGGGCTATGACAGAAATATATCAAATGTCATTAGAAACGGGAATAGTCCCCGAGGATTGGCGTACTGCGCATGTTGTTCCATTGTTTAAAAAGGGTTCTAAAAGTAAACCTAGCAATTATAGACCGGTTAGTTTGACTTCAGTGGTGGGCAAATTAATGGAAAAGATACTGAGAGATAATATATATAAGTATCTGGATAAACAGGGTCTAATTAGGAACAGTCAACATGGATTTATGCCTGGAAGGTCATGTTTGACTAATCTTCTTGAATTTTTTGAAGAGGTTACTAGGGAAATTGACGAGGGTAAAGCAGTGGATGTTGTCTATATCGACTTCAGTAAGGCCTTTGACAAGGTTCCTCATGGAAGGTTGGTTAAGAAGGTTCAACTGTTGGGTATAAATGCAGGAATAGCAAGATGGATTCAACAGTGGCTGAATGGGAGAAGCCAGAGCGTAATGGTGCATGGCTGTTTGTCGGGTTGGAGGCAGGTGACTAGTGGGGTGCCTCAGGGATCTGTGTTGGGTCCTTTGTTGTTTGTCATGTAAATCAATGATCTGGATGAATGGGTGGTAAATTGGATTAGTAAGTATGCAGATGATACCAAGATAGGGGGTGTTGTGGATAATGAAGAGGATTTCCAAAGTCTACAGAGTGATTTAGGCCAGTTGGAAATATGGGCTGAAAGATGGCAGATGGAGTTTAATGCTGATAAATGTGAGGTGCTACACCTTGGCAGGACAAATCAAAATAGGACGTACTTGCTAAACGGTAGGGAATTGAAGAATACAGTTGAACAGAGGGATCTGGGAATAACCGTGCATAGTTCC
Organism: Raja brachyura; assembly: GCA_963514005.1. Next base: position 102,544,581 of record OY740781.1, on the reverse strand, counting down.
TTGAAGGTGGAATCTCATATAGATAGGGTGGTAAAGAAAGCTTTTGGTATGCTAGCCTTTATAAATCAGAGCATTGAGTATAGAAGCTGGGATGTAATGTTAAAATTGTACAAGGCATTGGTGAGACCAAATCTGGAGTATGGTGTACAATTTTGGTCGCCCAATTATAGGAAGGATGTCAACAAAATAGAGAGGGTACAGAGGAGATTTACTAGAATGTTGCCTGGGTTTCAACAGCTAAGTTACAGAGATAGGTTGAATAAGTTAGGTCTTTATTCTCTGGAGTGCAGAAGGTTAAGGGGGGACTTGATAGAGGTCTTTAAAATGATGAGAGGGATAGACAGAGTTGATGTGGACAAGCTTTTCCCTTTGAGAATAGGGAAGATTCAAACAAGAGGACATGACTTTAGAATTAAGGGACAGAGGTTTAGGGGTAACATGAGGGGGAACCTCTTTACTCAGAGAGTGGTAGCAGTGTGGAATGAGTTTCCAGTGGAAGTGGTGGCGGCAGGTTCGTTGGTATCATTTAAAAATAAATTGGATAGGCATATGGATGAGAAGGGTATGGAGGGTTATGGTATGAGTGCAGGCAGGTGGGACTAAGGGGAAAAAAGTTGTTTGGCACGGACTTGAAAGGCCGAGATGGCCTGTTTCCGTGCTGTAATTGTTATATGGTTATATGGTTATAACCTATAGAATTTAACATATAAACACCCACTCCCCCCCACCCCCCCACAGCGGAATCAACATTTCCTACTGTGAGGGAAGGCAACAAAATTCAGTCCTCTTCCTCTTGTTCACCCATGGTCGGGGCCTATTGAGGCCACCGCAGTTGCTGCAACGGCGGCCCGATGTTTCAGGCCCTCTCGCCGGATGATGGAACTCTGGGGTCGGAAGAACACATTCAGCGGCTTGGAGTTCCGAATAAACTGCTTCCTACTGGAGACCACGGCTCCCGAAGCCCACAGGCGGAACTGGGCGGAGCTCCCACACTGGCAACCTCAACGAACGATCTCAGGGCTCCGCGATGTTAAAGTCAGCGCTGTCCGCGGCTGGAAGCTCTGCAGATCACAGCTCCACGGTATTAAAGTCCGCTTGCCCAGCACTCCGGAGCTTCCAACACGGCAACCCCGGTAGGGCATTGCCCGCTCCGCTGCTGAGCTGAAGCTCTGGCCAGTCTCCGGTAGGAAAGACTGCGTCAATCCAGATGGTAGGCCTCGAGGAGGGGGGCGAAGATGCGGCTCAGAGGAAAGACGCAACCTCGACCAGGTAGGCCCTTGGAAAACACTTTCCCCCTTTCCCCCTCTCCCCCCCCTCATTCCCCACATAAAAAGACTAAAAGACCTCCTAAACAAAGCTTTTGGCAGACTAAAAATAAAAAAAAGGATGAAAGGATGAACAGCTGCAGGCGACAATTCCAAGACTTAATGGTGGTAAGGTTCTGCATTCCTATCTGTCAGCTTGTGCCTGAGCTTGTCATACTTCTGGTTATTCGGCTCAGCCTCGGAAAATGAGATGACCAAATGTTTGTGACCTTGAGCTCTAAACACAAGGTAAAAGCAGACCTTCTGCATTGTAATGTGAATGATAGGATCCACCTTAATCTTCTGAAATGAACATCCAAGTGCCTCCATTCACTCTCTGCCACCTCCCTTTTCTTGCTGCTCCACACTCTTGAAGGGCTGGTTCCTCACGATTGTCAGATCATGGTTGATGCAGCCGATATTAGTAACTTAATGGGAGAACTACCCACCCTGCAGGAGCAGTCCAGAAAATGGAATTGTCTTATGAACCTGATGCCACTGTCCATTAAACTCCTTCCATATGGCTGTGCTCACTATGCCCTCCAATGCTTCAAAGGACTTGCACAGGAACAGAGGCCAGCGAGGATTCCCCTTATATGGATACAATAAATACACAAGAATATCAATTTAAGGTAGTTCACATATCACGGGAAGGGATTTATTTTCACATTTGAAATTATTCCATACGAGGAATGTAACTTGGAAATATTACTTGGATTAACACTTAGATGCAGAATTGAAGGGTATAGTGGAAAAAGTGTTTATACTACATAATAACTGAATATAATAGCTCATGGCACATTATAAAATGAAATAATATGTGGAAAATTAAAAAAGTTGTCAGAAACTTTATCAGCACTCTGTCCAGAGGTCTGACAACTGAATCAAGAACCAGTACACTCGTTAAATTATTCTGTCCAAATGCAAAATATTGCAGCAGTGAGAATCTTAAATGAAAACAAGAATTATTAGAAATATTTGGCTGCTAAGGCAGCATCTGTGTACAGAGAGTAAATATTTAATGTATATAACTTTTCATAAGAAATGTTTTAAAAAATGGGGATAAAGCATACTTTAAAATGATGGGAAAAGGGGTGGGTGAAAATTCCTTTGTGGAGGTTTGTGATATGTTTATCAAGGTTCACTTTGAATACACACACCTATGCTATACTCCTCATCCATTACTCACAGAAACAAGTTCCACTTTCACCATTCTCTGGTTAAAGAAGAAGTTGAGAATACCCCAATTGCTCTCTGATGACTATTATATAGCCTCCAGTTTTGTGTACTGATCCTCCCCAGGTTAGGACAGGGCTGTGCTCCTGGGAACTGTTGGTAACCCCAACAGTTCACAAGTTGGAAATATGGCCGCACGGCAATATATTGAAAAAAACATAGGCCAACCAAGGGCCGATGTGTAGATAAGCTGGGACATTTAACTCGATCATTCAGATTACATTGCAAGATGCAGTAACATTGCCGAGTTCCCACATGGCAGCAAAGGCAATTTCATCCCTCCGGTCTCCCAAATGCTTGTTCATATATTGAGGTTGTACATAAGTTTGGCGTTCACAACATGGGAGGACTTATATTCCAATGCTTCCTGTAAGGACTCCATCCCCTATTCCCAATTCCTCCGTCTACGCCACATCTGCTCCCAGGATGAGGTGTTCCACACCAGGTCATCACAAGTGTCCTAATTCCTCAGAGAATGGGGATTCCCCTCCCCCACTATAGATGAGGCTCGCACCAGGGTCTCCTCCATACCCTGCAACACTGCCCTCTCTCCCCATCCCCCACTCGCAACAAGGGCAGAGTCCCCCTGGTTCTCACCTTTCACCCTGCCAGCCAGCACATACAACACATAGTTCTCCACCAGTTTCGCCACCTCCAACGTGACCCCACCACTCGCCACATCTTCCCATCTCCCCCCCTGTCTGCCCCACCTCCCATCAGTCTGAAGAAGGGTTTTGGCCCGAAACGTTGCCTATCTCCTTCGCTCCTTAGATGCTGCTGCACCCGCTGAGTTTCTCCAGCCTTTTGTGTACCTTCCAATGAATGGAAATGCTCACAGTGATTCTAATCTATCAAAGTTTTAAAGACCACATTTTTTTCAAAGGTCATGTACTAAAGTTGGTATATTAAATTTATTAATATTGGTCAGCATGGACAAGTTGAAGAGCCTGTTTCTGTGGTGTATGACTCTACTTGGACTTCACTTGGAGAAATCAGATTTTTTTTTTATGGAGAGTCAATTACTCTTCCAACATCTAGAATTGGAACATCAAAATTAATAAAGACAACCATTTATGACAGGTTAAGATAAGATACAAAAAAAAATGCAGCAATAGGGAACTCAAACTTTATTTACTTAGTTGTGTGTGCCAATAAATCAAAGTTCATGGCCGAGAAGGTTCAGGCAATTTTCATTGTATTTTGCGAATCAGGATCTCAGAAATCCTAGGCAATTATGGTAACAATAGAGCACTCTAAGTGAATCTATTGATTTCTTTGGCATGCCAACTTTCATCAAACATTTCCTCAATCACAATAGTCTGTATTTGGAATGTCCTACAAGCAATAATTTTAAACTTAGCTTGTTTTAAGAATCTCCCAGTTACTTCAAGAATATTTTTTTGATGCCTACTGGATCTCCTGGTTGCTAACCATTTTAACTCCTCTCCCCATTCCCATACTGATCTTTTTGTCCTGGGTTTCCTCTATTGCTATGGTGGGGGATGATTACATGCAAATGAGAGGCTAAGTATCTTCCCTTGAAATCACATGAGATGTCCCAACACTTCCTCCCTTCATCCAGGAATCCCACTATCTATTGAGGTGAGACAGAGGTTTATGTGCATCTCCTCTAACCTCATCTACTATCCGTTATTCCCAATGTAGTCTCCTTTACATTGGCGAAACCAAGCATCGACTCAGTGAACTTCACCAAACATTACGCTTGGATAACTGAATCCTACTGGATCTTATTCCCACACTGACCTCTCTGTCCTGGGCCTTGTCCATTGCAAGAGCGAGGCGACATGCAAATTGGAGCAACAGCTTCGCATATTCTGCTTGAGTAGCTTACAACCAATGGCATAGACATTGAATTCTCCAATTTTAAGTAACCTACCAAACACAAGTAGATACACCTTCATTGATCAAGGCATTGAGTACAAGAAACATGAAGTCATCTTGCAGCTTTATAGAGCCTGGAGTCAGGCTGCATTGGAGTATTGTGTGCAATTCTGTTTGCCCCATTAACTGAAGGATTTGGAGACTTAGGAGAGGGTTTAGAAGAAGATTTTCAGAATGCTGCCTGGATTAGAAGGTATACTGTAAGCTATAAAAAAAAGACAGAAAATGCTGGAGTAACTCAGTGGATCAGGCAGCATCTCTGGAGAAATAGAATAGGTGACGTTTCAGGTCGAGACCCTTCTTCAGACCCGAGTCTTCGAGTTACGACCTGAAACATCACCTGTTCCTTTTCTCCAGAGATGCTGCCTGACCCACTGAGTTACTCCAGCATTTTTGTCCATCTTTGGTGTAAACCAGCATCTTCAGTTCCTTACTACAGCTATAAAGAAAAGTTGAATAAACTTACATTGTTCCCTCTGAAGTGTCAGCAGCTGTGGAGAGACATAGATAGAGTGGACATTCAGAACCTTTCCCCAAGGCTAGAGGGAATAGCTTTATCAGGTAAGATTTTCCCTTCACAAGGTCACAGGGAAAACGTGCAAACTCCACACAGATAGCACCCGTAATCTGGATTGAACCTGGGTTTCTGGTGCTGTGAGGCAGCTGCTCGACCAGATGCGGCACATTGGTGCAACGGGCAACATAATGGCACAACAGGTGCTGCTACTGAATCACCACGCCAGACTCTGCCACAAATGGCAGTTTCTGAAAGGACTCTTTTTTGCACCTGCTTACAGCTTTATAGCTGTAATTCAACTTGGTGAAACAACCCTGAAAATGTGGATCACTTCTGTACCTTGGAAGGCACCACTCCTCCAATGTCGACCTTGATGACGAGATCCAACATCGTCTTAAGTGTGCCGGATCAGCTTTTGGACGTCTTCGAACGAGAGTCCTTCAAAATCGTGTACAAGGCAGTGGTGATTCCAACGCTCCTGTATGCATCAAAAACCTGGACAACATACCGACGCCATCTGAAAACACTTGAAAAGTTCCATCAACGATGTCTTTGAAGCAGCTTAAATATCAGCTGGGAAGACAGAAGAAACAACGTCAGCATGTTGAATGAAGCAAAAACATCTAGCATCGAAGCCTTTATCATCAAGAACCAACTAAGATGGGTCGGTCATGTTGTTCAGATGGAAGACGAGCGTCTACCAACGCAAACCTTCTACTCCATCTTAAAAAATGCAAACGTAAAAGAGGCGGAAAAAAGAAGTGATTCAAAGACGCCTTAAAAGCCAGCATGAAGAAATGTGAAATCGACATCGATAATTGGGAAACCAATTCCAAGGACAGGAAACTTTGGCGAATCATCATCCAAGAAGGAACAGCTGCCTTTGAAGCCAAGAGATACGCAGAACTAGAAGAAAAGAGAAGAAAACGGAAAGAAAGGCAGCAACAACCAAAGCTCGATCAGCCATCTGGAATTACCTGTCCTGAATGCCGGAGAACTATCAAAGCCAGGATTGGACTCACAAGCCACCTGAGAGTCCATAAAAACAACAGAACGTAGACCATCATCCTCGACTTGAGGGATAGCCATGACGATAACATAAAAAGTGACACAACGTAGGTTTCTATTCCTACACTGTTTTCTTGGTAATATAAATCCACCAATCTCTGTTTGTAAATTTGCCCTCCCTAATCTTTTCCTTTTGCATATCTATGGAGCCTCGTGTCGATCTTCCCTCTCCTTATCAATTTCTTGGAGCTTTTATAAGCTTCTTCCTTGGATTTAAAAATACCTTGACTTTTCCTTGTCAGCCAGGGTTGCACCACTTTAGAGCTTAAAGGGTTTTTTTTTCATTTAATCTTATCAGAAATTGGTTTTGTTTTGGTGTTGTTTGAGCAGTTCAATTTTATAGCACTGAAATATATTCATTGCTTCTCAGATAATGAAACTGCTATTGCCTGCAAGCAATAAGACCTGGACAATATAAGACAAACAGCTGCTGCAACACTAAATTGCTACACAATTACCATCCAAAATAGGGATAAACTACCTCACTTTGATATCTGTTGGCATCACTTGCTGAATCCAACACCGTCACCATCCAGTGGGTTGTCGACTGTAAACCTTAAGACAAATAAACACAAATACAAGTACAAATGTGGAGATTCTGTTACAGGTAACTCAACACTTGAGTCGCTAGAGCCTTTTGACCACCTATTAAGCACAATTCAGGAGTGTGATGGCAAACTCTCTACATCATGATTAGGGGAGATCCAACAACATTCATTTATTTATTTAATTTATTTAATTCTTTATTTCGAACAGAATAAAATAATAAAAAACAAGTTTGAAAGCATACAAAAAACAAAAAAACAAAACAAGAATATTTATAAAGTGTCATAAACAATATTTATAAATAAATGAAATCGTATGTGTCCGAAAAGGAGCAGGAAGAAGCCAAAGCTTATTAATTCCCACTCCTTATTCAACTGCTTATAATGATCTTATACAAAATTAGCAGCTATAAACACCTATTTCCATATGTACAAAAAAATTATTTACATTTATACACTAATCAAATATTTACAAAGCCATACAAAAAAAAAGAAAGAAAAAAGAAAAAACCTTCATATACTATACGGTATCTCTTAGTCATATATACAACCCTTTTAAAATATACAATATCCTTTTAAAAAAGTGTTTCATTTCGGAGTCACGTGAGTGACTTCGTGAAGACCCCGCCAGGCACACATGCGCGACATATCGTCGACCGCATGCGAGCTACAGGCAGTGAGGAGCGTTGCTCCTCTACTGCAGCGACCTGCAGGTAAGGAAAAACTAACCTGCCATCCTTTTTTCATTTCAGGGACTCTGTTCTCAGAATACTCCAGGCCGCTTCGGCACTGACTGCGGACCGCGAGATGCGGGCAGTCAGCGGCGGCACTAACAGACTGGAGTCGGGAAGAGCCCGTTGACCCAGGTGGGTCCGGGTTCACACTTGCCGGTCGGAGGGACGGCAGAGGTAGCCCGACTCTACACCGCAGCCCGCAAGGATACTGCGCGCTGTTGGTATCAACCAGTGAGTGGGGCTTGCATGCTCGCCGTGCGCAGTGAGCGACGGCAGAGCAGCAGCCCGACTCTACACCACAGCCCGCAAGGATACTGCGGGCTGACGGCATTAATAAAGGAGTGGGGCTTGCAGGCTCGCTGTTCAGAGTGAGCGACGGCAGAGCAGCAGCCCCGACTCTACACCACAGCCTGCAAGGATACTGCGGGCTGTCTAAATTAACGAGGTAGTGGGGCTTGCAGGGCAGCCCCAACTCTACACCGCAGCCTGCCAGGACTCTGTGGGCTAACGGTTTTACTTATGCCGAGCAGGTTGGGCAGCTCGTTGACCCGGTAGGGACCGGGCTCACACTCGCCTTTCGCAGGCAGCAACGGCAGAGCGGCAGCCCAAATCTACACCGCAGCCCGCAGGGTCACCACGGGCTGACGGCAACGCTACGCGGAAGTTGGGCAAGCCCGTGGACCAGGAGGGTCCGGGCTCGGAGACTGCCATTCGCGGGCAGCGAAGGCAGACCAGGAGCTCCGACTCGACGCCGCAGGCCGCAGGTTACCGTGAACTAACGGCTATGCTACCCTATAGAGGTAGTAGACAGAGCCGGGGCCCCGATTCACACACAGGCGGGGGCCTTACCGTTAGTGGCAGTCTATGTCCCGCATGAGAGTCTGGTCATCATTGGAGCTGGGGGGGGGGGGGGGCCTTACCGTTAGTGGCAGTCTATGTCCCGCATGAGAGTCTGGTCATCATTGGAGCTGGGGGGGGGGGGGGGGGGGGGGGGGAGAGTGCACTCCTCCACCGGAAGCTCATAAAAACCCTCAGGTAAGATACTAACCTTGAGTTGTTTAGCTTCTGTACTAGACTTTGCTTACAGAAACAATGGATGGGAGACCAGAATGAAGGCATCGTAGTATGCTTCCCAGGGCCATGAGACTTCGGATGGGAGTCAGCGCCCACTATTCCCGAAGCTGCCAGCAACACCGCCAGTTGGCCGGGATAAGAACGCAGAAACCGGGGAGCCCTGCTCAGCCAGGACCCGATTCTCGGCCATGGGGCCATAAAGTGGTAGGAGCACCGCGCAGGAGCAGGGTAGGCAAGACCCTGACTCCCTACCACTGTCACCTAAGCATAGGGACAGTGGAGCAAAGGTGTGTAAGCGTGTTATACGTTTGGCGGCACGTCCTCTCTCCCCAACTATGCAGGTCACCAGAGGGAGGACCAGGGGAAGAACCGTACAACAGTTGGTGAAGCCCCGCTGTAGGAGCCGGGGTTGACTTTCCACCGGAGCAGGCCGCCAGATCGCGGACCGGTGAAGGATTGAGGCCTGGGTCTGCAAGCCCTGCATGTGCGGCCGGCACAGACTCACCACCGGGGGAGCCTGCTAGATCGCGGGCTGGTGTAGTCTCATCTCGGTCACCGCACCCCCCCTTTAGCGGCAGGACGTGACCGAACGTCACCTTTGTCCCTAAGGAGGACAGGCGGCAAGCCCGCGCGGACGTCGGGGTACCACGCTTCGGCGGCCGGGACCGACTCATCACCGCTCATGTCTTGTCAAACTAGCGGGCCGCCTCCGTCCGGAAGACGACGGACCAGAGGCAGGTCCGCGTGGGAGTCGCTTAGCCACACAGAAGCGGCAGGCAGCGACATCCTGTCTAGGCACCCTTGTTATCACCTCGACGAGGTGCGGGGCAATGACAGAAGCCTCAGAGATTCTCCAGAACCTGAGGAAGTCGACTTGTCATCCGCAGATGCGGCGGCAGTCGCATGGCTCGGATGGAGCGCAATATGGAGTGTATCCTAGAGCACAATCTCTGCAGCTGGACCAGATGTCTTCCAGTCCTGGAGGAACCTGTAGTACCTGAGAAAACCCAGGAGGAACTGCTGAATGTGGTCTCCAAGTTCGCCCAGCCGAAGCACTCAGGTCAGCCTTTTGCAGCCCAAATTAGGGGCTAGCATAGACTACCTCACCACACACCAGCTGCAGGAACAGGTCCTTACCAAGGCGATTAACAAATACAAGGCCCAAACAACTGCATATCATTGAATGTACCGACAGTCAACACGCCCATCTGGGGCAACAACAGTCCCGGGATAAGGGCACAGGAGCTGAAGTTACAAAAGATCCTGAAATTGCTGATGTCGGGGATTACTGCCTTCGCCAGGTTGGTTGACGGTACGGAAATGACGGCAGAGCAGGAGGATGCTCTTGCGATATTAGTCATGAAGTTAACGCTTCCTGGAATATCGCCATTTAACCGACTCCTAAACCCCATATTTGCGGGGTTGTACAAGGCATCTGCGACGCCACCACCGAGACAGCTGTTCGGTGAGGACTTGCCCATACAGGTCAAGGACCTGGATTAGGAGGCGGAGGCAGTCGGGTTGATAACCCACCTCCCTCGAGCAGGGCGGCAGTGCGCAGGCAAACATCATATGCAAGACCTGTGGCCACCTGAAAGACCAGTAAGGACCTACACGTCAGCAGCACCTCAACACAATTCAACGGAACACCAGGAACCAGAAAGACATGCCCGCCGGTAGCCATTGAGGTAGGGGGGTCTGGTTCTCTAGGAAGTGCTGCATATATAACCTCACAAGGAGGAGAGAGGTTACATACATTCTGGGATACATGGGTCTTATTGTCACTATCCCAGGGAACAAAGCAATAGACATTATAGAGGCTTGCGCCAGGAAACCGACTATTAGACATGCTGCTAAAGTAATTGGTAAACTTGTAGCTACATTCTAGCTACATAATTGGGCCGTTACACTATCAAAGCTTGCAAAGAGCAAAATCTCAGCATTAATAGTGAATGCTGGACATTTTTTACGGGCCTATGCAGCCGCCAATCAAGGCTAATTGAGCTACAATGGTGGATTAGCAATGTTTGTGATTGTTAAATCCCATCATTACATAAAACCCATTAGTCGTGTTACAAACCGACGCAAGCAAGGCTGGGACTGTTCAGAGATGCTGGGAGCATGTCATGGGCTGCGGGCTTAATGCACTAATCTGCAGCATACGTATGTCCATCTTCAAAATAATACCACTGAGGTGACATATTTAAACCTAATGGGTGGTATCAAGTCAATATCTTTTGATGAATTGGGAAAAATTAATTTGGCTCTGGTGCATTGAAAGAAATATTTGGATATCAGCTATGTACCTTCTGGTTCAGCTCAATACAGTGGTGGACACCAGGTCACAAGTATTTAATAACGACACCAAGTGGATGTTGAACCTCCAAATATTTGCTAAAATTATAGCCTAATATGGAACACCAGATACCGATCTCCTAGCGTCCAGGTTGAACCATTAGATACCAATATGTGTCTTGAGAACCAGATCCTGGGGCAGTGGCGATGGACGAGTTCTTGCTACATTGGGGGAAATGGAATTCTATGCTTTCCCCATTTTGCTTCATCAGTCAGGTGTTGCAGAAAACACAACCAGGTTCTGCAACATAAAGGACCATGGACGTCATACAGCATTGTGCACTGAGAATCCACTAGGAAGCAGTACCTCACCTACATAAGGATATAGGAGGCTTCTGTAGTCGGACCAAGACCACCTACATATCTGCTACGATCTCCTATGTGCTGGCATTCTCACCGGTCTTCAGTATGATGAGTCCCTCAGTTACAGTGCCGTATACAGTGCCAGGAGTGCACTGTCATCCTATCTCGACATTGGAGTGGGATCTCACCAGCTGGTATTCAAACTATGAGGGATATGTTCTGTCTATCCCTCCCCGACCACGATATATTACCTGAGATATAAGGGTGGTGTTGACCCTACTCAGGAGCTGGTCGCCTATGACGGATTTACCACTGGACTTACTCACCTTTAAATTGGTGATGGTAATGACACTGAACACAGCACAACGGGTCCAGACTCTACAGGAACTAAACCTGGATAGAATGATCGACCCATAATAAAGTAACTTCTTTATAAAATAGTTGCTTAAACTACACAGACCTGCGACTACATGTTATCAGCCATGGAAACCCATGTCACAGGGTGACGGTTCAGACTATCTCCAGATGGCTCAAGGTGGTATTCGGTGCAGCAGGTAAGACACTAAACATTTTAAAATGTCATTCTACCAGGGCTGCATCCACATCAGCGGCGAGGACCATGGAGGTGTTCATGGATCATGTCCTCACAATAGCGGGCTGGGCCAGTGAAACTACATTTCAGCGATTTCATAACTAACCTATGGCCGCTCCCGCAACGTTTGCAGAGTCAGGTTTAAGTGCTGTCCCTAAACATTTGTCCCAGAGTTCAGGGGTTTATTGTTGTATTAACAATAATGTTATTATTTTTCAGCTTGTTCAAGTCTGAAATACGTTAACATACTTCCTCCGTCAGTATTACGGCAGTGTGTGGGCATGGACGTGATCCAGGGCATGTAATCACAGAGCTTTGAAATCTTCACGAAGTCACTCACGTGACTCCGAAATTAAATAGTAAGATTAAATGAGAACTTACCAGTTTTAAGTTTGATCTTTATTTTATGAGGAGTTGCGATGAGGGATTTTGTGCCCTCCGCTCCCAACCCTTTACTATAAGGTCAGCTGTTCAATAGAGTCTCTTCAATCTTACTATATTACTATATTAGTTCATTTCTGGGTAGTTCTGTGATTCCACACCGCATGCGTGCATGCGTGCCTGGCGGGGTCTTCACGAAATCCCTCAAAATGCTGGAGTAACTCAGCGGGTGAGCCAGCATTTCTGGACAAAAGGCAACGTTTCATTGTTGAGTCAGAGATTTGGAAATCATTTCTCAATAACACTGTGGAAGGACCTTCAGCTGCAGTAGTAAAAAAAAAGCATCTCACCATCACCCGGAGCCTCGCGGGTCAGAGCTCACGGGCTGGAGCCTCGCAGGTTGAAGATCGGAGGCTGGACCTCACGGGTCGGAGGTGGAGCCTCGCAAGTCGACGGGTCCTGGGTCTGTGGAGTCCGCGGCTGTGGCCTGGGTCGGCACCATGGATGCGTCAGGAGGGGACCCGGCAGCATTAGTGGAGCAGTCGGTGCAGCAATGGACGCATGGCCAACCGATGGATGAGGACGGACCACGTGGAAGTGAGGACACCGTTGCCGGGGCAAGGACTAAAGGAGGATCTGGTGTGGGGAAACCACCGTGAGGGAGAGGAAAAAACAATGGACAATGGAGGACCCCGCGTGGGGGAGGGGGGAGAACAAAGGGGGAACTGGCACGGGGGTAGTTTGTAACTTTGTAACTTTGTAAGCGTCCTTTATTGGCGACTATTTGCATACATTGGATATGCAAGAAAATAATTTCACTGTGACTTGTCGCATATGACAATAAATTATTCATCCATTCAACTACACCAACTGATTCGGAGATTCTCATCTGATGACTGGGCAGTTAATCCTACCCTTCAAAGGCTTCCTCAGTTTACTGGCTTCTCACCAGAAGTGGCAAAATTCTCACCAAAATTTACTGGCTTCACAGCAATAGTGAGTTACTTTCTAACTCTAATTACCCATTGAAACAAAGCCTGGATTTAAGATCAGGATATATGATCCTAAAAGCTAAATCTGCCTCAAACAGGGTCTCAACCTGAAACGTCCCCCATTCCTTTTCTCCAGAGATGCTGCCTGTCCCATTTAGTTACTCCAGCATTTTGCGTCTATATTTGGTGTAAACCAGCATCGGCAGTTCCTTCCTACATGACTCATAGACTTTGCAGGATATCAGAACTCATTATAAAATTCCAGAGTCACATGGCCGTAGCCGAACCACTGGCCATCTTGTAAAAGTATTAGTAGTGAGTAAGGTTAAATTGTTTCGACTTTGCCATAGTTGACATCAGTTTATGGACAATTCAATATTTAAAAGAAAAGGACAAAGATAATTAAGCAGTAAAATTATGAAGTTCATGTCATAAAAAATATTTAACCTGCTAGTCTAGATAAATGATGCATTGTAAAACTTACTTCTGAGAGTACAATATAATTGGAACATTCCAATAAATTAGGGAATGATTTTTACATTTGCAGTTAATGGACATCCTCTGCTTTTTTTTCCAAATTCATTGCTTTGCTTTCTTTCAGATCTCCCTTCAGGCAGGTACAAGAGTTGATTAAATCAATTTTTATTTGTCCCCTAAGTCATTTCATTAAAGCAAGCGTAATAAGAGAAAATTTAAAAAAAACAGACTGAATGGAAATTGGTACTTCTTATTAAACCAAATTTCACAGATACTAAATGTTTTCGATTAATGGCATGTGTCCTCCATGTTTAACATAAATCATGTGATACGTTGAATATGAAGTGATGAAGCTGAAACTGAAGTAAATTGTAATGCTTTTATTTTGGGCTTTGGTCCTGTTTTGTCATGTTGTTGTTCACATTGTATTGCTGAATTTTCAGAGTAAATCTCCATTCAATAAATTAATTCTTCTTTTTCCTTGAATTGACAAGAGGAGGTAGCTTGAAAAGACTGATTTTCTGAGGTAATGATATTTGAAGCGGTGTAATTATAAATTTCTCATTATAAAAAGATTGAATCTGAAAGACCTGACAAACCATGCATTGCAAAACCTATGTCTGAGAATACAACATAATCTGAACTTGATGATTCAAACAAATCACAGATTGCAATCCTGTACATGATAAATGTTGTACAGGAACCCTAATCAGTTCATTAAGTGAAAAGCCTATGGCATACCTGATTTTGCAAAGCTGTGTGTCTTCCTGAAAATGTCTTGCTATCATGATTGTACACTTAGGAGGCTTTGAAGAATGTCCTTCCAAAGCAGTCCGTGCCTTCCACATTTCACTCATTGTGAAATGAGTCCTACAGACAGGAAGTATCACAGCTGGCGTCCTGGTGCCATCGCAACAACCTGGAGCTCAATGCTCTTAAGACAGTGGAATTGATTGTAGACTTTAGGAGAGCTCCCCCTCCCCTCACCCCACTCACCACCAACAACATCACAGTCACATCTGTGGAGTCTTTTATTTTCCTGGGAACCATCATCTCTAAGTGGGGGGCTACCATCGACTCCACAGTCAAAAAGGCACAACAGAGGATGTATTTCCTACGGCAGCTGAGGAAGCACAATTGTCTCCGACAATGATGGTCCAATTGTACACAGCCATCGTAGAGTCTGTTCTCACCTTCTCCATCATGGTCTGGTTTGGCTCAGCCACCAAGCACAACACCTGGAGCCTGCAGCAAATCGTCTGATCAGCAGAGAAGGTTATTGGTTGCAACCTTCCATCCATTGATGAACTGTACACTGCAAGGGCCAGGAAGCGAGCGGGCAAAATCATCTCTGACCCCTCTCACCCTGGCCACAAACTCTTTGAATCACTTCCCTCTGGAAGGTGACTCCGGACTGTCAAAGCTCCCACAGTCAGACATTAAAACAGTTTTTATCCACATGTAGTTGCTCTACTCAACAGCCAAAAATCTGTAGCCTCCCTTTGAGGTATTTTGTTGGTTCACATGCTTGATCAATGGTGTTTTATCATTCATGTTTTACTATTATTAATGTTTAGTGTTTTCTGAATCATTCGTAACTGTCACTGTATGTCATGTTGTTACTTGTGGGCAGAGCACCAAGGCAAATTCCTTGTATGTGAATACTTGGCCAATAAACTTACTTACTTACTTGCTTGTTCTTGTCTATCAGATGTATTACAGTGGATTCACAGATTCTCTCTCCAATGGGTGTGACTGGAAGTACTCATGGGACAATCTATAACAGTCCACTGAAAAGAAGCCCAGAAAAAGAGACAACCATGCCTGCACATTCCAGGGCTTTGACAATATTCAGATGTAGGATAATTTAGAAACTACTATTTTCACTACACAAGTACCAGTTGATGATTACGCAATCAACACAATTAACATTGCCCAGCCTCCCACTGCCAACTGCCCAAGGACCACCATTACCCAGAAACTGACCTCAATCCAGTAATTGATTTATTTGTATGATAAAATGAAACAACATCTCTGAGGTTGTCTATTCTTCACTGAGAGACTTAACTTTTGACTTTAAAAAAGCGTTTATGTTATTTACAAGACAGAAGTTAGACATGGTGAAAAATATGTTCCACTTGCAGCTCCAACCACACTTGAAAATATTCCCTGCTTACCTTGGTTGAAGCTCCAAAGATATTTAAGAAGCTTGACTTCATTCAGGACAATCACCCTCCTTAGTTCTTTATTTTGAACTGGTAACCACTACCAATGCACAGAGGCAATAATGTACACCATTTACAAACCAGAATGACAATTATTTACCAAATGTTCCATCACAGCACTAATATCGTTCTGAGTTGTAAATACATTGTCGTTTCTCATGATCACTACATTGCAACTTTATTTCAGCTCACCACAAGCATTCCGAAAGGTCAAGAAGTATTTCTCAGCACCTCCCCACGAGCAATCAGAGATAGTCATTGCACACTGGCATACCAGCCATGTGCTCATTCTATGTATGTACATTAGTAGCGAGAAACTCAAATCTCCATACCAATACTGTTCCAATGCCACCGATCATTTCAGTGCGACTTTGCCACAATTTGTGAAAGCGAGAACCAAATACTTCTACGTGTCAATCATGCTTGAGTAAATCCCTGGTCCCATTCTTTCATGTGTCTTTGACCATCGCAATACTTGGTGCAAAAGTGGGGATTAGCAAACTGATGCCGAATTATTTCCTTGCATGAAGGAGGCTGCAGGTTGTGACAGATGACTTGGGTAATTCTGAGATGAGGTGACTTGGCTTCTCGCTGCACTTTCTCCACATGATCAGCTACAGTCTGGAGCAACTGACTGAAGGCCAACAATGAGGGTACTGTTGGAGTGAACTTGACAAATGCTGCTTCCATGACAGATGATTGCTTATTCACAATCCATGGAATTGTTCCCATTGCTCCATAGTGGGGCCTCAACAGTCCGAGACTGAAAGTCAGAGATCCCACTGGTGTATTCAGACATTGGCTTCTGTCTCTACTGCACGCCTATGCCAAGACTTCATCCATCAATGCTCCATTATGTCTCAATCCACATGTGTTGGCATGGATGAACTGCTATTTCCAAGCAGGAAAACACTAGTTCTAAGTCAAAATAAATTCTACGCATGTTAGGAGCTGGAGCAGCACTCACCCTCCAAGAGGTTGCCATGTAAGTTATCCTTCCCCTCCCCCCTCCACTGAGTCCCAACCACAGGCCAACTGTATCTAATCACTAACCACATATCCTGCCGTAAAGTTACTATCATCCGCTCTGGAGTTCACTGGGAAAAGAGTGGCACTGGGTAGTGATTGGGAAGAGAATGGGGTAAGTGATAGATGGATAGTCAAACCATCTGCACCTTCTAGTAGAGAAAAATGGTCGAAGAGGAGTGAAGAAAGATGTGGGGAAAAAAGCTACTGTAATAAGTCTGACAGAAATCTTCTGTGCATTGTTGTTGGCCACGGTCTGTGTGGCAGCTGCTGCCTTTATTCCAGGGCAGTCAGGCGGCACACACAGTTATTCAGCCACCACTATGCTGTTGTTGAAGCTGGTTGTGTGTCACGTCGTCTGCGGGCCAGACTTGTGCGGCATGATTGAGCAGAAAACATGATCTATCTGCCGTATGTAGATGGCTGGTGGTACAGTATGTGAAAGCTGTTTGATGTGTTTTCTACTGCCAAGAATTGGAACGTGTGTGAAGATATGCCTTATGATTGTTCAGTCGGATATATTGAGGCTGCTGCTGAATGAACGTTGTATGTGTTTATAAGTTTTGGTCGAAAGGATTTGTTGTTGGTTTTCATCGACATTAACTGCAGGCAGAGAGACATTGAACCTCTTTCAAGATGCAGCCTTCTATTGGTTCTAATTTTCTTGACCACCTTCTTTCACCACAACTTTTTTCTTAGACTGGAGAGCATTCTCCATCCTGAGCATGATATTGCTTGGTGTGGTGCATGAGAATCTGGCGTTTGTCATAAACGTCAGAAATATTTTATTAAACAAAGACTGGACCTGATTGTTCGACTTGCGGGCAGGCACATGTCCACCATGGGACAGAGGGTGGTGCGATCCGCGGAGTTCTTGGAGAATCACTGAACAACCAAGCCTTTCACTTTTCTAATGTGTCAGGGCCTTGCCACTCCATTGGGAGCATAAGCTCCTCGGCTATACATTGGTGGAATGCCTGTTCTTTCAGTGACCCAGTCGCTGCTGAGGATTCTCCACCCACCTGGATCCCTGAACGGCAAGAGACTCCTGATGGAGTGAGATCCCTGGAAGGACTGGACTTTATGATTCCGTCTGGGACTCTGGCACCTGAGAGGTGTGAGGGGTAGGGTGTTCTGGGATGTAGATAACTGGAATGAGTAGGGATGATGACAGGGGAGAGGCACAATGCAGAGTGGGGATCGGGGTATTTCTGCATTTAAAAGTGGACGAATCATGATCTTGCATGATCAGTTTCTAAATGCAGTAAAAATGCACTAACTCACTACCGTTGTTCGGA
The DNA here is from genome assembly GCA_963514005.1 of Raja brachyura. The sequence goes on along the minus strand of OY740781.1, from coordinate 102,526,552 downwards.
ACTCCTGATGGATTAGCATTTGCTCACTGGATGCATTTTCCTTTCCTTTTCAAACTCACTGGGGCCCCATTTCCCATGCTCGCTTTAAACCTACAGGCACTATTTCCCGCGATCTTTTAACCTCACCAGGACTCTGTTTCCTGCTCTCACTGGAACTACGGTTCCTGTGCTCCCTTTAAAGTCACCAAGGCGCTATGGTTTCAGTGGGGCTCTGTTTTCTGTGCTGCTCTTAAATTCACCGGGGTTCTATTTCCAGCCCTTTGAACACACTGGGGTCCAGTGTCTAGCCAGCCTTTAAATTCACAGGGTTCTCTGGGAATTTAATTATATTCCTGTGTAAAAACTTTAAAATGGTAAATTAAAATTGTGTTGGGATATTAATAGGACTAACATCCAACAGCCTGGAAAAGCTGCCCATCCAGCACCAGCAAAGCCCTGAGAATGCCAGATTATCAGGCGTGTATCCTCCCTCATCCAAAACCTTGACGTCATTTCACAGCTGTGCCTTTGTTTAGGGTGAGAGAAAATGAGAGACCCCACCCCACTCTCAAAAAGGGCGTACTGAGAGTTTTCTCAGAGTTTTCATTGTTAGCTTTTTGTCAATCCCCTGGCAGGGCTGAGCTTTGCTCGTTATCGGTGCCTCTGAAACAGGACAAGTGGTTTTCCCCACACACTGGAGATTGGCAAGTGCAGCTGATCTTTCCAGAGGCTCAACCTACCAACCCCATTTGGCACCGAGAAGGATTATTGGCAAATGGCGAGTGGCAGTCTTCGCAGTCGCAAACCATTGGTGAGTGATAGGCGGACATCCAATCAAATGATCTAACTCAGTGACTTCCAGAGAGATTGGAGGTTATGGAAAACATATGCCTCTTATCACCTAATTTGTCTCACTGAATTTCCATGTAGTTTTTTGTCTTACACCTCACACCTACCTGCAGCTCTTATGAAAACTGTAAACTCTACATAGGTATGTTACAAAACTTACCTTGAGCAGCGCTGCAGTTCTGCCGCTCCCCGTGTGCGCGACTTTGGCGCCTTTCAGAGGGGGGCGGGCTTAAAGTGCCGTTTTTCCACAGGCAGGGAAAATCGATGAATGTCGGGCGATTTGGTTGCGGAAGAAAAATCGCTCCGACATTTCATGAATGAAGGTATTTTTAAATTACTCTAAATTATTTATTAACTAGAGTAATTTAAAAATCACCTTCAAAAGCCGTGAGCACCGACAACCGGAAGAAGTTTGCGTAGGGGAGAAGAAAAGGTAAATAGTTTATTTTTATATTAAAAGTTGTTTTTTCGGGAGGCTTTAATAATATTTTTATGTTGCGAAATGGGGTCCCAAAAAATCTATGAACAAACAGTATTTTTCCTCCCGACTTCACCGCTAACCGCAACGTTCCAATCCACCGCATTCTACTAAAACCCACTCGCTAGTTCATTTAAATGGCCATTAATTTACAGGAATCAAACACTAAATTCCTTCCATTTGGCCCAGAAATTCATGAAAATTAGATTAAAAAATTATGTTATATTATGGATTATTGTGTGAATGTTATTTGGACACTTAGGCAATTTAAAAAAAGTTTATCTGTTCTTAAGAAATGGATAGATGTTTAGATCTACTCATTGAATTTTGTAATTAGCTACAATTAGATAACTAATTATATGCTTTAATTTCAGGTCATCCAAGTAAGATTGTTTCATATTTGTTTCAGAATGCTTCAATCTATAATAACTGAAAATTTCATTGAGTTCTCTTATTTTTTAAGAAAGTTATGGGCTTTTAACTGTTCCAGATCACAGCTTTTGAGTTAAGTCAATTGAAAGGCAATGGGGAGCAAGATGCTAATTTCCGAGTATGAAAATGGCCATAACTTTCTTAATACTGAAGATATGAAAGTAAATTAGGTGTCAAATTAAACTTCTTTTTATGCTTTATCTGATGGGATAAATTGCAGACTTGATTTTTTAAATCTCAAAATTTTGTAACATTGCTACTCTACACACTTCTGAGGAAGCGTTCCTGGCCCAATTTGTTCAGTGCTCTCATTCCTCAGAATCTTTTGACTGGCTGAGTTCTCCAGCACTTTCCGTATTTATTTTGGAGATTATCGGACCTTCTTTTTAAAGGGATGCAAGATCACTTCAGTCAATGCCAGTTGGATTCGCTCGGTCTCAGAAGCTCTAGAAATCGCACCTTGTGATTGTGTGCTGATACAGTACGTGAAACTGCACAATCAGCAGTACATGGGTGTACTGCACTGCACCAATAAAGTGAAATCTATGCAGAACTTTGTGTGTGGTCATCAATGGGTCTGAAGACTGTGGGTTCATTCTGTAACTGGGCGGCACAGTGGAGCAGTGGTAGAGTTGCTGCCTTGCAGCGCCAGAGACCCGGGTTCGATACCGACTACGGAGTTTGTATGGAGTTTGTACATTCTCCACATGACTGCGTGGGTTTTCTCTAAGATCTTTGGTTTCCTCCCATACTCCAAAGATGTACAGCTTTGTAAGTTAATTGGCTTGGTGTATGTGTAAATTGTCCCGAATATGTGTGTAGGATTTTGTTAATATGCAGGGATCGATTGTTGATATTGACTCGGTGGGCCGAAGGCCCTGTTTCCGCACTGTTTTTCTAAACTAAACTAAACTAAATCAAACATATCTACGTATAATCAATTAATTAATGTAGAAGGTGGTGTTTTATATCAGAAATCTCAAATATCTTAAAAACTGACATGTGGCTTTGCTACTACAAAGTTTCTGCAATGATTAAAAAACGCCAGAAATAATTCCCACTAATGCTATATGACCTGCTGAGTTTTTCCAGCATTTTAGTTTTGTTTATTTCAGATTCCCTACATCATTTTGATGATTTTCAATGAAGAGCAGAAATGTATTTATTATCATTGTTAAATGCTGGGCTAACTATTTTACCCAGTATCATCTTTTCTTTTCTTCTCTGGATGAACATGAAACCATTTTTCTTTGTTTAATTTGAAAAAATTAGTTTGTGAATGAAATGGGATTAGAATCATTTGCTATTACAATCACATGCTCAGTTGCAGCGGTGATCAATAAGAATAACATGTGACAAGGAAACAAGAACAGTCGCAAGAAGGGAATATAGTTTCCTTCCTCAACTGGTATGGCAGTAATGGCTTATGTTATAATAAATAATACCCAATTTTAAGGCATATAGTAGTCACTCCAACGATTTGTTTTTACAGTTCCCAAAGTCACCTCTTCCCATAATTTCAATTTGACCTTTTTGTTCCTGTTGGCCAAATGTCACTGTGATAAGGAAGATATTTCATCTACTATTAGCGTCAACGAGGATTGATGAACCCGATTGCTTACTGCAAACCTGAAAGCTTCACCAAAAATTAGTAAAAATAATAGTTCAGCTATGGGAAGATATACTGCTGTGTAAAATAATAAGCTCTCAAACAAAAATGATTCTAGAAGCTTAGCACACTGTAATAGATGTTTTGGCATCGCAAGAAAAAGTGGATAATCTCAAAAATGACAGGAGAAAAAAGAACTCATTCATGGCTGGTCTGGGTGTTGAAATTAATCAATTGAAACAGATTTTGCTGGTCCCTGACAGAAGCTGGAACATTACCAGAGTCTTTAGAAATTTGATAAATGTGACACTTTTTTTTGGGAGGAGGAACGAATGGAGCTGGGAGATTTGAATGGATTGAAATGTTTCCATTTACTTTTAATAAATGGTTATTACCCATGATTTGGCTCTGTAGCAAACTGAGTAATGATTGTATTTGCATGTTGGCAATATGTGATTATACTAATAGCACAGTGAAATCTTCCAGGTTCATCACCAGGGGGTTCATTTAAAGTCAATGTTGGACTGAATTTAATGCAGATAGGCTGGTGAGCAAGTTGGCTAGATAGCCATCCTGGCAGTCAAAACAAAAAAAAAGTTCAAATTTTAAGATAAGATGAAAACAGAAATAGCCCTCAGCAAGTGATGGCTATGCCTTTATACTGATCTTGATTCATATTTCATCCAATTGTATTTGCAGAGCCAGTTTGGCAGCACAATACTCGTCAGTTTAAATTCACCATAATTAGCTCACTTCTGGCAAAAGTCATCCTAACATTTAATATTAAAGTTATATTATGTTAAACCTACCATGATATTTGGAATTAGAACAGTATATCAATCAATGTATGTATTGAATCAAATTAATTTGCGCTCTGGCATACGTCCCATGTGTAATGGAACTACTCTGGTAAATAGATTTAAACTGCACAGAAATAAAGTATACTTAATAATAATGAATTTTCCATTTTCCTTCACATGCACATGATTAGGCAATGACTATTATTTATCACAAGTTGTGTACTGTAGTGGCTCAGGTTTGAAAGGAAGTTGCAAAGTTCCACTTACAGACAGATATAATCTGCAGGCATGAGTGAGATGATACATTTAAAACTATTTGTATTTGCTTGTGAATATAATCCCAGCATTACATTAAGATGGAATGGTGTAAATTCTTGAATATGCATTGGCTTTGCTATATCAGAGGATCTAGTCAAGATGATTATCTCTGCTCGCACATTAACCTGTGCTTCTCAAACTAATTTCAGTGTCAATCAGGCCAGGTGCATCCATTACATGGGTTCAAATATTCATTTGGAAGAGGAACTTTCAGAATAGCAAACTCTGAAAGTTGCAAGATCAGAAACCTGCTGGCCAATAGGTTAGCACCAAAGGTCATGGAGATCTCACAGGGACCAAACCAAGTAATGTTCGAGGAGTTAGAAGCTGCATATTATGTAGGTATTTGAGAGTATATAGGTGAGCAGGACATTATATCTGTTTTTCTACTTTATGGGTGCTTAACCAAGCTGCAATATAGATTACCACTAGTAACATTTCTGTCAATAGTATACAGCAATGGAGCCCCATCCACTATAACAGTTGCATTGATGAATACCACAATAGTGGTAGTAATAGTGATAGTGCTCTCATGCCAATACAGACAAGAGAACCTTTTTTAAGTTCAAGACATGAAAGGGTCAGTATTAAACCATGGTGTCAGTTAAAACATAAAGCTCGAATGGCTACATAACTCCTCAGTGGAAGGTCACACACAGGTCATTGGCTTTGCGGCCAGAAAACCCACCTACAGAAAAATAGCATGGAGGCAAAACAACCTCACATTTGTAACCACCACGTCCATACCAATAAGCTGTGCTACTCAAATAGTTATGTTGTGATCAGTTGTGTGCAGAATCAGACAGCTATTGCACGATCACTTATGACACCAGGATTTGCATGCACATGCATTCATCTTAAATAAATAGATCATGGACCACATCTAGCTCCAGTGACTTACATTGATAATCAGTAGGTAACCAGCCCTTCTTTTCCCATCACAAAACATTATAACAAAGAAGGTAAAGATGCACCAGGGCACATGTTACAAAGAGAATTCAATGAAGAGAGAAACACTCAGCATTTATGCCATGTACACAAAGAAGACAAAAAAAATTGGATAACTGAAATATATCTTGACCCCAGGCATGGAACTCATTATCAAAACATGGAGGGAACCGGGGGACAGGGGGGACACAATCTTTTGCCAGCCGTGCGCGCATGCCCATACTCACACACACAAATACGCGAGGCTTTGGAGGCTCAATCCAGCGCTAAATGCAGCTCAACTCTGCCTGTCTCGCCGGGTTAACCTACAGCCCTGATTGGACTGATGGGACCCAGCTTCGTCACGCTGGCCATATTTGCCGCAAGCCCAGGCAGGTTCACCTGACGGGACAGGCAGAATGAGCTGGGTTTAGTGCTGCTTCTCTGCGCTGGCTGTGGGCCTGGGGGCGCCGCGCCAGTCTGACTCCCGACCTCTCTGGCCACCCATGGGGGGGGGGGGGGTGGCTCTCAGGTGGGGACGGGACAGCGCCGGAGACCCGGCCGGGATCGATCCTGGCTGTGGATGAGGCGCAGGTCTGTGCCACGTCTCCCTCCTCCAATCACTGCACTCTATCCTCAGTCCCATTTCCCCCCCACTCCTCCCTCCTCCAATCATCACACTGAATCATCATGTCCCATCCCCATTGCCTGCTGACCGACGTCTCTCTCGTCCAATCAGCAGTCCCACCTCCACTGTCTCACGGAAAGCAGAGATTTTAAAATCCGATGACAAAAACTTGAGGGGGATGTCCCCCACCTCTCAAAAAATGGGGGGGACGTGTCCCCTCTGCCCCCCCCACCCCCCCTCCGGGTTTTCCGCCCCTGCCTTGACTGATTATTCAGCTCAATGCTACACTGGATACTTGATGTAAGTCTGAGATCAAATGTGAGATTTTGATTTACTGCGATTAATTGGGAACGTGCCTGTTGCATTTTGCATTACAAGAGTTAATGGGAGCAGTAAGATATAATCTGAATTTGTTTGTCTAAAAAGAAGCTTTTACCATTAGTGATAGATGGATCTTTTTTCCGCTGAAAGAAGCTGCAATGCACAGTGCTCTTGGACACTTTTGCCAGGGTGTGCAGACACAACTTCCTACTACAAAATTTCCCTTAAATGTTCAGGGAATAGAGTGTGTTCAATAACTCAATAATAACCCAATAATTTGCTCCAATGATGTTTAAGAAGGAACTGCAGATGCTGGAAAATCTAAGGTAGACAAAAATGCTGGAGAAACAAATGCGGCATCTGCGGAGCAAAGTAAATAGGCAACGTTTCAAGTCGAAACCCTTCTTCAGACTCCAACGATCCAATGATCTGACCACCAATAAATTTTCAAGGCTGCCTGAAGGTACTGTGCAGAAGAGAATCATTTTGTTTCCTGGGATGTCATCTGAGCTTTTGGTTACATGAGATAATGACAGCAGCTTTTCTGTTGCTATGATTACATTCAAGGTGCAAGTTAATGGAATGAGAATCCTTGTCCGTGAAGGAGACTGGAGATGAAAGTTCACACAGTTGAGGGTGTCATTCCATACGCTGGGCTTTGCAGTAAATTATAATAGAGTCGGTGCCCTTATTTGCTGCTGTTTGGTAACCTAAACTCTGATTATTTTGTTGACGTACAGATGTATCCAATGAGAACATTACGTTAAGCAACCAAATGGACTCATCTACCTCATGCATTATTTTCTTTCACTTTCTATCAAAAAACTATGCAGGCAAACTCATGACTTTTTGGAAATGTTCAAAGAAACTTAATTTTTCAGAATTTTTCAGGTAATGAAAATCTACATGCAGAAATTCTTGCATAACTTGGATATTTCTCAACCATGTGCAAGTATTCCTGGGTTGTCGTGAATAAAAATGTTTTTCCGAGGAAGGTATTGAGTGAGGAATGAATAATGTAGAATGTTTAATTGGTCTAAACATGCTGGAGTTCAATTATCTCTTTAATGATGATGAGGATGAGAGGACGAGGAACTGTAGGAGCTGGGCCTTGCAGTACTGTCATCCTAATAACTGGAATTGTCAGTTCCAAGTACAAGTGATATTAGAGTTCAGAATTTTCTGTATACCAAAGGAGGTAAAAATATCTCTGAAGAAATAAATGGAAAGGTGAAGAATTGATCATTTATTATAATTTAATACAGTAGCGTGTAATCTTTTATTTGTTTCAACAACATTCTCTGAAGATCTCCTTGCATATCATTCGGCCTGGTGCTTAATTAGAAATGAATCATTATTTACCTACATTTCACATAATAGTGCTCGACATTGGACCTTGGCGCAGAACTTGAAAGTTGTTTCTGTCATGCTTCTTTTGGAAACTGGGATTTCCAGTATTTCATTCGCTGTGCAGCCATTTAGCAGAAAGAGCTGGGTTGACAATTTGAATTACATCTGAATACCACTTACACAAATTAACTTCCTGAAAGATCCTCACAGTGTTGCCCTTCTGACTTTGCCCTCTTCATGGAGTCTGGTGGGTGAATGTCAGCTGCCCAAAATTTCCTCGCAGTGAAGTCTGGGAACCTGTGCCATGTTAATGTAATGTATATTACATTTTTTTAAAATTACTGATTTAACTTAAATCTATTCAAATATAATTAAGTAAATTTAATGTCTTAATGTTTTCTCCTATTTTGTCTATTTTACTTTTACAAAGTTAATTTTGTGTAGTAACTATTATATAACATTATGAATTTCTAATATTCTTTGTATGTTTGTGAATGTTAGAAACTTCCCAGTTCTTTGACAGTTTTGACAACAATTAAGCTTGAAAATGTGTCAAAGCAGAGTATTCCACAAAGTGCAGGAAGACCATGCGCTACACCAGTCTTTACCTTTCATAACCTGGAACTGCCAGCAGGTGCTACTTGGGAAAGGCAGGTGCTCTACTGTGGCAGGACAGACATAAAATACTGAAGCAGCACAGTGGTGCAACTAGAAGACACATTGTCGAATACCTTTACGAATAAGAATAGCAACTCCTCGAGATTTATGAGTGAATGATGAATGATACACCCTAGAAATCCAATTTGCCATTAATCTATATTGTACCTCTTTTTTTAGATGTGTCTCTTGAAGGTAGATTATATCAGCTTGCATTCTATTTAATTGTGCCAAAACCTTACCTCTTTTAATTGGTTCATTAATGCCTTTTACATTCCAACTACAGAAGGTGATTCCATCATCCCCCTTATTCTTATTAATGTCTTGCATGGATATTATGGTGGATTATAATGAGGTAGATGTCTCAGCACATCTATCCCAATTTCGTACCCTAGTTTATGATCAACTAATACTAATAACATTATTTGACATACATATCCCCTCCAGTCTACTGTATAATACCATTCAAAAGTAAAGTAATATAATTCCACATATAATATATATTTAAAAAATAATATAAAAAAGAAAGAAAAAAAGGTTAGTAATATTGTTAGAAAAGTGCAGGAAAAAAAGAGTGTCTAAAGCTATGTAACGTGGTGTTAGTGTAAGCCACACTAGCGTGGCTGTTAAACTACGGACTTCCGTTGGGAAAAAAAAAGATGTTTATATTTCCAGTTCCGTAAATGCCTTAAGGGCAATATATTTAGGGGCGGGGTGGTACATTTCCATTCTTATTAATACTGTATTGTTTTAATTTGCTGCTATCATTTTAGATTATTTAAGGAGGTATCACATATATTTGTTAATAATGGTTAATAATGGTTAGTACTAAAAAATTTTAAAGTTCATCATTCTTCCTCCTTAATGTTGGGTGTAGATCGACATCAGGTAGGTGTTGAGTATAATTCAAATTCGTTACTCTTCGTCCTCATCATCGTCATCGTCTTCTCTCTGTGTTCCCTCTGCTTCTCCTTCTTCCTCATCCAACTCCTTCTCGATTTTACGTGCGAACTCCAGAGCTTCGGTATGTTTAGTGAAGTGGTGCTCTTTATTGTCGTAGTTCACTCGTAATGTGGCAGGGCACATCAGACCATATCTCACGCCCTTTATATTCCTGAGGATGTGCCTTGTTTCAGTAAAAAGGGCTCTTCTCCTGGCCACTTGCGCAGGATAATCTCTGAATATGCTGATCTTGTCACCATCATAAAACAGATTCTGTTTGCGAATTATTATCTTCATCATATCTTCCTGCACCCGCTGAGTTTCTCCAGCTTTTTGAGTAACCCTCGATTCTCCAGCATCTGCAGTTCAACTCCTTTATTGCCTCGTGTTGTTGATCAAGTGTTCTCTGAATAGGTTCCAACTTTAGATCGACCGCGAGTTCCAAACCACCAACTTTCTGATTAACTTCATCCATCTGTTGTTTAAGATCAGCATTTGCTTTTATCTTCCATTCATCCATCATAATTTTTACTGTGGTTACAACTTCATTTTTCAACTCCCCTTTAACTTGCTCTTTGAATACTTCAATGTCAGCTCTGAGCAGTTTAAATTCTTCCTTATATTCTTTTTTCATTTTTCTAAACTCACCCATCATGGTGGCTTTCAGATCCTCCATTTCAGATTTCTTCCTTGGGATATCCTCCAGAGAGCCAGTCAAACTCGAGGTCGAGGCTTCAACTGGGCCTACCTCTTTTTTCAGCACAGATTTTTTCTCTTTGGGAGGGGGAGTTCTTTTCATCGACATTACTGCTTTAAAAGTCGCGCGCCTGATGACGTCATGGACCTTATCTAGCTGCCGGTGCCGTTCACAAACGTTCCTCTCTGGTGAGTAGCTAAAAATAACCCCGTTTTTTCCCGTTTTTAATACAATTTTTGCGGAGCTGGTCGGCGCTAGTTCCTCCTACTCCATAGCGCCACCGGAACTATTAAACATAGTTCAATAATAGAGGATCCTGAAGGTAGATATATAAATAATTACGGGTGAACTATATTCGAAGAAGGTTGTACTTATGAATATATATGGCCCAAATTTTGATAATCCGCTATTTTTTAAGAAAATATTTAATACTATTCCTACAGTAACACAGAACAATCTAATAATTGGGGGCGACTTAAATTGCACTTTGGATAACTATTTGGACAGATCTTCAACCAAAAGGAAGGCTATTTCTAAATCCAGCGAATTTATAAATTCCTTTATTAGATCAGCTAATGTCACAGATATTTGGAGAAATGTAAATCCTAATGGTCGAGAATACTCATTTTATTCCCCGGTATTTGGAACATACTCCAGGATAGATCATTTTCTAATAGATTCAAAACTTGTCCCATTTACGTATGATTCAAAATATCATAATATTATTATTTCGGATCATGCTCCATTAACATTCAAGATTAATTTAAAGGGTATAACTAAAGGATATCCGCAATGGAGACTTAACCCTCATATATTAAATGATAAAATGTGCTCAGATTATCTGGTTAAACAGATTGAATTATTTTTTGAAACCAATGATAAACCTGGAATTTCATCATCTCTTTTATGGGACACATTTAAAGCTTTTATACGGGGTGCTGTAATCTCAGCGCAGGCACATCTGAACAAGGAAAATAGAAAGATCCAACAGAAACTGGAAAATGAAATAAGGCAGTTGGACATGGAAAATGCTATGTCTCCGTCTAGGGTTATACATAATAAAATTGTAACATTAAAATATAAATTAAATGAGATACAATCAAAATATGTTATTAAACTTTTTCAAAAGACCAAGCAAGTACATTTTGAATTTGGGGATAAACCGCATAAATTGTTAGCTCGGCAACTAAGAAAATCAGAAGAAGAAAAAATGATATATAAGGTCAAATCTGAACAAGGAGAAATATTAACTTTACCAAAATACATTAATGATAGATACCAACAATACTATCAAAAACTTTATACATCAAAAGTGATGGATCAACCCGAGACATTAGAAACGTTTCTCCAGAAATGTCACATTAATGGATTAGATCGGGAAGGTAGAGAATTATTAGATGCTGAAATATCAGCAAAAGATATTGAGGAATCAATTAGATCAGTGAAGAATGGTAAGGCTGCAGGACCCGATGGTTTGGGGGTTGAATTTTATAAGAAGTTTCATGATTTGATCGTCCCACGTCTACAAACTATGTACAAAGTTGCCTACGAACAAGAACAACTTCCAGAAACTTTAAAATAATCCACAATTACACTTATTCCTAAGGCAGACAAAGATCCAGAAGACCCAGGATCATATAGAGCAATAGCTCTTTTAAATACAGATCAAAAAATATTAACAAAAATTTTATCTCAAAGGTTAAGTTTAGTGATTAATAGATTAATACATCATGATCAAACTGGTTTTATTCCTAAACGTTACTCTACTTATAACTTAAGACGTCTATTTAATATCATTTACTCGAAAAGAATGACTGATATTGAACTAGCAATTATATCCCTGGATGCGGAGAAGGCGTTTGACCAGGTTGAATGGCCTTACTTATTTAGGATAATGCAGAAATTTCAACTGGGTGAAGGATTTTGCAAATGGGTTAGAATTTTATACTCTGGCCCAACAGCAAGAATCCTAACAAACCAAATGTTATCAGTAAAATTCAATCTTTCTAGGGGTTGTAGACAAGGCTGTCCGTTATCACCTTTATTATTTGCACTCGCTGTAGAATTATTGGCCGAAAGGATTAGAGTAGAACCAGAAATTTATGGATATAATACCAAAACTACAATTAACAACATATCTTTATATGCAGATGATGTTTTATTATATATAACAAAACCAGAGATTAGTATCCCTAAAGTATTTGAAGTGATAGATGAATTTAGTAAGTTCTCAGGATATAGAATTAACAGGAATAAAAGTGAAATTATGCCTATAACAGGAATTAAATTGAATAAATTACAAAAATTTCCATTTAAAATAGCTAACAATCAAATTAAATATCTTGGAATTAATGTACCAAAATCTTATAACTCTTTATTTAAATCTAATTTTCCCCAATTATTAAATAAATTAAAAAATAATATTTTATATAGGAAAACATTACCGATATCAATGATCGGTAGAATAAATGCCATTAAAATGATCTTTTTACCTCAATTACTATACTTATTTCAAGCCATTCCGTTATATCTTCCTAAAATTGTTTTAAAAAAAATTGATTCTATAGTTAATAGCTTTATTTGTGATTACAAAAATCACAGAATAAGTAAAACACACTTATGTAAATCTAAGATAAATGGTGGCTTAGCTTTACCTAATTTTTAATATTATTTTTGGGCGGTTCAGATTAAGAACTTTAATTATTGGTTGATACAGATGGAACAGGACCCGGCTTGGTTAAGAATTGAAAAGGAAGATTGTTTCCCATTCGACATAAGCACAATACTCCTTACCCCTGGGGTGGTACAAAAAAAATCATATAAGGAAAACCCTATAATTTTAAATAATATACGTACCTGGAAACAAATCATTAAGACTTTACATTTAGAAACTATGCCACTTTGTTTACCAATTATGAATAATGCTATGTTTAAACCTTCGACACTGGATGTGGGGTTTAGACATTGGAAAAATTTAGGAATAATAAGGATAGAACATCTTTATAGGAATGGGAAATTCCTCTCATTTCAGGAGTTGAAAGAGATTTATGGATTGCAAGCAAATAATTTATTTAGATATTTACAAATTAGAGATTATGTTAAATTAAATATGCTAAATTATAGAAATAGAGATCCAGGTTTACTGGATGAAGTACTTAACATCCAACAACAGAAAAATTAATAGCATATATATACAATATTTTTTTGGACATGGAAATGTCAAAAACTGAATTATTCCGACAAAAATGGGAAAATGAAATTGGTTTACCTATATCATAAGATTTTTGGGAAGAAAGCTTACAACAAATTCAACGCTGTTCGTTAAATGCCAGACATACTTTGATACAATTCAAAATAATACATAGATTACACTACTCAAAAAAGAAATTAAATAGAATCTTTCCTAATATATCACCATTATGTGATAAATGTCAGGACGTAGAAGCCGATTTAACTCATAGTTTTGTAAAATGTACAAAACTTAATAACTATTGGACTGAGATTTTTAGAATTATTTCCATAGTTTTAAAGATCACATTAAGCCCTGACTTAAAATTAATTATATTTGGGGTTTTAGATTCGAACCAAACTTTAACGGTAAATCAAATAAATTTTCTGGATTACTGTTTAATAATTGGAAAAAAATTAATATTACAATTTTGGAAGGGACCATTATCCCCAACAATTAAAATGTGGACAGTGGAAATGTTGGAGACATTACAACTGGAGAGAATTAGGTTTATCCTAATGGATAAACTTGAGCTTTTTGAACAAATATGGTCTCCATTCACTGATTATATGAAGGGGTAGATGGGCTCGGCATTGAAACTCAATAAGTACCAGGTGGAAAGATCAAATAAAAATGTTTAATTTCAGATTTATATACTCGTCTCTATATATTACATTTAGAAATTGCTCCATTCATTGATAAGATGTATACTGTTTTCTTTTCCACAAATATAATAACAGTTTACTAGTTATATGTTTTTTTTTTTTTTTTTTTTTTTTTTTTTTGTTTTTTTGTTTCTTGTTTGTTGTTTTTTTATTTTTTTAATTTTTTTTTATTTTTTATTTTTTTTTATATTAATCAAATATAATCATACTCTTTTAATTATCCACTATTCTTTCTTTATACTTTTTTCTTATTCTCTTTTTCACTCTATATAAAAAAGTGAGGCCTATATATATGGTTTGCTAATATTTATATAATTTTGGAAAGATGTATTAATAATATCTGAAAAAAAATTGCTATAATATTTGTAATATGTATTGCCTCTAATAAAAATATATTAAAAAAAAAAGAAGAAGACACATTGTCTCACGGCGCTAGAGACCTGGGTCTAATCCTGCTCTCAGGTCCTGCCTCTATTTGCACCTTCTCCCTGTGGCAGCATGGATTTCCACTACAGGTGCTGATTTCCCCCACAATCCAAAGACATGCAAAAAGTTGGTAAGTTAATTTGCCACTGTAAATTATCCCTTGTATGTAGATGACTGGTAACATTTTGAAGGAGTTGGTGAGAACATGGGAAATGTAAAAACTCTGAGGGATTAACGAAGGATTAGTGTAACTAGATGTTTGATGGTCAGCGTAAAACAAAGGGCCTGTTTCTGTGCTGTATTTCTCTATGGCTCTTATGGCATTACCTCAGCCAGTAAAGTTGCTGCCATGCAGCTCCAGTGACACAGGTTCAACCCTGACGTCTGGAACTGTCTGTGTGGTGTTTGTATATTCTCCCTGTGATGCTTGGGTTATTTTCAGTTTTCTCCCACAGCCCAAAATTGGCAGGCTAGTAGTTTAATTTGCTACTTAAATCACCGTTGGCGTGTGGATCAGCAGTGGGATTTGGGAATGTGGGGACAAAAAAAGGGCTTTGTGTAGACGGATGCTTGCTGGTTGTGTTAGACTTCCTGGGTTGGAGGTCCTTTTTCTATGCTACATAACTCAATGAGAGACATCGGCCATTTGTGGCATACTTTGATCTGGCTGATGGGCAGTTAAGATTATTTTAAAACATCTGTAACCATCTAGCATACAAATCATCACAACATTAATCCTGACAACATTCAGTTAAACACCAGGGGATGTTTTTAACACCATACAGAGAGTGGAAAACAGGCAAGCAGTCGACTTTTCCTTTATTACATCCCATCTTGTTCATGCTGTCTTCTAATTTTAACCAGCTATTTTGAACAGATGGCAAGGGCATTTGGCTGAAGCTTCTTTAGCTGTGCTAAATTCCGTCACTGAATCCAGACTGCAATTTTAAATAGTGAACTCAACCGGGTGTCTTAATGGTTATGACACCAGGTGCACCGCGCAGGAATAGGCCTGGGATTAAATCAGAAGATAGGAAGGTGTAAAAATAATCTTTACTTGTGGGGTCATGAAAATAGGAGTATTCAGATGATCCATAAAATATACTATTTTGACAAGTCTATAAAAAGTCAGTGTAAATATTTCTACGGTGCATTGCTTCTAACAAATTTATAATCTCGTTTGCTGACAGTGTGTAAGGAATTTGTTTTTGGCATTCTTTTCAGTAAATCTATGAACTACTTATGCATTTTATATCTACAATAGAGTATTTTTGTGATGCATTGTTAAATCAGTATTTCTTAGAGGAATAATTGATCATAAAATAAAATGTGCTTAACCCCTGATCAACTGCTGTTGGTTAGAACAAGGGCTCCCTCTGCTGTGTGAGTGAGATAACAGCTTCCCATATTAGGTAATGAACTATTGCCGCAAGGCAGAACAATCTACAACAGTCAAGAATATATCATATGAAACGTATTAAATGTTGAAGACATATTTGCCGGATTATTCTTGGCTCAGTTTGAGTCTGCATCATGCTTTGCAGCCAAAATTGTCCCTGAGGAATGGAAACATGAGAGACTGCAGATGCTGGGATCTGGAGTAAAAATTAAACTGCTAGAGGAACTCAGCAGGTCAAACTATCCACCGGGTGGTGCTAGCAATGTCTGCCTCACCAACAGTCTGTCTGTCCCTTCCTTGTTTCGTTGTTTGTTTGTATGTGTTAAATGTATGTTTTTAGGAGGAGTTGGCGGCCTTTGCTGGAGACCGACTTCTAGAGGTCCACCGCGGGTGCCGGCGGGACTTAACAACATGGAGCTTTGCCAGAAATCGACCTCGAAGCTCTACCGTGTGTGCCTGCGGACTTTAACATCGTGGGGCTCATGCTCTCTGGTCAGAGATCGACTTCAGGAACTCCGAGCCGCAGGAGCTTCGACCGCCCCGACACGAGAGCTTTGATCGCCCCGACTGCAGATGGTTTGACTGCCCCGACCGCGGGAGAATAAAGAGGAAGAAGATTGGAGTTTATTGCCTTCCATCACAATGAAGAATGTGGGGAATCTGCTGTAGTGGATGGTTATGTTAACTTTTATGTAGTTGTGTGTCTTGTTGCTTTTTTTAGAATGGCTGTATGGTAAATTGAATATCACCGTAACTTAATTGTAACTTAATTGGTACCCCTGGTGGAGGTGTAGACCTCACGGCCCTCGACAACAGCACATTGAACTGGCTACAGCGTCTGGATGGCGTTACATAACTTCTGCTGCCTCAAATGCAAGAAGACGGTACACGTGACAATAAACTGACCTTGAAACCTTGAAACCTTGAAGCAGCATTTGCAGCTATAGAATATTGCTCAACATTCTGAGTTCCTCCATCTCTGTGTTCTTTGTCCCTTAAGGGCTTAGTGCTGTCCCAGTTTACCAGTAGGTAAACACCAAGTTTGAGGGGTAGTTCACTGGGTGTGTCTGTCACCTTTAACAAACCTGGTAAAACAAGGTTACATTACTGATGAACCAAATCCCAACTTAGTTTCCAATTATCATCAGTAAAGGGCCTGTCCTACAAGCATGCAACTCTATGCGATTAGCTCGACCTAACGTGGTTGCTTGAGCCGTCCGGCGTCGCGGGGCCGGTCCCACTTTGATCGCCGGTGCCATGCGGAATTGTGCGGAGTTCGTCCCGACATCGCGCGGGGCTCCGAAAAACTGACTATGTTCAAAAATTCCACGCGGCAACGGCTTGTCGGCTCACAGTCGCCTCGACGCATTACACACCGCCCCGACATCGTGCCTCCGTGAACCTATCTGTAGGTGCCTCCGTCACCCTCTATATGTGTGGCTCCATGGCCCTGTGTGTGTGTGTGGCTCTGTGCCCCTCTGTGTGTGCCGCTCTCTGTCCTGGCGAACTTACCTTAGACTTCGCTCCAAGTTCACCTCACTTTGCGCTGCGTTGCGCCACTCACCCGACCTCTGCGCGGCCCCTGCTGCCGGTTTGGTCGCGCTTGCCGCGTGCAGGTGCATGCTGGTGGGAACGGCCTTGTACAGGGGATCACCCGACCTCCGCGCGCCCCCCGCTTCTAGTTTGATCGCGTTCATCGCATAGAGTTGCATGCTTGTAGGACAGGCCTTTTAGCAACTTCGTCACATCACTTTCCTGATATGACTTCATAATCCTTTGTAGTTCCATTCTTACCATTAATGTCAGGGCGACATCAATTTATCTTGTTACATTGATGGAAAATTCCATACAAGTTAGCCACCTATTTATTTCTGGATAAAGTTTACCTCAGTAGTCGCCTTTGAAACTTCCTCAGTAACAGAAGTTTCTTATCCATTTTCTGTTGCAGGAGATGAAGCTTATCCTCATTTTCTAATGTGTGAACTTAAAGAGCTGACACTTTTGTTGTTCAGTAAATTGTAGATGCAGTCACATTTGCTCATGTGTATATTCATGTGTGTTGCTGCTGTCCTTCATTTTTACAGTTATAAATACTACTTTATTCATCTCAAAATTAATTCCTGGCACTTAGTACTGAACAAGAGTCAAGAATAAGGGATTCTTTATGGGCCTGTCCCACTTAGGCAGCTTTTTAGGCGACTGCAGGAGACTATGCAGTCGCCACATGGTTGCCACATGTTCGCGGGTGGTAGCCGGGGAGTCGCCTTCATGGTCATGAGTAGTTCCCGCATTGTGGGAACTAGTCGCGGCCTCATTATGGCTGCCGTGAATTTTTCAACATGTTAAAAAATTAGCGGCGACTAGAATGAAGCCGTCATGGAGAGTAGCGAGAATTCTCGAGCCGTAGGTGGGTCGACAGGAGGTCCTAGTGGGTTGCTTGGAGGACAAAGTTTCTTGGAGGTTCTCGTAGGTTGGAGCCGGTGCTGACCGGTGAATTGTATTGGCTCATTGGGAAAAAAAAGGTAAGCAGTAGTTTTCAGAACCAAGGATAACCGACCGGTAATTTTAAATCTCCGCCGAGCTTCACAGCCGTGTATCTCTGGCTTCTTAAAAGTTGTCTCCACTCTTTCTCCTCCATTCTCTCCCCCCTCTACCCCCCCCCCCCCCCCCACCCTTTTAAAGGACTTACCGTACAAAGTGCTTTTGCCGTCTTTTTACAGCGCCAACCTTCCTGTTTATCTCGGTGTGTGTCTGTATCACCTTGGCTTTGCACCATGTGAATGCTTTAGACAGGGCAAGCAAGGGGAGCGCTGTCTAAAAAATTCACATGGGCTGGTGAAAGATGCGATGTATTTGTGTGTGTTCCACAGTCGGTGTTCCAGTTTCCAGTTTTGTGTGTGTCAGTCGGTGTTCCAGTTTCCAGTTTTTCAGGCGACTGCCAGCAACTTGACAGTCATCAGCAGTCCGCTGAAAAATCGCCTAAGTGGGACAGGCCCATCAGGTTATTGTTTTCACCAATTTTAGCATATTGACAATAACTAATCAAGATAAATAGAAAAAGATTTGAGACAAAATGCATATATCAGACTATGGGTTATCAAAGCAATTGCAATGATATTACTCCATTAACAGTAAGGAAGACAGCTGTTCTAAGAATCAATGTTTACCTTTAAGGTCAGCCTTCATACCATGGGGAAAAATTAAAGAAAAAATTAAACTCAATGTCTGGTACATTTTGCTAGACGTTCAATTGAAAACTAGTTAATCTATGTCTGATTGAATGGAAGCAGATCTAAAGAATTTTCTTTATTTTTAATGTAGCAATGAGAAATGTCAGTTTTGAACAGTTGTACTTAGGGAAGAACCATAACTTTGTTTTACAGGTGTGAATAAATTCCATATTTACTGGGTAGTGCATGAAATACATTCTACACTCAAAGTATCATCCTCTACATAATCAGTCAGTTTCTCATGGGTGCCAAGGATATAAGCTTGAAAGAACTATTGGTGAGTTTGGTGAGTGTGAGGTTATCCACTTTGGTGGCAAAAATAGGAAAACCGACTACTATCTAAATGGTGGCCGATTAGGAAAAGGGGAGATGCAGCGCGACCTGGGTGTCATGGTACACCAGTCATTGAAAGTAGGCATGCAGGTAAAGCAGGCAGTGAAGAAAGCCAATGGTATGTTAGCTTTCATAGCAAAAGGATTTGAGTATAGGAGCAGGGAGGTTCTACTTCAGTTGTATAGGGTATTGGTGAGGCCACACCTGGAGTATTGCGTACAGTTCTGGTCTCCAAATCTGAGGAAGGACATTATTGCCATAGAGGGAGTGCAGCGAAGGTTCACCAGACTAATTCCTGGGATGTCAGGACTGTCTTATGAACAAAGACTGCATAGACTCAGTTTATACTCTCTAGAATTTAGGAGATTGAGAGGGGATCTTATAGAAACTTACAAGATTCTTAAGGGGTTGGACAGGCTAGATGCAGGAAGATTGTTCCCGATGTTGGGGAGGTCCAGGACAAGGGGTCACAGCTTAAGGATAAGGGGGAATCCTTTAGAACCGAGATGAGAAGGAATTTTTTCACACAGAGAGTGGTGGGTCTCTGGAACTCTCTGCCACAGAGGGTAGTTGAGGCCAGTTCATTGGCTATATTTAAGAGGGAGTTAGATGTGGCCCTTGTGGCTAAGGGGATCAGAGGGTATGGAGAGAAGGCAGGTACGGGATACTGAGTTGGATGATCAGCCATGATCATATTGAATGGCGGTGCAGGCTCGAAGGGCCGAATGGCCTACTCCTGCACCTAATTTCTATGTTTCTATGTTTCTATGTTATTGGACTCTTTGCTCATGCAAGTCAGACCACAGGGTAAGATCATGGAGTGGTGTATCAAGAAATTATCTGCTTCCGGTTGTTACATTACATTTTACTGCTCAGGATGCATACACATGTATGTGCAACAGGTAGTTAGTGATATTAATATTTGTTCATGCCAAATTTCACTATTACATGTGCTAATTGAATATACTGCACAGAAATGAATATTTTTCTGCACTGTTGAAGGGGCGTTTCAATAATATGCAGAGGTGAAAGATGTTCCCAACCGGAAACCGTGGATGAACAAGGAGGTTCAGAATCGGCAAAGGGCATGCAACATTGCCTTTAAATCCAGGGACACTTCTGCCTACAGTGCTGCCAGGTCAAACCTGAACAAAGGCATAAAAAAGGCCAAAGACATCCACAGGCAAAGGGTGTAAGACCACTTCAACGCTGCGAACACCAGAAGCATGTGGCAGGGTGTCAGGGACATCACTGACTACAAGAGCAGCCCCACCTGCCCCCACAGTGATATCACACTGGCCAATGAATTAAACACCTTCTTCGCACGCTTCGAAACTGACAGCACCACCAGGAGAGGAACAACCCCGGCCATGGCGGAGGGACAGGCCTTAACACTGAGCACCCAGGAGGTACAGTGCGCTCTGCGTAGAATCAATCCACGCAAGGCTGCAGGCCCGGATGGAGTCCAGGGTAGGGTACTAAAGGACTGTGCTGTACAGCTGGCGGAGGTATTTACAAGGATCTTCAACCTGTCTCTATCTCTGGCAACGGTCCCCATGTGCATGAAGACAGCTACCATAGTGCCGGTGCCGGTGCCGAAGAAGTCTGAAGTCACCAATCTGAATGACTACCGCCCGGTTGCCCTAACTCCAATACCAATTAAGTGCTTTGAAAGGCTGGTCCTCTCCCACATCTAATCCAGCATCCCTGCATCATTGGACTCTCATCAATTTGCATACAGGGCAAATAGATCCACAGAGGATGCCATCTCTGTGGCTCTTCACACTGTCCTGTCCCACCTGGAAAGACAAGGCACCTCCGTGAGGATGCTTTTCATTGACTGTAGCTCTGCCTTCAATACGGTCATCCCCACTAAGCTCACCACCAAACTCCACCAGTTAGGCCTCAGCTCACTGATATGCAATTGGATCCTGAATTTGCTGACGGAGCGACCGCAGGCAGTGAGACTGGGGCCGCACCTGTCCTCCACTATCACCCTGAGCACGGGCACATCACAGGGCTGTGCACTGAGCCCCATGCTCTATTCCCTCTTCACCCATGACTGTGTCTCTGCATTTGACAACAACACCATTGTCAAGTTTGCAGACAACACAACAGTGATCAGGCTGATCACCAACAGTGATGAGACAAACTATAGAGCGGAGGTGCAGAACCTGGCGGACTGGTACTCACGGAACAACTTGTCGCTAAACACCTACAAGACCAAGGAGCTGATTATCGACTTCAAGAGGTCACAGAATGGGGAATACGTCCCAATCTCCATCTACGGAGACAGTGTGGAGAGAGTGTTCCGGGCATCTCCTCTTGCAAGTGTTCAAGGTTCCGGGCACTCACATCTCAGAGGTCTACACATGGTCCACCAACACCTCTGCGCTGGTCAAAAAGGCACAGCAATGACTGTTCTTCCTAAGAACATTGAAACGGACTGGTCTGCCCCAACAGCTGCTGATGAGCTTCTACCGCTGTGCCACAGAGAGCATACTCTCATATGGCATCTCTGTGTGGTATTTCAGCTGCACGGAGGCGGAGAGAAGAGCTCTTCAGCGCGTCTTCCACAGAGCGCAACAGATTATTGGGACACCGCTACCAGCCTTGGAGGGCATCTACCACACACGGTGCCTCAGGAAGGCCGTCAGCATTCATAAAGACTCCTCTCACCCTTGTAATGCACTGTTCGAAACTACTCCCTTCCGGCAGATGTTACAAAGCCTTCTACGCCCACACCTCCAGACCGAGGAACAGCTTAATTCCCAGAGCTATAGTGGCTCTGAACCGGCTCTGCTGAGTACCCCCAAACCCATGGACTGTCTCCCCCGGCCTCGCACTTTAATCTGTGTTGATTTTACTGGTCTAATGTTCGTTTTTACAAACCATGTTCTCGGGGTATCTAAATCTAAATTTTATTTGTCGATTATGTTATGACATCGGATGGAAATTGCAAACCAAATCTCGTTGCACTTATGTGTAATGACAATAAAATATTATTATTATTATTATTATTATTATTATTAAGTTGCTCAGTGAGATTTAGAGAACAGAACATTTTGGAGGACGTAAGACACATTTCCATTGCCTGATGGTACAACCACTGGGCCTCATGGAGAATCACTTGCTCAGATAAGTAGGCACTATGTTAATTGCCATGACAGGAAAAAAAGGCTGAGGGCCACAAGAGGCAAGAATACATGTTGAAGGATTGATCAGAAAGCCCACCTGAGAGTAGAGGTCTTATTTCCAACTTTCTGAGGAGCATTAATTTCTCATGAGAGGCAAAGCGGAACTTGCTTTCCCAAAATAGGCCAATCTTTTACGCGTGGCAGATTTGTTTTTTCCCCTGTGGGAATGATTGAACCAGATGGGTTGTAATTGTAATCCGATAGTTTGTGATTGTCATTACTAGGACGATTTAATTCCACATTGTTGTTTTCAACTGGCAAAATTACAAAGAAATACAAGTCATTTATTTTTTCGAAATAAATTGAATTATTTCAGCTTTGCCTCTCACTGGAAATCATTGGTGGTTTATAGACAATTACTAAACCAAAAATAGTCATTTATATTCCGTAGTTTACCAGGTAATATGTAGTTGCCTGATAGTGGGCAAGGATCTTTTTGATAAATCAATTATATTTCTTGCAATGCTTACAAAATCTTTTCATAATTTGATTTGAATCAGTTCCTGATACATTTTGAAATAGAAAACTGCATCTGTTGTTCTCCCAAAACTAAGCTAGTTATGAAAAATATTGCAATATTAGAAGGGATTATTATTACATTTGTAATCCCAAATGCTATTTCAAAAGTCACACATTTTAATTTAATTCTTGTTCACTGCTGTTGATTTTAACCTATATGGTATTTTCCCCATTAACTTGTCAAACATGCAAATTAAATATCATGTCTATTCTTGCACAGATTGTCTGTGGGGATACCAGTTTATCAAAACAAATCAAATCAATATGTGTGCTCAAGAAACAATGAAGCAGCCCGACCAATTCTCTCCCCCTCTTCACTATTCCCTCTGCTCTTCTCATTCTGTTTCTAACAATTCAGAATGACTGCATATTATTCTCTCAATTCTGTTGCTATCCCCAAAATTCAGAATTATGAAAGTTTCTCCAGAAATATTGATATGTACTTTATGAATAATTAAGGTAACATTGTGATGATGTATTCCTTGTCCAAACATGTGAAAAAAGAGAGACAACATAGACATAATGCACAGTTCTAAAATGTGTAAGGAACAGAGCACCTGAAGGTATGTGTACATAAATCTGTCAACATGGCCGGGCATGCCGATGGCATTGTTAATGAAGTAGGTAGGATCTTGGGATTCAAAAACACAAGAACTGGGATATTATGTTGAACCTGTGCAAACACTGATTGGGTCAAAACTGGACAAATGCATCCAGACACATTTAGCAAAGATGCAGAAAAGATTTACTCGTATGGTTCAAAGCTGAAAAACTTTCACAAGGAATGATAATGGAGAAGCTGCTTTGAGCAAACATGGTTAAACGGAGAATGACAGGAGTGTACAAGTGCATAACTGGCTTTGACAGGAAAATAGGGGGAAGCTGTTCCCATGATCAGATGGGTTAAGATGATGGACTGCAGTCTTAACATTTTAGGCAAGGAGTATGTGAAGAAAAAGCTTTTTAAACAGAGTAGCCATGATCTGCAATTCATTGCTTATACAAGTGGTAGAAACAAGTTCAGAAAGGAAATTGGATAGGTAATGGAGAAATAATTGAATGCAGGGCCACGGAGGAATAATGACAGAACATGGTTGACAGGACACCTCTGTTAAAAAAAAAACAACATTATGTAATGGGTTTAACGGCCCCTCCTGTGCCAAGTATCTCTATGATTGCATGATACCAATTCATTTTGAAAATGCTGATGAAGAACAATACTAATTATTTTAATGTTGGTCTTTGACTGTTTACTATTAGTTTAGTTTAGTATAGTTTAGAGATATAGCATGAAAACTGGCCCTTTGGCCCACTGAGTCCACGCCGCCTAGCGACCCCCTCACATTAACGCTATCCTACACACACTAGGGACAATTTACATTTATGCCAAGCCAATTAACCTACAAACATGTACGTCTTTGGAGCGTGGGAAGAAACTGAAGATCTCGGAGAAAACCTATGCAGGTCACAGGGAGAATGTACAAACTCCGTACAGCCAGCACCCGTAG
This sequence comes from Raja brachyura, assembly GCA_963514005.1. Next base: position 102,502,059 of record OY740781.1, on the reverse strand, counting down.
TCGGGATCGAACCCGGGTCCCCGGCGCTGGAAGGCAGCAACTCTACTGCTGTGCCACCATGCTGCCCTGCAGCTCCTCTTGCAGCTTTTATTTCTTGTCGTTTTTCCACTGCTGTTACTTCTTCTTTATTGAAAGGAATGGAATTTCTCTGATGGCTGAAACTTCTCAGCTCCCTCTCTTACCCTGCATTCTACTCAAGCCCAAGTAATCCTGATAAAATGGGCAAATCTAAAACCTCATTTCTAGAACATAGGTACTATAATCGAAAATGTAAAACACAAGCAAAGCAGCCCAGTTTCCAAGAGTGATTGAAAGTACACATTAATTTACTGATTAGATACGACAGGTGAGACAGTATGTGGCTAACTTGCTCTTTTTGTTGCCCAAATGGTCCCCCAGAAATCATCTAGTTCCATATGGTGGCAAATCCAGGAGGAGCAAGGCACGTCCTAGTAGATTAAATTGGAAGATAAGGAATAAGAGCAGTAGTAGGCCTATTGGCCACTTGAGCCTGCTTTGTCATTTAATGAGAGCATGCTGACCTAGCTGCTTTTTTCACTCTCTCTTCATAGCACCATGTATTTCAAATGGCTGTCAGACCTCACCTTGACTACATTCAATGACATCACCTCCAAAACTCTCTGGGGTTACAGAATTCCAGATATTCACAGCCCTCTGTGGTAATAAATTCTTCCTCATTTCTATCTTAAATGGTCAAGTGTTTGTTCCGACACCCCCACCCTCCTAGTTCTAGATCCCGTCAAGGGGAAAATATCATTTTTGCATCCACCATGAAAAATCCCTTCAGAATCTTGCAGGTTTCAATGAGATCATCTCTCATTTTCTAGCCTCAAAAATTCAATGAGTTACTGCCCAACGTGTGAAACTTCACTTCATGTATCAAAATGTTTATCCCAGGAATCAATAAATCATCTTGTCTCTACGAGTATATCATTCTGCATTCTTTACTCCAGGTGAAATGTCACCAATGTTTTGTAAAGTTGCATCAAAACTTTAAATTCTTTACTCGTCTGCTCCTCCAACGCAATTATCCACCTGTCACCCATTCCTCCAATTGCGCAGATGCGTCTCATTTCCCCTCATCCCCCAGCATTCCCTCCCCCTCTTCTTCACTCTCCCTCTTCTTTCCCCTCTCCTCCCCCCTCTCCCCGCCCTACCACCATCCTATCCCTCTATCCCCCACTCCTCACCTCCCCTAACCCCCCCACTATCCCTCCTGACCTCCCTACTCTCACTCTATTCTCCACACCTTACCTCCCCCCTCCTCTCCCTCTATTCCCCCTCCTTCCCCATTCTCCCTCCTCACCTCCCCTACTTTCCCCCAGCTCCCTCCCCACCCTCTCCTCTCCCTCAATCCCCCCACTCTCCCTTCTCACCTCACCAGGATCTTTCCCCTCTCCTCCTCCCCACCCACAATCCCTCCCTCACCTCTCCCTCCCTCTCCTTTCCCTAACCCTCCGTCACTCCCTCCCTTCATAAATAGCAGCATATGCAGTTCCTTCCTCCACAGGTCATTCATTGTTAACTGTGGTTTAGATCCCGTTGACTTGATGATCAGGCCAGTTTGCATCATGTGTGTGTGTGAGTTACTCAAACTTCGAGCAAACTGCTCAGCCACCCTGCAACCTGACTCTCCCTCCCACTTGGCCCGTCCGCACCCTGCATGCCCACCCGCCCGCTCGGCCCGTCCCCACCCTGCCCTCCCAATGCTGCCGCTAGGCCCGTTCCCACCCTGCCCGCTCACTGCTGCCGCTCAGCCCGTCCCTGCCTACCTGCCTGTCTGCTCACTGCCGCCGCTGGGCCGGGCCGGGCTGTGGGGGGGGGATGGAGTAGGTGTTCATCAAGTTGGGCACCACAAGTTTCGACGAGCTGGTGGAGAAGATCTCGTCGAAGAGGGCTGTGTGGGTGAGTTACTGTGGTGGCGGTGGAGGAGATGGATGGTTGCAGTCATTCACCCAGAGGGACGGGTTGACGGGACCACCAATGCCGCAGAGGGTGGGTGGGGAAAAGGGGTGAGTGAGGGAGAGAGACGGGACCAGGGCCTCCACTGAACCCCCCCAGTGGCCGCCGCCAGTAGTGGGGGAGACGGTAGACAAGTTAATGTGTGGAGGGGAGAGAGGAGTTTGTGAGTGAGGCGAGAGAGGCCACGGTGCAGGAAGGGGTGTCACCGTCCCGGCCGTGGCATTGACTGACAGGACAGGAGACCAATCTGCGTGGCGCTGACTGACAGGAGAAGAGACCAATCTGTGCATGCACGGTTTTTAATAGAAACATAGAACATAGAAAAATAGGTGCAGGAGTAGGCCATTCGGCCCTTCGAGCCTGCACCGCCATTCAATGTGATCATGGCTGATCATCCAACTCAATATCCCGTACCTGCCTTCTCTCCATACCCACTGATCCCTTTAGCCACAAGTGCCACATCTAATGCCCTCTTAAATATAGCCAATGAACTGGCCTCAACTACCTTCTGTGGCAGAGAATTCCAGAGACTCACCACTCTCTGTGTAAAGAATGTTTTCCTCATCTCGGTCCTAAAGGAATTCCCCCTTATCCTTAGACTGTGACCCCTTGTTCTGGACTCCCCCAACATCGGGAACAATCTTCCAGCATCTAGCTTGTCCAACCCCTTAAGCATTTTGTAAGTTTCTATAAGATCCCCCCTCAATCTTCTAAATTCCAGTGAGTACAAGCCGAGTCTATCCAATCTTTCCTCATATGAAAGTCCTGACATCCCAGGAATCAGTCTGGTGAATCTTCTCTGTACCCCCTCTATGGCAAGGATGTCCTCAGATTTGGAGACCAAGATTTCCTCAGATTTGGAGACCAAAACTGTACGCAATACTCCAGGTGTGGCCTCACCAAAACACTGTACAACTGCAGTAGAACCTCCCTGCTCCTATACTCAAATCCTTTCGCTATGAATGCTAAGATTTTTCAACCTTAATAACTTTTAAAATATACCACCGATTGGAACAAAACTTGTTGCACTGCAGCATAGGAAAATGGTGACGAAAGGTGGCAAAAAATCGTAGCGCTATCGTGTACTGTTTTTGCACAAATAGAAAATCCACGCAAACTGGAAGAGCACAAGATCAGAGTTTTAGTTATGTATAGATTTCAAACCGCTCACTTTCTCATATTATATTCCATCTGCCACTTGCTTGTTCATTACTGAAAATATGTGTCCTTTTGCAGGATCACAAGTTCTAACCTGCCGGTCTTTGTATCATCAGTACATTTGGCTACATTTGATCCCTTCATCTGAGTCATCAAAACAGATTGTAAGTAGTTGAGGTGCACCCACCCCTGCTAGTGGCATCCCACTAGTTACACCTTGCCAAACTGAAAATGCCCAATGTAGGTATGTTACAATACCTACCTTTAGCAACGCTGCAGTTCTGCCGATCCCCGTGAGCGTGACTTTGGCACCTTTCAGAGGGGGGCGGGTTTAAAATGCCGATTTTTTTCTAGGCAGTCCAAGTCGATCCATGTCGGGCGATTTCGTCGCTAAAGAGAAATCGCTCTGACATTTTATTCATAAAGGTAATTTTAAACTACGCTAGATTATTTATTAACTAGAGTAGTTTAAAAATCATCTTCTAAAGCTCTGAACGCTGACAGCGGAACGGACCTAAGGTAGGCGATAAAAAAAGCTACACAGTTTATTTTTACATAAAAACTTGGTTTTTAGGAACGCTTTAATCACATTTTCATGTTGCGAAAAGGGGACAAAAGAAATGTATGAACTGGCTGTATTTTTCATACTGACTTCACCGCAAACCGCAACGTTCTAATCCACCGCATTCCACTAAAACCCACTCGCTAGTTGATTTAAATGGCCATTAATTTACAGGCATTAAACACTAAATTCCTTCCATTTGCCCTATAAATTCACGAAAATGAGATTTAAAAATTATGTTATATTGTGGATTATAGTGTGAATGTTATTTGGACACTTAGGCAATTTAAAAAAAGTTTATCTTTTCTTAAGAAATGGACAGATGTTTAGATCTACTCATTGAATTTTGTAATTAGCTACAATTAGATAACTAACTAATGATATGCTTTAATTTCTGGTCATCCAAGTAAGATTGTTTCATATTTGTTTCAGAATGCTTCAATCTATAATAACTGAAAATGTCATTGAGTTCACTTAAATTTTTAAGAAAGTTATGGGCTTTTGACTGTTCTAGATCACAGCTTTTGAGTCAAGTCAATTGAAAGGCAATGGGGAACAAGATGCTAATTTCCGAGTATGAAAATGGTCTTAATTTTTTTTAATACTGAAGATATGAAAGTGAATTAGGTGTGTTACGACTCCCAAAGGCTGGTTCCTCAGAGTCGCGTAACAAATCAAAACCAGGGTGAAGTTTATATTAAAAAAAACAGTCTTTAATTGTAACACTAAACAAAAACCGAACCTGATTTTAAAGAACACAGTCAGGGACCAGAATTGGCTATAAAATAATATATAATGGTGCTCCAGCCAGCCATTAATGGACCGTCGGACTGAAGATTCTAAACTGCCTATCTAGCCCTAACTCTACAACCAAAAATACCCGAAAACTTTCAGGTCATCCCTTCCGTCCCAATAGAACATTAATTTACAAAAGTAGGTCACAAATATACAAAGTGCAGTGCCATGCGGCCAGGCCTCATGCAGCTCAGCCCGGCACCTCATCCTCCAGAGATCTATCTTGAAGATAGAGAGAATTCTGGGAACTTCTGCCTTTTAAAGCTCCCAATGAGTCATCTGATGTTGCTGGGCCAATCGGGTACAGAAGCTGTTAACCCCTTTATTCCTGGCTCCCAGTCACGGCCTGCAGAGAACAGACAGGTAAGTACAGTATTCAACAGGGTGGGGGGGGAGTACCGAACAAGGTGTCAAATTAAACTTCTTTTTATGCTTTATCTGATGGGATAAATTGCAGACTTGATTTTTAAAATCTCAACATTTTGTAACATTGCTACCCCATGTATTCAATTTATCTGGCTTCTGTTAGTCAACCACTCCCCTTTCTTGGATGACATTATACGAAATAGATACAACATAACGATTAAATGGTAAGAAGCCAATAATTATAGACCAGTGCTGCCAAACTGATGGTAATTCATTTTCTGTTTGTTACTAGCTAACCTCAAGTATTGGCAGTGTCATTACTCTGCTGCTCGTTGCTCTGTCATCGCTCACGTTAATACTTGTAATACTCAGGTGTAAGTTGTCATGTGAGTATTTCCATTTAAATAATATTTTTGCAAGAGCTTCCCTATTATCAATGAATGCTTAATTTGCGAATGCTTGCCATTCCCGCAGCAGAGAGATTAGAGCCCAATCCTTCAAGATTAAGCTCGAATGAGTTGGTAAACGAAGGACTTCAAGAAGTATAAATGGGAATATACGGACTGGTTGGTAAAAATTTGCATGTCTTTCTATAACTATAGGTGTATCGTCTACAATAACTATAGGTGTATCGTCTTAACAACTGATCAAGACATAAAGATACACCAAACCTGTTAAGAATGAAAATATTTACAGTTATTATTGTTATTTGAAGTATCAGTTTTACATTTAAATCTTGAAATATCTCGTTTTTCTGGTTTGATCACAAGTACTTCTAAACCCATTATCTTGTTTTTTTCCGAGAAATTCCCCCTGAGAAATGGCTGCTGTTCCCTAAATAAATGTAGGCAAGTTCAGGATTTCCACACATGTTTAAATCAAAGCAGATCTAACACCCTTGACAGCTCCCAAGTCATGTTTCTTACAACTGCACTTCCTTGTGTCTAATCACAGAATGTGAACTTCCTACTGTATGCTTTTCCCGTGGTAATAACATTGAATCAGCCTGCTCATCCTGTTTCATTTTATAGCTGGTGTCTCAACAGTGGGCTCCATTCATTTCAATAAAGATAAATAGCTGTGAAGGACTATGATAAGCTTCATGTAATTGAAATATTTCACATTTAGCTGTGCTGGAATATTTCAATTAATTTTAAGTATTAATTTTGTTGCATTAATTTGAAGTTTTACAACATTTTAATTCTGCACATACTTAATTAATTTGGAGACGATTATTGCCCTAACAGTGCACAGACATAAAGGGCCCTACAACTGTGTAGGTTGTGGATCCATCGCCATAATACTGAGCAGTGCCGAATGTCTCAGTCTTCAGAGGTCACGGTGGTGCAGGGCGGTCACAGTGGCACAGGGCGGTCACGGTGGTGCAGGTCGGTCACGGTGGTGCAGCGGTAGAGTTGCTGCCTTACAGCGAATGCAGTGCCAGAGACCCTGGTTAGATCCCGACTACGGGTGCTGTTTGTACGGAGTTTGTACATTCTCCCCATGACCTCCGTGGTTTTCTCCGAGATCTTCGGTTTCCTCCCACACTCCAAAGACGTACAGGTGTGTAGGTAAATTGGTTTGGTGAATGTAAAAAATGTCCAGAATGCGTACAGGATAGTGTTAATGTGTGGGGATTGCTGGTCGGCGCAGACTGGGTGGGCCTGTCTCCACGCTGTATCTCTAAACATAAACAAACTGGATCCAGGTGTCATTGGATCCAGATGGTGGGTGCTGCTAGGAAGTCAAAGGTAGGTGGAGCAAGGTTTCCTAATCCTACGCTGGTGATGGGTGGGAGAATTGAGTTGAGTGTTCAAGGCCTCGGTGGCTGGAGATTGTGGACTGGAGAAGATGGGGGAAAATGATGGGTGAGGATGAAAAGAAGGGATCGATAGTTCAAGGTGAAAAGGTGTGGTTGAGCTTTTAGAGGTCTGGCATCTATGATCGATAGCCTGGTGCATTGGGTCTAGTAAGGGGAGGGGTGAGGGGGGAGGTGGATTAAGAGTCAGGTGAGGTTGGGAGTTGGAGGACAAAATCTAAGTGCACAAAACTCATAGTTTAAGTGTCGGGGTGGTGGGATGGATAGAAATTATTTCATGCAAGCGATTACCTTGTTAGGGAAGTTCATCATATGTAATATTAAGAAAACATGATTTTATTTGGAGTGAACAGCAATCAGAATGTTCCAAAATGATGTAATTCAACTTTTTGTTCAACATTCCAAAATAAATGTGCACATAAAATCATTATGGCATGGTGGTGCATGGTGGCGCAGTGGTAGAGCGTACAGCACTTGCAGCGCCGGAGACCCGGGTTCGATCCCGACTGCGGGTGCTGTCTGTACAGAGTTTGTACTTTCTCCCCGTGACCTGTGTGGGTTTTCACCAAGATCTTCGGTTTCCTCACACACTCCAAAGACGTACATGTGTGTAGATAAATAGGCTTGGTAAATGCGAAATTTGTCCCTAGTGTGTGTGGGAGAGTGTTAATATGCAGGGATCACTTGTCAGCATGGATCCGGTGGGCTGAAGGCCCTGTTTCCTTGCTGTATCTCTAAACTAAACTATTAAAGTAGGAACTGCAGATGCTGATTTACACAAAAAGATACAAAGTGCTGGAGTAACTCAGCACGTCAGACAGCATCTCTGGAAAATATGGATAGGTGAGGTTTTGGGTGGGGAGAAGAAGAGTCCTGACCTGAAACGTCCCCTATCCATGTTCTCTATAGATCTGCCTGACCTGCCGAGTTACTCCAGCACGTGGTGTCCGAATCATTAAAGTACTCTGGTTACGTGTAAAACAAAACCAGAAGCAATTGGTTGAACTACTGATGCAATACTAACTGCAATTAAGGAAAGTTTTAGCTGCAGTTTTGTCATTCTTCTTCTTGTCCAGTCCACACACACGATTAGAAGTTGTTCAGCCAGAGCTGAATGCACTTCTTGGCATCTGCATACAATGGTGTCTGCCTTGCGCTTCTTGTGCGTCTTGTGTGCGGTGGTGGAAAGATGAGTGGAAACAGGGCCGCGACGTGAACGTTCTTTCCTTGGCCCCTTTTTGTCATTTGTGCAGCCACGTTGGACTGATTGTGTTGAAAGTAACAGTGCGATCGGATCTGGAATGAAATATCTAGATCTCAATGTTTTAGAAAGATTTGTAAACCAGTTAATCCAGAGTCATGGTCTAGCCAAGGTTTTGACGCACGCTTGTGATGACACATGTCTGTATGGTCTTGCCTTTGTAACAAGGGCCTGGGCAGCTTCAGTAATAAAAATGCTACTCAGCAATCTGAAAAAGTGAAACATCAGACAGTAAAATTAACAGTTAGCTTGCTGTGGTGAGCAAATAAGCTGCTCAGAGTTGTTATATTCAGAGCTATAGAGATATATACAACACAAAAACAGGCTCCTCGGCCCAACTTGTTCTTGCAGACCAAATTGCCTAACTAATCTAATCCCACATGCCTGCTCCTGACTTTTATCCTCTAAATCCTTTTCTATCCATATAACCATCAAGTGTATTTTAATTGTTGTAATTATACCTGCCACTACCAGTTCATTCCATATTATAACCCTCTGTCTGAAAAAGATGGCTTTCCCCTCTCACCTTAAACCTATGCCTTCTAGTTTTAATCTCTGTTATTCTGACAATAAGCTGTACTATTCACCTTGTCGGTGCCCCTCATGATTTTATAACACTCTTTAAGTTCAGTAATCAACATCCTGCAGGATAAAGCTCTGAGCCTATTCAGCCTATATCGATAATTCAAACCCTCCAGATGTGCTAACATCCTCATAAACCTTTGTTGTTGCCTTTCCAATTCAATGACATCCTTCATATGACAGGGTGGTCAGAACTGTACACAGTACTCCAACTATGGCACAATTAACACTATTCTACAAATATATTTGTAACTGTTTTACGAAAATGCTACGTAAAGGAAGGCTTTCTTTTTTTTTAGTTTTAAAATTCTCCCGTTTCTTGAGGAAATAAATAGCGCATGTGTGCCTTTTACATCATGGTTGAGCAAATTAAAATCTAGATTGTCTGTTGTTGTAAGAATGTTAGGAATGCACACTACAATCAGAAACCAGTGAGGATAATGCATGTCAGTACTACTTGGCAATAAAATGTGACCTGAGAGAAAACAGCAGTACTGAGTTGTGAGTACCCAGATTGGATGATAAAATGTATTTAAGTTGAGATGTGTCAGGTTGTTTGGCCGCTTAACCTATCTTATTCTGCATTTGGCTTTATAACAACTGACCTCAGATAATACAAGGTGTGATTAACATGCTTTAACTCTCCCTAATTGATGCTCAGAAAAACAATTTGCTGTTAGGCAAACCTTCATTCATCTTGCTGGCCACTGCCACATAAATGTCTCATCCTTAAGTGCAACTCCTGAAGGTGATTGGGAATGTTCATTTGCATACCTATCGAAACTCAAAGCTATAATGTTAGTATGGAGAAACAAAAGCAGCAACAATGACAATTGGTAACTTTTGCATAGTAACAGATCTCAATGTATGGAGGTGTTACTTTGCAACTAAGTTTGGACAGACATAGATCTTAAAAAAAGAGAGTGACCGAGAAATGTATGGAGTGTTTAAACATATAGGGTTAGATGTTTTAGAATCTTGAACCGAAATAACATCCATTCCTTCTCTCCAGAGATGCTGCCTGTCCCGCTGAGTTACTCCAGCATTTTGCATCTATCTTAGATGTTTTAGAGTATTTTATTGACCAGTCTGATGCCTACTATTAATCATAAATTAATTTAACCTAAAATTACAAACAGAAAGTGCTAGAAACAGTCATTAGTCAGCCAATATCTGTGGAGGGAGAAACAGAATTAAGATTTCATGTTAATGACCCTTCGTTAGAATTGGAAAAGTGAGAAAACAACTTTTAAGTTGCAGAGAGGGAAGGATGTTCTTTCATTCAAACCACATTTCTGAATTTCTGTACTTGTTAAATATCTGTAACACCTCCAACATTTCCTAATTCTGATATGTAAGCAAACAGATGAATGTTCAATTATCCTATTGGCCACTTTTACACAAATACCTCATCCTGTCATTAAAGATAAGCTGTTGCCTTGAAAGTTTAACTATTTTACTTTTACCACAGATGCTGTCTATCTGCTGAATATTTCCAACAATTCTTGTCTTTAGATCAGATTTCCATTGTCAACAATATTTTGCTACTGCGTTACCATTTGTGAACTGACCACAAGAGGGTGCTACAGTACATAAGGCACACCTCATCCTGGCACACTGGATTGTCGTATAAATCTTCATCCATTTCTGTTATTTTACTTTCAAATATTCATTTATGAAGCATATTATCCTTCCTTTAATAACGTTACCACGGATATTACATGGTGAATTACCCCTTGCCTGCTGAATGATATACACAATAAATGGACAGAATGTTTTTTTTTTCAGTTTCATTTGCCAGTTTACTCTTGTGGGTCCCACCCTCATACACTTTACATCTAGACTCTAATTCCCGTCACCTTTAACATTGCAGGATGCCAGCAAGGAAGGGGATTGTACTGTAAACCATGCTATAAACTGCTAGGTATCCAGAAAATATAGAGAGGAGAAATGTTTGCGGTTTTGTTTTGGATTGGCAACATTTATTGGCGGCATCATTCATCTCAGCACTTATCCCCAAACTCAATCTGTTATCAAAGCATTTATTTTCTCAGCTCGGTAACATCAGCTGTTGCTCTGCTATGGAAATTCTTATCTGACCTCAGGGCTCAATTTCTCCAACAGACTGTTCATTATTTTTCACACTTACACCTTCTACATACTGCAGTTTATACAATGTTCTGTGGGCCACATCTATTTCACATCAATACTCCAATCCCCACCATCCCACTCTATGCTACTGAGTTTTCCTATTCCAACAAATTACCTTTAAAAGCCTTGATGACCCCGACCACTGGTGAACAATGGAGGAGGACTGACTGTACTTTGCGCCTTCCACCACAGTGAAGAATGCTGTGGTGGATGTTTGTGTTTAATTTTATTGTGTCCTGTGTGTTGTTTTTTTATTGTACCAACGCTGGCAAATTCATTTCACTGCACATGTGATGAATAAAACTGATTGATTGATTGATTGATTGACATTTTCCAGCTCACTGTATTACTTGACCCATTCTTTTTTTTTTTTTTTTTGATTACTTTATTTTATTAGAAGTAATCTATTTACAATAATGTAAACAGCTTTACAAACCTCAGCTTAATTACATATTATTTTTTAAATAACCCATTAACAGTTATCATCTTCTATTTTTTTTGGAAATAAAGAAAAGAATAGAATAGTTTTAAATCAATAAGAAAGTGATTAGATAATAATTTGATTATATAGAAAAGAAGAAGAAAATAGAGCAAGGAAAAAAGATTATAGATTAACAAAAAGTGAAAAAATATTATATATATATATATATATATGTCAATGAAAATCAACAAAATATATTGTATCTAAAACTATTACAAATAATAATATCAATGAAGACATGCCTATTAATCCTAGTATAAGAATCAATTATTCTCATCAAATCCCGCTGGGTACCCGTCAGGCTGTGACGTCAAGAACAGCTACTTCTCTAGATACTGTATATATGGAGACCATATTTGTTCGAAAGTATTATATTTGTCCAATAGGACAAATCTGATTCTTTCTAATTGTAACGTCTCCAACATCTCTGCTGCCCACATTTTAATTGTGGGGGATAATGTTCCCTTCCAAAATTTCAATATGATTTTTTTCCCTATTATCAAACAGTAATCAAAGAAATTTCTTTGATTTCCTGTAAGTACCGAATTTGAATCCAAAATCCCAAGTATTATTAACTTTGGGTCTGGATCCAATCTAATTTTTAGAACCTCAGAAATAACCTTAAAAATTTCTGTCCAGTAGTAATTCAGTTTGGAACATGTAGCAAAACTGTGTGTTAAATTTGCATCTAAGTTCTTACATTTATCACAAATTGAAGAGAGATTGTGAAAGATACTATTTAATTTAGTTTTTGAATAGTGTAATCTGTATAATACTTTGAATTGTATCAATGTATGTCTGGCATTTAACGAACACCGATGTATTTGCTGTAAACTTTCTTCCCAATTTTCTTTTGTTATGGATAAACCAATTTCCTTTTCCCATGCTTGCCGATATGTTTCAGTTGTTGGATTCTCCTTATCCAAGATTATGTTATATATATATAGGCTATTAATTTTTCTGTATTTGGGTGTAAATTAAACAAATCATCTAATAATCCTGGTACTTTATTTTTATAATCTAATGTGTTTGATTTTATATAATCTCTAATTTGTAAGTACCTAAACAAGTGATGCGGAGACAATCCGTAGATATCTTGTAACTCTTGGAATAAAAGAAATTTTCCTTTTCTATAAAGGTGCTCTATCCTTTTAATTCCTAAATCATCCCAATGTCTAAACCCTCCATCCAATATAGAGGGCTTAAATAATGGGTTATTCATTATTGGTAGTCTAAGTGAAAGATTATCTAGCTGTAAAGCCTTAACTATTTGTTTCCAAATACGTCTATTATTATAAATTATAGGGTTGTCCCTATAAATTTTTTTTTGTACTTCCTTTGGGGCAAAGAGAACCGAGCCTACATTATAGGGTAAACAATCTTCCTTTTCCATCTTTAACCACATTGGTTCATAATCCATATTTACCCACCAAAAATTCATATTCTTAATCTGGACTGCCCAAAAATAATATAAAAAATTTGGAAGTGCTAATCCTCCATTTATCTTAGATTTACATAAATGTTTTTAACTTATTCTATGATTTTTATAATCCCAAATAAAACTATAAATAATATTATCTATTTTTTTAAAAAAGGTCTTTGGGAGAAAAAAAGGAATAGCCTGGAACAAATATAATAATTGTGGTAAAAACACCATCTTTATAGCATTTATTCTACCAATCATGGATATAGGAAGTGTTTTCCAGTACAAAATATTTTTTTAAAGTTTATCTAATAATAGAGGGTAATTAGATTTAATTAGTGAATTATAAGATTTAGTTACATTAATTCCTAAATATTTAAATTTGTCTTTAACTATTTTTAATGGATATTGTTGTAATATATTTAAGTTAATTCCTGTTATAGGCATAATTTCACTTTTATTCCAGTTAATCCTAAATCCTGAAAATGTGCCAAAGATAGTTATAACATTAAATAACTTAGGTATACTAATTTCCAGTTTTGTAATATAAATCAGAACATCATCTGCATATAAAGATATTTTGTTAGTTGTTGTGTCAGTATTATAGCCATAGATTTCAGGTTCTGATCTGATTCTTTCCGCCAAAGGCTCTATCATCAAAGCAAATAGTAAAGGCGATAACGGACAACCCTGTCTACAACCCCTAAAGAGCTTAAATTTAGCTGATAATATTTGATTAGTTAAGATTCTTGCCGTTGGATTCAAATATAAAATTCTTATCCATTTACAGAATCTATCCCCCAATTGAAACTTTTCCATTATATTAAATAAATATAACCATTCCACCTGATCGAATGCCTTTTCTGCATCTAGCGATACAACTGCTAATTCCCTGTCCCGTACTCTTTTTGAATATATAATATTAAACAAGCGTCTGAGATTATGAGATGAGTAGCGTTTTGGGATAAAACCTGTTTGATCTTGATGTATTAATTTAGAAATCACCAAACTTAATCTCCGAGATAAAACTTTCATTAGTATTTTTTGGTCTGTATTTAGAAGTGCGATCGCTCTATATGATCCTGGATCTTCCAAATCCTTATCTGCCTTAGGAATAAGTGTAATTGTAGATTTGTTTAAAGATTCTGGTAATTTACCTTGTTCATATGCATATCTATATACTGTATATAATCTTGGGGAAATCAGATCTAGAAATTTTTAATAAAATTCTGCACTTAGGCCATCGGGGCCCGCTGCTTTTCCATTCTTTAACGAACTAATTGATTCTTCAATATCTTTTACTATTATTTCGGCGTTTAACAAATGTCTACCTTCCTGATCTAAACTATTAATTTGACACTTTTGTAGAAATGTTTCCATATCCACTGTTCGTCCTGTTAATTTAGATGAATAAAGATTTTGATAATATTGTAGAAATCTGTCATTAATATCTTTTGGTATCGTCAATATATTTCCTTCCACCGATCTAATTCTATGTATCAATTTTTCATCTTCTAATTTTCTAAGTTGTCTTCTAATTTTCTAATTGACCCAGTTTTCTGTAGCTAACTCCTGCCACCACTAATTCCTACTCCTCTGTTCGGTTGAGGTTTATCATTGTCACGTGTATCGAGGAACAGTGCACTTTGTTTTTGAACTTTATCCAAACCGATCAGATATAGCACACATTGAGACAGGAGTGGAAATCGCTATCAAAACATGGGGGGGATACAATTTCTTAGCGCCGCGTGCTCATGCGCACACATTCACACGCTCGCAAGGCTTTGGAGGCTTTAGCCGTGGGTTCTGTGGACGATAACATAGAGAGTTGACCTGATTGGAGATTGACTCCGAACTCCAGCAACAGCAGCTTCGTCCGTCCCGAATCGTTGGGCTTCAATTGGCCCATTCGCGGGGCCTTTCATCGCCCTTTCAACATCGGGAGCCTCGATAGCCTTGACGCAGCAATTTGACCGCGGGGCGGTGGAAGATCCCACAGAGATTTTAAGCCATGCCACGCTGGGCAATGAAAAGCCCCGTGAATGGGCCGATTCAAGCTCTGCCTATGATCTTTGCTCCACCAGAATGTCTCCCTCCTCCATTCACCGTGCTCTATCCTCAATCCCATCGCCCTACTTCCGCCTCTGACCGACACCTCCCTCCCCAATCATCGCGCTGAATCAACATGGTCCCCCCCACTGCCTGCTGACCAGCGTCTCTCTCATCCTATCGGCCCCCCCCCTCCCCCCCCTCCCCCCCCCCAGGATTTCCGCCCATGCATTGAGAGATAGAGCAAAGGGAAAGATACAATGCAGAGGAGAGTCCTCAGCATTGTAGCACATCAGTTTCGTAGACAATGTCTAATGTCCTCAATGGGGTAGATGTGAATCAAACAATACACTTGCTAATGGAAGGGCCATTCAGAAGCTTGATAGTCCGGAGGGGAACAAGCTGTTCCTGATGGTGTGCTTTCAAGCTTCTGTACCTTCTGCCGTATGGGGTCAGGGAGAAGAAAGAATGACCAGGGTGGGACAAGTCTTTAATTATGCTGGCTGCTTTTCCGAGGCAGCATGAAGTGTGGATGGAGTCAATGGTGGAAAATCTGGTCTCTAACCTGCATGTCTTTCATTTTTCTCCAACATGGTCACTGCCATTTGCATGGACTCTGTCCTTTGGTGATCTCTTCACTCATATTTATCATTTTCCCCCAAAATTTCATATGTTTCTTAAGATCATCCTCAGCAAAAATGACTTCTCATCTGTGTTCTTCCTCTCTTTTCCTAATTGACAGCCTAATTTTCACTCATTTCTCAGTAAGGCACCTCTTGCATTTGATGACCGACATCAAAATTAATATCATTGTACACTGAAGCATATTTATCAAAGCGTAAAGCATCCAGGTTCTTTTTTTTAATATGATTATTGTGTTGTGAATGGATCATGACCTACGCAGTTTTAAATAGCATGCGGATAAATTTGTCCATTCTTTTTAACAGTACATCATTACATTAACAGTACATTATCAATATGTGAATCATCTTTCAGATGAGACATTACATTTGAATCTAATTTGATCTTGCAAATTTATGTAAAAAGTTCCATCACAGTGTTTGAAGAATAATTACTTTTTATGGTAGACTGACAAACATTTATCACTCAACCAACATCAGTTTAAAAAAATTGAAGAATATCTAATGCTAATAATTCACCATCAGACCAATTCATACAAACTGCAACTAATTGGCTACTTACTGTAAAACATGAATTGAGCATGGTACAATCTTAAGGAAGTGCAGTCCCAGAGGAAACTTAGAAAGCCAAGTCCAGTTTGTTGTCTTATGCACACTGCCATTGAGCTACAGTAGAAAATCTTGTTTGCAGCAGCATCACAGGCACATATTCAAACACACACAAAACAATTTATATACAAATTATACTTAAAGTGTGCATAAACTGTATGCATAAATTTATGTGCATGGAAGACTGTAAAAAACAAGGCGTTCATCCAAAAACACAATTAAAACAACGTAATAGTTGTGCAAGAGGTGGACATTTGTGTTCCATTATCGAAATAGGACCACTTCATTGCATATGGTGTATAAATAATAAATATTAGTTCATAAGTAACACTTGCATGATGCGTTTCAGACAGATAACTGGTTTTGAATAAATCTGCCCTGTTTACTTCTTGATAGACCCTAATAGCAATGATGTTGGATTTCACATATATTTTAATTTAGAACTTTGATTTTGAACTGGATCCAAAACGAAGCAATCAATACCTTAATTTATTTCATGTGAGGTCTTGTTTTATATCCATTTTCTTTACAAATTAAAGCAGTGGATAAATTAATCTTGTGAAAGACATCTTAATCTATGGGTTATATTTCTTTCTCCATATATTTCCTCTCATGACTCATTATTTGGAGAAATTCACATGGAAACTACATCATAATCATATATTTCAAAGAGCTGTTCCAACTGTGCAAAACAATTTCTGACTTGATTCCTGAGCAAAGTCATAATAATGGCAATAATTGCCTCACCTAGAGTTACTCCAGCTTTTTGTGTCTACCTTTGATTTTACCAGCATCTGCAGTTCTTTCTTAAACATAATTGTAAAGAACATGCACGTACACAGAGAATTCTTTACTATAACTTTATTAACGAAACACACATCACTGCCCTAGCTGTCACGAACACTAGAGAGAGAGCTAAGGACGGGGAGGACACAGTTAAACTCGATTATAGGGGAGTGGTTAGCAAGGGCTACGTCACTACTGTTAAAGGGGTATACACATATCATCTACATCCTTCCTCTACAAAAACAAAATAAAGAACAGTGACAAGCGACCACGTCTCATGTGCTAGGGAACAGTAAACAACAGCAATGAAGGAACACAGAATCACACATACTCGCCATAACGGTCTGGCGGCCTTACAAGGCGACCAGATCGGGTCCGCATCTCTCCATCACCACTTCCCCCCACGGGAACGAGAGGGTCAGGCGCGGGCGGTGAGCACTTAACAGGAGAGCCCTGGGGCGACGAACGCGGCAGGGAGGATGGAGATGCGGGGGGCGAGAAAGCCAGAGAACCAGGGACAACAGCGGGAAGAACCACCGGGGAAGGCCGAGGGGAAGGTGGGCCGGGCAGGGCTGGCACGGGACGTGGTGGCAAAGTCGGCACAGGGGGGGCATATGGAGCAGCCGGGGGGGGACGAGGTTCGTTTACCAGCCGCAGGTGCTGACGAGACCGTGCCGTGCTGTAGATCGTGCCGTCGTGGTTGACCAGGTAGGAACGAGGTGACCCGGCAGAACCGACGACAATGGCGAGTCCATGATGGCCAGAGGCAGACCGCATATGGACGACCTGGCCAGGATATAGAGGACGGAGGACATGGCAGGACTTGTCATGGGAGCACTTTTGGATACGGTGTTTGTGGGCAATGCGCTTCCGGACCTTGGCAGGTTGAACACGGAGGGAGCAAGGGACTGTTGCGCAACAGGGATCGGAGGGCGCGTGACACAGGACATGAGGCGCTGTGCTGGGGACCCCAGGGCATGGTCGCGGGGGATGTTGCGGAGGTTCAGGAGGGCAAGGTAAATGTCAGAGCAAGACAAGCGACAACGTTCCGGCAATCCTTTAGCACTGTGGACCGCATGCTCAGCCAGGCCGTTGCTCTGAGGGTACTCCGGGCTGCTAGTGTAGTGTCGAAAGTTCCAGCGATCAGCAAAAGCACGAAACTCAGCACTGGTGAATTGACTGCCGTTGTCCGACTGCAGGCTTGCCGGGGACCCAAAAGTACAGAAGTGACGGCGCAGCTTCTCGATGACAGCAGAAGAAGACAGAGAGGGGAGCTGGTCAACTTCAAACCAGCTGGAGTAGGAATTGACAAGCACCAGGAAATGCTTGCCGCGCCACTCGAAAATGTCAGTCGCCAGCGCAGACCAGGGAAGGTCGGGGGCGGGCTGCTGCAAAAGGGGCTGCCGCTGTTATTGCGGGGCGAGGCTGTTGCACGTAGGGCAAGAGGAGACCCTGTCCCGGAAAAAAACAAGCCATATCAGGCCAGTAGAACTGGCTCTGAGCGATGGAAAGAGTGGCTTCGGCCCCGGGATGGTCACGATGAGCAGTTTCAAAATATTGTTCACGAAGTGCTGCGGGCACTACCACCTTGTGCCCCTTCACAATCACCCCATCACGCAGCACCAGCTCGTCACAAACCAGGAAGTAGGACACCGCTGCAGCCGGCAGGGAAGAACGGCGGTCTGGCCAGCCCCACTTGATAACCGCGGCCAGCTGTTGGAGCGAAGCGTCAGCTGCCGTGTGCTTGACCAGAGACTTCATCTGATTTGAAGGCACGAAATTCACGTTGAGCACTATCAGATCGGACGCCTCGTAAGGGTGATGGGTGGTGGATGCAAGAGGCGCCCAAGACAGCGTGTCGGCAACAAACATGTCCTTGCCTTTTCGATAAACTACAGTGAAAGTAAATCGTTGTAGCTGAAGCATCATGCGCTGAAGCCGGGAGGAGGCCACGTGTATTGGCTTGTTGAGGATGGTAACCAGAGGTTGGTGGTCCGTCTCAATACAAAAACAGGTGCCCAGAATATAGTCTTTGAACTTCGAGCAGGCGAAGACAACAGCCAGCAGTTCTTTTTCAATTTGGGCATAGCGCTGCTCGGCAGGAGTCATCGTACGGGATGCGTATGACACGGGCAGTTGTACTCCATCGTGGACCTGCAAGCAGGCGGCCCCGAGGCCAAACTTGGACGCGTCACATGTGAGGACGATGGGGCGCTTGAGGTCAAAATACTTTAGCGTTGGGGTGCTGACCAACCTGGACTTGAGAATGTCAAAGGCTCTCTGGTGTTGCGGGAACATGGCCCAGGCAGTGTCCTTTTTCACCAGGTCTCTCAGAGGATCGCTCAGTTCACTCAAGTCAGGGATGAACTTCCCCAGGTAGTTGACCATGCCCAGGAAATGCTGGAGGCTCGGAACATCAGCAGGTACAGGCATCTCAGATATTGCAGCTGTCTTCTGCGGGTCGGGCTTCAGCCCCGATGCTGTGAAAACATGTCCCACATAGGTGACCTCCGGGACACAAAATCGGCATTTTTTTGGGTTGAGCTTTAGGTTAACTTCCCGGGCTCATTCCAGGACCTGGCGGAGGTTATGGTCGTGCGCCGTGACATCCTTCCCGTAGACTAGGATGTCGTCGACGATGATAGCACACGGGAGCCCGGCGAACAGTTGTTCCATTGTCCTTTGGAACACCTCACTGGCAGAGTTGATCCCGAATGGCATGCGGAGAAAACAAAACCTCCCGAAGGGCGTGCTGAATGCTGTTAGGTATGAGGACCATTCGTCAAGTGGTATCTGCCAGAACGAACTCTTGGCGTCGAGAACCGAAAACACGGTGGCTGGACCGACTTGTGCAGCAACATCTTCAACGGTTCGCATGGGGTAATGCGGGTGCTTGATGGCCAGGTTCAGATCCTTCGGGTTGATGCAAATCCGCAGTTCACTCTTATCCTTCTTCGCAGCAACAACCATGGTGGAGACCCACCGAGTGGGCTCACTCACTTCCTTTAGGATGCCCATGGCCACCATTTCACGAAGTGTAGACTCGACTTTGCCTTTCATCGCGAATGACACCCGGTGTGGTGGGCGGATAACAGGTTCGATATCCGGATTGAGAGCGATTTTGTAGCTGCAGGGGAGCTTTCCCAGCTTGGTATCGAAACAGTCTGGGTATTCGACCAGCGGGTCCAGGGGTGACTGCAACATGCGGATGTCACGATGGAAGTTAACCAACCCGAGGTCTTGACAGGCCCGAATGCCGAGCAGGGGGGCACATTTGTTGTCCAGCAGAAAGAAAGAGAGGGGCCGAGAGGCATTCAGTACCTTGCAGTGGAGAGTGACCTTCCCCACAGGAACAAGCAAGCCACCCCCATAGGCACGCAGAACAGAGCGTTCAGTGGTAACGAGCTCATTATTTCTTAACTTCTTGAATAAGCTTGTTGACATAACGTTTGCAGCGGCCCCCATGTCGACCTTAGCAGAGAAAGTGGAGCCATTCACAGTAACTTTCACGGTCGGGTCTGTTATCAGCGCAAGTGCACCTCGCAGTGAAAACACGCTCAGCTCGCTCTGGGAAGAGCCTGAATCAGACAATGGGAGTTCGTCCTGCTGGTGATGGGAACCAGACACAGTATCATCACGTGCCAGGTAGTTTGAGGGCTTTTGCTGTGGCCGCGCAGGCTTCCCACGGGAACGACATGCCGCTGAGAAATGGTTTGGCTTGTGGCAGAAGTTGCAAGTCTTTCCCAGCGCAGGGCACACTTTGAAACGATGGGACGCAAAGTTGCAATTCGGACAGCGCTGATGGGGTCTTGGGCAGGTCGCAGGGCTCACCTTCTGTCGCTGCGGGGCAGGGGTCCGGCGACCGGCAAAACTGGCCGCGTGGACCACATGGTCGGGCAGCGACACGGCAGAGGAGACAGCGTCCGCCAAGCGAGAGGCGTGCATAGCCTCGTTAAAAGTCAAATCGGGCTTGCGGAGGAGCTCAGATTGCAGCTTCTCGTCTCGGAGGCCATACACCAAAACATTCCGGGTTAAAGTCTCAGGGGTTACGGCATCAAGGCTGCAGCGGCGAGCCAGGTGCCTCAACGCGGTGACGAAATTGTCCACAGATTCACTAGGGTGCTGGCAGCGGCCGAAAAATTTGAAATGCTCCAGGATACAGTTAGTGGGAATGTCACACATTTCGGCAAACTTAGCAAGCAGACATACCGGGTCTTGAGCGTTCTCGTTGACCCCGTAGACGAACGACTCCGATCGTTCCAGAGCCTCCGGACCAGCCAGGTTGAGCAGGAGGGAGGCTTTGCCGCAGGGGCAACCGCTGGGTGGGCGATTGTAACGTAGTGCTCAAAATCATGTCGGAAGACGTTCCAACGGTGAGCAATGTCATCATCGAAGATCAGAATGTCAGGCTTATGACAGGAAGAAGCCATCGCGATTCGGGGAGGGGATACTGGGACTAAAGAAATAAAACCCGATACACAGGAGACGCAGTATAAGAAACTTCTGACGCCATGTAAAGAACATGCATGTACACAGAGAATTCTTTACTATAACTTTATTAACCAAACACACATCACTGCCCTAGCTGTACGTGGTCTGTCACGAACACTAGAGAGAGAGCTAAGGACGGGAAGGACACAGTTATACTCGATTATAGGGGAGTGGTTAGCAAGGGCTACGTCACTACTGTTAAAGGGGTATACACATATCATCTACAATAATGATATATAAAACTTATTAGAACAGATGTTTGCCAATTGACACTGATTCAAGGTTTGATTGTAGTGAAGATAGTGAATTGAAGATAGTGGTTACCATAGCCAGATATCTACATGAAGAATTAAATCCTCATACGTTTATTCAGAAGCACAACTTGAATCTGAAATCACAAAAACATTTTATTCAAGTTCTCCATTTATCTGGGGACAAGTTTCATCCCCACTTTAATCTAGCTACAGAGTGAAATGGTTTAGAAAGAGCTAGGCTTTTACAACATAACCAGCTAACTAAGACAATTCAATTACTTAACCTTTTGTGCCCTGTCAGAAGTCATTTTACCTCCTTTAAGCAGATTGGAGAGAAAATTTCTGCTTTACTTATACGTTGATTGAGAAAGGATGTTTCTTTTCATCGCAAGGGTTGTTTTACAGCTATTCATTACTTTTATGTTACTTTTAATCTAATGTTTATAGTAACTACACTTTATATGAGATTTGTAAATGGAGCCACCTGTCTCTAATATCAAGGATGCTTTAGATATCTTATAATGATAGGGTTCAGTAATCTCTCTTCAAATGAAGAATTATCATCTTTTTCTTAGCTCTGGATTCGTTAAGGGAAATAAATATTAAACCCAAATTATCCAAGCAGATTTTTTTGTTTGTTTACATCTACAAGTTAGATGGACCCAGTTAGGTAAAATGGACAGAATGGTATTCTTTTTTTATTTTGTTAATATTTTTTATTAGAAGTTAATGCATATTGATACATATTAAGACAATTTAAAATGTAAGAAAAAAAAGAGAAACAAAAGAATTTACTATTCATCACATACATTCTTAATATTTATAAAATTTACAGTCATTCTTGTTTATACTTCTACATATTTTTTAATTATTTTTAATAAAGAAGGAAATTAATAGAAAGAAATAATAAAAGAAATTAAAATAATAATAAAAATAGAAAATCAATAATATGAGTGGAGTTTTAAACATTCTATTCTACATTGGAGATATATCAGTGATCTATTATATATAATTCTTCATCCATTCCCCGTCCAGGTTTCAGTCAGGCCCTCGAACCGAGCCCATTTGTCCCTTTAGATAATCAATAAATGGAGACCATGTTCCTCTAAACTGATCTAGCCTGTCCGAGAGGACAAGTCTTAATGTTTCCAAATGAAGTGTCTCCGACATTTCTGTAATCCACATTTTAATAGTGGGGTTGGTAGGACCTTTCCAAAATTTTAGTATTAATTTTTTACCAATTATTAAACTATAATCGATAAAAAATCGTTGTTTTGTTGTTAGTGATTGATCAGTTTCTAATATACCTAATATAATTAATTTAGAATCTGGATACAGATTTGTATTAACTACCTTCTAAATTATCTTAAAAATTTCTGACCAAAAATGAGTAATTTTAATACATTTGGTAAATGAATGCGTTAGGTTGGCTTCTAGGTGTTGACATTTGTCACATATAGCAGAAACATTTGGAAAAATTCTATTTAGTTTGGACTTTGAGAGATGTAATCTATGTAAAATGTTAAATTGTATCAGAGAGTGTCTGGCATTTAATGAGCAGTAGTGTATATGTTGTAAACTTTCCTCCCATACTTCTAAACTAATTGATTGTCCTAATTCACTTTCCCATGCTTGCCTATATATTTCCGACGGTGGTGCATCATTTTCCAATAAAAAATTATAAATATATGATATTAATTTTTCTGTGTTCGGATGTTTATTTAAACATTCATCTAGAATTTCTGTCTTTCTATTTCTAAATTCTTGTGCATTTGATTTAACATAATCTCTAATTTGTAAATATCTAAAATATTCTTTTGAGTGTAGTCTATATTTTTGTTGTAATTCTTGAAATGAAAGAAAAAGGTTTTCCCTATAGAGATCCCGTATCTTATTAATTCCATAATTTTTCCATTGTGAAAAACCTTTATTCATCCTAGAGGGTTTAAAAGTGATATTGTTTGCAATATGAAGATCCAGTGGTATACATTCCAATTTTAAAGATTTGTTTAATTGTTTCCAAATATGTATCCCACTTTCTATTATTGGGTTTCCTCTATAAGTCTTTTTATGTAATTTGGTATTAGCAAATATAATCGAGCTAATTTCAAAAGGTAAGCAGTCTTCCTTTTCCAATTTTAACCAATTCGGCTGTATATCTAATTCTTCCAACCAAAAATTCATATTTTTAATATAAACTGCCCAATAGTAGAACATAAAATTAGGCAACGCTAAACCTCCACATTTTTGCTTTACATAGATGTTTCTTATTTATTCTATGGCTCTTATAATCCCAAATAAAATTTGTAATTATAGAATCCACCTTCTTAAAAAATTTTTTGGGAAGATATATTGGGATCATTTGAAATAAATATAATAATTGCGGGAGAAAGATCATTTTTATCGCATTTATTTTACCTAACATTGAGATAGGTAGTGTTTTCCAATATAGAATATTCTTAAGTAATTTATTCAATAAAGGTGGGAAATTAGATTTAAATAAAGAGTCATGTCTTTTTGTTACATAAATTCCAAGATATTTAATTTTTTCATTTGCTATCGTAAAAGGGAATCGTTGTAATATGTGTGAGTTATTTCCCATTATTGACATAAGTTCACTTTTATTCCAATTAATTCTATCTCCTGAGAGTAGACCAAATTGTGTTATTAAATCTAGCAGGGTAGGTATACTAATTTCAGGCTTTGTAATATAGAGTAATACATCATCTGCGTATAAAGGAATGTTATTTTCCGTTTCTTTGGTGTCATACCCATATATTTCAGGGTGTAGTCTCACACGCTGTGCTAATGGTTCTATTGCTAACGCAAAGAGTAGTGGTGATAGCGGACAACCTTGTCTACAGCCTCTGAATAAGTTAAATTTAGTTGATAACATTTGATTTGTTTGTATTCTAGCTGTCTGATTGGTGTATAATAATTTGACCCACGCTATAAACTTTTCTCCTAGCTGGAAGGATTCCAAAACCGAGAATAAATAAGACCATTCAACCTGATCAAAAGCTTTCTCTGCATCTAATGAGATAATTGCTAGGTCTTTACTAGTATTTCTTTTCAAGTATATAATGTTAAATAATCGTCTCAGGTTATATGAAGAGTATCGTTTTGGTATAAATCCAGTCTGGTCTGGGTGTATTATTTTGTTGATCACCATATTTAATCTTCGTGCTAATATTTTAGTTAATATTTTTTGATCAGTGTTTAAAAGAGCTATGGCTCTATACGATCCCGGGTCCTCCAAATCTTTATCTAATTTAGGTATTAATGTAATAATAGATTCATTTAATGTTCCAGGCAATTTCTGTTGTGTATAAATGTGTTCATAAAGTGTCTTTAACTGTGGTATCATTAAATCATCAAATATTTTATAAAATTCCGAACCAATTCCATCCGGTCCTGGTGCTTTACCACTTTTTAATGACCTAATAGATTCTTCGATTTCTTTAATTGTTATTTCAGCGTTTAATGATTCTCTGTCTTCCATATCTAATTCCTTTAAATTACAATTTTTTAGAAATGTTTCTATTCCTATATGATTTTCTATCATTTTGACAATATAAATTTTTATAATATTGCAGAAATCTCTCGTTAATGTCTTTGGTTTGTGTTAATAATTCCCCTGTATCTGATTTAACCCTATGGATTATTTTTTCTCCCTCCAATTTTCTTAATTGACGAGCCAATAATTTTTGTGGTTTATCTCCAAATTCAAATTGTATTTGTTTTGTATATTGGTAAAGTTTTACAACTTGGCCTGATTGTATTTTATTTAATTTATATTTCAATGCAGAGATTTTATTATGTTTAATCATGGTTGGATTAGCAGCGTTTTCTATATCTAGTTGCTTAATCTCTTTTTCCAATGCCTGCTGTATCCTCCGATTCTCTTTGTTATAGAATGCTTGAGAAGATATCATAATTCCAGGTGTATATGCTTTAAAAGTTTCCCATAGTAGTAATGGGGATATTTCTGGTTTGTCATTTGTTTCAAAGAAGATCTCAATCTGTTTTGTAATATATTCTTGAGTTGTTTTGTCCTTTAAA
The DNA here is from genome assembly GCA_963514005.1 of Raja brachyura. The sequence continues at coordinate 102,476,586 of OY740781.1, read as the reverse complement.
ATTTGTGGGTTGAGCCTCCATTGTCCCTGCTTCCCCATTTTTCCAGTTATTTTAATCATAAAAGATAATGGTGCAAGATCTGAAATTATAATATTGTGGAATTTTGAATTATAAGTGAGTGGAATAAGTTTTGAGTCTACTAGAAAGTAGTCTATTCTTGAGTATGTTTTATGTACTGATGAGTAAAACGAGTATTCTCGTCCCGTTGGGTTTTCCATTCTCCATACATCCATAATGTTGCTCGAATCTATATATGCATTTATTAGATCGCTAGAATGCGATTTAGTTTTCCGTTGTCTTGATGATCTGTCTAAGTAAGGATCTAATGTACAATTTAGATCTCCTCCAATTATTAAATTGTATTGTGGTAGTTCTGGGATAGTATTTAGTATTTTCCTAAAAAACGATGGACTGTCAAAATTTGGGCCATAAATGTTAACAAAAATCATTTTTTGTGTATATAATTCTCCTGTTATGATAATATATCTGCCCTCCTTATCTGTTATAGTTGAATTATGTTTAAATAAGGTATCTTTACGGATTAATATTGCTACGCCTCTTGATTTGTGTGTAAAAGAAGAATGATACACTTTGTCAATCCATTTGGCTTTTAATCTATGCTCTGCGTCTTTTTTTAAATGTGTTTCTTGGATGAATGCCACATCTGTTTTGAGTACTTTTAGGTGTGCTAATACTTTACCTCTCTTAATTGGTTCATTAATACCTTTTACGTTCCAGCTGCAAAACGTTATTCCTCCATTGCCCATATTCGTTTTGCATCATTGCATCATTTGTCTAAGGGGGTCTGTAAAAGAGCAAATGGTTCAGCTCGACATACCCGACCTTACACCCAAACTTCAAATAGATGAATTTCAAGACCCTTAAGTAATGCTCACGCATATATCTCCTTTGCTTTGATTTACAACTCCATTCAAATGTAAAATAATAATAATAGAAAGTGATATTAAAAAAAGAATAGATTAAGAGGTTAAAAGAGTGCTCAAAGAAAGAAAAAACTACATCTAAGATTGGTGCAGTGAGTGTTAGCCATTCTAACATGGCTAATAATCTAAGGACTTCTGTAGACATTGTTTGTATCTTTCCAGCTCCTTAATATTATTAATTCATAAAAATATTTAACCGGGAGTAATAAAAACTGATGTATACGGTGTCTATCATTCAAGTATATAATAATATCTGTACTTGAAACAAATTAAAGATATATCATAAAATGTAATGAAAAGAAGGGAGGAAAAATAGAAAAGTTAAAAAAAAGAAAAAAAAGAAAAAAAGGGGGGAGAAAAATAAAAAATTACCATGGGATGTAAATAAAATCAAGCTTTATATTCTATATGATTATACCTAATAATTATCAAATTCTATTTAAATCAGCCATAAGTAAATATTAATCCCTGATTGAAGATTATCAACTTTAATTAGTATTAGTACCGCACTGTAAATTAGTAATAATACTACTTCGAATTTTTTAGTATTTGTTAGTTAATATTAGTAATGTTATTTCTCTAATTATTAATATCCATAAAAGAATGTCCAATCCGTATCTCCCATCCCAGTCTCCAAGCCGCCTCCTTCTCCATCTTCTTTAAGTACCACAAGTCCATAGCCCATTCCAGTCATGAGGGTACGATTTATTTATCAATGAGGTTCGTCTTAGAAACTTTCATTCAGTCTTCCTTTTGACTCTTGATCCTCTTGGCAAAGTCCAGTGCCTCTGCTGGGTTTTTAAGGTAGTGTTCTTCCTGGTTGTGGGTGACTCTGAGAGTGGCTGGATATCTCAGAGTGTACTTCACGTTGTTCACTTCTCTCAGAATTCGTTTTGGTCTCCTTAAACGCATTCCGCTTCTTAGAAACCTCTGCTGGGTAGTCTCGATAAATGCTGATAGAGTCTCCTTCGTATGTGAGGTTTCTGCTTCTTACTATTTTGTTCATCATCTCCTCCAAAACATGATCATACTGGACTTTTACTATCATTTGTCTTGGGGGGGTGTCTGGTCTTGTATAACGCCTCATTACTCTGTGTGCTCGGGCTAATAAAGGTTTCTGATCCAGAGATAAAACCTTTTGCAGTAAATTTGCAGTAAACTCTCGGGTATCTTGATTCGATTCTCTCCCTTCTCGAATACCCGCGATTCTCAAGTTCTGCCTTCGTTGGCGCCCTTCCAACTCGATACATTTTTCAGTTATTTTGCCCAGTTGATCAGATAAGCGTTGATTTTCTTTCAGGAGTGCTTTCATACACTGAGCATTTGTTTCGGCTATCTCCTCAAGGTCCTTTATGGTCGACGACTGCTCATTAAGTACAGTTTCGATAGGTTCCAGCTCCTTTTCCAGCTTGCTTTTTATTTTAGCGTCCATCTCTTCAGCAGCAATTGCAGCTTGTTCTGCTAATGTTTCTGCAATTTCCTTTCGCAAATTATCAGATAGTTCCCGAGTAGAGGCATTAATTTCAAACTTTAACTTTTTCATCTCCTTCATTTTTTCTATATCTTCTTTTTTTGCCAATTCCGATTTTAACTCTATTATTTCTTGTGTAAAAAAAGTTTTAAGTTCTTCCATCTCCGATTTTATCTTTAGCTTTTTAGACACATCTTCCTGGGAGGATGTCCTACCTGAGCCCGGTGCTTCAGTCAGACCTTGTTCTTCTGCCGTTTTCGGTCTTCCATATCTGAGTTTGGGTTTATCCGCGGGTGGGCTGCGCTGTGTTGCCATTACGGTCGTGTGCCTGATAACGTCACTCACAGCATTTCGTGCAGAAACGGCAGGCAGCCGGCAGGGCTTTATCTCCCGGTTTTTTTCCCATTTTTTTCACGGAGCTGGCTGGCGTGCCTCCTCACTCCAGCATAGCGCCACCGGAAGTCAGAATGGTATTCTAACTGTTCTCTGAACTTTTTTGTCCAGGTCAATTTCAACTACTATTTTCCACAACTTGAAGATTCATAACTTGAAGATTTGGAAAAAGTGGCATCTTACTTTCCATTTCTTCCCAATTCTACATTTTTTATATGGATCCTGTTGCCTACGCATATAAAGTGAGCATATGGGATGTTAGGTGTGAATGGAAAAGTAAATCTACCTTAGTGTGCTGAGCGCAGCATTTAAAAAATGCTGTTTTACCAAGTAAACTATCACTACCACATGCTTTACTGGGATTAATACCTCGGGAATTACACTACTTACTTCCAAGTAAAGCTCACTTCAGCAACCTAACTTTTAAATCACAAAGGAAATATCACTAGCAGTTGCCAATCAACGGTGCACAGATGTAATTAGCATGTCAAAGATGCATAATTCTGGCAGAGATAGCAATTTCACCTATTTCCCAACAGAGCAGTAGCATGACTGGGCTAGAATGCAGAGATGCAGAATTTCCAAAGCCTGGGGACTCACAGACCAAACATGAATTTGATCGCTGTACTGTGAGCCATTACCAAGCGTGCAACTTGTTTCTGACCAGCAGCCTCATTGGAGACCTTTGAACTATTTTTAATTGAACTTTATCGGACTACAATGTTGTATCTTGCACTAAATGTTGTAACTTTTATCCTTTAATTGTGTACTGTGGATGGCTTGATTGGATTCATGTATAGTTTTTTCTTTGACTGGATAACATGTAAACAAAAGCTTTCCACTGTACACGTGACAATGATAATAAACCAAACTAAACATTGTGAAGACTCACTTCGCTGGAAACTGCCACAAAGTTCATTTTAAGATAGCTCACCATGCCATTATCCTTGAATCAGATAGTAAACTCCTGGTAATTCAAGATTACCCATCTCAGCCAATATGAGGGAAGATTATTTTCTTATTGTGTTTTGCATTAATGTCTTTTTTTGCACACTTTATCTCTTTACTGTCTCTTTGCAGAATTTTACAAGTAATTGATATCTAATTTGTGTGCATTTATCTATGTGCCTGTGATGTTGCTGCGAGCAAGATTTTGTTTGTACCTGTACCTCATGGTGCATATGACACAACGTGAATTGACATGAGCATCCAAGGAAGGTGGAATTTTGTGGCCACAAAACGGAAGATACAATTGAAGGACATTGTGGAAGAAGAAGCTCTAATTATAGATGTCGGATTTGGTTTAAAGATTGTGTGCAATTTTGTTATGAGAGCCATGTTTTCACAAAGAGCATAATATTGACCACAGCACAAGATACCTCATTTTTTTTAACATGGAAACAAACATTATTGATAAAAATGCAAAAAAAATAGCAACTTGTTAGAAGTAAGCCATATTTTTATTATATTTTTCAATGAATGGTTTTCCAGAAAATTGCTGTGAAAATAGAATGTTTTGATATGGACAACAAAAAAAACAAACTGCTTAAAGAAGTATCCATGCTGACTTGAGTCGTATCGCATGATCTCCAATTGGCATGCAATCTAAGCTGCTGGAGCCAAGACTGACCTTTTGATCTCCCGGCAAAGAACGAGTGTTGGCTGGGTTAACTGGAAAATATGTGAAGAGATCAGTCTCCATAAATATTGCTGGTAAGTCGTCTCTCGAGCCGATACCGAATGGCTAATGTAACATAACATCTCTTTAATGTTGGGAACTATTGCTTTAATGTTAATGTGTACATTACTAATTGTGTGGATAAATTAGACTGGCTGATTGTATCATTTAAATCTGTTTCCTTTCTAATATGTTGCACTTATTCAGTAGTGCATTCAATAAATGCTGACAAACAAAAATCACATTTATACACCAGATTGTAAGAAGAATCGCCCTTGATGGTGCACCTCAAAAACTTTGATCAGTGTGCAACATAGAAACATGATCAGGAGCAGGCTATTTGGTTTCCCAAGCCTGCTCAACCACTTAATAACTCCTTGGCTACCCTTAATAGAACATAGGAAATAGAATAGTACAGGGGAGGAACAGATCCCTGTACTGTGTCAACCATGATGCCAATTAAAAAAGATCCCATCTGCCTGCGCATGGTCTTTATCCCTCTATCCCCGTCTGTTCATCTGCTTGTTTAACGATCACTTTATAATTGCTACTGTTTCTGTTTTCACCATTTCCCTGTGAGAAAAGACTTGCATTGCACATCTCCTTTAAACTTTCACCCTTTCACTTTAAATGTATGCCCTCAAGTGTATTTGACAACTCCACTCTGGGATAAAGACGTAAATATCTATCCTATCTATGCCTCAGAAATGTATAAACTTCTATCAGGTCACCCCTCAGCCTCTGACGCTCAAAAGAAAGCAATCCATGTTTATCCAACTACATCCTTTTCTGAAAATACTCTAATCCGGGTAACATTGTGGTGAAGGAATTTTTTGGAAGGCTGACGCTTGTTTACACCACAGATAGACATAAAATGCTGGAGCAAATCAGCGAGTCAGGCAGCATCTCTGGAGAGAAAGAATGGGTGACAGCCGCAACAATGGCACATACTGTAGATTCAGGTAAATGCACTAAAACATAAACTGTATATAAATTATTCATACAATTCTGCAAAACAGTAAAGGGAACAAGTGTTTACAAAAACTAAGACACTTGTGCAAAACACAATTCGAAAACAAATCAAAGCCAGCAACGATGATCAAGGAAAGGTTGTGGTGGAACTCCTTTGCACCTTCTCCAAAGCCTCTACATCCTTCATGTAAAGCAAAACTGCACAGAATACTCCAAATTATACTTAACTAAAGTTTTATACAGCTACATGACTTCCCAATTTTTATACTCAATGGCCCTACTGATAAAAGTAAGTATACCATAAGCCTTTGTCCTCCATTTGACCTTGTCCATCGGTTTACTGAATTTCATATTGACATCCACTGCCTGACCCTCATCAATCATCTCCGTCACCTCCGAAAAAACTCTATCAAATTTGTAAGACATGACCTCCCATATCTAAAGTCACATTGACCATCATTCTTGTTCATGCTTTTCCAAATGTGTGTAAATTCTATCCCTAAAATTTATCTCCCATAATTTCCCTGCCACTGTCATATAGAGCATGGCCCTTCAGCCCAACTTGCCCATGCCAACCATGTATTTGTCCTGTATCCTGCAAAACCTTTCCTATCCATATACTTGACCAAGTGCTCAAGTGTACTACAATGCAGTTGCAGTACCTGCCTCAACTCCCTCCTCCGGCAACTTGTTCCATATACCCACCACCCTCTGAAAGAAAATGTTGCCCCTCAATTTCCTATTAAATCTTTCCCCTTTCACCTTAAACCTACGTCCTCTCGTTCTTCACTCTTCAGGGTGACCCCTCTCTCTCTGGCCACAAACTCTTTGAAGCACTTCCCTCTGGAAGGCGACTCTGGACTGTCAAAGCTGCCACAGCTCTACTCAATAACCAAATGTCTGTAGCCTCCTTTTGCTATGGTATTTTATTTCATTCACATGTTTAAACTGTAATGTTTTATTATTAATGGTTAATGTTTTATGTGTTATTCTTAATTGTTACTGTATGTCGTGTTGTTACTTGCGAGCGGAGCACCAAGGCAAATTCCTTGTATGTGTACATACTTGGCCAATAAACTTATTCATTCACCTACCTTGGGTAAAAGATTATGTGCATTCAACCTATCTATTCCCCTTATGTATTTATGCACCTCTGTAACACCACCCCTTGGCCTCTTGTGCTCCAAGGAAAAAAGTACGAGCCTGCTCAACCTCTCTCTGTAGTTCAGTCCCTCAGGTCCCGACAACATCCACGTAAATCCTCTCTGCAGTTTTTCCAACTCCATGACATCCTTCCCATAGCATGGTGACCATAACTGAATGCAGTACTCCAGTGGCAACCTCATCAACGTCCTGTACAAATGTAACACAGTGTCCTAACGTTTATACCAAATATCCTGACTGATAAAGGGCAATGAATCAAAAACCTTTTGTTACCAGCCGATCTAACTGTGATGTCACTTTCAGGGAAATATGCACATGACCTAGATCCCTCTGCTCTACAACATTACCCAGGGCACTGCCATTCACTGTGAATTTGCTGCCCTGGTTTGACTTCCCAAAATCCAATTAGCCATTCCTTAGCCCGCTTGCCCAGCCAATCAAGGTCCTGTTTTAATTTTTGATAACCATCTTTACTGTCTACAATACCACCTACTTTAGTGTAATCTGCAAACTTATTAATCATGCCTTGCATGGTCTCATCTAAATCATTACTATTAACGACAAGCAGCATTTTGCGCAACACATCACTAATCACAGGCCTCCGGTCCGAAAAACAACCTTCCACCATCACCCTCTGCTTCTTTCCAGGAAGCCATTATTTTATCCAGTTGGCTAGCTCTCTCTGGATCCAATGCAATCTAACCTTCCAGAGCAGCCTACTATGTGGAACCTTATCCAAGGTGTTGCTGAAGTCCATCTCAATGCTGTCTGTGGCCTTGCCCTCATTAACCTTTTTGCTTAGTTCTTCAAATAACTCACATTCAAATTCTTTATATTTGTAAGATGATCTCCCACGTACAAAACCATGCTGACTATCCCTAATCAGCCTGTCTATCCATGACCTATTATTTCCTGGTTGGTCTTCATTGCCCTTCTTAAACAAAGGAACATAACTAAAGACAAAGATTTATCTTACAAACTTCAGCAATCTCCACTCTTAAAAAAAACACATAAATCATTTTTCTTCTCTATTCTGCAGAATATCAGCATATTCCTCCCGGACCTCACTATCTTCCCTGTTCATCTCCCTAGTGGAATACCTGATGTAAAGTGCTCATTTAGTTTTTCACCCATTTTCTTTGGCTATGGATATAAACTCCCTCCTTTGTCCTTGTGTGGTCCCACACACCCCCTTACTACTATCTTAATTGTTTAATGTATGTATTAATTGGCTCTTCTTCTTTAGCGCAATCTTTTTGTTCTATAAACTGTTTGTTCTAAGCTTCCCTCCAGTTTAGTTTCAGTCAAAAATCACTGAGTCAAGCAACTAATTTTTATTTTGACAAAACGCAATTACAATTCCCACTACTATACCTAACCACAGCATGCTTGATCCTCATATCTGCCTGGCCAAGCCCTCTTTAGCCTGGTTCAAGCAGAGACACTCCAGATGGTCACGCATTCCTAAGTGTTCTCCCAGAAGATCCATACAGGACCTCGTGTGAGCGGTCTTTTATAGGTCCCCGAACCTTGAGGGGCCGAACCACATGGGGGTGGTCTCTATACAGTTCAATAACAGACATCGATTAACCCAGTACATGATAGACATTTCCCTAACCCAATAATACAGTAACTAATACAATGTATTCAAACGGAGCTTCTGAAAGGAAGCAAACATAGCAACATTTGCCCAGATATTCAAGATACCCAGACAAGACTCAATCCTTAATCCAATCCACATCTAGCAATGTAAAGCTTTGCAACAGAATGTACAATGTGTATGTCTGGTTTGCATTCATCCAATCCATTCCATGCAATTTTCACCTAATTGTCAGGATCTGCAGATGTTTCATTCTCTTCCTGCAGTTCTTATCTAGGCTCTAGACAAACTGGCACCATTCTGCAGCTTATCATATGTCTGCAGAACGCACAATTAAATTGACCAAATGGCCTAGCAGCCCAGAAGCCTTTACTCAATTTTAGTGTCCTGGCCTCTCCAATTTGACCAGAATTAACATTCCTTCCTTTTATCATATATGATGAACCATCATTTATGATAACCAAATAGTCAGATAATCAAATAACCAGATATACTGAAGAGTCTGACTTTGAGTCTGAAGAAGGGTCTCGACCCGAAACGTCGCCTATCTCCTTCGCTCCTTAGATGCTGCTGCACCCGCTGAGTTTCTCCAGCTTTTTGTGTAACCCTCGATTCTCCAGCATCTGCAGTTCCTTCTTTAACAACCAGATATACATACATGTGTCTATTACATTCTCCATCTATTAACAACAACAAGACGCTGATGTTTCTTCCCAGAATCTTGCCAAGCTTCCCAAGTTTTCATGGGTGTAGCTTCACAATTTCCGTCTGATGAGTCTTTAACTCCCGAATTTTCGTGGGCTTGAATTCCACCATCTGTGATGTTGCCCATTCTTCCATCCCTTTCCATAGTCGAATCTATAACCTATAATTCCTGAAAAACTTGGGACAAAGCATGTTACCACTCATGTACTAATGCTTTCCCATACATTCACTGTAATTCTGCAATACTATCCCTTTTTCATTTCACTATTCTGCTCTATTATATTCTACTCTATCTTAAGATCAACACTAATCCACCCTTTCCATATTCACATGATGTTATATGTATATACCCATATAACAATTACAGCACAGAAACAGGCTTTCATGGCCCTCCCAGATCTGTGCCGACCTTTTTTTTCCCCCTAGTCCCATCTACCTGCACTCAGACCATACCCCTCCATTCCCTTCCCGTTCATATACCTATCCACTTTACTTTTAAATGTTAAAATCGACCCTGCCTCCACCACTTCTGCTGGAAGATCATTCCACACAGTCACCACTCTCTGAGTAAAGAAGTTCCACCTCATGTTACCCCTAAACTTCTGTCCCTTAATTCTCAAGTCATGCCCTCTTGTTTGAATCTTCCCTACCCTCAATGGGAAAAGCTTATCCACGTCAACTCTGTCTATCCCTTTCATCATTTTAAAGACCTCAATCAAGTCCCCCCTTAACCTTCTGCGCTCCAAAGAATAAAGACCTAACTTAACCATATAACCATATAACAATTACAGCACGGAAACAGGCCATCTCGGCCCTTCAAGTCCGTGCCGAACAACTTTTTTCCCTTAGTCCAACCTGCCTGCACTCATACCATAACCCTCCATACCCTTCTCATCCATATGCCTATCCAATTTATTTTTAAATGATACCAACGAACCTGCCGCCGCCACTTCCACTGGAAGCTCATTCCACACCGCTACCACTCTCTGAGTAAAGAAGTTCCCCCTCATGTTACCCCTAAACCTCTGTCCCTTAATTCTAAAGTCATGTCCTCTTGTTTGAATCTTCCCTATTCTCAAAGGGAAAAGCTTGTCCACATCAACTCTGTCTATCCCTCTCATCATTTTAAAGACCTCTATCAAGTCCCCCCTTAACCTTCTGCACTCCAGAGAATAAAGACCTAACTTATTCAACCTATCTCTGTAACTTAGCTGTTGAAACCCAGGCAACATTCTAGTAAATCTCCTCTGTACCCACTCTATTTTGTTAACATCCTTCCTATAATTGGGCGACCAAAATTGTACACCATACTACAGATTTGGTCTCACCAATGCCTTGTACAATTTTAACATTACATCCCAGCTTCTATACTCAATGCTCTGATTTATAAAGGCTAGCATACCAAAAGCTTTCTTTACCACCCTATCTATATGAGATTCCACCTTCAAGGAACTATGCACGGTTATTCCCAGATCCCTCTGTTCAACTGTATTCTTCAATTCCCTACCATTTACCATGTACGTCCTATTTTGATTTGTCCTGCCAAGGTGTAGCACCTCACATTTGTCAACATTAAACTCCATCTGCCATCTTTCAGCCCATATTTCCAACTAGCCTAAATCACTCTGTAGACTTTGGAAATCCTCTTCATTATCCACAACACCCCTTATCTTGGTATCATCTGCATACTTACTAATCCAATTTACCACCCCTTCATCCAGATCATTGATGTACATGACAAACAACAAAAGACCCAACACAGATCCCTGAGGCACCCCACTAGTCACCTACCTCCAACCCGACACACAGCCATCCACCATTACCCTCTGGCTTCTCCCATTCAGCCACTGTTGAATCCATCTTGCTATTCCTGCATTTATACCCAACAGTTGAACCTTCTTAACCAACCTTCCATGAGGAACTTTGTCAAAGGCCTTACTGAAGTCCATATAGACAACATCCACTGCTTTATTCTCGTCAATTTCCCTAGTAACCTCTTCAAAAAATTCAAAAAGATTAGTCAAACATGACCTTCCAGGCATAAATCCATGTCGACTGTTCCTAATTAGACCCTGTTTATCCAGATGCTTATATATATTATCTCTAAGTATCTTTTCCATTAATTTTCCCACCACTGAAGTCAAACTAACCGGTCTATAATTGCTAGGTTTACTCTTAGAACCCTTTTTAAACAATGGAACAACATGCGCAGTACGCCAATCCTCGGGGACTATTTCTGTTTCTAATGACATTTGAAATATTTCTGTCATAGCCCCAGCTATTTCTACACTAACTTCCCTCAATGTCCTAGGGAATATCCTGTCAGGACCTGGAGACTTATCCACTTTTAAATTTTTCAAAAGTGTCAGTACTTCTTTTACTTTGAAACTCATCGTATCCATAGCAACTCTACTATTTTCCCTTACCTCACATAATTCAATATCCTTCTCCTTGGTGAATACCAAAGAAAAGAAATTGTTCAATATCTCCCCCATCTCTTTTGGCTCTGTTCAACCTTGTTCAACTTGTTCAACCTTTCTCTGTAATTTAGTTGCTGGAACCCAGGCAACATTCTAGTAAATCTCCTCTGTACTCTCTCTATTTTGTTGACATCCTTCCTATAATTAGGTGACCAAAATTGTACACCATACTCCAGAATTGGTCTTACCAATGCCTTGTACAATTTTAACATTACTTCCCTACTCCTATATTCAGTGCTCTGATTTATAAAGGCCAGCACATCACAATCTTTCTTTACCACCCTATCTACATGCGATTCCACCTTCAGGGAACTATGCCCAGTTATTCCCAGATCCCCCTGTTCCACAGCATTCCTCAATTCCCTACCATTTAACATGTACGTCCTATTTTGATTTGTCCTGCCAATATGTAGCACCCCACACTTATCAGCATTAAACTCCATCTGCCATCTTTCAGCCCACTCTTCCAAATGTCCCAAATCTCTCTGTAGACTTTGAAAATCTACTTCATTATCCACAGCACCCCCTATCTTAGTATCATCTGCATACTTACTTATCCAATTTTCCACCCCATCATCTAGATCATTGATGTACATGACAAAAACAGTGGACCCAACACAGATCCCTGAGGCACCCCACTGGTCACCGGTTTCCACCCTGACAAACAGCCATCCGCCATTACTCTCTGGCATCTCCCATTCAGCCACTGTTGAATCCATCTTGCTACTCCACCATTAACACCCAAAGATTGAACCTTCTTAACCAAACTTCCATGGGGAACATTGTCAAAGGCCTTACTGAAATCCATATAGACAACATCCACTGCTTTACCCTCATCAATTTCCCTAGTAACCTCTTCAAAAAATTCAAGAAGGCTTATCAAACATGACCTCCAAGGCACAAATCCAAGTTGACTGATCTTGATCAGACCCTGTTTATCCAGATGCTTATATATATATTATGTCTAAGTATCCTTTCCATTAATTTGCCCACCACTGACGCCAAACTAACAGGTCCATAATTGCTAGGTTTATTCTTTGAACCCTTTTTAAAACAATGGAACAACATGCGCAGTACGCCAATCCTCCGGCACTATTCCAGTTTCTAATGACATTTGAAATATTTCTCTCATAGCCCCTGCTATTTCTACACTAACTTCCCTCAATGTCCTTGGGAATATCCTGTCAGGACCTGGAGACTTATCAACTTTTATATTTTTCAAAAGTGTCAGTACTTCCTCCTCTTTGAATCTCATAGTTTCCATAGCTACTCTACTTTTTTCCCTTACCTCACAGAGTTCAATATCCTTCTCCTGGAATATTTAGTTTCCAATCACATCCCTCCTGCAACCATGTTTCACTGATTGCCACAACATCATATTTCCAGGTGTCAATCCAGGCTCTAAGTTCATCCACCTTTCTTACAATGCTCCTAGCATTAAAATATACACATTTTAGAAACCCACCATACCTTATTCTCTGTTTATTACCTCCCTGTAACTCCTCCTCATTCTCCCTGACCAGACGGAGGTCCTCGAGCTGTTGCTCCAGGTTCCTAACACAGTCCTTTAGGAGCCCCATCTCGACACACCTGGCGCAGATGTGGATGTCTGGAGGGCTATCAGCTTCCCTGACCTCCCACATCTGACATTCACAACAGTACACTGCCTTGACCTTCATACTCCCCCCTTACACAGAATACAATCTCAACACAATACAAAGTACACAACAAACTGCTGGAATCTGACTACTAATCAGCTGCTTACCCTAGTCCACTTCCCACCAATCAGTGGCTTCCTTAAAAAAAAACACTTCTCCAAATGGAATGTTATGGATTTTGGTAAACAAGCCCCACGCTGGATTTTTAAGTTTACCGGTCGGGTGTTGCTCCTCCCCCTCCTCCTCTTACAACGGCTCCTGTGGGCCTCTGAAAAAGCAAGCCCCGCGCTGGATTTTTAAGCTTACCGGTCGGGTGTTGCTCCTCCGCCTCCTCCTCCTCCTCTTCCAACGGCTCCTGTGGAATAAGAGCCGATGATGATGGTTTCTCATATAAGTTTCAGCTGGGTTCTATCCAAATTTCCCCACAGGCGTGACTCTTATTTAAAGCAAACCATGATCAATGTTTCAATTCAACCAAATTCAGTCTCAGCCTTCAATTTAATATTTTAAATTGATTGTCCATCTCATCCTTCTCATTCCACAGCATTGGGGCCAATAACATAATTCCATTCCAATTCCTGTGGAATTCCCAGCTGTTCAAATGTAATCAATCAATTTCCCTATGTTATCAATTTCATCATAAATCCAATTTAGAATGCCAATTCTAGGGACAATTTCTTTCCACCTTGATAATAGATGCTGCTTTACTTCAAGGATTAAACAATTTAGATCCACTAGTCAAACACATCGACTCTGATATCTCAACAGCCATTTAAGTTTCTCCATCTAATTCAATAGACTTCTCCTCCAGTATTTCTTCCTTAGCACGTTGGCTCAGCTCTCTATCCATAGGGGTTCTCTCTTATTCTAATTTCCTAACCACTGAGTAATTTCTAGATGGTCTCTTAAAGGGAAGTCTTGCTGTTCACAGTTCCTCTTTTGACCATTTCCAATTCCAACTCTCATGTTCCCGGAATAATTTCCATGTTACCACATCTTCCCAAGTTCCATCCTTCCTGACGTTCTCTGAATAATCCTTCCCATCTTTCGCTGCCTGTCTAGGGATGAGACAATAACAATATCAATTAATATCAATTATCAATATCAATTAATAGTCGAACTCCAAATATTCCTAAGCCAAATCTCACAAGTCGGTTCTAAATGTCGAACTTTAAAGTCCCTCCAATTATTTAACATACAATTTAGACACCTAATTCAAATTTTTATCAATTTATTTGTAATAATCATAATTTAGATACAAAGTAGGTGTTTTGCTCCAAACCACAGAGGAATGTCTATTTTCAAATTCAAATTCAGTTCTTTAAAGTGGAGCTCGCCCCAATAGTCGTCATACGTTGTCTGTGTTGTTTCTTTAGGAAAGATTGGATAGTGTTATTTTCCTCTCCTTCATTGGTGTCAAAAGGCAGATGATGTTAAAGTTGGGCAAAAGGGTAGGTATCTTTTTCTTCTTGATGTCAGTTTCAAAGGAGTAGGGATACTGAGGAGCAACTTTCTCTACCTGTTGGCCTTCCCAGATCTGTCTTAAAGGGACAGGACAGTATCATTTCCTCCTTGTTGTTGATTCCTGTTTCTGGGGAACTACATTACCTGAGCTGTCTTCTGCCCGTTCTCAAGCGGTCTGTATATTCTTTAGCTCACTCCCCAGATAGTATGTTGTCGATTATACTGTCCTGCAGGCAAAAACCTAGTAACAAGTTAGTACAATAGCTCTTTTCCCCACTCCTATACCTCCTGCACAATGAGCTTGTTTCTTCTCTCCCTAGTGCCGTTTCAGTTCTCCTCAGTTCCCATTCTCGTTGCCGCCAGTTACTATGTTTCCCTGTTCGTAGGCCTTCCTTTTAGTGAGGATTCTTGATCCCAATTAGATTCTTTCTGTCTCTCCTCATAGGATTTGGAAGGGGGTGATGTTCTTTCTTGTTTTTATTGTTATTTTTGGGCCATGTGAGAATGCCTTCAGATTTCATATGTTGTATTAGCTGGCAGGTCAGAGCTACCGGAATGGGTTTGGTTGCCAAAATGTCCCTGCCCCCTGATCTCCTGGCCAGTGTCCTCTTTCTCTACACTCGGGGTCCCAAGTGTCCTGGTAATCTCTCGGGATCCACTGATTTCTGAAACCCCTTGGCCCTTTTTTTTGCCCCCTTCCTTCTCAGTATTCCCTCACAGGACACGATCGGCTCTAATGCCCTAATTCTCCACAGTTGTAGCACTGATCAGGTCTAACAGCTCTATACCCTACCCAACCAAACCGAGGAATAGTCGGCTCTTGGAATGGCATGTCTATCCAAGCTTTAAGATCCTCCTTCTCCTTATCTTCCTCTGAAGTTATTTCCCGTTTCTGGATTCTTAGTACGGGTCACTGAGTTGCCGTTAGACCAGGTTGCATTGCAGTGTGGACATATGTGGCCCGGCGATTATTTACACCTACTGCAGGACCTAATACCAGATGTGGAGTAGGCAAGTTCCTGCAAGGGAATTGCCTACGGGGAATCCGTTCTATACCCCCATCGTCGGGAATTTGCTCCGACCTAATAATGCCATCAATGTCAGGATCAGCCACTTATTATCCTCCTGCTGTCTCACCCTCAGAAAAGCTACTTGTTCTCTCTCTGTACTTCAGGAAGGATTCTTTCACTATCCCACTAGATTTCCTAATTAATTTTGGTACCCACTTTAGCAGAATCTTCTTTCTAGCTCCTTGATCTCCCATACTATCCTCCACTAGTGGAGCAATCATAGGAGCTAGAGAGTCCTTCCCCGATTTTTCCACTTTGGATTTGTATTTAGTGGGTCGAGTCGAAGATACCACTAACTTCTCCCGAGTGCGCTGCTCGCAAGCTGCACATGGTGTCTCCCAACTGAGAACATGAGAATGCTGTGAGGAATGATGTGGCTCCATTCCAGAAAATTCTACACACCTTGGTCTACAGATACCGCTGCACTCTTACTAAATTTAATAAGCTTCATTTTAGTAGGCACCTCCTCTTTAAGAGCCATCTCAGTCGTTTATTTTTTAGAATCTAGTATTCTCTCTTGCTTCTGCTGTTGGCTTCCACTATCTTCCTTCCCCTGTTCCTGAACGCCTCGAGAAGGACCAGTTCTCTCATGTTCCCCTCTAATCCCTAACTTGAACGCTGGCATTGTTAGAGTAGAAAGCAGAACGATCTATTTATTTATTTTTCTTCTAGTGAAGAACATTCTCCATATTCCAATAAGCCCATTCCCTCCCTCACTGTTTCCATATCGTCTAACAACTGTCTCTGTGTAGGTTATTCCTACCACGGATTTCTGTCCACCTGTCGACAAAAAGTTTGCTCCTCAAAACTCCATTTCATTCTCCAGATAATCCTCTTAATCTTTCTGCTTTCCGCTGAAGTTCCTCGCAAATTATTCTTATCGGGCTTTCGGGTCTATTTGATAGGTCCTTCTCGGAGACATTCCCCATTTTTTTGCATAATAATAATAATAATAATAATCATCATCATCATCATAATAATAATAATAAACTTTATTTCGGACTCAAGGTCCAGACAAGGGACAACATTACATAAAAATACATTGCATATAAAAACATCATAAAATACATATAAATAGTCACAATACAAAATAAAATTCAAGACACTCACACCTATTCAAACTCACTCCTTCCTTTCAGACTTCAAGGTCAATTGAATCACTCCCACACAATGACTAACCATCTTCCAGATTCACTCCTCTCACACAACTGTTCCCTTCCAACCATTATTCAACCACCCACTCAATCGCTCCTATTCAATTATTCAAATCAATCGCTCATACTCAAGTGCTCTCCCAACTTTCTTATCAGTTAGAACACAATCACTTCATTCAACTCTCAACCTTCAAACAAAGGATCTCCGATTTCTCAAACTAAGGCTCGAACTCTTAATCACAACCTCTCCAATGTAGCAATCTCTCCCTCTCAAACCACTTTAAGTTCACATAGCCAAACAAGTCTGAACCACGCCAGTAAGCCTATAGTCAAAAAAGAAAGTATCCCCCCAATTACATGTAACCCCAGACACACCCCAATATAAACTATGAGCATCAACTTATTATACCGATAAATCACACTCTAATAAATCTTCCTCGTGGCATACTCGGTCAATAGAACGACTCCTCCCCCGACACAGCGATCGAAAGAGTGCGAACCCTCATCGAATCACCACGAATCGGATTCCTTCAGATTTCCTTCCAAACGATCTCTGCCGCATCATCGGCACTTCCTTATCTAACAACGAGGATATATCTTTTGCATCGGCTTCTATGCATTAAATGTCCTTGCACTTCTGTACCCCACCAACACAAATTACACGTATCATGATCAATGTGTGGCTAAACATTGAAACAACCTCTCATTCCATCAGTCATACCTGAATGGGTCTGAGCCTCAAAAAAGCCGACAATCACAGTACCATTCACCAATATCTCCTCAACCACAATTGATAACTGACTCCCTTTTTTTCCCTGTTTTTCCATGCTCCTGTTTCTGACATTTGAAGTCTAACACTTTTAAATTGTGGGTAATATAAGCTGCTGAAGGCTCATATTATTATATGACTTCAAAGGTTCAAAGGTCAGTTTATTGTCACGTGTACCGATTAAGGTTCATGAAACTCAAATTAACTTAACTTTAATTGGTATTTGGCAAGTCCTTGGGTCAGATTAACTTGAATTTAGCTCAACATGTTTTTTTATTCTTCTAAAGAAAATTCCAATCATTAAACAGTTGCCTGTCTTATTTTCAATAAAGCACATAAACATGATGTGAAAGTGTCTGATATTAAGTTTGTTCTTCATGCATTCAGACAAATGCAAACTAAAAACAAATTGCTGTTACAAAAGTACACACTACTCTCCCCGTGTGCATGTTATTTACACTATTTGTTTGGTATCTTAAACCAGTAACCTTAAATTTAATTTTCAATCTTCGGAGCTGCCAGATTCTATGAGAAGGCTCACAAACACAATTTGTTTAGCTTTCTCTGAAGGCTTCTTTTAATATGAATTGTGACAATGGGTCACTTTCATAGTTTATTTGTAGTTTGAATTATTTTCATAGCCATTTATTTCATAACAAATGGGGAAGTTAAAGTGCAATATTTATATTGCAGTAAAATTGTCTAATGCCCAAAGAAACCCATTTTATTTTATTAAATTGAGAAAATGTAACATTATTTCTGAGTCATCAAAAAAGATTCTAATTGAAATATCAATACAAATTTATTGAAGGCTTTTGAAAATAATTTACGAGAAAGAGGTTGATCAATTACAAACTTTTATAAAATTGTATCCCTTGATTTCTGGGAGCATTCCCCATCTTATAAACTAATCAGCAAATGAAAAGAGCCTCTTAATTATCAAAGTAGTTAGTGTGGTACTACAATAAACTTTAGGCTTAGGTATCTGAATTAATTGTTACTCCTGGAACCCTAACATTAAAAATGTGAACAGTCTAAGGGTGTCACAGTGGAACTGTTACTAGAGCCATAGCGTCACACAACAACATCTCTTTTCAGTCCTAACCTTGCGAGCGGTCTGTGTGGTGTTTGCATGTTCTCCCTGTGATTTCATTTGCTTCCTCCACATCCTCTAGTTTGTCCCCACAAAAGATGTGAGGGTTGCTAGTTTCATTGCCATAGTCATAGAGTCATAAAGTGATACAGTGTGGAAACAAGCCCTTCGCCCACAACGGCCAACAATGTCGTTAGTCATTACATCAAATACATTAGTCTCACCTGCCCGCATTTGGTCCATATCCCTCCAAACCTGCCCTGTCCATGTACCTGTCCAACAGTTTCCTAAATGATGGAATCATCCCAGCCTCAAATACTTCCTCTGGCAGCTTGTTCCATACACCCACCACCCTCTGTGTGAAAAGGTTACCCCTCGGATTCCTATTCAATGCTTTCCCGTTCACCTTGAACCTATGTCCTCTGGTCCTCATTTCCCCTAGTCTGGGCAAGAGACTCTGTGCATCTCCCTGATCTATTCCTTTTATGATTTTGTATACACAAAATCCACAAAGCCCTTTGTAAATTGCACCGTGTGTAGGTGAGAGGTAGAATCTGGGTAGAATTGATGAGAATGAGGGAAGAATTTTTTTTTAAAGTAGGATTAATGTAGGATTTATCTAAATACTGGTTGATGGTGGGACAGGTGTTACCATAATTTTAATTATTGGTAACAAGACAAGAGAGACTGAGAGAGAATCAGAATTGAGACAGGCAAAGAGTGAAGAAAATATGATGAAGATTAGTACGAATTTATAGGTTCATTACGAGCAGACCCCCTGCAGTTTTACTCTCAGGGAAAAGAGGTAAATGAATGAATATTTAGTGTGTGCATACATGCACAAGGATTTAGCTAACATTAAAAACGCAGAAATGGATTGTAATGTCAACCAAAGGTGGAATGAAATAATGTTGATAATGGAATTGATGTAATTAGATACTCAGATAAAGCTGTAGATTAAATAAGTATC
Source organism: Raja brachyura (assembly GCA_963514005.1). The sequence continues at coordinate 102,457,001 of OY740781.1, read as the reverse complement.
GTTGTATAAGTTTACCAAGAAATGGAAAAGCAAAAAATAAATTGATGCTGAATTTAGGGCATTATTTATTACATTGTATTTAGATATGGGTAATGGATATATGAAGTCCCTGAAGCTTCTGAGTCCACAAGTTTTGTTATTTCAAATTCCCTGTGAAAAGTTATTTATTGCATATAGCTTTAAAAATTATAATAAAATATTCATGAAAATTCCATTAACTATGGCAGATTTCCCAACCAGAGCCAGCATTTTCAGTTCCTGTAATGGATGCCTAGATGTGAAGTCCAATAATTGGTCAAGTCCTCTCCCAGTCCGTACTGCTGTTTGGCTTTTGATCACTGAATGCGTCTCACTCAGACAGATGACCTAACCAGGCTAGCCATCTGAGTCGTCATTATAAAGTATTATTAAAAATTTAAGACCAAAATTTCCTCTATGTTAATCCATTGCTGTAAATTATTCAATGAATGAGTGAAAAACTTAACTTCTATAGTAATGTGCAACCAATGAGAGCTAATTTTTAGCTAATAAGTGATTTTTGAAAAAAGCGATTTTCCCTCTTTCTTCATAAGGATGAACCAGACTTTACTGATAGTCTTTTTTTTAAATAATATTTTTATTAGAAGCATGTACATATAATATTCAAATCACATTTTGTATATCAATTACATATTGTTAATAGATGGAATTCCAACTATCAAAATAATAGTGGTCCTCATTTATCAATAGTATATTAACTATGCTTCTATTTGGATTTTGTTTAATAGACAGAAAATGAGAAGAAGGAAAAAAAGACACAGTAAAAAAGAATGGAATGATTTACCAATAATACAATTTTGGAGATAGGTCCATAGACTATAAAACATAACTATTAATCAGATCCTGAGTTCGAGCTTCAGTCAGACTCCCGTGCTGGACCAATTTACCCTTTCAAAAAGTCAATAAATGGAGACCATATTTTAGCAAATAATTCTTGTTTGTCAATTAAGACTAGTTTAGTTCTTTCCAAAAGTAGGGTCTCTGACATTTCCATAATCCACATTTTAATTTTGGGGGTTGTAGGACCTTTCCAAAATGTTAATGCTTATTTTTCCCCAGTTATTATGCTATAATCAAGGAAGTTTATTTGGCTTGTAGTAAGTTTTAGGCTTTGTTCTGATATTCCTAATATGATTAGTTTTGGGTCGGGATCCAATTGGATGTTGACAACTTCAGAAATTATTCTAAAAATATCCGTCCAGAAATGTTTGATTTTTATACAATTTACAAAGGTATGAGTTAAGTTAGCCTCTGAGTGCTGACATTTATCACAGATAGGAGAGATATGTGGGAAAATTCTATTAAATTTTGTTTTAGAGTAATGCAGTCTATATAATACTTTAAATTGTATTAAAGAATGTCTGGCATTTAACGAGCATTGATGTATATGTTGTAGACTGTTGTCCCAAGTATCTCTCGTTATCGGTTGGCCTAACTCATTTTCCCATGTTTGTCTATATAATTCAGTCGGCGGGACCTCACTATCTAAGAGGGTATTATAAATATGAAATATTAATTTATCTGTATTAGGATGTTTATTCAAACATTCATCAAGAGTTTCTGGTTCTCTAGTTCCATAAACTTGCGTATTTGATTTAACATAATCTCTAAGTTGTAAATATCTGAAAAAGTTATTTGAGTGTAGTCCATAATTCTGTTGTAACTCCTGAAATGAAAGAAAAATGCCTTTCCTATAAAGATGTCCCACCTTTTTAATTCCATTATTTTTCCATTGTGCAAAACCTTAAACACTGAGGGTTTAAATGAAGGATTGTTTAACAATGGGAAGAAAGAGTGATACATTATTCAATTTTAAAGTCTTTTTTAATTGTTTCCAAATTTGTATACCACTATATATTATAGGGTTTTCATTATAGGTTTTTTAAATTCAGTTTTGTGGGAGCTAACAGAATCGAGCCAAATTCAAAAGGCAAGCAGTCTTCATTTTCCATCTTTAACGAGTCTGGTTGCTGGCCCATTTGTTCCAACCAAAAGTTCATATTTTTAATATTGACTGTCCAGAAGTAAAACAAAAAATTTTGTAAAGCTAATCCTCCATTCGTCTTGGATTTACATAAATGTTTTTTGCTTATTCTATGATTCTTATAAACCCAAATAAAATTGTGACAATAGAATCAACTTTACAAGATTTTTGGGAGGTATATCGGAATTGATTGAAAGATTGAAATAATTGCGGAAGATCATTTTTATAGCATTAATTCTACCAAACATTGAGATAGGATGTGTTTTCCAATACTTAATATTCTTATGTAATTTATTCAGTAAAGGTGGGAAACTTAATTTAAATAAAGAAGTATATGTCTTAGTCACATACATTTCTAGATATATACATTAGGTATGTTACAAAACTTACCTTTACCGGCGCTGCACTTCTGCCGCTCCCCGTGTGCGCGACATTCGCGCCTTGCAGAGGGGGGCGGGCTTAAAGTGCCGTTTTTCCACAGGCCTGGATAATCGATGAATGTCGGGCAATTTGGTTGCTGAAGAAAAATCGCTCCGACATTTCATCAATGGTGGTATTTTTAAATTACTCTACGTTATTTATTAACTAGAGTAATTTAAAAATCACCTTCAAAAGCCGTGACCGCAGACAACCGGAAGCATTTTGCGTAGGGGAGAAAAAAAAGGTAAATACTTTATTTTTATATTAAAAGTTGGTTTTTCGGGAGGCATTAATAATATTTTTATGTTGCGAAATGGGGTCCCCAAAAATTGTATGAACCCCCAGTATTTTTCCTCCCGACTTCACCGCTAACCGCAACGTTCTAATCCACCGCATCCCACTAAAACCCACTCGCTAGTTGATTTAAATGGCCATTAATTTACAGGCATAAAACACTAAATTCCTTCCATTTGGCCCAGAAATTCATGAAAATGAGATTTAAAAATTATGTTATATTGTGGATTATTGTGTGAATGTTATTTGGACATAGGCAATTTTAAAAAAGTTTATCTTTTCTTAAGAAATTGATAGATGTTTAGATCTACTCATTGAATTTTGTAATTAGCTACAATTAGATAACTAACTAATTATATGCTTTAATTTCACGTCATCCAAGTAAGATTGTTTAATATTTGTTTCAGAATGTTTCAATCTATAATAACTGAAAATGTCATTGAGTTCTCTTAATTTTTAAGAATGTTATGGACTTTTAACTTTTCCAGATCACAGCTTTTGAGTTAAGTCAATTGAAAGGCAATGGGGAGCAAGATGCTCATTTCCGAGTATGAAAATGGCCATAACTTTCTTAATACTGAAGATATGAAAGTAAATTAGGTGTCAAATTAAACTTCTTTTTATGCTTTATCTGATGGGATAAATTGCAGACTTGATTTTTAAAATCTCAAAATTTTGTAACATTGCTATATACATTTTTAACTTTACTGATATTTAAAAAAATAATTTTCAGATCAGAAATATATCCACATCAAATCAGGGCTTTATTGTCCAATGCCAGTTTCCTGATAGATGTGACTGGTCGTCTTGAGCGGCAGTAATTTGATACAAATTTGAAATTTGACCACTGTTACATGTCAATCAAGAAAGCATATCGCTCTGTTCCCTGGGCGGGTCTGGATTTCTCTGGTCATTGTCTAGTTCACCTTATTCCGACCTACAGGCAGAAACTAAAATCTGCTAAGCCTGTGGCCAGAACAACGAAAAGGTGGACAAGCGAGGGCATTGAGAACCTACAATCCTGCTTTGACTGCATGGAATGTGTTCATGGAAGAAACCACAAGCCTCGATTCCTATATGGACACTGTATCATCATATGTCAGTTTTTGTGAGGACAGTTGCATTCCAACTATCCTCAAGCTCTGTGCCGAACAACTGGCACCGGTCTACACAGACATTTTCAACCAGTCCATGCAAACCTGTACTGCCTCTGCCTGCATCAAAGTCTCCTCTATTGGCCCTTTACCCAAAAAGGCAATGATTACTGGTCTTAATGACTACAGGCCTGTCGCACTGACCTCTGTAGTCATGAAGACCCTTGAAACACTTGTGCTGGCCAAGCTGAAAAATATCACGAACCCCCTGCTGGACCCTCTGCAGTTTGCATATCAGGCCAATAGATCAGTGGATGATGCATTCAACCTGGGCCTGCTCTTCATCCTCGAGGATCTAGACTGTGAGGGGACTTATGCGAGGATTTTGTTTGTTGATATTAGCTCTGCATTCAACACCATTGTGCCAGAGCTACTACATTCCAAACTTTCCGAGTTGATTGTGCCTGAACCCCTCTGTCGGTGGATCACCAGCTTCTCGACAGACAGGAAGCAACATGTGAGGCTGGGAAAGCATGTCTCGAACGCGCAAACGCTCAGCATAGGAGCACCGCAAGGCAGCGTACTCTCTCCTATCCTCTACTCTCTCTACACCAATGACTGCACCTCCACTGACTCCTCTGTCAAGCTTCTCAAGTTTGCGGATAACACAACCCTGATTGGACTGATCCAGGATGGGGAGGAATCTGCCCACAGACAGGAAGTTACACAGCTGGCGTCCTGGTGTCATCGCAACGACCTGGAGCTCAATGCTCTTAAGACAGTGGAATTGATAGTAGACTTTAGGAGAGCTCCCCCTCCCCTCACCCCACTCACCATCAACAACACCACAGTTACATCTGTGAAGTATTTTAAGTTCCTGGGAACCATCATCTCCAAGGACCTTAAGTGGGGGGATACCATCGACTTCACAGTCAAAAATGCACAACAGAAGCGGCAGCTGAGGAAGCACAATCTGCCACAGGCAATGATGGTCCAATTCTACACGGCCATCGTAGAGTCTGTTCACACCTTATCCATCATGGTCTGGTTTGGCTCAGCCATCAAGCACGACACCTGGAGGCTGCAGCGAATCGTCCGATCAGCTGATATTAGCTGCAACCTTCCCTCCATTGACGAACTGTACACTGCAAGGGCCAGGATAAGATCCTCTCTGACCCCTCTCACGCTGGCCACAAACTCTTTGAATCACTTCCCTCTGGAAGGCGACTCTGGACTGTCAAAGCTGCCATAACCGGACATAAAAACTGCTTTTTTCGGTGAGTAGCTCTACTCAATAACCAAAAACCTGTCGCCTCCTTATACTCTGGTATATTATTTAATGCACATGTTTAATCAATAATGTTTCATTATTAATGTTTCAGGTTTTATGTGTTATTCCTAACTGTCACTGTATGTCATGTTGTCACTTGCAGGAGGAGCACCAAGGCAAATTCCTTGTATGTGAATACTTGGCCAATAAACTTATTCATTCATTCATTCAATAAGCGAATTTGGTATTCCAAAAAACGTAATGATTCATGGGATTTGTCAAAGGTCATTCACCATTTAAAAAAAAGCGAATGAAGCGTGGCTGAAGAAACTGTGTATAAATTCTTATCTTTATTAATAATTTATGAGTAAAAATATATTTAATCTGAGGAACGGGGGTGCCTTGTGGTCACATTATAGGAAAATTAATGTATTCCAGATTGGAACACAACAATGATATTTTATGAGTCGAATTTCCCTATTCTGCTAATTTCAAGGCAATGGAATTCTTCAGCCTCATCTATGAATACGAATCAGCATTGAAATTCTCGATTCCAGAGAGACTCCCATAAATACAAATACAAATACAAATTGCCTTTATTGTCATTCAAACAGACAGAGGTTTGAACAAAATTTCGTTCCCTGTAGTCATAACAATAAAATAAACATAACACACAATTAGCACAGTTTCACACAAACATCCATCACAGTGAATCTCCAAACACTTCCTCACTGTGATGGAAGGCAAAAGTATTTTTTCTTCCCTGTTCTTTATTCTTCTCCCGTGTCGAGGCAATCGAGGCTCCTGATGTTAAAGCCCCCGGCGGGCGTTGGTAAGTCCTACTGTCGATTAAGCCGCACCAGGCGATGTAAGGCCCTGCGGTGTGCCGATTCAAACTCCGCGATTCGGGGCCGGCGAAGTTGTCGTTGCGGGAGCTCCCAGAAATCGGTCTCCCACCAGGGACCTGCGAGCTCTTGATTTTACCATCCACAGGGCCGGCGACCAAGGCCTTCCGAAGCTCCGCAGTCGGGTCACCGCCGCCGCGCCACCTCAGCCTCTGAGTTAGCCAGTTACGCGATGGTAGGTGAGTAGTAGACTGGAGCCCTCAGGTCGATTCCTGTTGGAGGCCGCCAGCTCCACGATGTTAGGCCCCAGCAAAACGGAAACAGGACAATGAAAAAGGTCTCGTCTCCATTTAGTAAGGGAGTAAAAAGTAACAAGTTTCTCTCACCTCCCTCCACCCTTCCCCCACATATACACAACTAAAATTAAACCGAAAACATACTCTAACAAGATGAAAAAAAAGAAAAAAAGACAAATGGACTGCAGGCGAGCCACAACCACAAGGCGCTGCCACACCGAATAAATGGTCAACTCCTCATGCCCACAAAGGAAAAGGTAGCGGGAGAGCGAGGTGTAACAGGGGGAAGAGAGAGAGCGAGGGGGCAGGTGCGAGTGGGAGACAGGGGAAAGCACACACAGACCCGTGCCTCATCCGCAGCCCGGATCGACCCCGGGTCCCTGGCACTGACCGCCCTGTTCACCCCCCGAGTGTCCCATCCCCGCCCAAGGGCTTGCCGGAACCATCCGCGGTGACCCCAGACCAACGACACCAGCCGCCCCAAGCCCACAGCCAGCGTGGAGAAGAAGCGCAAACCCCAGCACAAATCCGCCTGTCCCGCCGGTCCAACTGACAACATCAGACCAATGGGACACTAGCTGCCCCAGGCCCACAGCCAGCGTGGAAAAGAAGCGCCTACTCCAGTCCAACTCCCGAGGAATCCATTCCCCGATGGGCCGGGGACCGCCAGTGGCCGCTGGCCAACCTTCCCGGCACCGGCGAAAGCCGAGCACCAGCCATCAACGGGAATACACACAAAACGCTGCAGCAACTCAGCTGCCTCCTCCCCGCGCCGGCTCCAAACCCGGCCCAACACCTCCGGCTGCCCCCGGACAGGGACGGGACACCCGGGAGGGGACGGGGATGGCCCAGCAACAACTGAACAGTGCCTGCATTTCCGGAGACCCGTGTCCGACCCCCGACCCCGACCACGGACGAGCACAATCTCACCAAAGCATAAAGCAATAAAAACGACAAAATAATCTTAGCTTTTAACAAAGGAACAATAAGTACAACTAATTCATAGTTTGAAAGCAGTATTTTCTTACCTCAAAGAATCAAAGCTGGAAAAAATGGAAGAAATGAAGGTGTATATGTGGATAGTGACCTTTGACCTGGGCATGCGCAGTCGGAATATCAAACTCGCTTATAATGCAGCACGTAGGTTTGCAAATGCTGACCCACGTAAACGTCTATATTGTAAGCTTGTGGGCCGACATTTCGTTCACAGTAGAAGCATTAGTTGCAGCAAAGAAATGCACCTGCAATTGGAGAGATGTCAACAACTGAACAAGGGGCAGCACAGTGGCGCAGCTGCTCGAGCTGCAGCCTCACAGCACCAGGGACCCAATTTCAATATTGACCTTAAGTGTTGTCTGTGTGGAGTTTTCATGTTCTCCTGTTGAACGTGTGCATTTTCTCCCTGGATCCTGAATCCTCCCACCTTCCAGACATGAGTGTTTGTAAGCTAATTGACCCCGCAGGGGTGGAAATCGCTTTCAAAACATGGGGGGGAGACACAATTTATTGGTGGCCACACGCGCACACACACACACGCGTGAGGCTTCGGAGGCTTCAGCCGTGGGCCCTGTGGATGGTAACATCGGGAGCTCACCTGGTTGGTGACTGACTCCAAACTCCAGCAACAGCAGCTTTGTCTGCTCTGAATTGTGGGGCATGAATCGGTCCGTTCGCGGGCCTTTCATCACTCGGCACAGCTTTAAATCGGCCAGTGGGGGCTTCAACATCGGGAACCTCGATCGCCTCGATGCAGCAATTTGACCGCGGGGCAGTGGAAGATCCCGCGGACGATTTTAAGCCGCGCCGGGTGATGAAAGGCCCCACGAATAGGCCGATTCAAGCCCCGCTCTATAATCGTTGAGAGAGAGAGACGGAGAGAGAGAGTGGACGAGATAAATAGAGAGGGGGTGGGGAGAGGGGCGAGAGAGGGGTAGAGGGAGAGAGAGTGAAAGAGGGAGAAAGAGAGAGTGGGAGAGATGGAGAAAGAGATAGGGAGAGGGAGAGAGCGAGAGGGGAGGGGGAGAGAAAGAGAGAGGGTAGAGAGAGAGAGGGAGGGATAGAGAGGGAGAGTGGGGGGAAGGGAGAGGGGGGAGAGATAGAGTGAAAGAGGGGGAGGGAGAGTTGGAGAGAGGGAGAAAGAGAGGGAGAGAGAGATGGATAGGGGGAGAGGGGGAGAGAGAGGGGGGAGAGATAGAGAGAGGTATAAAAAGAGGGGGGATAGTGAGAGAGAGCGTGGAGAGGGGGAGAGAGAGGAAGGGGAGAGAGAGTGAGGGGGAGAGAGGGAGGGGAGAGAGTGAGAGAGAGAGGGAGATGAGAGGGAGAGAGAAAGGGGGAAAGGTAGTGAGAGAGTGGGACAGAGAGGGAGAGTGAGGGAGAGGGGGGGAAGAGAGAGAGAGAAAGAGAGGGGGAGAGTGAGAGAGAGGGGGGAGAGAGAGAGTGGGAGAGAGAGAGAGAGAGAGGGCAGAGAGAGAGAGGGGAGAGAAAGCGAGAGAGGAGAGAAGGAGAGGGGGTGAGAGTGAGAGAGAGAGAGGGGGGAGAGAGAGAGAGAGGGGGGGAGTGAGTGAGAGAGAGGGGGAGAGATCACATTGAATGGCAGTGACTAGCAGATTAGCAAACATTAGCAAATTTGCAGAAGACACAAAGCTGGGTGGCAGTGTAAAGTTGCCTGGAAAATCGGCTAAGTGGGTCAGGCCATAACTCGTCCCTAGTGTGTAGGATAGTGCTGGTGTATGGGGATCGCTGGTTAATGCCACTCGGAGGGCCGAAAGGCCTGTTTCCGTGCTGCATCTCTAAACTAAACTGAACTAAACTTCATATCAAAGCGAAAAGATCTGAATATCAGAATCTCAAGTTCACTCATTTCTGAGCATCATGTTGCATGATACGTAAAGTTTTAAATTCTAGTGGGAGTGATAACTGGAAATGTTTTTAGAACAGTCAGCAACCTTTGGGGAAGAACGCACTGGCCTGTCAGAAGTCAAATACCTCAAACCTAAACGGCAGGCAATCACTTAATCAAATTTAAATAAATATGTCCATACATTTGTTACCTAAGTGACCTTGATGCTAAGGTCTTTAAAAAGCACCACAACATGAATTGGAGAACTCCGAGTACTAACTGGAATCTAGCTGAAGAGACCATATTGAAAGACTTAATTTTGATCTTGAGATAAACTTGAAATAGGTGCAAAAAGGAGTGCATACTTTTTGGGTATTTTATCAGATGCTTAGATCTAATTATATTGGGAGACTGGTATCTACATTTATCTCCAATTGCAGATATCACAAGTTTACACCCAGTTAATCATGGATGAATCTATTGCCTGCTTTATAACCACTGCTCCTGGGTAGATGTTGAGTGTTTGTCTATATGATAACGTTATCTAATACGATACAATACGATATTACTTTATTGTCAGAACAGTCTGAAATTTGTTTTGCATCGCAGCAGCTCCATTTACAGCATCACATAAAAGATAAAAGAAACTTGAAAAGTCATGCATTAAGATATCAAGACAGAACCCAAAAATATATAAATTCAACACATTACAATAACAGAAGACAACATTTGAGGCACATCAGCGTGCATTTGATCTGGGATTAAGCACCATATTTAGTTCAAGGATTAACTGGTGCACAAAAGATTGCTTCAGTCTAATCTTATTAAATTTTGGAACCCTATATCTCCGGTTTGATGGTACTCACTGTTCAAAACGTGGTTGAGGTCAGAAGAAATATTGTTGGCCATCCTTAGTATGTTTTTATGGTAGGCTGATTCATACAATTTCTGAAGTGGTTGACCTACAATCTTAGAGCAGATTTTTAATTGTTCGAGCAGTTTTGATTTTGTAGTAGCAGACAAACTCTTAGAATATAGAACATAGAAAATAGGTGCATGAGTAGACCATTCGCCCCTTCAAGCCTGCACCGCCATTCAGTCTGATCATGGCTGATCATCCAACTCAGTATCCCGTACCTGCCTTCTCTCCATACCCCCTGATCTCTTTAGCCACAAGAGCCACATCTAACTCCCTCTTAAATATAGCCAATGAACTGGCCTCAACTACCTTCTGTGGCAGAGAATAGTAAGATTAAACGAGAACTTACCAGTTTGAAGTTTGATCTTTATTTTATGAGGAGTTGCGATGAGGGATTTCGTGAAGAACCCGCCAGCACGCATGCGCGACATTCTTCAAAGCAGCGGTGTGGAATCACAGAACCAACAAACAAAGAAATGACTTGTTATAGTAAGATTGAAGAGACTCTAATTACCAGTTGACTTTATGATCGAGGGTTGGGAGCGGAGGGCACGAAATCCCTCATCGCAACTCCTCATAAAATAAAGATCAAACTTCAAACTGGTAAGTTCTCGTTTAATCTTACTATTTCATTTCGGAGTCACGTGAGTGACTTCGTGAAGACTTCAAAGCTCTGTGATTTCATGCCCTGGACAACGCCCATGCTCTCACACACGCCACTGTAAGGATGGATAGGAGTAATCAAATTTTCAGACTGCTTGTACTGAAAAATAATAATATTTATTAATTATAACAAAAAGAAAACCCCTCACTGGGGAGTAGCTGTATGTTCTTGACCCGCATTCAGCACGGCCTCTGCGAACATTACAGGAGCGACAACAGGTTTGTTGTAAAAACGTTGAAAGGTGGCTTCACTAGCCCATCCCGCTGTGGCAAGAATATGGTCCATGGGCACCTCCATGACCTTAGCTGCCGACGTTGATGCAGCCCTGGTGGAATGGGATTTAAAGACATTAGTGTCAATACCTGCTTCGTTCAAGACGACCCTGAGCCATCTGGAGATCATCTGTACCGACACTCTAAGGTGTGGTTTTTTGTGGCTGATTAGCAGATATTTCTCCATTCCCCTTAAATTCCGCGTCACTCTTATATAGTGGCGGATATGGGTGGCTAAACATAGCCTAGCATCAGCGGGGTATGCTGAAAACTCCAGCTGCAGCCCTGTGTACCCAGGTCTATGCTGCTTTAGTAATTCATCAATAAAGAAAATTACTTTCTCTGGGGTAGAGACCATTCTGTCAATCCTGACCTTATGAAGTGTCGGTACCCTTTGTGCTGAGGTAAGTGCCAATAACATCACCAGCTTCAGGGTGAGTTTGTCCAATTCAAGCCCAGCCATGGGCGACCACGTCCTGAGTAGGGTTAAAACTCCCCCAATGTCCCAGGTAACGTTGTAACGAGGTCTTGGCGGGTTGGAATTAAATATTCCCCGCATCAGTTTGGACACCAGTTTATTGGATCCTACTTCAATATTGAGGTAGAATGATAGCGCACTCCTGGCGCTATTGATGGCACTGTAGCTGAGGTGTTCATCATGATGCAACCCCGCAAGAAATTCCAGCACATCTGTAATTGAAACGGAGTCATATGCAATGTTCAAGCGGCCGCAGTAGGTTTCCCATTTCCTGATTTGCGTTAGATATTGCCATCTTGTAGACTCCCTGCATGATGCTCCAATTGTATCCATTGTCCTTGACGAGAGACCATACTGCAGTAATGGTCTGTTCAGAACCTGCAAGCCAATAATTTCAAATGACTGTGGCAGCGATGATGTTCCCCTGTAACAGGGTTCGTCACCAATTGTGGGCAATTCTCTAAGAGGGCCCATGGTTCACTTATCATTCCAAGGACCACCGGATACCATGGCTGTGTAGGCCAGTCGGGTATGATAAGAATGCCTTTAGCAGCATCTGACTGGATTTTCCGCAATACCCGACTGATGAGGCAAAATGGAGGAAATGCATAGAAAAACCATTTCCCCAGTCTAGCGAGAAAGCGTCCATCGCCATTGCCCCAGGATCTGGTTCCCATGATACGTATGTTGGTACCTGATGGTTTAACCATGACGCAAAAAGGTCATTATCCGGTTTACCAAATTTGGCTGTAATTTTGGCGAATATTTGGGGATTTAACATCCACTCAATGTTGTCATTAAATTTCCGTGACCTGGTGTCCGCCACTGTATTGAGCTTACCTGGTAGAAAGGTAGCTGAAATCCAAATATTCCGTTGTATGCACCAGAGCCAAATTGTATTTGCCAATTCATCACATGAAATTGACCTGGTACCGCCCATATGATTTAGATATGCCACCGCAGTGGTGTTGTCTATTTGGAGACGGACATGAGTGTCAGTAAAGTTTGAACAATAAGCTCTAAGTCCGTGGAATGCTCCTAGCATCTCCAAATAATTTATCCCTTGTGATAACAACAGGGTAGATTCAAGGGTGTCCCATCTGCCCCCACAACTTGTGTTGTTGTCCGTAGCTCCCCAGCCATGGGAGCTTGCGTCTGTTTGTAAGTACACCAACGGACGAGGCACAATGATGGGTTTGAATGAGTTACGGATATTATCAATTCACCATTGTAACTCAATTTCTGCCTTGAATGGCAGCTGCATAGGTCTATCAAAATGTCCAGCGTTCAATTTTAACGCTGAAATCTTGGATCTTTGCAAATTTTGATAATGTAAAGGTCCGAATTGGGCAGCTGGAAAAGCTGCTACCATTTTCCCAATTACCTTAGCAGCTTGTCTGATTGATGGTATACTGGCGCAGACCAGACTATTACATGCTTGAATGATATCCCCAACTTTGTTAGTTGGTATGGTGGTAATCATTCGATTGGAATCAACTGTAAATCCCAGATAGTCCATGATCTGTGAAGGGCAGAACTTCGATTTATCTGGATGGATAATAAATCACATTTTTTGAAATAATTCCACAGTGGCTGAAACTGTCAATTTTGCTGATTCCAATGTATTCCCAATGATTTGGATATCATCCAGGTAAGCCATAACCGTATGGTTTTGCCTCCTCAGTATTGCTAGCACTGCCTTAAGTAATTTAGTAAACAATCTGGGGGCTGTGGTGAGCCCATTGGGCAAAGCTTGTATTGCCAAAGCTGATCCATTCAGGTAAATTTTAATAACTTCCTGTGATGTTTCTGAATGGATACTGAATAGTATGCATCTTTTAAATCAATGCATGCCATGAAGCAGCCCTTAGAAACCAAAGATTTGGCTGTCTCGAACGTGTCCATTTTAAAATGGGTATATTTTACAAAAGTATTCAAATGGGTTAGATCTATGATAACCCGACATGCACCATCTTTCTTGGTTTTTGTGAATGTGTTGGATACAAATTCAATTGGTTCGTGTATAGTTCTTTCTATCACGCCTTTTTCTTGTAATCTCAAGATTTCAGCATAGCCTACTGCTACTTCCTTACTGGAAAGTGCAAATTTGCGATTCGGCATATGCTGAGGAGGAGGAAGTTGACCATTTATAAACTCAATCTCATAGCCTTGAATACTTTGTAAAATAAACTCATCTGAGGTGATGGTATCCCATGCCTCCTTAAAGAACCGTAATCTCCCTCCAACATGTGAGGTTAGACATGCGAGTGCATGAAATCCAGACCGCCTTACCCCCATGGTTATCGGCGGTCCCTGACATGTTTGGTGGGACGTGGAGGTGCTGGGTTGTGCTGGTGATGCGGTTGCCGCATCTTCCATGCTGGCCGCTGCAGGCCTTGCCCTAAAAAAGGCCTTGGCTGTTGAAAATGTTGGTATTGTGGAGGCGCCGGTATATAGGTCCTTGCTGGCCTTTCGGTTTGACCCCGTGGCCTGGAATATGGTGTTTTCCTGGCCGTTTGTCTGGTCAAGGTGTGCGACCTTATAAGACCCACTGTCTTGGCATGGTCGTCTAAATCCTTGACCTGCTTCGGAAGGTCTTCTCCGAATAGTTGTCTGGGTGGTGGTGTTGGAGATGCTCTGCATAGCCCCGCAAATTTGGGATTTAGCGTGGGCTTGATGGTACTTTTTCGAAATGCATTTATCTCGTATTGCGTGTTACATAATAATGCAAGAGCATCCTCCTGTTAGGTGTTCAAGTCCATCCCGTCCACCGACCTCGCAAAAGCGGTGATCACAGATGTGAGCAGTTTTAGGATTCTTTGTAATTTTACTTCCTGTGCTCTTATGCCCGGGCTTATATTGCCCCAATTAGACATGTTTACAATAGGTAAATTGAGTGAGTTACAATTACTCGGTGCCTTGTACCTATTCATGGCTTCCGCAAGGACCTGTTCCTGTAGCTGGTGGTTGGTGAGGAAATCAATGGTAGCGGCCAGTTTAGTTTTGAGGGGTTGCCCCGATGATTCGGGTAACGCAAACTTGGCTGCCACGTCCAGAAGTTCTTCCTGAGGAACCTCAGGTGCCACTTGTTCGTGTACCAAGATATCCTCTTCTCCTGGCTGCCTCATGCTACCCATTGATGATGGGGATATATCCAAAAGTCCCCTGGAACTGGACATTTCCCGCTGTTGATTTTGTTGCAGGATCCGTTCCATCATCCTCTCCATCCGTTCAATGCGCCCTTCATCGTGCGTGAATGGGAGGTCAGAGCCCTCATGCCCGAAGGAACTCCTGAGGCTCCTATCATCGGCCCGTACCTCGTCGAGGTAATCTCGGTGCCGTGACGAAAAGTCGCTGCCAGCCGCCTCAGCGAAGCTGTACGACTCCCGCGCGGATCTGCTCATTTGCCTCCTTTTGGATGAGCTAGGTCCGACTGCCTCGAAGGGCATATGCGGAGTGAAGTTGGCACCTGACGCCGCAGCGTGGTGACCCGACATCCACGCGGGCTTGCCGCCTGTCCTTCTCCTGGACTCAGGCGGCGTACGGTCCCGTCCTGCCTCTATAGGGGGATGCGGTGACCGTGGTGAGACTCCACCTGTATGACTCCTCCTGGTCCAACTAGGTGGTGAGTCTACACTGGCCCTCCTTGGTCTGCCAGTGGACTCGGGTCTCGGTAAACCACCAGTCCGCAATCTAGCGGTCTCTGGTGAGAATTCTGCCCTAAAAGGACTTTGTTGTTGAGCTCTATCCCTGGCTCTTCCATGAGGGCTCGGGGAGAAGGGCCGTGTAGCAGCACGTGAAACCCGTTTGCTCATATCAGCCAACGATTCTCTCCCTGTTGGTGATAGTGAAATGGAGTCAGGGTCTACCTGCTCCGGCGCTGTACCGACTTCCTGCTCTGCGGGTACCCCGCTTGTACACAGCTGTGTCAGTGGGTCGGGTCCTGTAGTCACAGGGCTCCCCGACTTTCGCACCTTTTTCCCGGCCCGTCTAGCGGGTGCTGCCGTTGTAGAGAGCTCCGGGAATAATGGCCGACGACTCCTTTCGGAAGTCCTGCGGCCTGAACTCCTCTTATCCATGTCCCTGTTGGAGAAAAACACAGTTCAAACAGCAGGGACAACCAGCTCAAGGTTGTCTGTACTTACCTGAGTGGCTCTTATGAAGGGCTGGTGGTGAGCCGCGCTCCACCTCCAGCCGTCGACTGCAAATGCGAGCGACGATATGTCGCGCATGCATGCTGGCGGGTTCTTCACAAAGTCACTCACGTGACTCCGAAATGAAATTCCAGTGATTCACCACTCTCTGTGTGAAAATTTTTTTTCTCATCTCGGTCCTAAAAGATTTCCCCCTTATCCTTAAACTGTGACCCCTTGTCCTGGACTTCCCCAACATCGGGAACAATCTTCCTGCATCTAGCCTGTTCAACCCCTTGTACCATGTAATCTTGCAAAACACTCATTATCACAGCGGTAAAAAATAACATAAGGATTTGTCTACTTGCTCCGAAAGATCTAAGTCGGAGGAAACCAGATTCTTTGTTTTGTCTTATTGCAAATCTTATCAATGTGGTCATTCCATGATAACTGATGATCTATCGTTACCCCCAAGTATTTAATTGAAAATACCTGCTTGATTTTTTCATAATGGATAACTGCTGTTGCTGTTGTATACAATAATGCTGTTGTATTTGCTGCTTTAAGTGGGATTGATAAAAGGCTGAATGGTTGGCTGCAATGGAACTTTGAACAGCGCAGGATAATACAGCACTAAACACCATGGCCTGTGAGTTAGATAGAGGAAGAAATATGTACATCTGATGCACATGGATGGAATGAAATTCCTCTCACTTTGCTAACTATTAAATGTTCGGCCACCCCAAGCAATTTTTGAGTAGCATATAGCTCAAAACCATCCTAAATTTGGAACTGGAGACACAAAAAACTGCAGATATTATAATCTGGAGCAAATATCAAACTGCTGAAGTAACTCAACAGTTCAAGCTGCATCTGCAGGAAACATGTTCCCGATGTTGGGGAGTCCAGAACCAGGGGCCACAGTTTAAGAATAAGGGGTAAGCCATTTGGAACGGAGACAAGGAAACACTTTTTTTTACAGAGACTTTTGAGTCCGTGGAATTCTCTGCCTCAGAGGGCGGTGGAGGCCGGTTCTCTGGATACTTTCAAGAGAGAGCTAGATAGAGCTCTTAAAGATAGCGGAGTCAGGGGATATGGGGAGAAGGCAGGAATGGGGTACTGATTGTGGATGATCAGCCATGATCACATTAACTGGCGGTGCTGGCTCGAAGGGCTGAATGGCCTACTCCTGCACCTATTGTTTATTGTCTAATGTGAAGGGAAATGGACAGTCGACATTTCTGATTGAGATTCGATATTCCGGATAATCCAGAGGAAAGGACTCCACCCGAAACATTGCCTGTCCATTTCCATCTAGAGATATTGCCTAACACGTCAACTTCTTCCAATGCCTTTTTTTTTGTGGGAGATTTGATACTTATTAACCTCAGTAGGAAGTGGAATTGTGAGTCACAAATGTCACATAGGTCCAGTTTCCTCACAATGGCTTCAACTTCACTTTAATGGAATGAGACGCATAGAATAAAGATTTTACTTCGGAGTCACGTGAGTGACTACGTGAAGACCCCGCCAGCACGCATGCGCGACATATCGTCGTACGCATGCGGAAGCGGCAGTCGGGAGGAGCGGGGCTCCTCCAGCGTAAGTTTAAAAAACTTACGCAAGGTAAGTCTCACCGGAGAGTGAGCGTCGACGAAGAACTATGGAAGGAAGGAAGTCTAAACGAGCAGCGGCTAGAGCTGCCGCCATGGAGAGCACCCATCAGCGGGCTGTTTCTCCCGAGCTACAGGTTCAACCTGCAGCTCCCGACTTTTCGCCCATAAGGGTGTCTGGTACACCGCGGCCGGGCGGCAATTCCACCAGAAAGTCGGCCGGGGCCGCTGACTCAGCTGAGTCCGGACCCGAGGACACCCAGTTCGTTGGAAGCGACGGAGGTCGTCTTTCCCGCATAGAGCGGATGATGGAGCAAATGCTCCAGCGTGACCTGCTTTTGCAGGGGCAGAGTCACGGTGGGCCTCTTAGCAGGCCCAAGGCAGGCTCCTATCACGGACTGCCTAATGTCTCACCCTCTACGCAGGGGAGCATTGGGGGTCAGAACTGGGCTGACCCCGAAGAGGGGGAGTTGGCTGAAGAACCTACAGTGTCTGGGGTGCAGGATGAGTTGCTGGAGATGGTCAATAAACATGCAGTGCCTTCTCAGAAAGGCCTACCTATCCATCCCAAGCTAGCAGCTAGCATTAATTATATGGTTACAAACCAGCTCCAGGAGCAGGCTATTCATACCACAGCCGAAAAATATTTAGCTCCGGAGAATTGCAACTTCCTAAATGTTCCTACGGTGAACAACCCCATTTGGGGGAACATGAGCCCCATGATAAGAGGGCAAGAAGTCAAACTGCAGAAGATCCTGAAGCTATTGACCGCCGGGATTACGGCAGTGGCCAGAACTGCAGTGGGAATTGAGTTACCGGAGGAATTACAAGATGCCCTGGCTCTATTGTGCAACACACAATATGAGATTAATAACTTCAGGAGGAGCATCATAAAACCGGCACTCAACCCCAAATGTGCGGGGTTGTGCAAACCAGGGAACGTTCAACCGCCGAATCTACTGTTTGGGGACGACCTTCCCAAACAGGTGAAAGACCTGGACGAGGAGGCCAAGGCCATTGGCCTCATCAAGGTACCCGGTTCATTTAAACCTCATTACCCACAACGGCAGCATCCCTACACACCCACCGGACAGCGATATTATCACAGACCTGCCGGTGGTGAAAGCTCGAAGGCCGGTCCACCTGCACAACGGTCTTTTTTAGGCCATGGCCCAGCCCGGCCTTCTTGGAAAATGCGCCACCCCTACACCGTGACAACTCAACAAAAGAAACAAGGACAGAGGCCACAACACCGACAATAACCATGGAGGTAGGTGGGTCTGGCTTCCCCAGGAACATTCCTTGCCTAAATTCACAAAATGTGGGGGGCCGGTTGCACTTGTGTTATGAAGTTTGGCGCACACTTACCTCTGATCCTTACATACTCGGAAGTATTCAGGGCTACAAAATTGAATTTGTTTACGAACTCCCTACCCCGGTCCAGCATTCACCTAGCCGGAAGTTTATACTTTCACAAAAAGAAAGAACGGCAGGCCATGCTGAACTGTTGAGGCTAATTGGAAAAGGAGTAATTGAGAAAACCACCAGATAGCCTCAGGAGTTCGTATCCAATATATTTACCAAAAATAAAAGCGATGGCGGGTGCCGCATAATTATAGATCTGACCGAACTAAATACTTCTGTTCAGTATGTTCATTTCAAAATGGATACCTTTGACACAGCTAGGCAGTTAATAGCCTATGGGTACTACATGGCATGCATTGACCTCAAAGATGCATACTATTCAGTACCAATTCACAAGGATCATAGGAAATACCTAAAGTTTATCTGGATGGAACAACTATGGCAATACAAAGCCTTGCCCAATGGGTTATCATCAGCACCCAGACTGTTTACTAAAATATTGAAACCAGCCTTGGCCTACCTAAGAAAACAGAATCACATTGTAATGGCCTATCTTGATGATATCCTCATTGTTGGGGAGAATTTGGAAATGGCTACATTGGCAGTTTTAGCCACAAAACATCTTTTCCAAAAGCTGGGATTCATCATACATCCAGATAAATCAAAACTGGAACCCTCAACCACCATGGATTACTTGGGGTTTACCATTGACTCGGTGCAAATGTCTATCACTTTACCACCAAACAAAGCGGTGGACTTGATAGAGGCTTGCAGGAGCCTTACTGGCAGCAGAGATCCGTCCATTCGGCAGGTGGCCAGGGTAATTGGGAAGATAGTGGCTGCCTTTCCAGCAGCACAATTCGGACCATTACATTATCAAAACCTACAAAGAGCTAAAATTATAGCTCTTAAAAGACATGCAGGCCATTTCGACAGGCCTATGAAACTGCCAGAAAAGGCAAAAACCGAATTAAATTGGTGGATGTAGAATGCTCAAAATTGTTCAAAACCCATCATTATCATCAATCCCTCGGTCATCTTACAAACTGATGCCAGTGCCCAAGGTTGGGGAGCAACTAATACCACCACTAGTTGTGGAGGTAGATGGAATGCACTAGAACTAACCCAATTCAACACACTGGGGATTAACCATTCAGAAATGCTGGGAGCATTTCATGGCCTTAGGGCATACTGCTCTAACATGCACAATATACATGTTAGATTACAGCTGACTCAGCTGAGTCCGGACCCGAGGACACCCAGTTCATTGGAAGCGACGGAGGTCGTCTTTCCCGCATAGAGCGGATGATGGAGCAAATGCTCCAGCGTGACCTGCTTTTGCAGGGGCAGAGTCACGGTGGGCCTCTTAGCAGGCCCAAGGCAGGCTCCTATCACGGACTGCCTAATGTCTCACCCTCTACGCAGGGGTGCATTGGGGGTCAGAACTGGGCTGACCCCGAAGAGGGGGAGTTGGCTGAAGAACCTACAGTGTCTGGGGTGCAGGATGAGTTGCTGGAGATGGTCAATAAACATGCAGTGCCTTCTCAGAAAGGCCTACCTATCCATCCCAAACTAGCAGCTAGCATTAATTATATGGTTACAAACCAGCTCCAGGAGCAGGCTATTCATACCACAGCCGAAAAATATTTAGCTCCGGAGAATTGCAACTCCCTAAATGTTCCTACGGTGAACAACCCCATTTGGGGGAACATGAGCCCCATGATAAGAGGGCAAGAAGTCAAACTGCAGAGGATCCTGAAGCTATTGACCGCCGGGATTACGGCAGTGGCCAGAACTGCAGTGGGAATTGAGTTACCGGAGGAATTACAAGATGCCCTGGCTCTATTGTGCAACACACAATATGAGATTAATAACTTCAGGAGGAGCATCATAAAACCGGCACTCAACCCCAAATTTGCGGGGTTGTGCAAACCAGGGAACGTTCAACCGCCGAATCTACTGTTTGGGGACGACCTTCCCAAACAGGTGAAAGACCTGGACGAGGAGGCCAAGGCCATTGGCCTCATCAAGGTACCCGGTTCATTTAAACCTCATTACCCACAACGGCAGCATCCCTACACACCCACCGGACAGCGATATTATCACAGACCTGCCGGTGGTGAAAGCTCGAAGGCCGGTCCACCTGCACAACGGTCTTTTTTAGGCCATGGCCCAGCCCGGCCTTCTTGGAAAATGCGCCACCCCTACACCGTGACAACTCAACAAAAGAAACAAGGACAGAGGCCACAACACCGACAATAACCATGGAGGTAGGTGGGTCTGGCTTCCCCAGGAACATTCCTTGCCTAAATTCACAAAATGTGGGGGGCCGGTTGCACTTGTGTTATGAAGTTTGGCGCACACTTACCTCTGATCCTTACATACTCGGAAGTATTCAGGGCTACAAAATTGAATTTGTTTACGAACTCCCTACCCCGGTCCAGCATTCACCTAGCCGGAAGTTTATACTTTCACAAAAAGAAAGAACGGCAGGCCATGCTGAACTGTTGAGGCTAATTGGAAAAGGAGTAATTGAGAAAACCACCAGAGAGCCTCAGGAGTTCGTATCCAATATATTTACCAAAAATAAAAGCGATGGCGGGTGCCGCATAATTATAGATCTGACCGAACTAAATACTTCTGTTCAGTATGTTCATTTCAAAATGGATACCTTTGACACAGCTAGGCAGTTAATAGCCTATGGGTACTACATGGCATGCATTGACCTCAAAGATGCATACTATTCAGTACCAATTCACAAGGATCATAGGAAATACCTAAAGTTTATCTGGATGGAACAACTATGGCAATACAAAGCCTTGCCCAATGGGTTATCATCAGCACCCAGACTGTTTACTAAAATATTGAAACCAGCCTTGGCCTACCTAAGAAAACAGAATCACATTGTAATGGCCTATCTTGATGATATCCTCATTGTTGGGGAGAATTTGGAAATGGCTACATTGGCAGTTTTAGCCACAAAACATCTTTTCCAAAAGCTGGGATTCATCATACATCCAGATAAATCAAAACTGGAACCCTCAACCACCATGGATTACTTGGGGTTTACCATTGACTCGGTGCAAATGTCTATCACTTTACCACCAAACAAAGCGGTGGACTTGATAGAGGCTTGCAGGAGCCTTACTGGCAGCAGAGATCCGTCCATTCGGCAGGTGGCCAGGGTAATTGGGAAGATAGTGGCTGCCTTTCCAGCAGCACAATTCGGACCATTACATTATCAAAACCTACAAAGAGCTAAAATTATAGCTCTTAAAAGACATGCAGGCCATTTCGACAGGCCTATGAAACTGCCAGAAAAGGCAAAAACCGAATTAAATTGGTGGATGGAGAATGCTCAAAATTGTTCAAAACCCATCATTATCATCAATCCCTCGGTCATCTTACAAACTGATGCCAGTGCCCAAGGTTGGGGAGCAACTAATACCACCACTAGTTGTGGAGGTAGATGGAATGCACTAGAACTAACCCAATTCAACACACTGGGGATTAACCATTCAGAAATGCTGGGAGCATTTCATGGCCTTAGGGCATACTGCTCTAACATGCACAATATACATGTTAGATTACAAATTGACAATACCACGGTGGTGGCTTACATTAACCACATGGGTGGAATAAAGTCGATATCGTGTGATGAATTGGCTAATAATATCTTGCACTGGTGTCTGCAAAGAGAAATTTGGATTTCAGCCACTTACCTCCCAGGTAAACTAAATACAGTGGCAGACACCAGGTCATGCAAATTTAACGACAACATAGAATGGATGTTGGATCGAAAAGTGTTCACAGATATTGTAGAACGTTATGGGACACCAGATATCGACCTTTTTGCGTCCAGATTAAATCACCAACTGCCAACATATGTTGCTTGGGAACCAGACCCAGGGGCAGTAGCAATGGACGCTTTCACGCTACACTGGGGGGACTTGTTCTGTTATGCATTTCCCCCCTTCTGCCTCATCAGTCGGGTCTTGCAGAAAATCAGACAAGACTCCGCATCGGGTATTTTGGTTGTGGCCGACTGGCCTACCCAACCATGGTACCCAATGATACAGAAGATGGCCACAGAACCTTGTATTAAGGTCAATAAACGACCTAACCTGCTTATACATCCCGTCACAGGGGAACACCACCCATGTCATGACCGCATGGACCTATTGATTTGCAGGTTCTGAAACGGCCACTTTTGGGGTACGGACTCACCAGCAGAACCATGGATACCATCTCAGCATCGTGCAGGGAGTCCACCCGTAAGCAGTACCTGACCTACATCAGGAAGTGGGAAAAATTCTGCTCTGCAACCAACAGTACCTACGAATCAGCCACCATCACAGAAGTTCTGGAATTCTTGGCAACCCTTCACCATGACAAAGGACTGAGCTATAGTGCCATTAACTGTGCCAGGAGTGCCCTATCGACCTACCTGGGCAAGGGGAGTGACCAATTGGGCATTGGATCACATCCATTAGTATAAAAACTAATGAGAGGAATATTCAATTCCAATCCCCCCAGGCCCAGATACAACCACACATGGGATATCAGCATAGTATTAACTATGCTGCGAGGATGGACACCTAACTCAGGACTTACCCTGGACAAGCTTACCTACAAGGTGGTAATGATCATGGCACTCGTCACGGCACAACGGGTCCAGTCCCTGCACAAATTAAATCTGGATGCCATGTCCATATCCAATGACAAAATCACCTTTTATGTGCAGGGGCTGTTAAAACAAGATCGACCCAGAACGTCTGGACATACTTTAGAGTTTCTAGCCTACCCGGCAGATACTCGACTTTGTATTGTCACTTTATTATCACGTTACATCTCAGTCACAAAAAATCTCAGGGGCACGGAGAAAGCTTTGCTCATAAGCCACAAAAAGCCTCACCACAAAGTCACGGTGCAAACCATTTCTAGATGGATAAGGGTGGTTCTGGATGCGGCGGGGATAGACATTAATATATTTAAATCTCACTCCACCAGGGCGGCATCCACGTCGGCGGCTAGGATGATGGAGGTACCATTGGACCACATCCTGGCCACAGCGGGTTGGAGCAATGAGAGGACGTTTCATCGCTTTTATAATAAACCCGTGGCCTCCACTGAC
Source organism: Raja brachyura (assembly GCA_963514005.1). Next base: position 102,433,342 of record OY740781.1, on the reverse strand, counting down.
TCTTATGCAGGGAGAATTTTGAGCTCTGCCAAATAATTTACCTGTCATGGGATATGTATTTTTTGTGTTTGGTATGAATAAATACCTATTTTTGTTTTTCAGCCAGTGTTATGTCTGAATTACGTTCATCCTCTTATCCCAGCATAGCGGTGTGTGAGCATGGAGTTTTCCAGGGCATGAAATCACAGAGCTTTGAAATCTTCACGTAGTCACTCACGTGACTCCGAAGTAAAATAGTAAGATTGAATGAGAACTTACCAGTTCGAAGTTTGATCTTTATTTTATGAGGAGTTACGATGAGGGATTACGTGCCCTCCGCTCCCAGCCCTCTATTATAAAGATCAACTGGTATGAAAGTTCTCTCTTATCTTACTATATTAGTCTACGTTGCCATCTGTGATTTCACACCACTGCTTTGAAGAATGTCGCGCATGCGTGCTGGCGGGGTCTTCACGTAATCCCTCATCGTAACTCCTCATAAAATAAAGATCAAACTTCGAACTGGTAAGTTCTCATTCAATCTTACTATTAGAAGCTATAATTGTATCCAAAATATTCACATTTGTTGCTGGCGCAAAAGGGAAAGTGAATTGCAAGGAACCCCAAAAAAAAACTGTGAAAGGATAGAGAAAGGTTATAAAAAGGTGGTAAATGGAGCATAATGTGGGAACATATTTGGAAAGAAGGGGAAAAAAAGATTTATTTTAAACAGTGATGAACTGGTGAATACTGGTACATAGTAGCATCTCCATTGGTTCATGAGATCTATAAGGGTAAATGTGTATGTTTACCACCTGTATGTCATGAACCAGAAGATCAATTATAAGGACAAATAGTACTTTTTCATTTATTGCACGAAGATTGCTCTGTGGTGAGACCTCATAGAGTATATTCTGAACAGTCTTGCCTCCACATGTTAAAAAAAAACCAATGCGCTTCCATGGAGTTAATACTGTGACCAGTGATTGAGTGTTGATAAGGTGGTTCAGAAGCATAAGTGGTAATTTTATTGAACAATATAAAATTCGGAGAATTATTGACAAGAAAAATGACGACACTTAACATAGTCCCCAGATAAAGATTCAGCCTGACCATGATGAGAAGAAACCTATTTACATAGACATTTGTAAAACATTTTCATTGTCCACCTCAGATGGCTGTAGTTGCTCACACATTAAATATATATAAGACTAAATCAATAGATGTTTGGACCAGGACAGTACGACAGCAAAGATCAATCAGGAAAGAGGATTTGGAACACAAGACCAATGTGTCCAAATTGAGCAGCAGTCTTTACATTTTCTGTAGGAAGGAACTGCAGATGCTGGTTTACTGAAGATAGACACAAAATGCTGGAGTAACTCAATGGGTCAGGCAGCATCTCTGGAGAAAAGGAGAAGGTGATGCCCTTCATTCTGTGTGTTCTGTGATGTTCTCACTGGTTTTTCAGACCATGGAGCCTTCCATCTGCTCTTCGCAGAGAGATATTTAGCAAACATGTTAGTCAAAAATATTTATAGAATAAAGCAATATAGCAAAGATTATTGCCACAAGGATGTTTTGAGAGTGATTACATAAACCATGTAACCATCATCATAGTCGCTCAAGCACAATTCATAATGTGTGCACTGTAACGGAGTCAGTGCATATGAGAAGAAGACAGGAACTGATTGTGAATGGTCAGCCATGATCACATTGAACGGCGGTGCTAGCTCGAAGGGCCAAATGGCCTACTCCTGCACATATTGTCTATTGTCTATTGTTTATTGTCTATTGTCACGGGCAGCTAACTATTCCTTAGCTGAACGGAATTATATTTCTGAATCCAATTCATTTAAATGGTCTGACAGGGCATCCCAGGAATGGATGTTCCCTCCATAGCAGGGAGGAACATTTTGTGCTGTTGCAGGTTTCAAAAGCCTAAAGGAGCACAGATTTCCTGTCTCGTTTTGACCTTGCAGCTGCTATTAAAAATAGCAACCCAGATGGTCACTGCCATGCTGCACCAAATAATAAAGAAGAAAAGTATTTGCTAGCTGATGTAATCAAAGTTGCTGGATGGGTTGATTTCAGAAGATGGTCCTGTGATCTCTGATAGCCACATAAGTGACTGCAGATGTTGGAATCTGGAGCACAAAATAAACTGCTGGAAGACCTCAGTTAGTCAGGCTGCATCTCTGGAGACAAAGGAATGGTAGGTGTTTCAGGTCAAGAACCTGCATCAGCCCTGATTCAGGGTCTCGACGAAACGTCGACCATCCCTTTATTCTTTCAGAAAGAGGATTTGGTATACAAGACCATTGTGTCCGAATTGACTAGCAATCTTTAGATTTTGTGTAGGAAGCAACTGCAGATGCTGGTTTACACTGAAGATAGACACAAAATGCTGGAGTAACTCAGTGGGACAGGCAGGGAAAGGGGTGGAGATGGGAAGATGTGGCTCGAGGTGGGATACTGTTGGAGGTGGCGAAGATGTCGAAGGATTGTGTGCTGTATGAGACAGCTGATGGGATGAAAGGTGAGGACCAGGGGAACTCTGTCCCTGTTGCGACTGAGGGGAGGGGGAGCAAGAGCGGAGCTACAGGATATTGAGGGGCCCTAGTGAGGGCTTCATCTATGATGGAAGAGGGAAATACCCGTTCCCCAAAGAATGAGAACCTCAGATGTCCTAGAATGGAAACCTCATCTTTGGCGCAGATGTAGCATAGACAGAGGAATTGGGAGCAGGGGATAGAGTCTTTACAGGAGGCAGGATGGGAAGCAGTGTAGTTGAGATAGCTGTGGGAGTCTGTAAGTATATAATAAATGTCAGCCAATTGTCTATCTCCTGTGATGGAGATGGTGAGATCAAGAAATGGTAGGGAGATGTCAGAAATCGTCCAAGTGAATTTGAATGCAAGTTGGAAATTAGTCATGACGTTTATGAAGTCAGTGAGTTCTGCATGGGAGCAGGGATTGCTCGACGTAGCCTACAAAGAGGCAGGCATAACTGGGGCCCATGCAGGTGCCCATAGCTATGCCTTGGATCTGGAGGATGTGGGAGGAGTTAAAGGAAAAGTTGTTAAGAGTAAGGACTAGCTCTGCTCAGTGGAGGAGAGTGTTGGGTGAGGGAAATTGGCTGGTTCTGCAGTCGAGGAAGAAAGGGACGCTTTAAGTTCGTCCTGGTGGAGGTGTAGTGACTGAACATCCAAATGGATGTTTTTTCAGGTTGTGTAGAGGTTCACTTGCATCTCCTCCAACCTTATCTACCATATCCGCTGTTTCAGGAGTGGACTCCTATATATCAGCGAGACCAAGTGCAGGTTCGGCAATCTTTTTGCTGAACACTATGCTCAATTCGCCTCAACCTACCTGATCTTCCAGTTGCTAAACACTTTAACTCCCCCTCTCATTCCCACTCTGACCTTTCTGTCTTGGGCCTCCTCCATTGTCAGAGTGAGGCCCAGCACAAATTGGAGGAACAGCACCTCATATTTCACTTGGGTAGCTTACACCCCAGCGGTATGAATATTGACTTCTCTAACTTCAAGTAACCCTTGCTTTCCCTCTCTCTCCACCCCCCCCTTCCCAATTCTCCCACCAGGCTGACTGTCCCCCTCGCCACATTATGTCTCCTTTTGCTTGGTTGTCACCTCCTAGCTAAGAATGGTCTATTCTACATTTTCCTTGATCTTCATCTCTTTTGACCTTCATTCTGTAACTCCCTCTATCCTGGCACTCAGTCTGAAGAAGGGTCTCAAACAAAAATGTCCACCCATTCTTCTCTCCAGATATGCTCCCTGTCCCGCTGAGTAACTCCAGCATTTTGTGTCTATCCCAACTATGTCCTTTAGGATAACACTCCCTGACATTGAATATTCCTCAGTGCATATTTGGAGGCAGGGTGTCAAGTCACTTGGCCAGCCTTCGTGCAGGCTGGTGCTGTTTCTTCCTTGGTTTCACACATGAATGAGATGAGAAGCATTGGTGACATGTCTCAGCTGTTTCTGCTTTTCAGAGGTGTGGAGTGGTCTCATATATTTGTCCAGCCGCCGACAAGGACATGAGAAATGCAACTGGAAATATTATCAATGAGGAAGAGGGAGTTTGAAGTTTACAAATAAAAAGGATTTTGTAAACATTGAAAAAAAAATCAAGGCCGGGTTGATTCTTAATTTAATTGTTTTCCCAAAATATCTTTGCCTTGTTGGATGGTGATTTGGTCAAATAATTACAAGGCAATATTCACCAAATATCCTTCCCTGCCCTTGCCCCTCCCTCCCCAGAATCCCGCACAAGTGCAAGTCCCGAAGTAAGCCAGAGGTGGAGCTAAAGAGCTAGGATCTCTCTTTTTGTGTCGCCTCCCGCTTCCCGCAGTTCCCTTGCACTGAGAAATCTTGTTGGGGCTGGATCACTGGGATGAAGAGGTGGGGTCGGAGGGGCACCAGCTGCTGTAGAGGGCTAGGAGATTCCAGATCACACTCGTATTGTATGTTGAGGCAAAAACAAAAACTGAAGCAGGAAGGTGTGGTACAGAAACTGTTTCAATGCTGGTCTGCGGACCCACATGACATTCCACTTGACTGCTTTGAGTAAATTGACTGGGGGTCCATGTTCAAGGGTTCTGTAGCCAACCTGAACGAGTACACCACTGCCATGGCTGAATTCATCAGCAAGTGTGCAGAGGAGTGTGTGTAGAAGAAGACAATCTGAGTGTTTTTATATCTGGATTTATATCTGGCTGCACAGATATGGGTGTACTAGGAGTAAAGAGGGGGCTGAGAATGTATCCTTGCCAGACACCAGTGTTGATCATTATCATAGTGGATGATTTGTCATGTATCCTCACTGATTGTGGTCTGTTCATCAAGAAATCAAGGATCCAGTTATGTGCTGACTCCAAGTTCCATGAGTTTGCAGATGAGCAGAGCTGTAGTTTGTGAATAGAACACAAACTGTTGGAGTAACTCAGTGGGTCAGACAGCATCTATGGAGAAAAAAAATAGATTACTTTTCGGGTCGAGATCAGTCTGATGAAGGATCTCGATCCAAAACATTATCTATTCCTTTTCTCCAAAGATGCTGCCTGAACCATTGAGTTATTCCAGCATTTTGTGTCTATCTTCGGTGTAAACCAGCATCTGCAGTTCCTTTTTATACAGTCTATGAATAGAAGCCTGACATAGGTGTCCTTCTTATCCAGGTGTTCCAGGGATGAATGTTGGGCCAGGGATGAGTGTTGGGCCATCAGCTGTAGACCTGTTGTATCGTTAGGAAAACTGCAGTGGATCAAGGATGTTTGGTGGATTGCATTTAATGCCTTCCATATCCAGATGATGGTGGCCTTATTAAAAGAGTTGGGTACCTCAAAACAAAGTAGGGAGAGATTAAATATTCCCGCTAGTTGGCCCACGCAGTTCCAAAGGGCGTAGCCCGGGATTCCGTCTGGACCAGTTGCTTTCCATGGGTTCACCCTCAAAAAAGTCTGATCTAGCTGCTGCAACAGTGACCTTGGAAAGAGGCACCCTTGTATCTGATGAGATGGATGTCATCGCCCCATTGGCCTACTGCTCAAAGTGAGCATAGAATGCATTGTTCATCAGGTGGGGCCATACAATCACCAGCAACTTTGTTTTGCAGCCAGTTATAGCGCTCAGAAAGATCATAGCGATCTTTTTAATACTATTTGGGATTGTTTGACTTGAATGCAGTGTACTTCGCCTTCACCTGTGAATGTAAAGGGCCTGTCCCACTTTCACGACCTAATTCACGACCTCTGCCAAGTTTGCCCTTGATTCATACTCGCAGCATGGTCATCACGAGGTTGTAGGAGGTTGGATGTAGGTCGTAGGTTTTCGTTGCATCAAGTAGGTCGGAGTGTTTTTTCAACATGATGAAAAATGTCCACGAGTAAAAAAGGTTGGGAATTAGGTCGTGAAAGTGGGACAGGCCCTTACCTCACAGTTCATCAAGGCTGGGGAACACTCAGATTGTCTTCTTCTAAATGCACTCCTCTACACACTTGCTGATGAAGTCAGTCACGACAGTGATGTACTCATTCAGGTTGGCCACAAAACCCCAGGACATGGACCCCCCAGTCCATTTACTCAAAGCAGTCACGTGGGATGTCATGCGGGTCTGCAGACCAGCATTGAAACATTTTCTGTACCACACCTTCCTGGTTCCGTTTTGTTTGTAGGCAGGGAGTAGACAGGGCAGGAAGGTTTGTAGGCAGGTAGTTGAAACACAGCTAAGTGATCAGATTTCCTGAAATGTGGTCAAGGAATGGAGCAGTAGGCATTTTTAATGGATGTGTAGCAGTGGTACTAAATGGGGAGAAGATCCAGAAATCAAAGGTGTTAAGGGACTTGAGAGTGCTGGTGCAGGACTCCCAAAAAGGTAATTTGCATGTCGAATCGGTAGTAAGGAAGGCAAATTAAATGCTAGAAGAATGGATAAGGGGGAACCAGTGGATGTGGTCCCACACAAGAGACTGGTGTGCAAAACTAGAGCACATGGTATTGGGGTTAGGGCATTGACATGGATAGAGGCCTGGTTGGCAGACAGGATGCAAAGAATAGGAATTAATGGGTCCTTTTCAGAATGGCAGGCAGTGACGACTGGGGTGCCGCAAGGCTCGGCGCTGGGACCCCAGTTGTTTTCAATAGATATTAACGATTTAGACAAGGGAATTAAATATGACATCTCCAAGTTTGCGGGTGACTCAAAGCTGGGTGGCAGTGTGAGCTGGGATGAGGATGCTGTGACGCTTCGGGGTGACTTGGATAGATTGTGTGATTGGACAGATGCATGGCAGATGCTGTATAATGTGGATAAAATGTGAGGTTATTCACTTTGTTGGCAAGAACAGGAAAGCAGATTATTATCTGAATGGTGTCAGATTTGGAAAAGGGGAGGTCCAACAAGACCTGGGTGTTTTTCTACATCAGACACTGAAAGTAAGCTTGCAGGTACAGCAGGCAATGAAGAAAGCTAATGGCATGTTGGCCTTCATTGCGAGAAGATTTGAGTTTTGGAGTAAGGAGGTACTACTGCCGTTGTACAGGGCCCTGGTGAGACCGCACCTGGAGTATTGTGTGTAATTTTGGTCTCCTAATTTGAGGAAGGACATTATTGCTATTTAGGGAGTGCAACGTAGGTTCACCGGGTTAATTCCTGGAATGGCGGGACTGACATATGATGAAAGAATGGGTCGACTGGGCTTGTATACACATAGAAATCTTATCTAAAAATACTTATAGATCTTATAGAAACATATACAATTCTTAAAGGATTGGACAGGCTCGATGCAGGAAAAATGTTCCCAATGTTGGGGGGGTTCCAGAACCAGGGGTCACAGTTTAAGAATAAGAGCAAGGCCATTTAGGACTGAGAGGAGGAAACATTTCTTTACCCAGAGTTGTGAGTCTGTGGAATTCTCTGCCACAGAAGGTAACAGAGCCCAATTCACTGGATGTTTTCAAGAGAGAGTTAGACTTAGCTCTTAGGGCGAAAGGAATCAATGGATACGGGGAAAAAGCAGGAACGGAGTGCTAATTTTGAATGATCAGCCATGATCATATTGAATGGCAGTGCTGGCTTGAAGGACCAATTGACCTACTCCTGCACCTATTTTTCTATGTTTCTGTGTTTAAATCATGAGGACAGGAATATAAAAACAGAGATGTAATGCTGAGGTTCTATAAGACGCTGGTCAGGCTGCATTTGGAGTACTGTGAGCAAATTTGGGCCCCATATCTGAGGAAGGACATGCTGGCTCTGGAGAGGGTCCAGAGGAGGTTTACAAGAATGATTCCAGGAATGAGTGTGTTAGCATATGATGAATGTTTGACAGCACAGGGCCACCACTGGAGTTTAGAAGGTTGAGGTTGGGACTTCATTGAAACTTACAGAATAATGAAAGGCATCGATGAAATGGATGTGGAAAAGATGTTTCCATTGGTGGGGGAGCCTAGGACCAGAGGTCATAGCATTAGAATTTAAGGGTGCCTTTTTAGAAAGGTGAGGGGGAACTTCTTTAGTCAGAGGGTAGTTACTCTGTGGAACTCATTGCCACAGAGGACTGTGGAGGCCAAGTCAGTGGCAGTGGAAGACAAATTCTTGATTAGAATAGAGTTCGCCAACACCTCGATGTTAGACCGCAGATATGATACGGTCAAAACTCGCATCGCCCAACCACCCCCTCCCCCATATATAAAACAAGCTAAAGAACACTAAAACACACTACAAAAAACAACAAAGAAGGAATGGACAGACAGACTGTTCGTCAGTTTGGCTTTCAGCTCATCCAGCTTGTTTGTATTTACTGCACGTTAGCCAGTAGTATGCTGAGGAGGGGAAGTCTTGAAACCATGTTGTTTCAACCTCTCTCAGCGCCCTTCCCTCTTTTCCTCACTTGGTAGCAGTACTTGACGCCTAGGAGGCAAGAGGCTGTGCTGGGTGGGGGTGTAAGGCACTTCCACGGGTTGGGCCTCCTGCCAGGCTGGCTCCCGATGTCTGAAGTAGTTGCCGGGTCCTACCTTCGGCCTCTGACCTGGAGACTGAGTTGGTCGCCCTGGGAGGTTGGGCCTCTGGCCTGGCTAATTCCAGTATGTTGGATGGTCCCTGGGGTGAGTGGCTGCTTTGGTGGGGGCGTCGGGCACTTCCAAGGGTCAGGCCTTTGTCCTGGCTGGCTCCATTTGGTCGAGGTGCCGGATGATCTCGGAGGTCAGGTCGGGCCCTATTGCTGGGATCTGCCATCAGGAGGTAAAGTCTGTTGTCCGTGGGACATCGAGATTGGCCAGTGGAATCATCTGCTGACTGTACATTGGGGCCTGTTCCCGCAGGTCCACTCGAGGTTGAGTGGCTGGAGGCTCCAGGAGGTCAGTAGGCCACAGGTCTAATCAATCGCAGTAGGCCTGATGAGCATGTGAGAGATGGTATCTGTGGGTTGGGGTCTGTTCATGGATAGGCCCAGAGGACCAGAAGTGGGATTGGCAGTTCCGTGAAGGGGGGAATGGGGGGTGACGGTAGTGTCTGTTGGAAGCTCTGGGAGGTCAGTAGGCTGCAGGCCAATTAATGTTCGCGGTTGGCATCCCTGGTTGGGTACACGCGGTGCCAAGAGTCATTCTGGTAGATCCTTTGGTCCCGGGAGTCCAGGAATCAACAGATCTGAGAGGAGATTAAGAGAGGCATAGTTAGAGTAAAAAATACTGCTGTTGGAGTGGAGTAGAGCGTAATGAATGATTGCAGATCCACTCCTGGGACCAGCACGCAGAGAGTAGCTTGGCTTGGCACCATCTTGCATGCAATCTGCCGCCATTTCTGGTAGTAAATTTCAAGTGATTATAATCTGCTCTGTAAAAATATCTCAATTTATTTCTCCCCAGTTTCAGCCTAATATAAATTCCACTGTTAAGAGAAAAATAATGTTTTAGAGAATAGAAGGGTGAATAAAAAAGATTAGCCTCTAGAAAACTTTGCAACTCACCCACAGAAAGCGATGCAAAGCCATAAATATTTTATATTCCAAATAATTGAGAATAGGAGGCTTTGGGGAAATAGTAATGAACTTATTTGCATCTTAAAGATCTTTAGCAAAATAGGACGTAAATAAAACATATATTATAACAGTGATTCCTATAGCTTTTAATATCAAAAACGATTTACATTTATTCATGGTCTCAAGATGTCCCGAAGCACTACCAGGCACAACATACTTTTGAACAGAAATGACTACTGTATAATTAAGGTGTGAGATGGTGTTATCCCAGGACAATGATGTAATATTCTGCTGTAAGAAATTTGCAATATTGTTTGTAATCATTTTGTACATGTTCATTGTAGTTCTGTAGCAGACTATCAGGAAATGCACTCCAGGGCTGCAGAGTGACTGGAAGCAACGCTGCTAAAGATTTGTTGGTGCTTAATTAAATAAATGTAACAACGTGAAGCTGAAATGTAACAACGTGAAATCATTTCCCAGAATTTTCTGTTAAAGTGTAGAATATCCAAGAAGGTCAAGTACTATTATATTATTCAAACACCCTCAGCAAACACGCACAATATGGTGAAGAACAATCAATTTGTTATTTTACTGCTCAATTATCACACTGACGACATTTTGTGTCGTGGTTTTAACAAACAGCTTTCATGCTTTTTCCTCCCATTAGCAGTGCAGATGGACCATTATATCCAGCTTTACCAAATGAGAAATGCAAGTGATTATATCCTAAGCCAAGTATGGTGGTGCTTTATATAACGGTGCAGGACCAATAAATTTTACTTGACTAAATGTTTTCCTTTGATCTAAATAAACATTTTGTCCTGTTTTTTAATGTTATTTTTGGTCCAGGTTTAAACTGATTTGTAACTGGCATTAATTCTAAAAAAATATACTGCCAGATGATCATTTAAAATGATATACACAGTTCCAACTGGATCTAGAATATACATAAACCATACGCATTTCAACCATTGAAAGCTGCTGTAGTTAGCCTTATATAATCTGTCCTTGCTCATTTATTAATTACCCAATTAGACTGTTTTAAGTTGCTAGGGATAAATAATGCATCCAGAAAATATTTAAGCTATACGTATACACATTTTCCAATCTTCATTTCCTGCACACTCACAATCGGCAGAGTGTTGCAGTTATCACTACTTGTGATGTAGTTGAATTGAACTGAAATTGTGTAAACCTTACTGTTTACCAAGACAAGACCAACAACGCAGTGCAAATGGGAAGATCTAGTCATAGAATGATACAGTGTGGAAACAGGCCCTTCGGCCCAACTTGCCCACACTTGTCCCAGCTACACTAGTCCCACTTGCCTGCACTTGGTCCATATCCCTCCAAACCCGTCCCACTCTCTCTCCAGTTACCTTTTTCCCCCTTATGTATATGTTAAATCTTTTGGATTGTCCTTAATGCTACCCGCTAGAACTATCTCCTGGCCCCTTTTTGCCCTTCCGATCTCCTTTTTCAGTTTACTCCTTAGTTCCCGAAACTCCTCCAGGGATGCACTTGATCCCAGCATCCTATACCTGTCCCATGCATCCTTCTTGTTTTTAACCATCTCCTCAATTTCCCTCGTCAGCCAAGCTTCTTTACGTTTGCCTGCTTTGCCCTTCACTCTAACGGGGATGTACACATCCTGAGCTTTCTTCAGCACACTTTTAAAACATTCAACTTGGCCGATGTACATTTCCCCTCTCATAACCTGCTCCAGTCAACTTGAGCAAGGCCATCTCTCACACCCTCAAAGTTGGCCTTACCCCAGTTGAGCATCTATTTAGAACTCCAACATGAATGCTGCCAAAATCTGTCAGTGCAGCTGGTGGCCTCTTAAATTAAATACCTCCAGCCGGTGCAGATTTTACTTCGGTGTCACGTGAGTGACTACGTGAAGAAGCCCACCAGCCCTCCGACATACATGGAACCCAGATGGAGCATGGATAGAGTCCTCGGGCGTTCATCCCACAAGCGTGATGCTCCATCCTGATATGGTCTGTGAAATGGGGCCATATCAGCACAGGTATCCCCGGGGGCCAGTGGCAGCGCCTGTTTCAGGGCTACATACAAATCTCCCTCTCTGTAGAGGGGAGTGAGAGGGGTCAGTGTGTGGCTGAGTCCAAACTCGGAAGCATGTCCGTGAACATACTGGAATTCATGCGTGAGGTTCAAGAAAATCCGGCGGGGGGTGGGGGTGGGGGTGGGGGTGCGGGGGGGGGGGGCAGAGTTCCCCACACGTTACAAGCCTTGTAACAGCTGCCGCACGGCACAACATTACAGAAACAGGTGACGGAAAATACCATACACCTGCAAATTGAGGAAAGTGAACAGTGCTATTTGGGGAGACTATGTAGCTCAAATTTGCAGGCTTATGTAAGGCCAGCAATGTCCGCCGCCGAATCTTCTCTTCGGGGAAGGCCTATCCAACAGGTAAAGGATCAGGTATGAGGAAGCATAAGCTGTCTGGGTCTGGTTCTTTCCAAAACATGGGTTGTGTGGACCAGTTATAGTGTATTCTTTTAATGTATGGCTATAATAAAGTGGGCATTGATAATACTTGCCACAGGGTCACGTTTGTGATTATCTTAACCAATACATCCTATGAGCTGCTAACTCCACACAGATATATCTGTGGTCAGGATTGAAGCCAGGTGGTGCTGTCAGCCGAGGTCTCTGGCATCCGGTCTACCAGCTGCACCATGATGCTGGTATCCTCTGACTTATTATCTCATTTCAGGTTTTAATTTTGGCAATATCATAAATATGTATTATCATGCCAATTTAGTTAATGTTTAAGAAGAGAGAAATTACAAGGAATAATTATTATCACTTACACCAATAAAAAGGTGTAGTGGAATCAGACCTGCCATGGCAGTCCTGAGCCCCTGGCTTGGGAAGCCTTGTTTGAGCTGTGCCTATCAGTCACCTGTGGGAGCTACAATGGTGGCGTCATGATAATTCCACTCTTTAAAGGGAACTGTGGAAGATTCTTAACAAAGACCCCAACTTTATACATATCTTAAAGTAATCAAATCTCTGATTTAATTGGGATGGGGGTTTTCATTCATGTAAACGTCATTCAAGACAAACACCTGGCAGGTTTTTTCCAGCATTTCTCCTACTCTGTCTGGCGTATGGGGGCCAAAGGCGCCCCAGTCCTTCCCTGTATACTGCATTGGGATCGGAAAGGAGCAGGAGTCACTAGCACGTGCAGCCTGTTTGGTAAATGAGGATACCAATAGAGCATCGATTTGCACAGCTAGTCCTGGCAGCTGCTGAAGGGATAAACCTGACAACCCTAACTCAGGGCAAACTGCCAAGTCTTGGGACATCTATGTCAGACAAAATTGGGACTTGTCTCAGTTACGAACATAGAAAATAGGTGCAGGAGTAGGCCATTCGGCCCTTCGAGCCTGCACCGCCATTCAATGTGATCATGGCTGATCATCCAACTCAGTATCCCGTACCTGCCTTCTCTCCATACCCCCTGATCCCTTTAGCCACAAGTGCCACATCTAACGCCCTCTTAAATATAGCCAATGAACTGGCCTCAACTACCTTCTGTGGCAGAGAATTCCAGAGACTCACCACTCTCTGTGTAAAGAATGTTTTCCTCATTTCGGTCCTAAAGGAATTCCCCCTTATCCTTAGACTGTGACCCCTTGTTCTGGACTCCCCCAACATCGGGAACAATCTTCCAGCATCTAGCTTGTCCAACCCCTTAAGAATTTTGTAGGTTTCTATAAGATCCCCCCTCAATCTTCTAAATTCCATCGAGTACAAACCGAGTCTATCCAATCTTTCCTCATATGAAAGTCCTGACATCCCAGGAATCAGTCTGGTGAATCTTCTCTGTACCCCCTCTATGGCAAGGATGTCTTTCCTCAGATTTGGAGACCAAAACTGTACGCAGTACTCCAGGTGTGGCCTCACCAAAACCCTGTATAACTGCAGTAGAACCTTCCTGCTCCTATACTCAAATCCTTTCGCTATGAATGCTAACATACCATTTGCTTTGACGAATCAAGTTACAACACAAAGAATGCTCCATCTAAAGGCATGTCAGGCAGCAGCTCCAGGTTCAGGGTTGCAATACCTCCCACTCGGTTGAACGTAGTGATGGAGATGGTGCTAAAGTATATGTACACATGCCTGAGGTTTGCATAAGTCCTCCCATTCGGATGTATGAAGGATGAAGATGGGGCCATATATATTATGCCCCGTATCGCGGATGAATACACAGGCAGTTCAAGTCATATGCCTGCAGCTGCCTTGGTTCAAGGTTCGCATTGCCTCCCACCCAAAAGACTATGGGAGATGGTGTCGCAAAACATGCTCGGTACAGAAGCATACACAGACAATTTGAGGAATACGGATGGTAACACCTGGTTCAGGTGCAATTTACTCCCACTCTAAAGAGTGTCAAAGGTTAGTATGGATTAACCCCAAACAGGAACCCGAATATGACTAAGTGCCGGGATCCCATGCTTTAATGCATGATGTACAACAAGCGCATGAGGGAAAGCGGTCTGCTTTGCCTCTAAAATTGCTGCTCCGTCGGGGACGGACTAGCCGCTACAAGAGAAGTTGGCCAGCAGCATCAGTTATCTAATAGAAATGACAAACATGATGGACAGAATCTGTGAATGAAACTTTGCTGAAGCTCCAGCAAAGATAAGCGACCTGGAGTTAGAGCCGCTGGTAAGTGGGTCTCATTATTTACCTCCGTGAACTCCGAAAAGGTATGGAACACCAGATATTGATTTGTTTACATCTCAACTCATTCACCAGTTACCAAAGTATGTTGCATGGGAACCAGACCCAGGGGCTGTAGCGGTAGATGCATTCTCGCTACATTAGGGAGGAATGGTCTTTATACATTCCCTCCATTTTGCCTCATCAGTTGGTGCTTGCTAAAGATCCAGCAAGACTCCTGCTCAGGCATTTTAGTAATGCCTGACTGGCCTACACAGCCACGATGCTCACTCATATTGGGAATGATAACAGAGCCTTTCATGGCTGTTCCCAAACGCAGAAATCTGCTGGTTCATCCCGTGACTGGGGAGGTCCATCCACTGCATGATCGTTGATTGCAAACTCTGCTGCTTTGAAGATTGACGCGCATGCGGGCTGGCGAATCTTCAAAGTAGCGGTGTGAAATCACAGATAACATTTGTTGAACTGAATATAGGAAGATTCGATAAACTAGAACTACCAGCTGACCTTTATGAGAGAGGGTTGGGAGCGGAGGGCGTGTAATCGCTCATCGTAACTCCTCATCAAATAAAGATCAAACTTCAAACTGGTAAGTTCTCATTTAATCTTCGTATCATATGAGGTGCATTATCCTTCCTGTAATGGGGCTACCAAAACTGTGCATAATACTCCAAATGCAGCCTAACCAAAGTTCTATAAGGCTGTAACATGACTTCCTGACTCTTATATTAAATGGAATAACTAATGAAGGTTGTAAACCAGAACTGCAGATCCTTGTTTCTATATTCTATATTGTCCTTGCCCATTGCCCCTTCATGAGGATCCTATGTCTCAGGAGACACCAATGCCACCGCTTCTGAGGCTTTCAATCCCTATGTTAGGGGCAGATATTTTTTCTTTGAAATACACATTTTATTCATGAAATTTGCAAATTTGGAATATGCTACCATTCACATCAGAATGTTCGTATCATTCGCCTATGAGATTTACATTATATCAGCCCACTCTTTTTCTTTCATATATATTCCGTGGGCAATATAGACTGAGATTTTTACACAAGTTGCAGTAGTTTAATGTGTATTACTGGGAGGTCATTTAAATGTGGCTTTTCCCCAGCGACTGGTTCCTGTGGCTGCACCGAGCTTCATTGCACCCCTCTGCACACAGTCCTGTTATGCCCCTGTTCCATTTAGGAAACCTGAACGGAAACCTCTGGTAAACCTCCCTAGTGGAATAGAACTGGGTGAAAAAAAGGTCTTACCTTCCACTACCTGCAATCTCCGGCAACCACCTTCAACTAGCATCGCAACAAGCCTCGACTAAAAAATAACCGATTTTTAAAATGGCAACCTATTTTTAGTCGCGGCCAGTTTTGAATTTTTTGAAATAATCACCGGAACATAGAAGAAGCGGAAACCACTTTCGACCATTAGGGAGACTGACAAAAACCTCCGGAAACCTCCGGGAACCGTACGGAAACCTTGGGTGGGGCGCAAAGCCTCCAGAGGTTTCCGTTCAGGTTTCCTAAGTGGGACAGGGGCATAACTTGTAACGTGCCACCCTGCAATCTTCTTTTGTGGACAGCAGCCTCCTCTGGAAGACCAGAAGTATCAGGTAAACCAAAGTACGTCCTTCAACAAGTTGATAATGTTCTATCAACAGCTGATGTTTATGACACAATGCTTCCCCGAGATTAGCCCATGGATTGCAGAACCCTGCATTACACCATTTTATCTTGCCAATGTCCACTACATTGCACCCGTTTCTAGACTTTCTTGCTAAATACACACTCCAGAGGGAGGAGGGTGATGGTCTCATCTTACAGGCAATGCATGGAATGGAATGGAATACTCACAGAGGAATTATTTGCTTGTATACCCAAGGTATGCAAATAGACACCACATACATGGCGAAGACAAAGTTACAAGGTACCCCCTTGACAGTTCCTCCCCTCCCCCCATCACAGCAATCCCTCATGCTGGGCTCTCCATTTTTCTTCCATCCCCCTCACGGCAGTTCCCCCGCGCCCTCATCGACTGTCGCACCGCGCGTCGACCCGCAAGGCTCCACCGCCATCGAGACTCTACCGACGAGCGAGGTTTCACCACCGCCGTGTTGACCGCAAGGCTACACCACCGACCAGGTTTTGCTGCCTGGCTTCTCTCAGGCCCGACTTCTCCGATTGCCACCTAGGAGGCGTCTGCCGCAGAGGCCTGGGATGTTAAGATCGCTGGACATGAAGGATTTTACAGGGAGGGCCTTTCTCACTATCAACCAAGTTATAAAATGTTGCTGATGAGCTATTTTTAGACGAACTTTGAAAATCTGTTCAGGATGCTATCTAAGATGATACACAATCTCCATGGGCTGAAATGTCTGTTTCTTTCCTGTGTGACTCCTTGATTCTATGACTATCGTATTTTCCTGCAAGGATATTCTGTACAGCTTCAACCTGATTAACTGCTTTGTGCTCCACTTCATATGGGGTGCAATGAGAAATGCTGGGGAACGTTAACATCTGATGCCCCTCTCCTGCACACCAACTCCAGTAATAGTGGGAAAGATGCTGGATTTTCTGCTTCCACACACACTCCACCAGATCTAGCATTTGAGAAAGAATTTGGATCTATAATTGCATCACATCTCTCCAAACATTCTACAACAGTACTGCTAGTGGAGCTGCTGCCTCAGTGCCAGTGACCAGGGTTCAATCCTGATCACAGGTGCTATCTGTATGGGGTGTGCACATTCTTCCTATGTCCATATGAGTTTCCTTGGCATGCTCCAGTATACATCCCCAGACTTGTGCAGGTTGGTCAATTCAATTAACTGACCACTGCAACTTATCCCTCGTGTGGATGAGTGGTGGAATCTACGGGGGGGAGAAGGGGGGGGGGGGGGGGGAGAGGGGGAGTTGATCAGAAAGTGGGGAGAATAAAAATGAGATCAATGTCAACTGGTGGATGATGGTCAGCGCGGACTCAGTGAACAAGGAGCCTGCTTCTGTGCTCTGTCTCCATATGCCCCTGTTTTTGTTGAGATGTTGTTATAGTTATAGGGTGAATATAATAGCATCTCATGTACAATAATAATCCACAAGCCAAGAAGGAAGTGAATGAGCCATTTTCTTACTGCTGAGAGTAAAATAAACAGAACAAATGTTGTCAATTTCCTTTTGTTTTCTTCGTCAGTGTGTTGAGATTTTTAACGTGGAGAATGCATTTTCCACAGTGGGAAAGAGACTCAGTTCAATGCACCATCAGGAAGATGAAAGGATTTCTGAAAAAATCAACAGTTCCTCAGTGTTTGTGTGTTGCACGGCTAATTGGTGGGTATGTTCCGTATCCTGAAATGGGCTTTTAACCCTTTATCTTGCAACACAAAAGTGACAATATAATGAAACCTGTCTAACAATTATAGAAATACATTATGCAGAGGTTTATATTTCAGTCGTGCATCGGGTAGACTCGCATTTTCTCATGCCTGTGGCCTGGCTTGACCTGGTGGAGTCACACAAAGAAATCTTCTGGAGAGCAATGTTTTCATCAATGTATTTGGTTTCTTTCAATTAAGTTAAATTAGCAATTACTTATCCAGATTATTAACCTCAAATACAAAAATCTAGTTCTCTTTTTATAGGGATTGCAAAGTATGTGTGCTCATTAGATTTGTATTCTTTATCAAGCCCATAGCATAATGTTCGGCTTAGAAATGGAAGATATGCAGAGCTGGATCATATTATGCCTTTTCTTTATGGATGCTTCATGAGTGCCTCTGGCTGGTTTTGCATGCTATGCATCCCCAGGTTATAAATGTCTGAAATATAGAGTTTGTACATACAAACATGTGTTTGGGAGACCGACAGAAAGGATTTGCGGATTCCTGTGTGGCTGCAAGTATCTTCGGGAACTTAGTGGCCAGCCTTATTTGAATGGTTGACTTAATGTCCTGGCTCAGCTACACATTTCCCTTGATTGTTCTATGATTCTATTTAAATATATTGCTGGGCATCTGCTTTTATGTTCTACGAACTGTTTGGTGTATGAATGGTTCTTAGAAATCGAATAGAACCCTGTTGGAACCCAGGTAAAACTTGTAAGCAACATTTTGGAACAATTTGTTTTCTGATGGTTTGGACAGCCGACACAACCAGGGTGTGACACATCTGCCTGTCAGATCCTCAGCAACTCCATGGCCAGGCCTTGTTGTGCTCCCAAAAAAACCCACAAAGTGCTGGAGTGAAACGAGTGAAGCAGCATTTCTGGAGAACAGGAAGGGCGTGGTGGTGCAACGGTATTGTTGCTGCCTCACAGCGTCGGAGACCTCAGTTTCATCCTGACTACAGGTGCTGTCTGTACGGAGTTTGTACGTTCTCCCCATGATGGCATGGGTTTTTTCCGAGATCTTCGGTTTCCTCCCACACTCCAAAGATGTACAGATTTGTAGGTTAATTGGCTTGGTGTAAGAGTAAATTGTCCCTTGTGTGTGCAAGATAGTGTTAATGTGCAGGGATTGCTGGTCAGTGCGGACTCTGTGGGCCGAAGGGCCTGTTGCCACATTGTATCTCTAAACTAAACAAAATGAATAGATGATGTTTCAGGCCAGGCTGACAATATGAAAGGCCCCAACCTGAAAACCCACCTATCCACATTATCCAGTGATGCTGCTTAACTCGCTGAGTTGCTCCAGCACTTTGTGTCCTTTTGTATAAACCGGCATCTGCAGTTCCCTGTTTCTACATTGTTCTGTTCCCTCTTTGTGATGTAACAGCATAATTGAAGACCCATTTGTGGCACAGGGCTTTATCTCCAATCAACAGCTTAACCTCTGACACCTGCACAAGGATAGTGTACTCCCTTTCTGCTTCTCAGTGTATCACTGACCCAGATTGGGAAATGCAGAAATTTTTAGTCAAAATTGATATTTGATTTGTTATTTGAAATTGGATTGAAAATTGCCTGGTAACTATTGTTTTAACAGTAACCGTTACTTCCTAATACTCCAGGCAGAAATAAAGAATTCTATTTCCTTTTGCAGAACTATGGATGCAGTTAATTCATTTTTTAAAACATATGCAGTGGGCAGTAAAAACAAGAAAGGGATGATTGATGAAAATTCTGCAGATTTAAAAATAACTTCTGCCGGGTAAGCCGAACAGAGGTAATTCCAACCACAATATAATAAGAAATTTCACATTAAGTTGTATCTCGTGCTGTGCTCCTGCAAAACTACCTTACACCAGTTTCTAGATGAAATCATAGTTGGCATTTCAATAACTGGAGAGCTTTCTGAGATAAATGGCAATGCCAAATGACAGGACCTGTGAAGAAGTTATTGAGTTACAGTGGTGAAGTTTGCATTACTCTGGATTTAGATAAAAGACAGCATATAGAAGATGAATGGCAAGGCGACATCAAACAAGATTGTGTTTGTGCAGTGACAGCAGTAATTCAATCGAAGAAACTGGTGATTTCCCCGTGGCAAAGTAGAGTTTCCCCTGAGTGATTTTTATTAAAAGAGTGGAAGCTATATATTGAACCCATCAGAAACTTGACATAGCTAAGCATTAAGCAATTGTAATGTCTTCATGAATGCATTGAGACACAGTGCATATGTATCCAAAAAGAAGTACAGATTTATTTGCATCGGAGCACTATTTGTACATGTTGTGATTTAAACTGCCGTTGCAAACAAAATATCTGTGAAAACTGTTCCATTGTTGAGAAGCAGACACAGCACATTATTCTCATGCTCAATCAAGATCAGAGTACGAATACGCCATGTTTCATGGTTAAGATTTATTGCACTCTGCTCCCCTTTCTGATTGGAAGCAGTAACAACGAGATACAGGTGATATATTTGTATCTGCATTTAACAAAGTGAAAATATAAATGTTGTCTAGTAACCAGTTTTTCTTTTAGAAACTTTTTGATTTTCTATCTCTTTTTGGTGTTGAATCCACTTACAGATTATTTGGTTCTGAGTCATAGAGCCATACAGTATGGAAACAGGCACTTCGGCCCAACTGGCCTACACCGATCAACATGCCCCATTTACACTAGTTCCATCTGCCTGTGTTTGGCCAATTTTCCTCTAAACCTATCCTATCCATGTACCTGTCTAAATGTTTCTTAATCATTACAATAGTACCCGCTAAATGTTTCAATAATACCAGCAAAGTTCTGGATTTGAACACTGAAAGTTCCATTTTTATCTTGGATTTGATATTCCATTTCATTTCACCTGAATCGTCCAACCTGGTCGCACATGTACAATTTAACCTCTAAACTTGATTCATTTCCAACTGGGATCATTTGATTCACATGAGTACATTAGATCAATGTTAATTATATCTCCTGGTTCCACAAACATCCCACCTGTGAAATCTGGTCTTGATAAAGGATCAGGTGTGTTCAATTTCCTTGAAATAACATTCTTTTGACTCAAAAAAGACAAAGAACAGAAACAGCGGGTGAGGCAGCATTCTAGAGATATGTGAGGTTTTGGGTCAGGACCCAATCCAAAACCTCACCTATCCATGTTCTCCAGAGATGTTGCATGACCCCCTATCTTACTCTTGCACTTTGTCTTTTTGCGTAAACCAGCACCTGCAGTTCCTTGTATCTCCTCCATTATTTTGACAAATATAGAGAAGTTGATGAGTCGACTTCTTTTCAACTCTAGAAGCCAACTTCAAGAGTGTTTTCAATCTTCTCTTCACCTCCAGTACTGCACATGGTACAGTGTGGAGTTTGTTAAGTGATGCTTCACGCTGAGTTTAACATTTCTGGAACATTTGGTACTTGAGAGCAATCTTGATTATTCTGACTGACCTCTTGATGGCTCCATTTGGCACCAGATTACATAAAGGAACAGTAGTATATTTACAACTATTGTGTTTTATACAGCTTAAGAACAGAATGCATCAAATCGATGAGCCCCCAAAAATGAGTTATTGTAATAAACATGCAACATTGGTATCAAATCATCTAAAGTACATTCTGTGGTTTTACAAGAACCCATGAGATTCACCTCACTACACATTGATCAGTACCAGGAAATTGTCATTTCTTTTTAACAAAAATCTCCACATACACTCTGAAAAGGCCTTGGAGGCCATTGGACAAAGGAGCTTTTATGGCCTGTTCCAATTTTGCTGACCAACACTTTGAGGTCATGGTCTAAACAGGACCAGTAAACAAAGCTTATTGCAATTGACCAATGTGTTCAGTCTGAACTTTACAGTCAAAAAATAATTTCTCTCAGTATAGTAGGTATTAACATTATGGCAGAAGGTGCTTGACTTGCTTGATAATTCTTTGCATTGATTTGTTCATAGATCTTTTCCAACACCTCTTGCTGGATCCTGTCTGTGTTTTCAACATTGCTTGTGGAAATTCCTCATTGGCATGAGTTAATGTGTCAATCACACTTGTAGTTTCAGATTTCTAATGTAGCATGCAGCAATTGAAAATCAGAAAGAAGTTCTGCTTGGGATCTCTGTACCGAATTGCATCATTGTACTGAAATAGAAGGATTGCCCTTCATTACATTTTTAATGGTTTTCATGGTTAATGACTTGGGATCTAATATTAGATTAGATTTCATTACTTGCCATTCGAACCTCAGAGAGGCTTAAACGAAACTCCGTTTCTATAGCCATACAAAGAAAACAATTCCTACACGACACACAAACAATTCAATTTACAGAAAACATCCATCACAGTGAATCACCTCCTCACTGTGATGGAAGGCAAAGTCTTTTCTCTCCCCTGCACCATTTCTCTCCTGATGTTGAAGCCCCAGGCAGGGGATGTTAAGTCCCACAGCAGTTGAGGCCGCGCCGGGCGATGTACAGCCCCGCTCCAGGCCCAGATGTCACGTTGGAGTCCCCAGCGGGCGCTGGAATGTCGTTCCAACCCCGCGACACAGGCTGGAGAAGTTGCATTGCGGGAGCTCCGGAAAGCGGTCTCTCACCCGGACCCGCGAGCTCTCGATATCCCGACAGTCCACTGGTCTGCAGCTGCAGCTGGAGCTTTGGAGTCCGGCCGCAGCAGCGAGCCACCACCGCTCCCCACGGTCTGAGGCCGACCAGCCCCACGATGGTGAGTAGTCCGCAGCTCCGCAGGCTCTGTGACTGGAGCCCTCAGGGACATGGGAGCTAATATTACAATCAATCACAATAATACTTTATTAACCAAGTAAGTTTTGCAACATACAAGGAATTTAATTTGCCAAGTCGGTCATACAAATAAAAAGCAACGGAACACACAAAATACATTTTAACCTAAACATCCACCACAGTGACTCCTCCACATTCTTCACTGTGATGGAAGGCGAAAAAAAAGTTCAAATCTCTTCCCTTCTTTCCTCTCCCGCGGCCGGGGTCATTGAGCCCTCCGTTGACGGGACAATCTTGACTCCTGTAGCCAGCAGTGTTTTGGCCCTCCGCATCGGGGAGATCAGCTCTTGCATTGGGGGTGTGGTCAGCTCCCCCGCACCGGTCGATCAGACCCGAGGCAGGGCTGATCGAGCCTCTGCAGCGTTGGAGCTCGCGACTAGCCTCTCCCGAGACTGCGAGCTCCCGATGTAAAGGCCGCAGGCCGCGATTGGAGTGATCCCAGACAATGGATCGACTCCAATGCTAAGTCCACGCCCCGCGGTGGGGCCCAAAGTCAGTCCGAGGAGGCCTCCAGCTCCATCGATGGGAGGCCGCAGAGTGACCGGAGATGCGATCCGGTAAACAATCGCATCTCCGGCAAGGTAAGAAACTGAAAAAAGTTTCCCCTGACCCCCTCCCCCTACATAAAACAAACCTGAGAACATTGACACAGACTTTTAAAATGTACTAAAAATGATTTTAAAAAAATATGAAAAAACAGACAGACTGTTGGCGGAGCTGCAAATTGTGCAGCGCCCCTGTTGGTAAGGTAACCAGCTGATTTTTTGCCAAGTAAAAACTGATTGAATTTCCTGGTCTCAGACACTTCCAAGTGCTTTCTTCTCAATTTGTGCATAATTGTACTTTCTGCTTGCAAATGTGCAGAAAACAAAAATGGGTTGTTTCCCAAATCCCCTGACCACAATACCATCACATGACTTATCACTGCACCTACACCAGAGGCGCTGCCTGACTTGCTGTGTTACTCCAGAACTTTGTGTCTTTTTTTGCAAACTAGCATCTGCAGTTCATTGTGTCTCCATCTCCAGGAGCAACTTTAATTCTATTATGTTGTCAGGTTTTGATATATTGGTGATGTCTTCTACCTTTTCCCTCAAGAGTCCTAGGCCATAGGAATCAACCTTCAATCTGAGTTACACAATTTCCTATTGCAACATTGTTTGTTTAGTTTAGTTTCACACTGAACTCCTGCTTGCTTCCTCCGCAAATCACACAATTTCATCTGTGCTCGTAAAATTTGAAAGATTGCAGTGGTTACACAAGCAACGATCCATAATTTCAAAGATTATATACACTGTGGTCTAGAAAATTTTAGATGATGACTTGACTCCATCAGGTTTTCGATGTGACGGTACTTCTGTCAACGGTACATAAGAAATCTTGCTATTGAGACATTACTGTTCAGTCTGCAATAATGTAATTTCATTAGTTACTCAGTTAATCAGTTTTACTTGAGTCTGTCCATAGTTTGCTGTTACTACCCATTGCATAGATACTGTATAATCCTAGTTCCTCATTGTCAGTATGACCTGGTACACTGTCAGGTCTTCTTTGCTCTTGTCATTTTAAATTGCTGATGGAATTACTTTTGTTGCTTGTCTCGACCTTTGAACTGCAGCCTGTCAAAACCTGAACTTTTATTTGGCAAATGAAAAATTTGGCGTATCTGAGCTGAAGGCTATATAGTAAGTGATAATCATTGAAACAATAGCAATTGAAGAAAGCAGTCTCACCAGTATGGTTCAGATTTTTTTTTTTTTGCCTTTGAATTTGCTGTAGAGTTTGAAAATGAATATCTGTCATTTAGAACAAAAACAGCACAACACAAGGACATGCCCTATGGCTCCGAATGCCTGTACCAAAAATGATGCCAAATTCCTTCTCCCTGCACATGATCCATATCTCTCCATTCAATGCTTATCCATGTATCCATCTAATAGCCTCCAGTGCCACCATCATATTTGCTTTCACTACCATCCTTGGCAGCACGGTCCAGCCACTCACCTTTCTAAAACAAACTTGGCCTGTACATCAACTTTAAACTTTCCACCTCTAAACATACTTGTCATGTAGAATTTGACTTTTCCATCCTGGGGGGAAAAAGGTTCTGACCATATCTATGCCTCTCATGATTTTATAAACTTTTATCAGGCTTCCCCTCGGGTTCTGGCACTCAGGAGAAAATAATACAAGTTTGTTCAACTTCTCCTTATAGCTCCTAACCTCTAATCCATCCTGGTAAAACTCTCGTCCACCCTCTCCAAAGCCTCCTCATTCATCCGGCCATGGGTCAACAAGAACTGCATGCAATACAGTAAACTCTCATTATAATGCACCATGGGGGTGGTGTCCATTATTGTTGAGTATCCACCATAACCAAGTAAGGTATTATCATTGCAGGTAGTTGAAACAAAGAACTGCGTGATTATGGTTAATACACAAAAGGCACAAAGTGCTGGAGTAACTCAGCGAGTCAGCAGCATCTCTGGAGAACATGGATAGTTGACTTCAGGACTCTGCTTCAGACTGATTCAGTGAGTTAGGAACTCAGCCGTGTTATTCCAGCACCTTGTGTTGTTTTACCTTAAAAAACTAGACACCGATTCTGCAGTGCTACGCCAGCGTGCACTTCTTCACCAGGTACCGCAAGGTCCGGTTAACGCGGCCATTTTTTGCTGCTCTTGTTGTAGCACATGGCCACTAGCTCCTTCTTCAGGCTGCTGTCAACAACAGGACATGCTCAGCCACAGTGCAGCTCCATCTCCTCTCACCAGGTGCTACTTCTTTCTGTCCACCGTCATTTTGTACGCCCACCACTCCACCTCCTCCTCCTTCTCCCTTGCAGCTACTGTCATCTCCCTCATTTCCCCTGTAATCTTGCCACCAATTACTTTCACCTACATCCACGGATCACTATTTACACTCATACAGTTTAGAAGACATTCAAGAGCAATCTATCTGCATGCCTCATTGTTTTATACACGTCAATTAAGTTTCCACTCAGTCTGCTTATTCCAAAGAAAATGCCACTAGCTTATCCGATCTTTCCTCAGCCACAATTGCTTACATAGCACAAACAATATTCTGTGTATCAGTGCCTTTGTGGCAACCTTACAATTTGGTAATGAGGATATGTTGAAGGCTATGGTTGATTCACACTTGGTAAGTTATAGCTGAGCTTGCAATAGCAAATTTGATTTTCTCATCACAACTGTTCACACAGAATCTCATTTCTGTGAAGCTGTCATGTTTGGTGACGGGTGTGCATAGCACAGCAAGCCGTAGGGCCAAGGGACAGCAGTGTTGACTTATCTCCAGCCATCACATGCATCAGGATTAGCCCTGTCAGTGCTGGATCAGTGTCAGACAATGCAGCTGGCTTGACTGGCTATATTGGGAGGCACGGCATGTATAACTGACTTTGAGAACCATTCAGCACCTGTATCAGATGAACTGTCATGTTCTTTAAAGCAAACAATATCCCAGAGGTTAAAGGTGAAGACAACATCACGCAATCCTAATGCTATATGATAGTGGTGTTGAAAAAGCAATACTCTTGTTGGAGATCAGGGAAAAAGTATTAGTCAAGCAAACAAATCTCCTCACAGCATGCAGGCCATGAGATGTCATGTTCAAAGATTACGTGCAGAAACTCCCTTCTTAAGTTGTGCATAATTGTACATTGGTAAGTGTTATGTTTGTCCTGCCCATCATTCAATACACAGCATAATTTCACTTGCACCATAACTTGGTGCATCCCCCATCAACTTTTGCTCAGGTGATCTCATCATGGAAAAAGATGGCTTCACCAGAGACACTCACCATCAAACAAGTTATTCAGCCAATTCAACTGATCAAGGAAACAGGCAAAAACAATGGATACAGCAAGGCCACTGCATCGAAAACATCCCAGCTGTCGTACTGACCTGCACACCAGAACTACCCTTGCCTCGAGCTAAGAAGTTCCACTATAGTTTTAATGCAGGAATCTATCCAACACCATAGAAAATTGACCAGGTGCATCCTGTTCTCAAAAAAGCAAGACAAGACCAGTCAAACAAATTACTCGCAAATAGAGTAAGGGGCCACACCTCTGCTCTGGCCCCTTATCCAAATCTATTGCTCTCAGCTGACGGTGATCTTCCATTTTTTTCTAGCTGGACATTGCTTGTCCTTTGGTGCAAGATGACAGCTTGCCATATGCCCACTCTCACCTAATCTCTGACAACAGTGCTGCATTTGTAGACCCATATATTTAGTTTTCAAATCTCCCCTCCACCTCTGGAATATTGCTTGCTTTAAAGAACATGTATTCTTTTCCTACGTCTTGGCAAATCAGTGTATTCTTGATCAAAACCTAAGTGATGGTCGGCAAACTGACAATTTTGGTTTTAGAGCATTCACTTTGCTTCAGGCCTGATCACTCCCTTTGTCTAAGTATGGACCAGAGAACTTAAAGGTAGAAAGTAAGTGGCTGGCCTGAACATCAAGTGGTCTTAATAAAACTGAAGTTAATAAGCACTAATGTTAAACATTCCAGTGGGTGTGATCATACATCACACAATGGAAGATGAATAGAACTGAAAACAGAACAGCACAGCAGCAGGCATATGGTCCACAATGTTAGTGCCGAATATGGTGACAGGTTAAGCTGATCTCATCTGCCTGTACATAATCCCTCTATTCCCTGCATTTGCATGTGCCTATCCACAAACCTCTCAAATGCCACAATCGTATGTGTCCCCACCACCACCCTTGCTAATGCATTCCAGCCCCGCAGCATTGTGTAACAAACCTTGCCATGTGCATTTCCATTAAACTTTCCTGCTTTCCCCCTCTCACCTTATAGCTATGCCTTCTAGTGTTGGATATTTCCACCCTAGGAAAAAAGGACCTGACTGTCAATCATTTCATTTGCCAATGTTATGACTTCCGAAGGCAGGTTCCTCAGAGTCGCGTAACAACTCTCAGGGTATCTCGAGACTCAGGGTATGCAAAGGCACTACCATGTCCTCCAACCCGAATCCTACCACAGGGACACTGGACCCAACCAATGACTCCTCAGAAAACGGCAGTACACTATCCAATATAAAGGACTGAGTAGCACCAGTTTCACGCAAGATGGATACTGGAACTTTATGACCCACATCCTCTAGAGAAACAAAACCTCTCGTGATGAATGCAGAATAATTACTACACTCATCAGACGCAGGCATCCCAGAAACCACAGGTGCTTTTTGTGTACCCACCAAATCTACAGGCTTTGCATTATTCTTGTGCAGGACGGGACACGACTTTAAGATATACCCGCTCCCTTTACAATAGTAGCACACAGGACCTTCCTTAGTCTGCGATCTCCGTCAACCTTATCAGCTCGGACCTCCCCCTGTATCACTGTGCTGACACTTGCAGGCACAGAAACAGCTTTGACACTGCCACCGGCGACACCACCACGATTAACCGGCCGCGCACCAAAACTATAGGATCGCCCAACAAACTCAGTTTTATGAGTCAATACATACTCATCTGCTAACACCGCAGCCTTAGACACCTCCGTCACCTTCTGCTCATTAAGGTAAGTAGCAACCCTCTCAGGGAGACAGTTCTTAAAGTATTCCATAATCATCAAGGCCCGCAGCAGCTTAAAATCCTTCACTCCTTGAGAAGCGCACCACCTGTCAAAAAGTGCCTCCTTCTCCCAAGCAAACTCCACATAAGTCTGACTATCAAACTACCTAAAGCGCCGGAAGTTCTGCCGGTACGCCTCTGGAACTAATTCATAAGCCCTTAATACCGTAGACTTCACACACTCATAGTCCAAGCTGTTCTCAAGAGATAAAGACGAGTACACCTCCCGTGCTTTACCCACAAGGACACACTGCAAGAGCAAGGACCACATGTCCCTAGGCCACTTCAAGGACGAAGCCCCCCGTTCAAACACTGCGAAATACTTGTCCACATCCTTCTCATTAAACGGGGGAACCAGGTGGATGTTCTTGCTCATATCAAACTCCCTTTCCCCAGAAGGAACTCGGGAGAATACCTCAATTCCTTCTCCCGTATCTCGATGTGTTTAATCTCAAGCTCTTTCTCTCTTAAGGCCCTCTCCTCCTTTTTCATTGCAAGCTCTAACTCCTTCAATTGAATGAGGTCCCCCATTTCCTGACCAGGCTGTGTAGAAGCTAGAGGACTCTCTGCCTCAGCAGGCAACATCTCACTCCTCTTCAACGCAGACCAAAAAAACGACTTTTTAGCCGCTTTCTTCGAATAGCCACCTCATAGCTCTCTGCCAGCACTAACAACTGCTCCTTCATACATTTGTCCAACAACTCCCGACTAGGAGCCTCAATAAAGTCATCCACTTTAAACTCCATATCAAATGTCAGGACCAAACCACCAGCCAAACCCTGGGCACAAATGTCACCACAAATGGAAGAGAAGAAAAAATCCCCTTACAACACAGACTTCCTCAGTCACCAGAAGCCTACCCAAAAAAAAACCTGAACTGTCTAGGGTCCTCAAAGCTTAGGATGAGCCCCCATTTTGTTATGACTCCCGAAGGCAGGTTCCTCAGAGTCGCGTAACAAATCAAAAACCAGGGTCAAGTTTAAGAAAAAAAACAGTCTTTAATTTCGTTAAATGAAGACAAAACCCAAACCTGAATTAAACAACACGGTCAGGGACCAGAATCGGCTAACAAATAAATATAACAGTGCTCCAGCCAGCCTCGCAATGGGCCGTCAGACTGGAGACTCTAATCCTGCCTAAATAGACATAACCCTGCAACAAAATACCCGAAAACCCTCAGGTCATCCCTTCCGTCCCAATACAACATTAATTTACAAATATAGGCAACAATATACAAAGTGCTAAGCCATGCGGCCAGGCCTCCTGCAGCTCAGACCGGCAGCCTCTTCACTTCAGGGATCAGCGACGAAGAGGGAGAATTCTGGGAGCTTCTGCTATTTAAGCTACTGATGAGTCACCTGATGTAGCTTGGCCAATCGGGTACAGAAGCTCTTAACCCCTTGATTCCTGACTCCCAGCCACGGGGCCTGCAGAGAAACAGAAAAGTAAGTACATGGATCATGTTGCAGTTATATAAGACATTGGTGAGACCACTTTTAGATTATTGTGTTCAGTTCTGGGCACCATTTTATAGGGAAAATGATGTCAAGCTGGAAAGGGTAGAGAAAAGATTTACGAGGATGTTGCCAGTGCTAGAGGGTCTGAGTTAAAAGGAGAATTTGAGTCGGCTGGGACTGCTTTTTGGAGCGCAAGCGGAATAAGGGTAATCATATGGAGGTGTACAAAATCATGAGAGGAATAGATTGGGCAGGTGCACAGAGTCCTTTGCCCAGAGTAGGTGAATTGAAGACCAAAGGGCATAGGCTTAAGGAGAAGGTGAAATGATTTAATAGGAATCTGATGGGTAACTTTCTCACACAAAGGGTGGTGGGTGTATGGAACAAGCTGCCAGAAGAGATAGTTGAGGCTGGGACTATCCTGACATTTAAGAAACAGTCAGACAGGTACATGGATAGGACAGGTTGAGAGGGATATGGAGCAAACACGGCAAGTGGGACTATTGTAGCTGGGACATGTTGGTCGGTGTGGGAAAGTTGGGCAGAAGGGCCTATCTCCACGCTGTATCACTCTATGACTAATACTTCAGTCATCTGCATCTCCCAGATTTCAGCTCACCATTCTTCTTCTTGGAATGCATAGATGTGCCAGCTGGCAAATTTCTCCATGGTGCATAGAGTGATTGATTGTCAATCTGGACAAATAAGGGTTCCAAATGTGAATCCTGATCCATGTAGTAGTTATGAGGGCTTTTATCCACTGAACATTCAATTAGTCAATTAAACATTCAAATAATCTTTGACCAAATGTTGAAAATGCCAACGATGGAAGCTTTGTATGTGGGAAGATTGCAAGACATTTTCATTTTCAGTATTATTTCTGAACTAACGGATTGCTTTTCCAAACAATCCCTGGCTCTTGATCCAGTTAAGGTTTAGGGATTGGAACAGAGCAACACTGCTTTGAGAATAATGGAATAATTTACATTATGAAAATCGCCTTCGAGGTGTTCAGGCAGAGGTTCCCATTAATGGAGCAGTCTGGAGGTGTACACCAGTCCACTTCAGATACAATATCCAATTTAAAGTTGCCTGGTACATTATATTGCCATAATGTGGACACTGCCTTTATCCCTTTCCTTCTTCTCAGGGGGAGACATGGGAGGAGAGAGATCATTATGTCCACATAATGGACAGAGTATCAGAACATGATTATGCTTAGTTTGATGTGTCTGTAGATATAGTTCTCCATTAGTTTACCAAGGTTAGCCAGCCTGTGGCCTCTTGCAGCAAAATATGAACAGCATTGAGAGGTCAGCTTGATAAATTATGTTAATATTCAGGGTATATAAATGCCAAGAATCAACCATCTCTAACCAAAGAGAATCTAGCAATGACTGAAATTCAAGAAACATTGAAATCCTCAGATAATCCATAAGTATCCATAATTATCTGATGGCCACCAATAACAAGAAACTAACTTCACCACACTGTAGATATTTGGACTATAAGTGGTTGTGGAATCTCAGTGTGTGTTATTTCAGCAGGTACAGGGTGGCCCAGTGGTGCGGTGGTAAAGTTGCTGCCTTACAGTGACAGAGACCTGGGTTTGATCCTTACCACAGGTGTTGTCTGAAGGGAGTTTGTATATTCTCCCTGTGACCATGTGGGTTTCCTTCAAGTGCTCCGGTTTCCTCCCACATTTCAAAGATGTGCAGGTTTGTAGGTTAATTGGCTTCTATAAATTGTCCCTGGTGTTAGACTGCGACAAAGATGAGAGATGAAATGGAAACAAAGGGTATCTGATTAGGAGAGAAGAGGCGTGAAATGTAAAGCAGAGTAAGGAGGGGTGGGTGATGTGCAGATGGAGAATTCAATGTTCATACTGTTGGGCTATAGGCTATCCAAGCAGTAAATTAAATGCTGATCTTCCTGTTTGCATGTTCTCACCCATCACCAGTGTGCACACATTTCACCCATCACCCCCTTTGTCCTGTTCCATTCACCTTTGTTCATCTCCCCTCTCTATCTACTCTGAGTCCACCTATTTTATCTCTCTTTTTCCCTTCCCTTTCCCTTTCCCCCTCTCCTCTTCTACTCAAATCCTTCCCTTGGCTTTAAATTTCTCTCATTTCCATTCCCTTTCTGGTATCCTTTGTCCCCTGTTCACATCAAGCCAACATAATCAAACTCCGCACCTCCCCAAAGATCAAGTGATAGTAAATGAATGGGAAACCATCATCACCAGAACATATGGCATCGGGATGGAGAATATATTGCTGGGTTTTCATCATTACTGAGTTGAAATGCAGGAGCTACCTATTTAACTGCAATGTCTCAGTATCTTCACCACAAGCTGTACTCTTGTTAAGAACGAAGCTCACCTCTTTGTCAATGGCAACTTGGGATGGGCAATGTACAATGGATTTTGCTGGTGACACCATCATCTCCTGAAATATATGTAGAAAAATATTTAAACATCCACACTGCATCTTTCATTTTTAGCGTTTTTTGATCAAACTCAATCTTTTCCAGATAATTAAAATTTAATTGTAGTCATCCTTAAGCATCTGTTGCAATAATCAAAAGGAAAAAAAGATCAACTGAAAACATCCACAAACATTAAAACATATTTGAAAATATTAAACGAGATAAAAATGATTTACTACATCTTTTCCTATCTGACATCCTTTTGTTTCCACGTCACCTAGAGACTTTTTTATATCTGCATCCCATAATCACTTTTCAAGTCAATGTGGTTGCAACAAAACTGGTGATTAGATACTGTAGGTCAAACTGATAATCAGTTAATTAGTCCGGTGGCTTTGACATCCATCATCACAAAGTGTTTTGAGATGATGTCTCATTCTACAGTGCAGAAACAGACCCTTCCGTCCACCAAGTCCATGCTGACCAGCGTTCCCTGCACACTTACACTATCCCACACACTAGGGACCATTTACCATTACACCACGACAATTAACCTACAAACCTGTACATCTTTGGAGTGTGGGAGGAAACCCGAGATCCCGGAGAAAACCCATGTAGACCACGGGAAAACATACACACACTCCGTACAAACAGCACCCGTAGTCAGGATTGAACCGGGTCTCTGGCGCTATAAGGCAGCAACTCTACCGCTGCATCACTGCACCGTGCTGTGGTCATGGCACAAATTAACACCAACCTCCCAGACAGCCTTGATCCACTGCAATTCACCTGCCATTGCAACAGCTCCGTGGCTGATGGCATCTGCCAAGCTCATCATTCCGCAATATCTGAATAACAATGACACCAACATCAGACTCCTATGTATTAACTATAGATCCGCCTACAACATCATAATTCCAATCAAATTTGTCCGCAAACTCCTACACCTCGGACTCAGCAACCCGTTCTGCAACTGGGTCCTTGATCTCCTGACGAATAGACTCCAAACAGTAAGGACAGGCAACAAAAGATCCTCCACGATAATTCTCAACACCAGTGTTGCATCCTCTCCCCCTAACTGTCCATCCAATATGCACATGAGTGTGTGTCCAAATTCTGCTCTAACTACATTTACAAGTTTTCTGATAATACCATAATAGTTGGCTGGATCTCGAATAATAAAGGAGAGAATAAAGTTCGAGGGTTTCTAGTTCCAAAGTGCAAATCTCACCAACAATTTGACCTGGTCGAACCACATGGACCATGAAAGCAGACCAATGCCTCTACTTGCTCAAAAGATTAAGGATATTTGGCATATCTCCAATGCCTTACAATATCTATTTTTTTTTTTTTTTAATATTTTTATTAACAGTAACCAATTATAATGCTTTTAACAACTTTCCAAACGTCAACTTAATTCCATTATTTTACAAACAATGCATCAATAATTCTTCTTATACTCTATTTTTTGATATATAGATAGAAAAAGAATAGAACAGATATAAATCATTAAAGATGTGATTAAATAATAATTTGATTATATATAAGAAAAAGGAAAAAAAAGAAAGAGAACAGAGTTATCAAGAAAAAAAAACTGATAGAATATTATATATATATATATGTAAACAGCAATATACATTATCGATAAAACTATTACAGATAGTAATATCCATGAGAACATGCATGTCAATCCCAATGTGAAAATGAGTCATTCCCGCCGAATCCCGCAGGGTGCCCGTCGAGCCGTGTTGCCAAGAACAGCTACTTCTCTAAATACTGTATGTATGGAGACCACATCTGTTCGAAGGAATTATATTCGTCCAATAGGACAAATCTAATTTCTTCCAGATGTAGCGTCTCCAACATTTCTGCTGCCCACATTTTAGTTGTGGGGATTGATATTCCCTTCCAAAATTTCAAAATAATTTTTTTCCCAATTATCAAACAGTAATCTAAGAAATTTCTTTGATTACCTGTAAGTGGCAAATTTAAGTCAGGGATTCCAATTATTATTAACTTTGGATCAGGATCCAATTTAACTTTAAGGACTTCAGAAATAACTTTAAAAATTTCTGTCCAGTAATAATTCAATTTAGGACATGTAACAAAACTATGTATTAAGTTTGCTTCTGAATTTCTACATTTATCACAGATAGAAGAAATATTAGGAAAAATACTATTTAATTTAGTTTTGGAATAATGTAATCTATATAATACTTTATATTGAATCAATATATGCCTGGCGTTTAATGAACACCGATGTATTCGTTGTAGACTTTCTTCCCAATTTTCTTTTGTTATAGCTAATCCAATTTCATTTTCCCATGCTTGACGATACATTTCAGTTGTTGGATTCTCTTTATCCAAAATGATATTGTATATATAAGCTATTAATTTTTCTGTATTTGGGTGCAAATTAAACAAATCATCTAGTAATCCTGGTTCTTTATTTTTGTAATCTTGTGTATTAGTTTTAATGTAGTCTCTGATTTGTAAGTACCTAAACAAATGTTGCGGAGACAGTCCATAAATATCTTGTAATTCCTGGAATAAAAGACATTTTCCTTTTCTATAAAGATGTTCTAACCTTTTGATTCCTAAGTCATTCCAGCGTCTAAACCCTCCATTTAATATTGAAGGTTTAAATAATGGATTATTCATAATTGGAAGTCTGAGTGAGAAATTATCTAAGTGTAGAGTCTTAACTATTTGTTTCCAAATACATCTAATATTATAAATTATGGGATTGTCCCTATAATTTTTTTTGTGTACCTCCTTTGGTGCAAATATAATCGAACCTACGCTGAAAGGTAAACAGTCTTCCTTTTCTATACTTGACCATATTGGTACATTATCCATATGTACCCACCAAAAATTCATATTCTTAATCTGAACAGCCCAAAAATAATATAAAAAATTTGGGAGTGCTAGTCCTCCATTTATCTTAGATTTACATAGATGTTTTTTACTTATTCTATGATTTTTATAATCTCAAATAAAACTATTAACAATATTATCAATTTTTTTAAAAAAGGATTTCGGGAGAAAAAAAGGAATAGCCTGAAACAAATATAAAAGTTGTGGTAAAAAAACCATCTTTATGGCGTTTATTCTACCAATCATAGAAATAGGAAGCGTTTTCCAATATAAGATATTTTTTTTAAGTTTGTCTAATAATTGAGGATAATTAGATTTAGTTAAAGAATTATATGATTTAGTTACATTAATCCCTAAGTATTTAAATTTATCTTTTACTACTTTTAATGGGTATTGTTGTAATATATTTAAATTTATTTCAGTTACTGGCATAATTTCACTTTTGTTCCAATTAATCCTGTATCCAGAAAATGTGCCAAACTTATTTATGACATTAAACAAATTTGGGATACTAATTTCCAGTTTTGTAATATAAATCAAAACATCATCTGCGTATAAAGATATTTTATTAGTTGTTGTATCGGTATTATATCCATGTATTTCTGGATTGGATCTAATTTTTTCCGCCAGAGGTTCTATCCCCAAAGCAAACAATAAGGGCGATAACGGGCATCCTTGTCTACATCCCCTAGCGAGTTTGAATTTAGCTGATAACATTCGGTTAGTCATGATTCTTGCCGTAGGGTTTGAATATAATATTCTTACCCAACGACAGAATCTATCCCCCAATTTAAACTTTTCCATTATATTAAATAAATATGACCATTCCACCTGGTCAAAAGCTTTTTCCGCATCTAGCGATATAACCGCTAGATCCATGTCTCGTTTTCTTTTTGAATATAAAACATTAAACAAACGTCTAAGATTATGGGATGAGTAACGTTTTGGGATAAAACCTGTTTGATCAAAATGTATTAATTTAGAAATCACCGAACTTAATCTCCGAGATAAGATTTTGGTTAATATTTTTTGGTCTGTATTTAGAAGCGCAATCGCTCTATATGATCCTGGATCTTCCAAATCTTTATCTATCTTTGGAATAAGTATAATTGTAGATTCATTTAATGAATCTGGCAATTTTCCTTGCTTATATGCATCTCTATACACTGTATGTAATCTAAATATGATCAATTCCAAAATTTTTTTATAAAATTCTACATTAAGGCCATCCGGGCCCGCAGCTTTTCCATTCTTTAACGAACTAATTGATTCTTCAATATCCTTTACTGTTATTTCCGCATTTAAAAACTGTCTATCTTTCTGATCTAAACATTAATTTTGCAATCTTGTAAAAATGTTTCCATACCATCTATTTGTCCTGTTACTTTCGATGAGTAGAGATTCTGATAATATTGTAGAAACCTGTCATTAATATCTTTTGGTGTAATCAATGAATTTCCATGCTCAGATCTGACCTTATGTATCATCTTCTCGTCTTCAAATTTTCTCAATTGACGTGCTAGCAATTTTTGTGGTTTGTCTCCAAATTCAAAATGCACTTGTTTAGTTTGTTGAAAAAGTTTAATAACTTGATTAGAGTATAATTTATTCAGTCTGTATTTTACTAATGCAATTTTATTACTTAATTCTTTGGAAGGCTGTTTTATATTTTCATTATCTAATTGTCTTATCTCATTTTCTAACCTTTGTTCCATCTTTCGATTTTCTTTATTAAGATATGCTTGTGCTGATATTATTACACCGCGCATAAATGCTTTAAATGTATCCCAAAGCAAAGATGGAGAAATTTCAGGGGCGTCGTTAGTTTCAAAAAATAATTTAATCTGTTCCGTCATATATTTACAACAGTCCTTATCTTTTAATATCTGGGGATTCATTCTCCAGGTAGTAGTCTCGTTAATTGTATCTTTTAATTTTATCTTGAATGTTATTGGAGCGTGGTCCGAGATAATAATATTATGATATTTTGCATCATATGTAAAAGGAAGTAATTTAGAGTCTATTAAAAAATAATCTATCCTCGAATAAGTTCCATGTACGGATGAATAAAAAGAATATTCTCGTCCAGATGGATTTTCTAGTCTCCAAATGTCCTTAATA
Source organism: Raja brachyura (assembly GCA_963514005.1). The sequence goes on along the minus strand of OY740781.1, from coordinate 102,396,438 downwards.
TTAGATGTGTTAATAAAAGAATTAATAAGTTTGCTTGAATTAGAGGCAGCTTTTCTTTTTGTAGATGATCTATCAAGATAATTATCTAAAGTACAATTTAGATCTCCCCCAATTATTAAATTATGTTGAGTGGATACCGGAATATTATTAAATATTTTCTTAAAAAACAATATCTATTTTACGTCAAGACCCCGCCAGCACGCATGCGCGACATATCATCGACCGCATGTCGAAGCGACAGACAGGGAGGAGGGTCGCTCCTCCACCGGAACGGACCTGCAGGTAAGGTGAACTAACCTGAGGTTGTTTTTTTCTTTCAGGGACTCGTTGGGACAGAGTACCCCACCAAGGGGCCACCTCGAAAGACTGACTGCGGCCCGCGGGCAGTCAGCGGCGGCAAAAGACTTCCCGGCAATGTTACCGGGAAGTCGGGCAGCCCGTTGACCCGGCAGGGTCTGGGCTCGGAGACTCGCCGTTCGTGGGTAGCGACGGCAGAGCAGCTGCCCCGACTCAACGCCACAGCCCGCAGAAATACCGTGGACTGGCGGCAATGCTACTGGGAAGTCGGGCAGCCGTTGACCCGGCAGGGTCCGGGCTCGGAGACTCGCCGTTCGCAGGTAGCAACGGCAGAGCGGCAGCCCGACTTAACGCCACTACAAGGCTGATGGCACAACAACCCGGAAGTCAGGCAAGCCCGTTGACTCGGCAGGGTCCGGGCTCGATAATCCCGCATGGAGTGGATGGGGAGCATTAGCTGCAACGTGACACACTCCAGCAGGGGAGCATAAGGAGTCAGGTCTGGGCTGACTCTGAAGAGGGGGTGTTGGCAGAAGAATACAACATGCTAGGGGTGCAAGAAGAAGAGCTACTCGGGATGTTTTGTGGACAACCTGCCCAAACAGGTTGGGGTACTGTTACCTGAGTCCACCAGGTAACAGCACCTCACCTATATCAAATAATGGGAGGTATTTTGTACCAGGACAGATATTACTTACAACACAGCCACCATCACCGATGTGTTGGAGTCCTGGCAAGTCTACATTTCGATGAAGTCTTGAGTTATAGTGCCATCAACTGTGCTAGAAATGCCCTATCCTCATACCTGGGACAGGAGTTAGAACACCATGGAGGAGGATCTCACCCTCTGGTGTCAAAACGATGAAGGGATTTTTAACTCAAATCCCCCCAGGGTTCAATATTCTCAGACCTGGGATATTGGCATTGTCCTGACCCTATTCAGAGATTGGGCTCCACGTCCCTCTCACTGACCAAACTCACGTATTAAACAGTGATGCTGATGGCACTTGTATGGCGCAGCGGGTCCAGTCTCTGCACAAACTAGACTGGACGCCATGGTAACATCCCAAAATAAGGTAACCTTTCACATTTATGAGTTACTTAAACAAAACGGGCCTGGGTCATCTGTGCTCTAATTGAAGTTCCTGGCTTTTCCCGTAGATAGACGCCTATGCATAGTGACCCATCTTCTACATTACCTGGAGGTCACCAAAAGTCTCAGGGGAACGGAAATAGCTCTATTGATAAGTTTTAAATGTCCTCATCACAGAGTAACCGTGCAGACCATCTCAAGATGGCTCAGGGTGGTGCAGGGGTGCAGCAGGGGTGGATAAATCTCATTCTACAAGGGCTGCAGCTACATCATGCAGCGAGGATGATGGAAGTTCCTCTGGGCCACACCCTTGCAACGGCGGGTTGGTCTAATGAAACAACTTCCAGCTGTTTATAACAAACCTGGGGCCACGCCTGAGATATTGCAGACACTATTTTAAGTTCTGTATTATAATTTCCCCGAGGTTAGTGGTTAGAAACATAGAAACATATAAATTAGGTGCAGGAGTAGGCCATTCGGCCCTTCGAGCCTGCACCGCCATTCAAAATGATCATGGCTGATCATCCAACTCAGTATCCCGTACCTGCCTTCTCTCCATACCCTCTGATCCCCTTAGCCACAAGGGCCACATCTAACTCCCTCTTAAATATAGCCAATGAACTGGCCTCAACTACTCTCTGTGGCAGAGAGTTCCAGAGACTCACCACTCTCTGTGTGAAAAAAGTATTTCTCATCTCGGTCTTAAAGGATTTCCCCCTTATCCTTAAGCTGTGACCCCTTGTCCTGGACTTCCCCAACATCAGGAACAATCTTCCTGCATCTAGCCTGTCCAACCCCTTAAGAATTTACCCCTTAAGGGTTATTATTATTATTTGTTAAATAATACATTATTGCTTTTCAGCACTGTCAAGTCTGAAATATGTTAACATACTTCCTCCATTGGTTATTATGGCAATGTGTGAGCATGGAATTGTTCCATGGCATGAAATCACAGAGCTTTGAAGTCTTCACGTAGTCACTCACGTGACTCCAAAGTAAAATAGTAAGATTAAACTCGAATTTAGCAGTTCGAAGTTTAATCCTTAATTTATGGGGAGTTACGATGAGGGATTACTTGCCCTCTGCTCCCAACCCTCTATTATAAGGTCAACTGGTATGTTAATTTTCTTATCTTACTATCTTCAGTCAACTCTACTATCTGTGATTTCACACCGTTGCTTTGAAGAATGTCGCGCATGTGTGCTGGCGGGTAGCGAGGGCAGAGCAGGAGCTCCGACTCAACGCCGCAACCCGCAGGAATACCACGGACTGACGGCAACGCTACCAAGTAGAGGAAGCAAAGACAGAGCCGAGGCCCTGACTCAACGCCACAGCTGCAGGAATACCGCAGACTGATGGCAATGCTACCCGGTAGAGGTAGCAAAGACAGAGCCAGGGCCCCAACTCAAACGCAGACGGCACAACGCCCGGAAGTGGGCAAGCCTGTTGACCCAGCGCGGTCCGGGCCCACATACTTGCCGTTTGGGGCAGTCTATATTCCCGCATGACCAGGTGTGGAGCACTACCTCCAACATGGCACACTCCAGCAGGAGTCTGGTCACCATGGGTCTCCGAGCAGACCCACGGCAGTACCCTTTACAGGGCTGCCAAATGCTCACCCTCTTTGCAGGGGAGCATAAGGAGAAGGTCTAGGCTGATTCTGAAGAGGGAATCGCATTACGCCATGTCTGGCTGGGGGGGAGCGCTGCTCCACCAGGGGCCAAACTTGAAGGTAAGTTTCTCAAAACATTTTCCCTGGTTATGTTTGCAGGAATCTCTGTAAGCCTTACAGAGGTCCTGCTAAATTTTGGGGCGAAGTCCGGACGGGCCGCGAAAGACCCTTTATGGACTGCGGGGAACCCCAGTCACGGACCACAGGGAATCCCGGTCACGACCTCGGGGAATCCCGCCCACGGACCACGGGGAACCTGCTACAGAGACCACGGAATGCGGGTAGCGGGCGGCAGTTGAATTCACTTTTTCGATTCGCTGGCGGTAGAGCCAGCAGCTTCAGCATGCTCCTCTGCCTGCAGCTTAAAAAAGGACCAACAGGTAAGTTTTACTAACCTTCAGTTGGTTGGGTTTCTGTATTGTTTAAATCCCTTACAGAAACTTCATAACGGAGAGAGGAGCAAAAAGAAGTCTGCTTTCAAGCATGCCATTGAAGACCGTGGGACTTCGGAGCGAGGTCGGCGGCCAACATCCCCGGAGCTGACCGTTGATTTTCCGACAGCACCCGTACCTCGGGCCGGGAAGACAGTGCAGAAGTCGGGGAGCCCCGCTTAGTCAGGACCCGACTCTACACCACCACAGTCCAGGAAACTAAGAACTGGCGGAAGGACTGCGCGGATGCAAGGTAGCCAAGATCCCAACTCCACACCGCCTCAGTCCGGAAGACCACGGACAGGTGGCAAATCCGCACACAAGTCGAGTAGCCCCACTGGAGCGGCTGGCACCGACTTTCCACCGCATCAGTTCGGAAGACCTCGGACTAGCCGCAGGCCCGCGCGGATGTCGTGTAGCCCCGCTGGAGCGGCTGGCACCGACTCCACACCACCTCAGTCTGGAAGACTACGGACAGGTGGCAGATCCGCACACAAGTCCAGTAGCCCCGCTGGAGCGGCTGGCACCGACTTTCCGCCGCATCAGTTCGGCTGACCCCGGACTGGCGGTAGGCCCGCGCGGATGTCATGTAGCCCTGCTGGAGCGGCTAGCACCGACTCCACACTGCCTCAGTCTGGAAGACCGCGAATTGGCAGCAGATCTACAAGGAAGTTGTGTAGCGGCAGGCACGACTCTCCACTGCCTCAGTCCAGAAGGCCATGGACAGGTAGCAGATCCAGGCGGGAGTCGTGTAGCCCCGCTGGACCGGCTGGCAGTGACTTTCTACCGCACCAGTCCCATAGACATCACTCCAACAGGGTGCGGACTGGCGGTAATGACCCCATTGATTTTGCAGAATCTGGGGAAGACGACCTGCCAGTCGCAGATGCAATGGCGATCACATAGCCCGCATGGAGCGGATGATGGAACAGGTGCTCCAGAGGGACATACTCCAGCAGGAGCATGCGTCCCGTGGATCATTCAGGTCCACGACAGGCCCTTTCCAGGGCTGTCCAACATCTCTCCCTCCTCAGAATGGAGCGCCAGACGTCAGGGATTGCCTAACCTGGAAGAGGGATTGACTGAAGACCCTAAGTTGCATGGGATGCAGGAAGAGGAACTTCTGGGGATGGTGTCAGAATTCGCACATCCATCCCAGAAAGGGCAACCTCTTCAACCACGGCTAGCGGCCAGTATCAATTACCTGACCACACACCAGCTTCGGGAACAGGTAATTAAGGAGACCACAGGCAAGTACCTGACCTCGGGAAATTATGTGTCGTTGAATGTACCAACTGTCAACATACCCATATGGGGGAATATAAGCCTAGGATAAGGGCACAGGAACTGAAATTTCAGAAAACCCTCAAAACACTGACCTCCGGGATTACTGTGTTTGCCAGGTCAATCGTTGGTGTGGAGATGACAGAAGAGCAGCAGGATGCCTTAGTCGTGCTCTGTAACATGCAATACAAAATCAATTGCTTCAAAAAAAGCTCTATCCGGCCCATGCTCAACCCCAAATTTGCGGGGTAGTGTAAAACTAGCGCTACGCCATCATCATGCTGCTTGTTTGGGGATCACCTGCCCAAACAGGTCAAAGACCTAGACGAGGAGGCAAAGGGCATGATAAAACCACCTTCCTCCAGCAGGCCACCACCATAACGATGGCAGCATCCATATGCAACACCCAACAGGCCCCAGTTTCACCCTGATAGGGTGACGGGTGCAAACCCAAAGGTCGTGCCTCACCCACAGAGGTGTTTTTTAGGCCAAGGCTAGAGCGACCCACTTGGAAAGTGCGTCAACCCCACACCATGGCGCTACAACATCCCAACAACCAAGTACGGAAGGCCAAGCCCCACCGGTAACCATGGAGGTAACGGGGTCTGGTTCCAAAATTCAATTACAACACCGAATGGATGGTACACCAGATATCAACCTCTTTGTGTTCAGATTGAACCATCAGGTTCCTCGGCATGGTGCAGGAACCATGGGTGCAGATTCCTAAATGCCCGAACCTCAGGACACATCCCATATCAGGGGAGAGTCATCCATGGCATGGTCATCTAAACCTGTTCGCTTGCAGATTCTGGAGAAACCTTTGCTGGAATTCAGGCTGTCGAACAGGACCATGGACATCATGCAGAGAGTCCACAATGAAGCAGTACCTTACCCATGTAAGGAAATGGGAGGTCTTCTGTTCCAGGACTAATATCACCTACGACTCTGCCACCATCACAGATGTGCTGGAATTCCTCGTGGGCCTTCACTATGATGAGGGCCTCAGCTACAGTGCCATCAATAGTGCTAGAAGTGCATTATCGCCCTACCTCACACTTGGAGTGGGATCCCATCCGTTGGTGTCGAAACCTATGAGGGGTATTTTTTTATTACAATCCTCTGAGACCACGATACACTGTGACCTGGGATATAGGGGTAGTATTGACCCTACTCAGATCCTACCAGTTTCGGCATTCCCACTTGTAAACTGACCTATAACGTGGTGATGTTGATGGCACTCATTATAGCACGGCGGGTCCAGACCCTCCACAAACTGAAATTGGACAGGATGGTCTCGACCCCCACCAAGGTTACCTTAGTCTCGACCCCCACTAATGGAACAATTGGAATTCCACGCATATCCCATTGATGTACGCCTCTGTATAGCCACCCACCTCCGACATTATATTAATGTCACTCAAAATTGAAGGGGAATGGAAACAGGTCTATTTGTCAGTTTTAAACACCTGCACTACAAGGTAACTGTGCAGACTGTTTCCAGGTGGCTCAGGGTGGTGTTGGATGCAGCAGGGGTAGACACTGATATCTTTAAATCATATTCTACCAGGGCTGCATCCGCATCAGCGGCTAGGGTCATGGAGGAACCCATGGACCATGTCCTCGCAACCGTGGGCTGGGCTAATGGAGGCACGTTCAATGGTTTTATAATAAACCTGTGGCCACTCCTGTGACGTTTGCAGATACTGTTTTAATTTCTGTTCCCTGAACGGTTCCTGAACTCAGGGTTTTTTTGTTTGTATTAATAAATACATTATTGTTTTTCAGCTCTGTTACAAGTCTGAAATATGTTAACACACTTCCTCCATCAGTTATTATTGCAGTGTGTGAGCATGGACATGGTCCAGGGCATGAAATCACAGAGCTTTGAAATCTTCACGAAGTCACTCACATGACTCCGAAGTAAAACAGTAAGATTAAACGAGAACTTACCAGTTGTAAGTTTGATCCTTATTTTATGAGGAGTTACGATGAGGGATTTTGTCCCCTCCGCTCCCAACCCTCTATCATAAGGTCAACTGGTATATGGTTTCTCTTACTCTTACTATCTCCAGTCAGTTCTGCTATCTGTGATTTCACACCGCTGCTTTGAAGAATGTCGCGCATGCGTGCTTGAGGAGTCTTCACGAAATCCCTCATTGTAACTCCTCATAAAATAAGGATCAAACTTCAAACTGGTAAGTTCTCATTTAATCTTACTATTTTAAAGCCTCGCAGCTTGGTATGGTAACTGCACTGCTCAACACAGCAAAAACTGTAGAGCGTTGCAAACATTGACCCCTTCATCATGTAAACCAGCATTCGCCCCCATGCCGCATTGCCTCCATCTACATCATTGTACTCTCCACCTCCATCTCCATCTACGTGCACTTTTGGCAAGAGCAAATTTTTCTTTATTAACGAAATAACACTTGATCTACGTGAGTACTTAGTTAGGAATAAACGATGTGAGATCCTCTCGTCGTGAGGAGCACTAACGACCGACATATAGAAATGGTTGCGAATGAACCCCAGGTCATGTGACAGTCCCTACCAGTGATGAGGGTTCTGAATACCCATCTTCACTAGGTGCCACTACATGCCCCCCCCACCCCTGCCCCAGAACCAGAGGAAAGAAAACGAGCAGGGGTCCGAATAAGGTGACCAGCCCGTGTCAGAGAGAACAGGCACAACAGGTGCAACAGGCAGAAGGGCCGGCATACGACCTCTACGATGGGGCTGGGCCACCAATACCGGGTGGTCGACATCAATGTGGGCTGGCTTAAGGCGGCCACCGAAACGACCTCCTGTCGGCCCCCAACATCCAGAACGAAAGTCGCAATGCCAGGTTACAACACCCGGAATGGACCCTGCAGCGGAGTCCGGTGTGAGTCCCTGCAAATAAAAATGAATTGGCAGTCTTTGAGGGCAGGCGGGACATAGGAAGGGGCAACCTGTGGCGAGAGGTTGGGACAGGAGCCAGCTTGCCCACTTGCTCGCGGAGGTGCGCCAGCACAGAGGAAGGGGGTTTCTGCTGCCCCCGTGCCGCTGGGAGTAAATCGCCAGGTGCCGTCAGCATGGAGCCATAAACCAACTCAGCGGCGAACGTGGCCAAATCTGCTTTAGGGGCCATGCGGATTCCCAGCAAAACCCATGGCAATTCATCCACCCAATCAGAGCCCGTGAGCCGTGCCTTCAAGGAGGACTTCAGGTGCCAGTGGAAACGCTCTAACAGGTTGTTAGCCTGAGAATGGTACGACATTAATGGCAGGGTGAGATAAGACATCAGAGACCTGGTTATGCTTACCCGACACATGCTGGATACAGGTGGTGAACTCCGATATGAAAGCCAAATGCTGCTGTTGGTGTGCTGAGCAGGAGTTGGACACTTTAGCAAAAGCGAAAGTAAGGGGTTTGTGGTCAGTGGAGGTCGTGAAGGGTCTGCCCTCCAGGAAATACCGGAAATGCTGGACAGCCAAGTAGAGGGCCAGGAGCTCACGGTCGAAAGCGCTGCAATTTCGTTTGGGGGTATCAGAAGCGTCTACGGTGAGGGCTGTAGGGGCAGTGGCCCGCGGGTGAACGAGCATAGTTGCGTTGGCCAGTGCCTCCATGGCCTCATCAAACGCGGCCGTGGTCTCCGCATCCCACGCCAGGTCCCACTGTTTGCTTGCCAGACATTGGAACAAAGGTCGCAAACCCGGGCCGCCGCTGGGACAAAACGGTGATAAAATGAATCATGCCCATGAACTCTTTCACTGTGGCTGGCCGGGGAAACTGCCAAATTTTAACATGAACATCCACCACAGTGACTCCTACACATTCCTCACTGTGATGGAAGACGAAATAAAGTTTGTACTTCCCATAGTTCTTCCTCGGTCATGGGCCTCGAGCCCCCGTTGACAGGACCATCTTGACTCCCATAACCGGCGGCGTTCAGGCCCTCCGTGTTGAGGCGATCAGCTCCAGCATCGGGGGGATGTCAGTTCCCCTGCGCTGGGTGATCGAACCTCGCGTGGGTGCTGGTTGGACCTTCCACGACATTGGAACTTCCAGACTAGCCTCTCCCAACTGCGAGCTTGATGGTAAAGTCTGCGTTGGCCGTGGTGGGTGCCTTCCCAGGCAAGGGGTCAGCTCATGTTAAGTCCATGCCCCCGATCCCCTCCCCCCCCCTCCCCCACATAAAACAAACCGAAGAACATTAAAACAAACTTTTAACACACTAAAACATAACAAAAAGAATGAAAAAATGAACAAACTGCAGGCAGGGCAGCCATCGCGCTGGCATCCCGAACTGGGATTAATAGCGAGGCCATGCTCCCTGAGGCGCTGGCTCAGCAACCGGAGATGCGCGCAGTGCTCCTGGCGGGAGCAACTGGCGACCAGAAAGTCATTGAGATAGATGAACAGAAATTATACCCCCAGCAGACCATGTCCATAAGCCGCTGAAAGGCTTGGGCGGCGTTTTTGAGACCAAACGGCATCCGCAACCATTCTAACAGCCCAAAAGGGGTAATGATGGTGGTCTTAGGCACATCATCGGGGTGGATGGGATCTGGTGGTACACACAAACCAGATCAATCTTGAAAAAATATTTAACCCATCCAAAAAGGCCCTGAAATCCTGTATGTGCGGGACGGGGTAACGGTCGACAATCGTGGCATTGTTAGAATCATAGAAACATAGAAAATAGGTGCAGGACGAGGCCTAACAGTAGTATTGGAGTTGGGGATGGCATCAAACAGGAAATTAGAAATGCGTGCAACAAGGGTAACACGGTTATAATGGGTGACTTCAATCTGCATGTAGATTGGGTGAATCAAATTGGCAGGGGTGCTGAGGAAGAGGATTTCCTGGAATGTATGCGGGATAGTTTTCTCAACCAACATGTGGAGGAACCAACGAGAGAGCAGGCTATTCTAGACTGGGTATTGAGTAATGAGGAAGGGTTAGTTAGCAGTCTTGTTGTGCGTGGCCCCTTGGGCAAGAGTGACCATAATATGGTTGAGTTCTTCATTAGGATGGAGAGTGACAAAATTAAGTCAGAAACAAGGGTTCTGAACTTGAACAAAGGTAACTTTGAAGGTATGAGATGTGAATTGGCTAAGATAGACTGGCAGGTGATTCTTAAAGGGTTGACAGTGGATGTGCAATGGAAGGTATTTAAAGACTGCATGGATGAAGTACAAAAGTTGTTCATACCAGTTTGGCAAAAGAATAAATCGGGGAAGGTGGTGCATCCATGGATAACAAGGGAAATCAGGGATAGTATAAAAACAAAAGATGAGGCATACAAATTTGCCAGAAAAAGCAGCCTACCGGAGGACTGGGAGAAATTCAGAATCCAGCAGAGGAGGACAAAGGGCTTAATTAGGAAAGGAAAAATAGATTATGAAAGGAAACTGGCAGGGAACATAAAAACTGACTGCAAAAGTTTTTATAAATATGTGAAGAGAAAGAGACTAGTTAAAACAAATGTTGGTCCCTTGCAGTCAGAAACAGGTGAATTGATCATGGAGAACAAGGACATGGCAGACCAATTGAATAACTACTTTGGTTCTGTCTTCACTAAGGAAGACATAAATAATCTGCCGGAAATAGCAGTGGAACGGGGGTCAAATAAGATGGAGGAACTGAGTGAAATCCAGGTTAGCCGGGAGGTGGTGTTGGGCAAATTGAATGGATTGAAGGCCGATAAATCCCCAGGGCCAGATAGTCTGCATCCCAGAGTACTCAAGGAGGTAGCCACAGAAATAGTGGATGCATTAGTGATAATTTTTCAAAATTCCTTAGATTCTGGAGTAGTTCCTGAGGATTGGAGGGTAGCTAATGTAACCCCAATTTTTAAAAAAGGAGGGAGAGAGAAAGCGGGGAATTACAGACCAGTTAGTCTAACATCAGTAATGGGGAAACTGCTAGAGTCAGTTATTAAAGATGGGATAGCAGCGCATTTGGAAAGTGGTGAAATCATTGGACAAAGTCAGCATGGATTTACGAAAGGTAAATCATGTCTGACAAATCTGATAGAATTTTTCGAGGATGTAACTAGTAGAGTGGATAAGGGAGAACCAGTGGATGTGTTATATCTAGACTTTCAGAAGGCTTTCGACAAGGTCCCGCATAAGAGATTAGCATACAAACTTAAAGCACACGGTATTGGGGGTTCAGTATTGATGTGGATAGAGAACTGGCTAGCAGACAGGAGGCAAAGGGTAGGAGTAAACGGGTCCTTTTCAGAATGGCAGGCAGTGACTAGTGGGGTGCCGCAAGGCTCAGTGCTGGGGCCCCAGCTATTTTCAATATATATTAATGATTTGGACGAGGGAATTCAATGCAACATCTCCAAATTTGCAGATGATACCAAGCTGGGAGGTATAGTTAGGTGTGAGGAGGATGCTTGGAGGCTGCAGGGTGATTTGGATAGGCTGAGTGAATGGGCAGATGCATGGCAGATGCAGTATAATGTGGATAAATGTGAGGTTATCCACTTTGGTGGCAAAAACATGAGGGTAGACTATTATCTGAATGGTGGCAGATTAGGAAAGGGGGAGATGCAACGAGACCTGGGTGTCATGGTACACCAGTCATTGAAAGTAGGCATGCAGTTGCAGCAGGCAGCAAAGAAAGCAAATGGTATGTTAGCATTCATAGCGAAAGGATTTGAGTATAGGAGCAGGGAGGTTCTACTGCAGTTGTACAGGGTTTTGGTGAGGCCGCACCTGGAGTATTGCGTACAGTTTTGGTCTCCAAATCTGAGGAAAGACATCCTTGCCATAGAGGGGGTACAGAGAAGATTCACCAGACTGATTCCTGGGATGTCAGGACTTTCATATGAGGAAAGATTGGATAGACTCGGCTTGTACTCACTGGAATTTAGAAGATTGAGGGGGGATCTTATAGAAACGTACAAAATTCTTAAGGGGTTGGTCAAGCTAGATGCTGGAAGATTGTTCCCGATGTTGGGGGAGTCCAGAACAAGGGGTCACAGTTTAAGGATAAGGGGGAATTCCTTTAGGACCGAAATGAGGAAAACATTCTTTACACAGAGAGTGGTGAGTCTCTGGAATTCTCTGCCACAGAAGGTAGTTGAGGCCAGTTCATTGGCTATATTTAAGAGGGCGTTAGATGTGGCACTTGTGGCTAAAGGGATCAGGGGGTATGGGGAGAAGGCAGGTACGGGATACTGAGTTGGATGATCAGCCATGATCACATTGAATGGCGGTGCAGGCTCGAAGGGTCGAATGGCCTACTCCTGCACCTATTTTCTATGTTTCTATGTTTCTATTTGGCCCTTTGAGCCAGCACCGCCATTCATTGTGATCATGACTGATCGTCCCCTATCAATAACTCATGCCTGCCTTCTCCCCATATCCCTTGATTCCACTAGCCCCTAGAGCTCTATCTAATTCTCTCTTAAATCCATCCAGTGACTTGGCCTCCACTGCCCTCTGTGGCAGGGAATTCCATAAAGGAATTGTTGAGATAGCTGTAGTGCCTGCACGGTCTCCAACGGCATCGGCGGGCCTCCGCACCCCAGTGTTGGTGGTAGTAACACCACAGGCGCTTACTGGAATCCGCAGCGGCTGGTTGTGGAGTAGTGTTGTCGGTAGAACATGGAACGGACCGTCGAGGCCGTCGCGGAGTTGTAGACACCCGGCTGATGGAAGTGCGATCTGCTGCTTGGCAAGCCACCGGTCATCCGCTCGCTCAGCGAGTTGCAGAGGGTCAACGAAGTCGCTACCAGCGAGGAACAAGCGAATGTCATCGGGCATCTGCTCGAGAAACGCCTGTTCGAAAAGCAAACAAGGCTGGTGACTGTTCATCAGCAAAAGCATTTCGCTCATCAGTACAGATGGTCCATGTTCAAGGCCATCCATGTGCAGGATCCTGGCGGCTCGATCGTGGTGGCTAAACCCGAAAGTATGCAGCAGCAGTGCCTTGAAGCCCTCATACTTGTTGTCGGCAGGCGGATGTTGAAGGTAAGGAACCAATCGGGTGGCGGTTTCGTTGTTCAGCACGCTGACCACGTAGAAATATTTAGTTGAATCCGCGACAATTTGCCGAATTTGAAATTGGGCCTTGATGTGTTGGAACCACACATGAGGTTGTACTGCCCAGAAAATGGGCAGTTTTGTCGATACTGCATTTTGCTAGGCCGGGTTGGCATCGAGGTTCTCGGCGGCGTTCATTATAACGGATCCAAATAACGTTTGGATCGACGGGGTCACCAATTTAGCGAGTCCAAGCAGGTAGAGCAAAATGTTTTTTATTAACGAAATAACACCTGAACTACATGCGTACTTAGTCGGGAATAAACAATGTAATCACCTGTCGTCGTGAGGAGTACTAACTACCGAACATACAGAAAAGTTTGCGAATGAACCCCCAGTCACGTGACAGTCCCGACCAATGACAATGGTTCTAAATACCCATCTTCACCACTAGGTGCCGCTACACACTCGCACGCTAGTCAATCTCTTCTCCCCTCCAGTGGGGCAGAAGATGCAACAGCTTGAAAGCACATGCCATCAGATTCAAGAACATTTTATTTCCCCTGCAACCAACTCTTCAATGGACCTCTCACATGCTATTCCTGACATTCCAATCTATCTCATTGCAGCCCTTGCTCATTTTTATCTGCACTTTCTTGGCGGCTGTAACACTATTTTCAATACTGTTTTTTTCTTCTTTTGCATTACCTGTCGCAATCACGTATGGTATGATCTGTCTGCATCGCACAGAAAACTAGGTTTTTCACCATCCCTCGGTGCACATGACAATACCAATACGAACCTGAGATGTGTAAATACTGGAGAACCTTGGAAAATGGAGCTCTGCCTTGTGACTTCTGGTGTATTTGCTGAAACTGCCAGTTCATTCTTGTGGTGGGCTTCATGTGGAATCCAGCACTGATAGGGAATGACAGACTGGCAAAATGTTCTGCACATTTAGGACATCTGCCTGTGACAGATGAATGTTGCATCCTGAACTTACTGCTATTTAAGCAAACATCTGCCAACAGTCCTATTGAGAGATATTGTATACAACAGTCCTATTGTATCACTCTTTGACTCTCCAGGAGTGTCTAAGAATCCTCCTTTCATCTAACATGTAGTACACATGCTCCATCACTCCTGTGCCAAGCCAAAGTTATCCTCATCTTGAATAACTTCACCTTCAACTTTATTCTCATGCTCTAAAGAAAAGGGCTGGTAACAAAACCATTATGACTCCTGGCCCTCTTACTTTTTAACTGGATTGGTGGGTGAATCTCTGTTCCTGTTTATACATCTCCCTCTCTACCACATGTTTCCAATACCTTGACCTTGAACTGGAAAATATCAACCTTTTCTTCCATGTTCTATCGTTCTCGTGCCTTTGGCTAGTCAGTCCCTCAAAATTACCTTCACTCAACTTTATCATCTCTGTTTTTGGAAATAGACAGCCAACTGATATCTTTTGACTCTAATGTCTATTATAATTACTTTTTCTCCCAAGCTGCTTCCTGCAAAGACATTCTCCCAATTTCTACACCTCTATCACAATAATGTTCCTATCATTTTCACATCCTGTCCCTATGATTACTTCTGCATTCAATAGATTGTCTTTTGCCATTTCCTGCATCTCTAGTGCAATACCGTCCTTGAAAATGCCTTCAAGACTTCTTATCTTTCAGCACCTAAAGGTCCTGTTCCTTTCAAGATATCTCGTTATATGCAATTATATTGTGCCTTTCTTATGACATCATTGCATGCAAGTGCATCTGTCTTAAAATAGGAATGGAATACATTAAAGGAGCACAACCTTCAGCACCTTGGCTGACCTGTTACATCAGCTGAATTAATTCCCTAAATTTTTTTTTTAATCTTTTAATCTCTCTCTGGAATAAATTCAGTAACAGAGGACCTATAAATATATATATATATATATATATATATATATATATATATATATATATATATATATATATATATATATATATATATATATATATATATATATATATATATATATATATTGATAGAGTAGTCCAAAGATTCATCAACCTCCAAATCGCAAAATGTATTCTCATCCTTGGAGCGAATGTTAAACTTGTAGCTAGAGACCGTAATCCCTAGTTTTGGGCATCCCCATCAGGAAAAACCTCATCCCTTTATCTGCTCCTTCCATCACAACTTTCAGGGGTCCATTATGTTTTGCAGGTGAAAGAGCAATTTACAGGCAGTTAATTCAATGTACTTATTTAATGTATTCATTGTTCATGGGTTTCTTTACACTTTAGTGAGGCCACATACTGCGTAATTGGACACCATTGGGTGTTGTGAGACATCTACATTTGGTTTGCCTAAACTTGAACTTGTGATTGCCTGTTATTCGAATTACAACACTGCTTCCTCATTGCTCTATTCTTGAGAGTTCAGAGAAAATGTGTGACATCTCGTCATCTTTTGATTAGACAGTCAAAACCTCTGGACTCTGAGTTCAACAATTGCTCTTTTTTCCTTATCTCACCACTTTTGTTATGCATCATTTTCCTCTTAATCTCACCTGTCTACAATTGTATCACTATTTTTCTTATTTCAATCCTCTCCATCCTCCCTTGTCTCTGTATCAACTTGAATCCTACATCTTCAATTTATCCCAGCTTTGGTTTAGCCTTAGAGATAGACTGGAGCATTGATCCACATTGACCATCTATCGCTATGTTAATCCACTTTCCCATTTACGGGAATTAAACACTAAATTCCTTCCATTTGGCCTATAAATTAATGACAATGAGATTTGAAAATCATGTTATATTGTGAATTCTCGTGTGAATGTTATTTGGACACAGGCTTTTGAAAAATGTTATCCTTTTCTTAAGAAATGGATAGATGTTTAGATCTAGTAATTAAATTTTGTAATTAGCTACAATTATGTAATTAACTAATTATATGCTTTAATTCCAGGTCCTCCAATTAAGATTGAAGCATTCTGAAACAAATATGAAACAATCTATAATAACTGAAAATGTCATTCAGTTCTCTTAATTTTAAAGAAAGTTATGGGCTTTTGACTGTCCTTGATCACAGCTTTTGCGTTAAGTCAATGGAAAGGCAATAGGGAACACGATGTTAATTTCTGAGTATGATAATTGCCATAACTTTTTTAACACTGAAGATATGAATTGAATTAGGTGTCAAAATAAAACTTTTACGGTTTATCTGTTGGGATAAATTGTAGACTTGATTTTTTAAATCTCAAAATTTTGTAACATTGCTACTCTACCAGCTGTGCCACTATTCCTTCTTTGCTGGAGAATCGCTAACCTAGAAATGTAAATGTTATTTTTCTTTTCATCGATGTTGTCTGACCTGCTGAGTATTTCCATAACTTTCTACTTCAGCTTTGTGAAGCTTGTTCTTTTGATTATGCAACAGCTCTCAATTTATTAATGTCTAATCTCTGAGCTGCCATGTCCCTCAGTGATGGAAATGGATGAGGAAGTGACAAATTTGGAGAGGGAAATGGAAATTCTGACCTCCCAAAATTGTATCCTGAAGCACAGAAGCATGTCTGATATCCACACAAGTGAGCTCAGTTAATTAAAAATAAATTAAGTGCCTTAAGTTGTCAGGTTTAATTGCATCTCCTGCATCTTCTTTACCTCCTCATAAATTCGGAAGCCACATTTGGAAGAAGAGACTTTATGGTAGTAAATGTCTGGATCTGACTTGGAAAGTCTTATGTGGCTGCAATTGAATCTATTTTTACATAAAACTATATGTGTAACTCACTATTTTTCTTGTGGTTGTACATTACTCAGAGCTATGATCCTTCAAGGAAGAAAAAAACCTTTGACCCCCATGCAAACACAAAGACCAAAATCTATGAAGACTGACCTTCTGAAATGCCAGATCACAGCTAACTCAACATCCGTGTAGTCCATCCAACCTAATCATCAATTTCCACTCACCTTTCCAGCAAATCCCTTAGATGAATTGTATCCAGCTGCAGAATGAAAAGAAAGAAATACCTTAAAGTGTGTCACTTCAAGTATTTTCAAGTGAAAGTTTTTCACTTGAAGTGGAGGTGAAAATTTTTACTTAGAAATTTATTGCATCAGCTTTAAATTAAATGGATTGCCAGTATGATTACACATGAAATGTATTTTATTGGATGTAAAATGTACAAGATGAAATGATTCCCTTTTAGTTTAGAAATGGTTTCATCTAATGTAACCTAATGTAATGCGTGAAGATTATTACACATTTTATCACTATTTCTCCTTTGCTTTGTAATCTGATTACTAATACTTCATACCACTCAATGCTTGTCATGGAGTTAAACTAATCTCAGCATGAGGTTGAAATTAAAACGGGTGGTCACAGTGTTGCAAAGGGCGGCATGGTGGTGCAACAGTGCTTACATAGTTACAGTGCTTACAGCACCAGAGACCCCGATTCTATGACTACGGGTGCTGTCCGTACGGAGTTAGTTTGTTCTCCCCGTGATCTGTGTGCATTTTCTCCGATACCTTCAGTTTCCTCCTACACTCCGAAGACGTTCAGGTTTGTAAGTTAATTGGTATAATTTTTTTAATTACCCACAGTGTAGGATAATGTTAATGTACGTGGATGGTCGGTGGTTGGTCGGTGCGGACTCCGTGGGCCAAAGGGCCTGTTTGGGTGCTGTGTCTCTGAACTAAACTAAACTCACCCCACAAAGTTTTCAATCATGACCCGTTGGTAGAATTAAGGACTTGGCAAATATTTGTTACTATTTTTGTCAATCATCTACCTCTTTGATAATTTTCATGTATGTGTATGGTCATGCATTATTAAGTATAAACCAAGGAAGAGTATATTGAGCAACACAGGTACGCGGAGAATATGTGCAAATTATCTATTAAACTTTATGACCATCCTACATATGTTCACATATTTCACACAAAGATAATTTATTTGCATACTCTCTGCTCCTGGCAACAACTCCAGTTCAGGTTTGCCAACTGCAACTGCCTCCCAGGTGTATATGGTGAGCTAAAGGTATTTTTCCAACTCATGCAATATGTATAAGATAATCTATGAGATAATTGCCTTTTTTGATCATTTTTTCTTTGCCACTGATTATGACTGACCAGTTCTTTGTAAAGAGATTTGAGAAAGGATTAAAATTAATCCATACTTTAGTGAGAAGGCATGCCTGTGAGCTGATGTGTCTAATGGCATCGGAAACATATTCCTCTATCTTTTGATTATAGCATGTACTGTAGGCTTGGATAATGGGATGAATCATGTTTCTGCGTATTTGTGAGGTTATATATAGACATTTCTGGTTTTACTTACTTAGGGCCTACTTACGATGTTATTGAACTGTATCTGCGATAGTCTTCCTTGTTTAGGTTATTGAATGGGCATTGACTCCAAATGCACTAGATTTCAAGAGGGAAGCACAAAGGAGAGAGCGATTGTAATATTGTCAGGTTTAGTTCAGCTACACAAAAGGAGAAAGAGCAATTCAAAGTAAAAATACTTAATTAGATAACATGAAATGAGAAATGGATCTTGTCCAGATTAATTAAAACCAAAAGTAGACAGGCAAAAGTGAACAATGGGCTTCCTTTACTAACAAGAAATTTCCCACGAGAGGTAAAGAAATGACAACTCAACAAGCACTTAAATTCTGTAGATGAAGGATCACAAACATAAAATATTAACCGATTCTGTTTCCACAGAGGCTGTCTGACCTGCTGAGTTTTTCGAGCATTTTCTGTTTTTATAGACAAAAGAAAATAGGTGCAGGTGGAGGCCATTCGGCCCTTCGAGCCAGCACATCATGGCTGAGCATCACCAATCAGTACCCCGTTCCTGCTTTCTCACCATATCCCCTGACTCCACTAGCTTTAAGAGCTCCAGTTACCTCTCTCTTGAAAGTATCCAGAGAACTGGCATCCACCGCCCTCTGAGGCAGAGAATTCCAAAGACTCACAGCTCCCTGTGTGAAAATGTGTTTCCTCATCTCTGTTCTAAATGGCTTACCCATTATTCTTAAACTGTGGCCCCTGGTTCTGTACAGCCTAAACATCAGGAACATGTTTCCTGCCTCTAGCGTGTCCAAACCCTTAATAATCTTATATGTTTCAATAAGAATCCCTCTCATCCTTCTAAACTCCAGAGTATACAAGCCCAGCCACTACAATCTCTCAGCATATGACAATCCCACCATCCCGTGAATTAACCTTGTAAACCTATGCTGCACTCCTTCAATAGCAAGAATGTCCCTCAAATTAGGGGACCAAAACTGAACAAAATACTCCAGGTGTGGTCTCACTAGGGCCCTGTACAACTGCAGAAGGACAAGTTATATTTGTTAAGGATATAAGCAGATGTATGGCAGAGGAATTTTAAAGTGGGGAAATGTGAGTTGATGCATTATAGTGAGAACAAACTGGGACCTGAAAATGGCGCCAAACTGTGACTCTGTACACTGTCTCAAAACTCTGCAATGTAAATCAATGGGACTTATCAGATTTATCAGATTTATCAGCTTGAGATTTATCAGATTTATTTATTTATTTATTAAAAAAATAAAAATAAAAAAAAAATTATTAGAAGTAACCAGTTTACAATGTTTAAAACAAATTTACAAACATCAGCTTAATTCAATATTTATACAAATAGCACATTGATAATTATTATCTTCTATTTTTTTGGAAATAAAGATAGAAAAAGAATAGAGCAGTTATAAATCAATAAAGATGTGATTAAATAATAATTTGATTATATATAAGAAAAAAGAGAAAAGGAAAAAAAAGAAGAGAGAAAAAAACAAAAACCACAAACAAAAAGGTGAAAAAATATTATATATATATATATAAATGAAAAACAACAAAATATATTGTAAATAAAACTATTACAAATAATAATATCAATAGAGACATGCATATTAATCCTAGTATGAAAATGAATTATTTTCCTCAAATCCCGTAGGGTACCCGTCGAGCCGTGATGCCAAGAACAGCTACTTCTCTAAATACTGTATATATGGAGACCATATCTGTTCGAAGGAATTATATTTGTCCAATAGGACAAATCTAATTCTTTCCAAATGTAACGTCTCCAACATCTCTGCTGCCCACATTTTAATTGTGGGGGATAATGTTCCCTTCCAAAATTTCAGTATGATTTTTTTCCCTAATATCAAACAGTAATCAAAGAAATTTCTTTGATTTACTGTAAGTGCCAAATTTGAATCCGGAATTCCAAATATTATTAACTTTGGGTCAGGGTCCAATCTAACTTTAAGAACTTCAGAAATAACTGTCTGTCCAGTAATAATTCAATTTGGGGCATGTAACAAAACTATGTATTAAATTTGCTTCTAAATTCTTACATTTATCACAAATAGAGGAGAGATTGGGAAAGATACTATTTAATTTAGTTTTCGAATAATGTAATCTATATAATACTTTAAATTGTATCAATGTATGTCTAGCATTTAACGAACACCGATGTATTCGTTGTAAACTTCCTTCCCAATTTTCATTTGTTATAGATAATCCAATTTCATTTTCCCATGCTTGACGATATGTTTCAGTTATTGGATTCTCCTTATCCAAAATAATGTTATATATATAAGCTATTAATTTTTCTGTATTTGGGTGCAAGTTAAACAGTTCATCTAATAATCCTGGTTCTTTATTTTTATAATCTTGTTTATTAGATTTAATATAATCTCTAATTTGTAAGTACCTAAACAAGTGTTGTGAAGACAATCCGTAGATATCTTGTAACTCCTGAAATAAAAGAAATTTTCCTTTTCTATAAAGGTGCTCTATCCTTTTAATTCCTAAATCGTCCCAATGTCTAAACCCCCCATCTAATGTAGAGGGTTTAAATAATGGGTTATTCATAATTGGTAGTCTAAGTGAAAGATTATCTAAATGTAAAGTCTTAACTATTTGTTTCCAAATGCGTCTATTATTATAAATTATAGGGTTGTCCCTATACATTTTTTTTTGTACTTCCTTTGGGGCAAAGAGAATCGAACCTACGTTAAAAGGTAAACAGTCTTCCTTTTCCATCTTTAACCACATTGGTTCATGATCCATATTTACCCACCAGAAATTCATATTCTTAATCTGGACTGCCCAGAAATAATATAAGAAATTTGGGAGTGCTAATCCTCCATTTATCTTAGATTTACATAAATGTTTTTTACTTATTCTATGATTTTTATAGTCCCAGAAAAACTATTAACAATATTATCAATTTTTTTAAAAAAGGTTTTCGGGAGACAAAAAGGAATAGCCTGAAACAAATATAACAATTGTGGTAGAAAAACCATCTTTATAGCATTTATTCTGCCAATCATAGACATAGGAAGTGTTTTCCAATATAAAATGTTTTTTCTAAGTTTATCTAGTAGTTGAGGATAGTTAGATTTAATTAATGAGTTATAGGATTTAGATACATTAATTCCTAAATATTTAAATTTGTCTGTAACTATTTTTAGTGGATATTGTTGTGGTATATTTAAATTTATTCCAGTTATAGGCATAATATCACTTTTGTTCCAATTAATCCTATATCCAGAAAATGTGCTAAATTTATTTATAACATTAAACAGCTTAGGAATACTAATTTCCGGTTTTGTAATATAAATCAAAACATCATCTGCATATAAAGATATTTTATTAGTTGTTGTATCAGTATTATAACCATATGTTTCTGGTTCAGATCTAATTCTTTCCGCCAAAGGCTCTATCACCAAAGCAAATAATAAAGGCGATAACGGACATCCCTGTCTGCATCCCCTAGAGAGCTTAAATTTAGCTGATAGTATTTGATTAGTTAAAATTCTTGCAGTAGGATTCAAATATAGAATTCTTACCCATTTACAAAATCTATCCCCCAATTGAAACTTTTCCATTATATTAAATAAATATAACCATTCCACCTGATCGAATGCTTTTTCTGCGTCTAACGATATAACCGCTAATTCCGTGTCCCATACTCTTTTTGAATATATAATATTAAACAAGCGTCTAAGATTATGGGATGAATATCATTTTGGAATAAAACCTGTTTGATCATAATGTATTAATTTAGAGATAACCATACTTAATCTCCGAGATAAAACTTTAGTTAATATTTTTTGGTCTGTATTTAGAAGGGCAATCGCTCTATATGATCCAGGATCTTCCAAATCCTTGTCTACCTTAGGAATGAGTGTAATTGTGGATTCATTTAAAGATTCTGGTAATTTTCCTTGTTCATATGCATATCTATACATTGTATGTAATCTTGGGGAAATCAGATCTTGAAATTTTTAATAAAATTCTGCACTCAGGCCATCGGGGCCCGCAGCTTTTCCATTCTTTAACGAACCAATTGTTTCTTCAATATCTTTTACTGATATTTCAGCATTTAACAAGTGTCAACCTTCCTGATCTAAACTATTAATTTGACATTCTTGTAGGAATGTCTCCATTCCATCTGTTTGACCTGTTAATTTTGATGAATAAAGATTTTGATAATATTGTAGAAATCTGTCATTAATGTCTTTTGGTATAGTCAATATATTTCCATGCGCAGATCTAATTCTATGTATCATTTTTTCATCATCTAATTTTCTAAGTTGTCGTGCTAGCAATTTTTGTGGTTTGTCTCCAAATTCAAAATGCACTTGTTTGGTTTGTTGAAAAAGTTTAATGACTTGGTCAGAATATATTTTATTTAGTCTATATTTTAATATTGCAATTTTATTACTTAACTCTTTAGAAGGATGTTTTATATTTTCACTATCTAGTTGTTTTATCTCCTTTTCTAACTTTTGTTCAATCTTTCGATTTTCTTTATTGAAATATGCTTGTGCTGATATTATTGCACCACGCATAAATGCTTTAAATGTATCCCAAAGTAGCAATGGTGAAATTTCAGGTTTGTCATTAGTTTCAAAAAATAATTTAATCTGTTCCACCACATGATTACAACAGTCCTTGTCCTTTAAAATCTGGGGATTAAATCTCCAAGTAGTAGTTTTGTTAAATATATCTTTTAATTTTATCTTGAATGTTAGTGGCGCATGATCTGAGATAATAATATTGTGATATTTTGCATCATACGTGAAAGGAAGTAGTTTTGAATCTATTAGAAAATAATCTATCCTCGAGTAAGTTCCAAATACGGGCGAGAAAAAGGAATATTCTCGTCCGGATGGATTATCTAATCTCCAAATATCCTTAACATTAGATGTGTTAATAAAATAATTTATAAGTTTACTTGACTTAGAGGCAGCTTTCCTTTTTGTAGAAGATCTGTCTAGGTAGTTATCTAAAGTACAATTTAAATCACCCCCAATTATTAAATTATATTGAGCGGATTTATTTCTATTTGTTAACTGACCCTTAGTTCCTTCAGTTGCAGATTCTTACTAGAACCTTGATTCTCCAAAATATCTGACCGCTTTTGTGTGTCAAGTCAAGAGTGTTTTATTGTCATATGTCCCAGATAGAACAATGACATTCTTACTTCATTACATTCTGCAACACAAAAGAATATCTAAACATAGTACACTGTAAACAATATAATAAACGACAAAAAAGTTCAAAGCGTGTACATATACATCTACACGCATATACATACATACATATACACACATACACCTATATACACACGTGTATACATATACATAAAAACAAATAACAATAACAGTGCAAAAAGACAAAACCAATGCCCCCAAGTCTCTGCAGTTCCTTGCAGAAAAACACAAAGTCATTGTTTATTTCTGTTGCTTGTCTGTCTATTAGTGGTCCACACTAATCTTTTCCTTTTTATGTACATATACAAACTCTTACAGTCTGTTTTCCATGTTTCTAGCCAGTCCTGTCTCATATTCTATCATGCTTTTCTTTATCGATTTCTTGGTCCACCCTTTTCTAGGTTCTAAAATGCTCCCGATCTCCAGATGAGCTGTCATTTCTGGCATCTTTACAAGTCTCTTTCTTGGATTTATTATCTTTAATTTATATTGTCAGACATGTCTTTCTGATGGAATTTTGTGCTTACATATTTTTTTATTTATGCATTAGTTCTTAAAAGTGAAGCATTGGCCAGAACACTTTCCTCAGTCCGCCGAGGCCTACGTGATCGCTTGTTTGCCAAATACTTTAACTCCCCTTTCCATTCCCACACTGACCTTTCTGTCCTGGGCCTCCTCCATTGTCAGAGTGAGGCCAATGCAAATTGGAGGAACAACACCTCATATTTCACTTAGGCAGCTTGCAACCCAGCGATATGGAAATTGATTTCAATAACTTCAAATACCCCTTGTATCCCCTCTCTCTCCGTCCCTCTCCCACCCTAGTCATCGTACTAATTTTACTGTTATCCTGTTGAGTTTCACTGTCTGTAGAACTTGTTATCACCTACCCTACAGCCAACAATGGACCATTGTGGGCTCTACCTTTCCTTGATCATCGTTGATTTTTGCATATCTTTTATTCATTTCTTCTATTTATCTCAATATCTCTCATTCCCTTTTCCCTGACTCTCAGTCTGAAGAAGGGTCTTGATCCGAAACAGCACCTATTCCTTTTCTCCCAGAAATATTGGCTGACCCACTGAGTAAACTCCAGCTTTTTGTGTCTATCTCAGGTTGTAGGCATGTTTGAAATTTGTAAATCTTAACATCTCACCCAACCCAACACATTTTATTCCAGGGTTTGAGTTAATCTCCTCTAACTCCACCCACCCTCCATTGCTTCAAAATTGCAGACTTCCATACTAACTCACACTTCAGTCTGAAGAAGGGACCTGACTTGAAATTTCACCTATCCATGATCTCCAGTCATGCTGCCTGACCCATTGCGTTGCTCTGCCACTTTGTGTCCTTTTTTGTAAAGGACACCAGCATCTGCAGTTCCGTGTTTTGATTCAAGACTATGCTGGCTAAACAAAACAAACCTCACTAATTCCACCTAAAATCTACATCATAGATATTTTTCCAGAAACAACTCTTTCACTACAGTTATTGAATTTGACTGTTCACAGTGAATGGAATCTCGAGCAGCTGTTTTCAGATCTTGCAATGCTGAGACATTTTAAACTGATCTGGTTTTGTGTCTGCAGATCCCACTGTATATACATTTCTTTAGCTATTTTATTTCCTCAATTGAACAGTTAGAATTTTCACTTTGTATCTCGAATATATTTTCTAGGCTTATTTAAATAGAACTAAATAGCCTATTAACAAATTGGCAGGTTGAAGTGATTTTCTAATAGATGTTTTGTTAAACTGAAAAAAAAATTCCTGCCTTCTGGTGATATTAAACAAGAAACCAGCCAATCAGAATGCACCTGAAATAATAATCCTTTAACACCTCTCAAGTAGTTAAGCAGCTACTTAGTTGTATGAATGATGAAAAGCTTGATAATATAATTCTGGAGTAGGCACTTTATATAATAACTCAATGAAAATTGGAGAAACTATAATATACCCACAAGGCTCTTCATTTTATATGAACTCCAGAATGATATGAACAGAATAAATGTAAAATGTGGCACCAACGTAGTCAGTGTCTAAAGGGTTCAACTTGATCTGAAATTAAGAAAGGATGTGTGAGAACAGAAACAATTCAAGATTGTCACATACGCTGGGTCTGGAACAATGACATTCTTATTTGCTGCAGCTTTACAGGCATTTAAAGGTAAAAACTACGCAAAAAATAGGGCGGCACAGTAGCGTAACAGTAGACCTGTTGCCTTACAGTGCCAAAGACCCGGGTTCAATCCTGACTATTGGTGCTGTCTGTATGGAGAGTGTACATTCTCCCTGTGACTGTGTTGGTTTCCACTGGGTTCTGCCCACACTCCAAAGACGTACAGGTTAGTAGGTTAGTAGATTTGTGATGGGTGATGCCG
The DNA here is from genome assembly GCA_963514005.1 of Raja brachyura. The sequence goes on along the minus strand of OY740781.1, from coordinate 102,370,761 downwards.
CGAGCTGGCAGCCTCAGCAGCAGCAGTTCGTCCTTTCCACTTTTGTTGTTGTTTTTAGTATGTCTAAAAGTGTGTTTTAGTGTGTTTAAGTGTGTTTTAGTGTGGAGGGGGTGGGGGCGGGAATTGGGGGAAACTGTTTTTTAGTCACTTGCCTCGGTGGAATACGACATTTCTCCTAGTTGCATTTCACCCTCTCTCGCGGCTTAACAGCTTGGATTGGTGCGGCCTCTCCCGGAGTCGGGGCCTAGAGCTTCAGTAGCAGGCGCAGAACGGACTTTCCATCACGGAGCCGGGCAATCCCTTTCCGGGGGTCACCAGAAGAAGTGCTCCGATCGCTGGCCCACGGAGTATGACATCCTGAAGCCTGCGGAGCTTCTAGCCGCGGGTGCGGTGTGCACATTCCATCGCGGGGCCTGGGATCCCTTGCTGGGGATTGCTGGAGAAGAGCTCTGACCGCCAGCTTGCGGCCTATAACATCGTGAAGCCCCGGTCTCCGGTAGGAAGCGGCCGATTCGGGACCTCCAAGCCACGGCGTGTCCGTCCATCCCAACGTCGGAGTGAAGAATGTTGATTCCACTATGGTGGATGTTCATGTTATATTCTACTGTATATTGTGCTCTTAACTTAATTGGTGCATGTGGCAATAAATGTGAACTTGAACTTAAACTTGAGGTTAATTGTAACTTGTCTCTAGTATGTAGGACAGTGTTAGTTTACAGGGTGATCGTTGGTCGGGGTGGCCTCGGTGGGTCAAAGAGCCTGTTTCCACACTGTATCTCTAAAGTCTAACACAAAAAATTACCATTATTCTAGGTAAATAAGGAAATGAGAATGCAAGCCAAAGTACATGCTATAACCTTAGTAGTTTATAGTAGTTTGGTGCTTAGGCAGGATCGATGTTAGGATTGTCCTGGGTGGTTCAAGAACTTGATGGTTTAATGGGACAAAGCTGTTCTTGAAACTGGAGGTAACGAGTCTCAGGCACCTATACTTATTCCCGATGGTAGCAGCAAAATGAGAGTGTGGGCCTTTGATGATATTCTTGAGGCAGTGTTTCCTGTAGATCCATTTGATGGGAGTCAATACCTGTGATGGATTGGACAATATACACCACTTTCTGCAGCTTTCTTTGTTCTTGAGCATTTGGGTTACTGAACCAGGCTGTCATGCAACCGATCAGTATGCTCTCCATCACACCTTTTGATTGAATTGAAAGATACACCATGGGAACAGGTCCTTCAGCTCACTAAGTCCACACCAACCATTAATCACCCATTCACACTAGGTCTATGTTATCCACTCCCTACTCACTAGGAGAAATTTACAGACGGCGAATCAGTTTACAAATCCGCATGGCTTTGGGATGTGGGAGAAAACCAGGTGAAACGCATGCAGTCACACGGAAAAAGCGCAAACACCACAAGCACAGTTACGAGGTCAGGATCGAACCCGGGTCTCTGGCTCTGTGATAAAACGGATCTACCAGCTGCGCCACTGTGCCGCGCTGCAGAAGTTCCAAAGAGTGGTTAGCAACATACCAAACCTCCTCAAGCATCTGAGGAAGTAGAAGCATGGGTAAGCTTTCTTTACAATTGTATCAATGTGCTTGGCCCAGTACAGATCATCAGAGATGCCTCGGCCCATGAACTATAGACTGTTGACACTCTCCGCTGCCATCCTGGTGATTTAGGTTGGTGTTTATTCTGCAGCTTTCCCTTCCTGTAGTCAAAAATCATCTTCATGGTCTTGCTAACATGGAGAGCAATAATGTTATTCTGACAATATTTAATCAGACTATCGTTCTCCCACCTGCACTTTGCCTTGTTTCTAATGGTGGTGCTATTTGTCGGTGAATTTTGATATGTGCAAACTTAATAATTAAAATAGGGGATGGAACATAATTTCTGTTTGTTACATTAATGGTATGGAAATATATATCAAGCTTGACAGATTAAAAGGCAAAATTACATTATTTGCTTGGAGACCCAAAAGAATGCAGTTTCTGGATTCAAGAGCAAAAAAAAAAGACTGCTTGAGGAACTCATTGGGTTGAGCAGCATCTGTGGGGGGAAAAAATGTATTGGCATTTCGGGTCAAGACCCTGCATGATTCCTGTTGCACCCACTCCATATCCACTTGTCTCCAAATGTCAAATCATCTAGACAATAAGTGGGCGGCACGGTGGCGCAGCGGTAGAGTTGCTGCCTTACAGCGCTTGCAGCGCCGGAGACCCAGGTTCAATCACAACTACGGGTGCTGTCTATATGGAGTTTGTATATTCTCCCCATGACCACGTGGGTTTTCTCAGAGATCTTTGGTTTCTTCCCGCACTCCAAAGATGTACAGATTTGTTGTCTCGGTGGTTCATTGGCTCGGTGTATGTGTAAATTGTCCCTAGTGTGTGTAGGATAGTATTAATGTGCGGGGATCGCTAGTCGGCATGGACTCGGTGGGCCAAAGGGCCTTTTCCCGCGCTGTATTGCTAAACTAAACTAAACTAAATACACAAAATGATTGCAGAATTGGACTGAAAATCTCCCTACACCCATATATGTCCCATTGACATTTCCCAGTTTAGTGATATGAAATATAAATATAATGATAAAAATTGAATAAAGATTGCTTATAATTTGGTTTAGAGTAAACTACTGACAACGTGGCAGAAACAATTCATCCTTGATTGGAACAATGTTCATGCATTAAATAGCTAAAGCAATAGACTCACATAAAAGGTTTCAGATGTATGAAAAAAAATCTAAACTTAATTGTAGTGAATTTATCCAACTGGGATTAAATAAATTATTATTGGCTCATTGATGCATTCTTATTTTGGCATTATATGATTTTCAGCTCATTAAACGGGCAGAAAATAATTAATGCAACACTGTTGAAAATAATAGTTTCTCTACTGATCCAGCAGAGTGTAAAATATCATGCTTCAGGAAAAATAAATTCTCTTGGAAGTTTAATTTATAGGACCAGATCATCGTGTATCCAGGAGTAAATATTTTATGATATAGAGCCTTAGTGTCATTTAGCACAGAAATAGGCCCTTCAGCCCACTATATCTATGCTGGCCATCAAGTCATCATCTACACAAATTCCATTTTTCAGCACTTGGCCTGCAGCCTTCTACGCCTTCACAATTCAGGTGTATGAATACTTCTTAAACACTGTTAGAGTCCCTGCTTTAACCTTTGCCCTCTGGTTTATACACATGTATTCTGGTGATTACTTCCTTACCTTTCCCCCCTTGTTTCCCCCCCCCTCTCCCTTATAATTTTGTATACCACAATCAGGCCCCCCCCTCAGTCACCTTCAATTTAAAGAAATCACATCCAGGACGACAGTCTCTTCTTTTAACTGAAATGTTCCAACCTGGGTAATATCCCGGTGAATCCCCTCTGCACCCTTTCCAGTGCAATCATGTCCATCCCATAACATGATAATCATAATACCACGAGATACTTCAGCTGTGTCGTAATAAAAGATTTCATATAGCTGTAACATAACCTCTTTACTCTTGTATTGTCTGCCCCTATGAAGGCAAATATTCCGTATGCCATCTTCACTACCTTATTTCCCTGTATTTCCACCTTCAGAGATCCAGACTTGTACAACAGTCCCTCTGTTCCTCAATATTCCCCACGACCCTGCCATGCATTGGGTTTGAACCTTTATCAGTACCCTTATTAATCTTCCCAAAATGAATCAAAATACGAAACACATTGAATGTGCAATGACACAATTTGGATTACGTTTTCAATTTATGTCTCAAACTATCAAATGCCTTTGCTAACTTGTTCTTTCTAAATTGTTTAAGTTCAATAAACAAGGTGGAAGTTTTTCTTAGAAAAAAAACAATGGCTTCAGTAAAATTAACCTGAGACAGATTCTGAATTATCTTGATAACTAACCAGAGACTGAACCAGAAATGTGTTGGCCCATAAAAGAAGATGTTACATTTCCTGTTCAAGAGACCTGCTGCATTTGTCCCAGCATCATGAATGCATGCATTCTGTGCATTTTAGAGCTCCCAATCACAGGGCATTTTCCCTTGCAGAGCACAATAAGTGTGAATAATTGCTGAAACATAGAAGCACTAACTAACTCAGATCGAACTTGTTAAAATCAAACCTTTGCCTGGGGTCATCTGCAGCTTTGGGAGAACACTTGCAGCGGACATGGTATAGTCACTGTTGTGTGGAAACCCGAATGGAAGGGGCTGATCCAAGTACCAACGTTCACAGTTCACCAATGATGGAAATAAAGTCAGTGGGAGGTGGTGACCAAATAAATGAATGCCAGAGGTGAAGACTCGATCTTGGTGATCAAGGAGATTTAATGACATCAGGGTCACTTTCCAGCACATACTGTACAATGCTCACAATTATGCAACCCTCACCCACACACATACTTAGAGCTCTTCGACAGTAGCAATTGTACTGCACACATATTTTGCGACACACTCTCCGTTTGTTCTCGCAGGGAGAGGATTCCTACTTTGCTGCAAAATACTGGAGAGTCCATCTGAACCTAGAGGCTCATTCTTGGAGGAGAGAGTTCTTGGTAGCATGCTCTACGCAGTAACAAGGCAGTGGCCAGTGTTGGATTGCAGACTTCTGAGGGATCTTCCTTCTCTCTACACGCCTCCACTACATCCACACTGTCTTATGACCAGGTGACAAAACCCAGGTCAAAAGTTTTGTCCTAGGTTACTCAGGTGATTTCAATATACACCCCTTACCTGGACTGTATGTGTGTGTGTATGTATCGTGAAGTTCCTTCATTTATTATGTTGCTTACCATGTACAATGTTTACATATTTTGTTTTGCTGCTGCAAGTAAATTTCTCATTGTTCTGTTTGGGACATATGACAATAAAACTCTTTTGACTCTTGACTCTCGCTCACCATGACCACATCCCTGTTATTTTTCCAAATTCAGAATCACAGGTAATACCCACAGAAGAACCATAAGAGTCAGAGGAGGGATAAAAGATGCTGCCATCCACCAGTACAGTTTAGTTTGAAGGCAAGATCTAAAAGTGCTGATTAAAGGTCTAGTTATGGCGGGTTTGCACATGGATTCTGTCCTGGAGCACACAGCTGAAGACAATGGTGGGGCAGCGTGGACAGGATCTGGTGGGCATGCGCATTGACGATCTTGGGCTTGCCCAGCCTGGCTGGAAGCTGGTGAGTGTTTCCTGCTGACAATTGTGCTTGTTTTATTGTCAGCAGTGTGCATTACTGCATCATGTGATCAGAACTGCCGGATCAAAAGTTGCAATGAGCACGACAAAACCTATCAGTTTGCAACTCATGCTGCGATAGTAATCAGTGGCATATAAAAAGTGTGCCCTAGTCAGTGAAACTGCCTGGCCTTGTATGCCTGGAGCCCTCACTTTAAAACTTATAAATATTGCATCAGGCTGCTGTCTCGCTGTATAATTTAATTTGAAATTATTATAGAATTCCACTATTATCTTCTGACACAAATATGCAATGTGGCCTGAGGGCACTACACTTTCCAAAGATTCAAAATGACCAACAACCAAGGAAGATATTACTGCCAGATGTAAAATATGACAACGTTTTAATGATGTTTGACTTTCTCTTTTGTTGTATTTGAAAATTACCTGTACCTTATTTGATTAATAAATAGACTCAACATTTTCTGATAGGGGAATGCTTTATTCTGATTGATGGCTGCAGTTCTGCGTGCCCTTCCCCACTTTCACTGCCCTGACTTTCCTCCTTCCCTCACTTCCCTCTAATTGTCCTCACTTCTTCTACAGCCAGGACTGTCCTCCAAGTCCTCCCCCCTTCACCGAGAGGTGACTCTGAATGTGTGAGAAGTACAGGTATCCATGTTTTCCAGGGTCTCGGCATGAACCTTATTCATTGGACGCCAGTATTTCTACATCAGGGCCTAGCTGGTGGGAGACCTTTTCTTGCAATGTTGAGTGTAAGGCCAACCCTTTCACCCATTTCAATGAACAAATTGGCAACATCTTGGTACTTGCACTCCGAGCACGCACAAAGCTTGCATGCTGCACCTTGATCACTATGGTACAGGTGATTCTAGACACCGTTAGACTTTAGACATACAGCATGGAAACAGAGCCTTCAGCTCACAACAGAGTCCATTCCGACCAACGACCCAGACACTAGCACCATTCTACACCCTTGGGACAATTTACAATTTTTACCAAAGCCAATTAACCTACGAACCTGTACATGGAATGTGGGAGGAAAGGGAGAAAAGCCACACAGTTTCAGTGCGAATGTGTAAACTCCTAACAGACTGTAGTCAGGATCAAATCTGGGTCTCTGGCAGTGTAAGGCAGCAACACTACCACTGCGCTAAGGTGTCACCCCGAGGGTTGGTTGAACAGTTTTCCATTAATTCTGTAGATTAGTTCCACTACCAAGGGATATTTGTTGGAGCAGAGGTGCAGCATTGCAGCGATAAAGTTTGAAGGCAACTATCTGCAATAGTCAAATGTGAGGATATCCTGATAAATTGAAAGCACAGGAATTATTAACAGTACTGTATTAACAGCACAGTACTATTAAAGTACCATAAAGTACTAATAACTCACCAAATACTACAATGATAAAATAAGTAATCCACAACTACAAAGCTAGGTTCTGTCATATTTGCTGTAGACTTATGTGCCAGGCTTATTCAGCTATCATTTGCATTGATCATCGCAAAGGCAGTAAGCAATTTTAGATTCCCACCTCCACCTTTGCTCTCTTCAACAGATGGATAATAATGCATATGTGGAGCCCAGCAGTGAGCATATGTGTTCAGCTCATATATTCTCTGGGCTAGAGTGCACTTGCACACCTCATTCTCATTCCTTATGAATAATGGTCAACATGGGAAATAAAAGATGTTGCCCTGCCACAGTAATAGGTAGTCTTTCTATGTCAGGTACTGAGAGGTATTGTTAGACAGATCTTTAGTTCAAACTGTATCCGAGCCCTACCTGACTTAACTGTTTGATGTTACTACCATTTGCCTGCTGAGTGAAAGTACCTCTCAGGAATCAGAGCGGTCGCCTCTTGATGGTCAAGTTCCTAAATGAGTATTTCTCCTCTGTATTTACCAAGGATAAAGACAGTAGGACGGAGGAAATTGAAGCAGTCACTTGAATTGTCTTGAGAGCAGTCATGGTTACCGACAATAGACAATAGGTGCAGGTGTAGGCCATTCGGCCCTTCAAGCCAGCACCGCCATTCAATGTGTTCATGGCTGATCATCCATAATCAATACCCCATTCCTGCCTTCTCCCAAAATCCCCTGACTCCATAGAAACATAGAAACATAGAAAATAGGTGCAGGAGTAGGCCATTCGGCCCTTCGAGCCTGCACCGCCATTCAATGTGATCATGGCTGATCATCCAACTCAGTATCCCGTACCTGCCTTCTCTCCATACCCCCTGATCCCTTTAGCCACAAGTGCCACATCTAACGCCCTCTTAAATATAGCCAATGAACTGGCCTCAACTACCTTCTGTGGCAGAAAATTCAAGAGACTCACCACTCTCTGTGTAAAGAATGTTTTCCTCATTTCGGTCCTAAAGGAATTCCCCCTTATCCTTAGACTGTGACCCCTTGTTCTGGACTCCCCCAACATCGGGAACAATCTTCCAGCATCTAGCTTGTCCAACCCCTTAAGAATTTTGTAAGTTTCTATAAGATCCCCCCTCAATCTTCTAAATTCCAGCGAGTACAAGCCGAGTCTATCCAATCTTTCCTCATATGAAAGTCCTGACATCCCAGGAATCAGTCTGGTGAATCTTCTCTGTACCCCCTCTATGGCAAGGATGTCTTTCCTCAGATTTGGAGACCAAAACTGTACGCAATACTCCAGGTGTGGCCTCACCAAAACCCTGTACAACTGCAGTAGAACCTCCCTGCTCCTATACTCAAATCCTTTCGCTATGAATGCTAACATACCATTTGCTTTCTTCACTGCCTGCTGCACCTGCATGCCTACTTTCAATGACTGGTGTACCATGACACCCAGGTCTCGTTGCATCTCCCCCTTTCCTAATCTGCCACCATTCAGATAATAGTCTACCCTCATGTTTTTGCCACCAAAGTGGATAACCTCACATTTATCCACATTATACTGCATCTGCCATGCATCTGCCCATTCACTCAGCCTATCCAAATCACCCTGCAGCCTCCAAGCATCCTCCTCACACCTAACTATACCCCCCAGCTTGGTATCATCTGCAAATTTGGAGATGTTGCATTGAATTCCCTCGTCCAAATCATTAATATATATTGTAAATAGCTGGGGTCCCAGCATTGAGCCTTGCGGCACCCCACTAGTCACTGCCTGCCATTCTGAAAAGGACCCGTTTACTCCTACCCTTTGCCTCCTGTCTGCTAGCCAGTTCTCTATCCACATCAATACTGAACCCCCAATACCGTGTGCTTTAAGTTTGTATGCTAATCTCTTATGCGGGACCTTGTCGAAAGCCTTCTGAAAGTCTAGACATAACACATCCACTGGTTCTCCCTTATCCACTCTACTAGTTACATCCTCGAAAAATTCTATCAGATTTGTCAGACATGATTTACCTTTCGTAAATCCATGCTGACTTTGTCCAATGATTTCACCACTTTCCAAATGCGCTGCTATCCCATCTTTAATAACTGACTCTAGCAGTTTCCCCACTACCGATGTTAGACTAACTGGTCTGTAATTCCCCGCTTTCTCTCTCCCTCCTTTTTTAAAAAGTGGGGTTACATTAGCTACCCTCCAATCCTCAGGAACTACTCCAGAATCTAAGGAATTTTTAAAAATTATCACTAATGCATCCACTATTTCTGTGGCTACCTCCTTGAGTACTCTGGGATGCAGACTATCTGGCCCTGGGGATTTATCGGCCTTCAATCCGTTCAATTTACCCAACACCACCTCCCGGCTAACCTGGATTTCACTCAGTTCCTCCATCTTATTTGACCCCCGTTCCACTGCTATTTCCGGCAGATTATTTATGTCTTCCTTAGTGGAGACAGAACCAAAGTAGTTATTCAATTGGTCTGCCATGTCCTTGTTCCCCATGATCAATTCACCTGTTTCTGACGGCAAGGGGCCAACATTTGTTTTAACTAGTCTCTTTCTCATTACTATCCACTATCATTACGAGTTCTATCTAACTCTCTCACCTGAAAGTATCCAGAGAACCGGCCTCCACCGCCCTCTGAGGTAGAGAATTCCACAGACATACAACTCTCTGTGTAAAAAAGTGTTTCCTCATCTCCGTTCTAAATGGCTTACCCCTTATCCTTAGTCAAAGAAGTACTGAAGGTACTGTCGTATTTGAAGGTAGACAAATCTCCAGGGCCTGATCAGATATATCCGAGGACATTGTGAGAAACTAGAGAGGAAATTGTGGGAGCCCTGGTTGAAATTTACGAGTCGTCCTTAAATACAGGAGAGGTGCCAGAAGACTGAAGGGTGGCAAATATTGTGCCTCTTTTCAAGAAGGGCTGCAGGGAAAATGTTGAGAACTATAAGCCGGTGAGCCTAACATCTGTAGTTGGTAAGTTACCAGAGAGTATTCTGAGGGATAGGATATTCAGGCATTTGGATGGGCTAGGGCTGATTAGGGACAGTCAGCAATGTTTTGTGCGTGGGAGGTCGTATCTCACGAACCTGATTGATTTTTTTGAATACGTGACCAAAAAGGTTGATGAGGGCAGAGCTGTAGATGTTGTGTACATGGACGTCAGTAAGACTTTCGACAAGGTTCCGCATGGTAGGCTGCTCTGGAAGGTTAGATCGCATGGGATCCATGGAGAGATAGCTGAATGGATAGCAAAATAGCTCCAGGGAAGAAAGCAGAGGGTGATGGTGGACGTTTCCTTCTCAGACTGGAGGCCTGTGACTAGTGGTGTCCTCAGGGTGTGCCTCAGGGTCCTTTACTGTTTGTCATTTACATAAATGATTTGGATGAGAATATACAGGGCAAGATTAGCAAGTTTGCTGATGATATAAAAGTTAGTGGTTTTGCAGATAGTGAAGATGGTTGTGAACGATTGCAGCAGGATCTGGATCGATTGGCCAGGTGGGCGAAGGAATGGTTGATGGAATTTATTACAGAGAAGTGTGAGATGTTGCATTTTGGGACGTTGAACAAGAGCTGGACCTACACAGTAAATGGTAGGCCTCTGGGTAGTGTTGTAGAGCAGAGGGATCTATGAGTACAAGTGCATGGTTCCTTGAAGATCGAGTCACAAGTTGTCAAAAAGGCATTTGGCACTTTGACCTTCATCAGTCAGAGTATTGTATAGAAGTTGGGAGGTCATGTTGCAGTTGTATAAGACGTTGGTGAGACCGCATTTAGAATATTGTGTTCAGTTCAGGACACCATTTTATAGGAAAGATATTGTCAAGCTTGAAGGGGTTCAGAAAAGATTTATGAGGATGTTGCAGAACTAGAGGGTGTGAGCTATAGGGATAGGTTGAGTAGGCTGGGTCTTTATTCCATGGAGCGCAAGAGGGTGAGGGGAGATGTTATAAAGGTATACAAAATCATAGGTGGAGTAGATTGGGTAGATGCACAGAGTGTTTTGCCCATAGTAGGGGAATCGAGGACCAGAGGAAAAAGGTTCAAGGTGAAGGGGAAAGGATTTAATAAAAAATCCGAGGGGTAACTTTTTCACACAAGAGGGTGGTGGGTGGATGAAACAAGCTGCCAGGGGAGGTAGTTGACGCTGGGACTATCCCATCGTTTAAGAAACAGTTAGACAGGTACATGGATAGGTCATGTTTGGAGGGTTAAGGACCAAGCACAGACAAGTGGGACAAGTGTAGCTGGGACATTGTTGGCCGGTGTGGGCGAGTTGGGCCGAAGGGCCTGTTTGCACACTGTATCACTCTATGACCCTATTCCATTTCCCAGTATGGACATCACTCATCTTGACGGGAAAAGGAGTTCATCTGTCTCATCCCTCTCCACAGCCATTCTTTCACACAACATTTCCTTCCATCAGCACTGCACTAGCTTGATTTTAACTCATTCACTGCAAACTGCTAACAACTTACTTGTTGTTTGTGTTGGTACTGTATATTACAACTAATGATATCATATTATGTTTCCTCAGGACTATCTAAAGCACAGGCTAAAAATGTAACATCGGTGTGATCAATGTAAGATCTCTCAGTACAAATCATATCAGTGTTGGCGACTGCACATTGAATTAATATTACATGTTATCAAAGTCAAACAAGTCAAACAAACTTTATTGTCATTTAGAAATACATTGATATATGCAGTTCCAAACGAAATTACGTTGCATTTGGCTCCCTGTGCAACACAATAAATTAACCGAAGGATAGGCATGGATGAAAAGGATAAATAGACAATGGTGGCAGCCCATTACATGGCATTCAGGAGTCTGATGGCTCGTGGGAAGAAGCTGTTGCAGAACCTTGATGTTCTGCTCCTTATGCTGCGATATCTTTTTCCCGAGGGCAGCAGAGTGAACAGTCCGTGATGGAGATGTGTGGGGTCTTTTATAATACTGCTGGCCTTAGACACGCAGCGTTTGGTCGCAATATCCCCGATTGAGGGGAGAGAGGTCCCGATGATTTTTTCCGCTGTCCTCACCACTCTCTGCACAGACTTCCAGTCGGAGGCTCTACAGTCCCCAAACCAGACAGAGATACAGCTGGTCAGAATACTCTCTATGGTGCCCCTGTAGAAAGTAGTGAGGATGGGATGGGGGAGATGAGCTCTTCTCATCCGGCGCAGAAAGTGCAACCGCTGCTGCGCTCTCTTAACAGTTGATGAGATGTTATTCGACCAGGTCAGACTGTTAGTGATCTGCACCCCCAGGAACTTTGTGCTACTGACCACCTCCACATCGCTGTCGTTGATGTGAAGTGGTGTGGGACTCTGCCGGGTTTTCCTGAAGTCGACGATAACCTCCTTTGTTTTCTCGACATTCAGGATCAGGTTGCTCGTATTGCACCAGTCCGCCAGTTGTTTCACCTCCTCCCTGTAAGCCAGCTCAATGTCGTCCCTGATGAGGCCCACCACTGTTGTGTCATCTGCGTACTTCATGATGTGGTTTGTACTAAACCTGGCACAACAGTCGTGAGTCATCAGGGTGAACAGCAGTGGACTCAGGACACAGCCCTGAGGGGAGCCGGTGCTCAGAGAGATGGTGTTGGAGGTGTTATTTCCAACCCTCACAGACTGAGGTCTGTCAGTGAGGAAGTCCAGTAGCCAGTTACACATGGGGGTGCCAAGGCCCAATGGAACCAGTTTGCTTATCAGGTGCTGTGGGACAATGGTGTTGAATGCTGAACTGAAATCCACGAACAGCATTCGCACATAGGTGTTTTTCTCCTCTAAATGTTCCAAAAATGTTATATTTTTTATAAAACAAATAAATTAGCACCATGAGAAGAATAAAGTTATATATTTATCAGATAAATATTTTTAGAATCCTGATGCCAGTCAATTCTACAATTAGTAATCAAACTGAAGGAATAACTAAAAATAGACACGAAAATGTCTAACTCAGAGGGACAGGCAGCATTCTGGAGAGAATGGGTGACGTGTTGGGTCGAGACCCTTCCTCAGAATATGGAATAAACTAAATGAGGTGCTACTGTAGGTATTAACAAAATTTTCATCGGTGCCAAGATGCTGTTTAAAAAAAGTTACTTACATTTAATTAAGGAATATAAAATCATTAAGATCCCATTATAATACTTACAAATCAACACAACAGGCCAACAACCCCCTTTGGAGTGAGGTCTCTGATGGCACAGAATCAGTGTAATACTGAGAAACACCTTGTAAAGTAAGGGTTAAAGCAAGCTTTTCAGCTAAAATGGAGTTGTCTGCACCAGAATCAACTTTGCTGCAGACACTCTTTCATGAAGAGAGTCACAAAATATTCATAAAGATTCTTACCAACATCATCTCTTTCCAAACACAGTTTCTTTTTTTGGTCGCTGTTCTGCTCTACCCTTCCCTTAATTATCCTCGTCTTTGTGTACACATAAAACAACTCCAGCTTGCTAGCCAAGTAATATTGTGCCTCACCCCAGTTTAGAATCCCTGGCAACAACACATCCCTCCCTTAGAACTCAACGCCTTCAATGCTTGTTTGCCGCAGGAGGTCAGTGAAATGATGACACCCACCCAGACAACCTCAGGTGTACTTGGACCCTCGGCCACCATTGCGAATGTCAGATCAGCCTTCTTGAAAATGCACCCATGGAAAACAACTGACATAGGATGGGGTCCCCAGCTCTGTCTCGAACCAGCTGTACATCAACGTCCACCTCCTAGGCAACATAGGTCCAATTGGACTACTGCCGAAACAAGCAGATCACCCTGGCCTTACTCTAGAAGTCTGACTAGCAGTGACACCTACATCAGCCTTCTATTTATTGAATATCATGAGTTCAATCCATCACCACACACTTGGACATTGGACTCATTATACCCCTCAGCAAGTAGATCATCGATTTCCTGAATCATAGAATATAGTCCATGGAGAATAGGTGACAACACCTGATCCACAATAATCCTCAGCGCGATGACTCACAAGGTTTCATACTCAACCCCTTACTCTACTCCCTATACTCATGCTGTGTGGCTAAATTCTACTCCATCTCCAGCTCCAAGGTTGAAGATGACACCACAATAGTGGACCGGATCTCAAACAACATTGAGACAGAGTACAGGAAGGCTCAGATAACCTAGTAACATGGTGTCAGGACACCAAACCTCTCCCTACATGTGAACAAAATGAGGTTGGAGCTAGTCATCAATGTCACGAGGCAGAGTGGAGTACACACCCCAGAATGTATCAATAGTGCCGAGGTGGGGACGATCAAGTGCTTCAAGTTCCTTGCAGAAAACATCCCCAATAATATGTCTAATACATGTCTAAACATCCCCAATGGCTCTAATTACACTGATGATATGATCAAGAAAGCATGCCAATGGCTCTACTTTTTCAGAAGACTGAGGAAATTTTGCATGTCCCGAACGACTCTCGCTAACTTTTACATATGCAACAAAGAAAGCATCCTATCTGGGTGTATTACAGCTTTGTATGGCAACTGCACTACTCAAAATAGCAAGAAATAGTGAGATTAAACGAGAACTTACCTGTTCGAAGTTTGATCTTTATTTTATGAGGAGTTACGATGAGGGATTACGTGAAGAAGACCCCGCCTGGCGCTGGAACGGCATACTTCAAAGCAGCGGCATGAAAAACACAGAACCAAATAGCCGGAGTAAAATAGTAAGGCTCAAAATAGACTAGAACTACCAGATGATCATTTATATTATGAGGGTTGGGAGTGGAGGGCACGTAATCCCTCATCGTAACTCCTCATAAAATAAAGATCAAACTTCGAACAGGTAAGTTCTCGTTTAATCTCACTATTTTACTTCGGAGTCACGTGAGTGACTACGTGAAGATTTTAAAGCCCTGTGTTTTCCATGTCGTAAACTCATTTCATACGACTCTCTGTTTGGTCAAAACAGTAGTGAGTAAAAATATTTTAACACATTGTTATATTTTATGTAATAAGTCCTTTAATTATAAAAAAGAACAACTTTTTTAAAATAAGAACCCCTCTATTGCAGGGGAAAATTACAACAATTGATAAATGATGTAAATGGTAACATAAATCGATAATATAAATCGATAATATAAACAAAGCAAGCATTCAAAGGGAACCCAGTACTGCGTGTCCAAATCCTGGCACCGTGACAACAGGTTTATTGTAGAACTTTGAAAAAGTTTCTTCTCTAGACCACCCTGCGGCCTCTAAAATTTGATCGAGTGGTACGTCCTGTACCTTCGCCGCGGACGTAGCTGCTGCCCTAGTGTAGTGAGATTTAACACATCAGTGTCTATTCCTGCTAGACCCAAAACCTGTTTTAACCATCTAGAAATGGTTTGAACTGAAACTTTTGTATGTGGTTTTTGTGTGTTATCAATAACGCTTTCTCAGAACCTCTGAGATTTTTGGTTACGTCCATGTATTGAGTTAAATGCTTAACTACACACAATGTTTCATCAATAGGATATGCTTTAAACATTACCTTCATTCCAGTTCTCCCTGGTCTGCTTTGTTTCACCGGTCATAAACATAAACACAATGTTATCTGAAGTCACATGCATGCAATCCAACCTTAACAATTGCAAAGTCTGTACTCTTTGAGCTGATACCAATGCCATTAACATAACCACCTTCAATGTTAAGTTCTGCAAAGATATTGAATTAATTGGAGTCCATTGTTTAAGTAAAGTAAGAACAATGCTAACATCCCAAATTCCTGTATATCTGGGCTTGGGAGGATTTATATATAAATACCCTTCATGAATCGAGATATTAATGGGTGAGACCCAACTGAATCCTGATCCGAAATTTGTCCTAAATAGGATGACAATGCACTCCGAGCACAATTAATGGCACTATAACTCAAATGCTCATCAAAGTGTAACCCAGCAAGGAACTCCAATACATTTGAAATGTTTGCAGAATGATAAGATATCTTTGCCTGTGTACAAAAGGCTTCCCATTTCTAATATGCGACATATATTGTTTTCTAGTGCTAGTCCTCCAAACTGTATCTATAACATCCATGGTCCTGTCCGACAGTTCAAACTCTTGCAATGGTCTGGTCAGAACCTGCAGATTTACAAATTCATATGATCATGCAATGGATGAATTTCTTTTGTTACTGGTTGTGTCAACAGATTGTCGCACTGGGAATTACCATACATGGTTCAATAATCATTTTAAGCATCAATGGGAACCATGACTGTGTGGGCCAAACTGGCACCACCAAAATGCCTTTGGCAGCGTCTTGCGCTATTTTCTTGAGACATTGCCCAATGAGACAGAATGGGGGAAAAGCATAAAAGAACATATTCCCCCAGTGTAGCGAGAAAGCATCCACCGCTACTGCCCCTGGATCGTGTTCCCAAGACACGTATTTCGGCAATTGGTGATTCAATCTAGATGCAAACAGATCAATGTCCGGTACTCCATACCGACTGACACTATTTTTGAAAATTTTTGGATTTAACATCCATTCTGAATTGTCTTTAAATATTCGTGATCTTTGTCTGCCACAACATTGTCTCTCCCTGGGAGATAAATAGCTGAAAGCCAAATATTTTTGCAATACACCACTGCCATATCTGGTTACCAGATGATCACATTTATTTTGATCTGACACCACCATGTGATTGATATGTGCCACAGCTGTGGTGTAATCTATTTGTACTTGGACATGCAAATCCTTTAATGAAGAGCAATAAGCTTTAAATCCATAAAATGCTCCCAGTAGCTCCAAATAATTAATACCATATGTTTGGAGCAATAAATCCTCTTGGACAGCCCATCTGCCTCCACAGCTGGTATCATTATCCGTAGCCCCCCATCCGAGCGAGCTTGCGTCAGTTTGTAAAACACGACTGGCTGATGAACTAAAATGTTCTAAGCAGCTTGTGGAACATTCTCAATCCACCAATGTAATTCCGATACAGCTTCCTTAGGCAATTGCATTGGCCTATCAAAATGGCCTGCTCACTGAATTAGCGCTTTAGTTTTTGCCCTTTGAAGATTTTGGTAATGTAAACGACCAAATTCTATTGCTGGAAATGCTGCTACCAATTTACCAATACCCTTGGCAACCTCTCGGATGGAGGGATAAGGTTTGTTAATCAGGTTTTGACACACATTTGTCAAATCTAACTCCTTATCCATTGGTAAAGTTACCAACATGGTGACTGAGTTAATCACAAACCCCAGATATTGAATGGTTTGCGATGGCTGTAACTTAGACTTTGTTGGATGGATCAGAAACCCCAATTCTCAAACAAGCTAATGGTTGCTGAGACTGATTTCCCAGCTGATTCCTGATTAGCATTTACAATTAAAATGTCATCTAAATAAACCCTAACGATGTGTTTTGGTGCCATTAGCAGTGCAAGTGCTGGCTTTAACAATTAAGTGAACAATCTAGGTGCTGAACTTAATCCATTAGGCAAAGCTTTGTATTGCCACAGCTGTCCCATCCATTTAAACTTTAAATACCTGCGAAAACTATGATGAATTGGGACGGAATAATAAGCCTCCTTCAAATCTAGTGTAGCCATATAACAGCCTGTTGATACCAACTGCATTGCAGTGTGAAATGTGTCCATTTTAAAATGTTTACACTGGACAAATGTTTCATTCAAAAGTGTGAGATCTAAAATGATCCTACAACCCCCATCTTTCTTTGTTCTGGGAAAAATGTTTGATACAATTGTTGTGGATCCTCTCCAGATTCTAAATAACTCCTTTTTTACTCAAATTCTTAATCTCTTTAACAATTTGAATTTCCTCACTCTCTGAGAACATCAAAGAATGACTAGACTCATTCCGTCCCAATGGATCCATACCTTCCACAAAATCAATGGTAAATCCTCTCAGCAGTGTCTAATACAACACGATCAACTGTAATATTGTCCCATTCCTCATAAAACATTTGGAGTCTACCACCAATCTGTGGCTCATCCCAACATTCCTCTTAATAGGATAATGTTTATGTACCTCTCCACCTGGACGAAATGACTTCTTTTCCCAATAAATGGGCGTACATTTGGCTGTGTTGGCTGGAAAATGTCCCTTATCATACTCCTGCCTCGGCTTGTACCAGCTCCAAGTCAAATCCCTTTTTATATAGCCAGTCCATTTCTGGCCAAAGGTGAAGGGTTTCATACGACCAAAAGTCTTTGCCTCTTCATCCATTTCTTTAATTTGTTTAGACAAATCCTCTCCGAACAAAACCCTCTAGGAGTTTGAACATTGCTTGGTTTACACAATCCTGCAAATCTTGAATGTAATAGAGGTCGAATGGCAATCTTACTCATACAATTAATCTCAAATGAGTTGCAAAATAAGGCCAAAATATGTTTCTGCACTTTGGTCATTCCACAACCTTCCACTTATCTGCCAGGTGCAGTAATGCCAGCTGAAAACAGCTTGAGGACTCTTTGAAATCGAATTCATTGCGCCCGCATAATTGAAAACATTGGCGCCCAAACAACTGGATTCACCGTAGGTACCTTCAAAGAGGCACAATTGATAGATGTTTTATACATTTCTGCTGTCTCAACCATAACAGCATCTTGAAGCGGGTGAGAGACCATATAATTAATATTGGCCGCCAGGTTATCTTCCATGGCCTCACCGCTTCCTCCAGGTATAGCAAAATCTTGTGCCACATCAGGCACACCTGGATCCATTGTGGTGTGTACTCCGGACCACAATCACCACTTTCAGGGTCTGTCTCATACAGCCCTGGTTCTCCTGAAACTTGTTCAAGGAGATTACCTCCAGTCCATACCCAGGCACTGGGGTTTCAATTCCCAAATCGAATTGGCACCATATTCACGATATGGACCCCCTCAGGGGCTGCCTGGGAATATTCTGGGTTCTTAGACCCTTGGTTGATTATAGTCTGGAGCAATTTTTTCCATTTGGTCCATTCTGAGCCATAAGGCTTTCCTTTCTGGACCTTCAGAATCAGAGTCCTCAGAAACCCCAGGCCTTTCAGCTTTCCTTTTACATTTTTTAGGCACTGGGATTTCCTCTACAGTTTCTGTTTGTGGAGTAATCAAAGCCTCACTAACGGGTGTTTCAACGGCCACCGGTATCGGAACCGGCTCCGCAATCTGCTGTCCCGAGTCTACAACACCCCGGGACACACATTTTACCCGCTGTTTTTTTGGCCTTCTCCATTTTGTTTTTTTTTTTTTTTTTTACTAACTCCTCCTGGTTTTCCCACCAGGCTACGGAGTTCTGAAACCTCGCCCTAAATTTTGTAAAACTTCCTTACCTGCGGGCCGGTTCCTTACCGCTGTGTGTGGAGCTGCGCTCTGCAGCTCTTTCGTTGCCGATAGCGTCGACGTAATGCCGTTCCAGCGCCAGGCGGGGTCTTCTTCACGTAGTCACTCACGTGACTCCGAAGTAAAATTGCAGAAGATAGATACAAAATCCTGGAGTAACAGAAAAGATCAGGCAGCATCTCTGGAGAGAAAGAATAGGTGATGTTTTGGGTTGGAACCCTTCTTCAGACACACAGAAGAAATTGCAAAGATGTAAACACTGCCCTGTCCATCCCACTGACCCCCCCCCCCCCCCCCCCCCCGCCACTCCGTACTTCCAAGACATCGACTTTTTATGCTTACTTCACGCTGCTTTAGGAAAGCAGCCAGCATAGTCAAGCATCCCACCCCAGTCATTCTATCTTCTCTCCACTTCTGTCAGGCCAAAGATCCAAAGGTTTGAAAGTAAGTACCACCAGACTCAAGAACACCTTTTTTATTGCTGGTATCAGACACTTAAATTGTTTTCTCACACAATGAATTTACAATCTCTCAACCAACCTTATTTCACCCGTGCACTCTTTTGTCTGCACTTTCTCTGCAGGTGCAACACTATAAACTACATTATATGTTTTTTGCTCTGCCTAATGTATATATGTACTCATGTATGGTATGATCTAGAAAAATTGAACTGCAGATGCTGGTTTACAAAAGAACACACAGAGTGCTGGTGTAGCTCAGTGGGTCAGGCAGCAAAGCTCCAGAAATGCTGCCTAAACTGTTGAGTTACTCCAGCAATCCGTGTCTTTTTTTAAAGGTATGATCTACCTGGATGGATTGCAAAACAAATCTTTTCACTGTATCTTGGTCAACTGGGCATTAATAATAAATAAGACTAAATTAAAATAACCTATACCTGCTCATATAGACTCAGCCTGCAGCTTCAGATCCTTCCCACTGGGACTGAAGCAAATATTTTCTACATTATTTGCAATTTGCATCACCAGTGACCTAAAATAGGAAGATTAAATGAGAACGTACCAGTTTGAAGTTTGATTTATATTTTATGAGGAGTTATGATGAGGGGTTACATGAAGAAGAAGCCCGCTAGCCCGCATGTGCGTCAACCTTCAAAGCGGCGGTGTGAAATCACAGAAAACAGTTGCTGATTATAGGAAGATTCGAGAAACTAGAACTACCAGCTGTCCTTTATGAGAGAGGGTTGGGAGCAGAGGGCATGTAATTGCTCATCGTAACTCCTCATAAAATAAAGATCAAACTTGAAACTGGTAAGTTCTCGTTTAATCTTCCTATTTTACTTTGGAGTCACGTGAGTGACTATGTGAAGACTTTAAAGCTCTGTGATTTCATGCTGCGAACACAAGTCCATGCAACATACTGCATTAGTTGACCAGACATGATTGAAAAGATAATGCATTCAGACATGACATAGATTTAAAACATGCTGATGCAAATGATAATAATAATAACGATCCCTACATCCGGGAAAGCAAATTATTAAACAGAACTTAAATTGAGTTGGCAAACAAACCCGGTCTGGCAATCGGTTTATTATAAAAGGTTTGGAAAGCCCGCTCATTCAACCATCCTGCTTTCACTAGGATACGGTCAAGCAGAACCCCCGTGAACCTCGCTGCTGATGTTGTTGCAGCCGTGATGGAGTGAGATTTAAAAAATATCAGAGTTCATTCCTGCACCAGCCAATACATGTCTTAACCATCTGGCGATGGTCTGCACTGAAACCCTCTTGTGTGGTTTTTTGTGGCTAATGAACATTGCCAGCTCAGTGCCTCTAAGGTTCTTTGTAGCCTTAAAATATTGATTAATATGTGTGACAACACACAATCTATGGTTTATAGGATATGCCACAATTCCAGCTTTAGACCTAACACTCCCGGTCTGCTATGTTTAATTAGCTCATTACATAGAATGTTATTTTGTTGTTAGATATAACTATTCTGTCCAGCCGTAGCTTATGCAATGACCAAGAAACCAAGACGCATTGCGCTGAAACTAGCGCCATGAGCATAACTACCTTATACGTGACCCAGGCCAATGATAAGGATGTAGCTGGAGCCCACCAGTTAAGTAGTGGTAATACAATGTTAACATCCCATACTTCCGTGTACCTGGGCCTGGGAGAGTTTGTATTAAAGATACCCTCCATGAATCTGGATATCAGAGGGTGAGACCCGACAGAGTGGTGTCCCGATCCCACCAGCAAATATGGCAGTTTTGGCACAGTTAATGGCACTATAACTTAATCTTTTTGACAAAGAATAATTTTGAAAGAAACTCCAAGACGTCAGTTATCCATGCCGTATTATACGTTATATTAGAATTTAAACAAAACACTTCCCATCTCCTGATGTAGGAAATGTACTGCTTCTTGGTGCTATCTCTTCAAGCTGCAATGATCACATCCATGGTTCGGTCTGACAACCCGAGCCTCAGGACAGGTGTTTTTAGAGTCTGCAAATCAATAAATTGATTCTATTATGCAGAGGGTGGGCTTCCCGAGTCACGGGATGAAGCAGCAAATTTCTGTGTTTTTGAAATAACCATATAAGGTTCTATTATCATTCCCAACATCAGCGGGAACCATGTAGGCCAGTCAGGCACTATCAAAATGACTGAAGCGGAATCTTGCTGGATATTTACAAGACCCGACTGATGAGGCAAATTGGAGGAAAGGCATAAAAGCACATTCCTCCCCAGTGTAGCGAGAATGCATCTATCGCCACTGCCACTCCGGTGTTCCATACCGAGCAACAATGTTGTTAAATACTTTATGATCCAACATCCATTCTGTGTTGTCATTGAATTTGCATGACCTGGTGTCCGCCACCATGTTAAACCTACTCGGCAAGTAGGTAGCTGAAATCCAAATGCTTTTGCCCCATACACCAGTGCCAAATATGGTTAGCTAAATTATCACAGGATACTGACTTGATTCCACCCATGTGATTAATATATGCCACCGCTGTAGTGTTGTCAATCTGTAAATCATGCAGAGTATGCATATTCCCACAATAAGATTTTTTTTTTTTTTTTTTTAATTTGTTTTATTAGAAGTAATCTATTTACAATAATGTAAACAGCTTTACAAACCTCAACTTAATTACACATTTTTTAAATAACCCATTGACAATTATCATCTTCTATTTTTTTGGAAATAAAGAAAAGAATAGAATAGTTTTAAATCAATAAGAAAGTGATTAAATAATAATTTGATTATATAGAAAAGAAGAAGAAAATAGAGCAAGGAAAAAAGATTATAGATGAACAAAAAGTGAAAAAATATTATATATATATATATATATCAATGAAAATCAACAAAATATATTGAATCTATAACTATTACAAATAATAATATCAATGAAGACATGCCTATTAATCCTAGTATAAGAATCAATTATTCTCATCAGATCCCGCTGGGTGCCCGTCAGGCTGTGACGTCAAGAACAGCTACTTCTCTAGATACTGTATATATGGAGACCATATTTGTTCGAAGATATTATATTTGTCCAATAGGACAAATCTGATTCTTTCTAATTGTAACGTCTCCAACATCTCTGCTGCCCACATTTTAATTGTGGGGGATAATGTTCCCTTCCAAAATTTCAATATGATTTTTTTCCCTATTATCAAACAGTAATCAAAGAAATTTCTTTGATTTCCTGTAAGTACCGAATTTGAATCCAAAATCCCAAGTATTATTAACTTTGGGTCTGGATCCAATCTAATTTTTAGAACCTCAGAAATAACCTTAAAAATTTCTGTCCAGTAGTAATTCAGTTTGGGATATGTAGCAAAACTGTGTGTTAAATTTGCTTCTAAGTTCTTACATTTATCACAAATTGAAGAGAGATTGTGAAAGATACTATTTAATTTAGTTTTTGAATAGTGTAATCTGTATAATACTTTGAATTGTATCAATGTATGTCTAGCATTTAACGAACACCGATGTATTTGCTGTAAACTTTCTTCCCAATTTTCTTTTGTTATGGATAAACCAATTTCCTTTTCCCATGCTTGCCGATATGTTTCCGTTGTTGGATTCTCCTTATACAAGATTATGTTATATATATATGGGCTATTAATTTTTCTGTATTTGGGTGTAAATTAAACAAATCATCTAATAATCCTGGTACTTTATTTTTATAATCTAGTGTGTTTGATTTTATATAATCTCTAATTTGTAAGTACCTAAACAAATGTTGCGGAGACAATCCGTAGATATCTTGTAACTCTTGGAATAAAAGAAATTTTCCTTTTCTATAAAGGTGCTCTATCCTTTTAATTCCTAAATCATCCCAATGTCTAAACCCTCCATCCAATATAGAGGGCTTAAATAATGGGTTATTCATTATTGGTAGTCTAAGTGAAAGATTATCTAGCTGTAAAGTCTTAACTATTTGTTTCCAAATACATCTATTATTATAAATTATAGGGTTATCCCTATAAATTTTTTTTTGTACTTCCTTTGGGGCAAAGAGAACCGAGCCTACGTTATAGGGTAAACAATCTTCCTTTTCCATCTTTAACCACATTGGTTCATAATCCATATTTACCCACCAAAAATTCATATTCTTAATCTGAACTGCCCAAAAATAATATAAAAAATTTGGAAGTGCTAATCCTCCATTTATCTTAGATTTACATAAATGTTTTTTACTTATTCTATGATTTTTATAATCCCAAATAAAACTATAAATAATATTATCAATTTTTTTAAAAAAGGTCTTTGGGAGAAAAAAAGGAATAGCCTGGAACAAATATAATAATTGTGGTAAAAACACCATCTTTATAGCGTTTATTCTACCAATCATGGATATAGGAAGTGTTTTCCAGTACAAAATATTTTTTTTAAGTTTATCTAATACTAGAGGGTAATTAGATTTAATTAGTGAATTATAAGATTTAGTTACATTAATTCCTAAATATTTAAATTTGTCTTTAACTATTTTTAACGGATATTGTTGTAATATATTTAAGTTAATTCCTGTTATAGGCATAATTTCACTTTTATTCCAGTTAATCCTAAATCCTGAAAATGTGCCAAAGATAGTTATAACATTGAATAACTTAGGTATACTAATTTACAGTTTTGTAATATAAATCAAAACATCATCTGCATATAAAGATATTTTGTTAGTTGTTGTGTCAGTATTATAGCCATAGATTTCAGGTTCTGATCTGATTCTTTCCGCCAAAGGCTCTATCATCAAAGCAAATAGTAAAGGCGATAACGAACAACCCTGTCTACAACCCTTAGAAAGCTTAAATTTAGCTGATAATATTTGATTAGTTAAGATTCTTGCCGTTGGATTCAGATATAAAATTCTTATCCATTTACAAAATCTATCCCCCATTTGAAACTTTTCCATTATATTAAATAAATATAACCATTCCACCTGATCGAATGCCTTTTCTGCATCTAGCGATACAACTGCTAATTCCCTGTCCCGTACTCTTTTTGAATATATAATATTAAACAAGCGTCTGAGATTATGGGATGAGTAGCGTTTTGGGATAAAACCTGTTTGATCTTGATGTATTAATTTAGAAATCACCAAACTTAATCTCCGAGATAAAACTTTCGTTAGTATTTTTTGGTCTGTATTTAGAAGTGCGATCGCTCTATATGATCCTGGATCTTCCAAATCCTTATCTGCCTTAGGAATAAGTGTAATTGTAGATTTGTTTAAAGATTCTGGTAATTTACCTTGTTCATATGCATATCTATATACTGTATATAATCTTGGGGAAATCAGATCTAGAAATTTTTTATTAAATTCTGCACTTAGGCCATCGGGGCCCGCTGCTTTTCCATTCTTTAACGAACTAATTGATTCTTCAATATCTTTTACTGTAATTTCGGCGTTTAACAAATGTCTACCTTCCTGATCTAAACTGTTAATTTGACACTTTTGTAGAAATGTTTCCATATCCACTGTTTGTCCTGTTAATTTAGATGAATAAAGATTTTGATAATATTGTAAAAATCTGTCATTAATATCTTTTGGTATCGTCAATATATTTCCATCCACCGATCTAATTCTATGTATCAATTTTTCATCCTCTAATTTTCTAAGTTGTCTTGCTAATAGTTTTTGTGGTTTGTCTCCAAACTCGAAATGCACTTGTTTGGTTTGTTGAAATAGTTTAATGACTTGGTTAGAATATATTTTATTTAGTCTATATTTTGCTATTGCAATTTTGTTACTTAGCTCTTTAGAAGGGCGTTTTATATTTTCACTATCTAGTTGTTTTATCTCGTGTTCTAACTTTTGTTCCATCTTTCTATTTTCTTTATTAAGATAAGCCTGTGCAGATATTATTGCACCACGCATAAATGCTTTAAATGTGTCCCAGAGTAACAATAAGATTTTAACCCATAGAATGCCCCCAGCATCTCCAGGTAGATGATACCATGTAACTGAAGAATTTGATAACTCATGCACATCCCATCTGCCACCGCAACTAGGGATGGTATAAGTAGCTCCCCATCCTTGAGCACTAGCAAGCACTAGTTATTTTTCAGTTTGTAAAATAACTGGAGGTTTACTGACCAAAATGTTACTGGAGAAATGCCGAATATTGGTCGTCCACCATTGTAATTCTGATATAGCTGCAGCTGGTAATAGCATAGGTGTGTTAAAATGACATAAATGGTATTTGAGTGCTTGCTCCTTTGTGCTTTGTAAATTCTGATAATGCAAAGGACCAAATTGTGCAGCTGGAAAAATCAGCCACTAATTTGCCAATTACACTAGTCACCTGTCGAATAGATGGCTGTTCCATAACAACAAGGTTGTTACAGGCTTCTGTTAATTCCAATCTTTTGCTCCAGGGCAGAGTCACAGACATATTAATAGAGTTCATGGTAAACCCCAAATAATTAATAACTCTAGTTATCAAATATGAGTTTTGTGGCTGAAAACAGATAATTAAGCCAGTTTCAGCTTTTTTCCTATGATGAGGAAATCATCCAAATATGTCATAACAATGCGGTTTTGAGCTCTAAGCAGCCCAAGCACCGGCTTTAATAATTTGGTAAATAACCTGGGGCTTGACCCATTAGGCAACACTTTAAACTGCCACAGTTGCCCCATCCAGCTAAATTTCAAATATCTCTGGTGATCCCTGTGAATGGGCACCGAATAGTATGCATCTTTGAGATTGATGCATGCCATAAAGCATCCTTTGGAAATCAGTTGTTTGGCAGTAACAACATTTTCCATTTTGAAATGTCTATACTGCATCTAAGAGCTAGAGAATATATTGGAGACGAATTGGTGATGTACATGATTTGACTTTCCGATTACTCCTTTTGTGTATAATGTGTGAATTACAACTTGTATATCCAAATCTTCTTGTTTAGAATAACCAAATGCCCGGCTTTGGGTATGTTGTGTGGGTGGAAATGAATTGGGAAGAAATTCAATTTGGAACCCTTGTATACTGTGCAGTATAAACAGGTCTGATGTCACCCATTGTCATTCGTGCAAAAACAAGTGTAATCTACCACCAACTTGTAACTGGTCCACACACCCCATGTTCCGGAAAGAACCAGACCCACCTACCTCCATGGTTACCGGTGGTCTAATGGTAGGCCCAAAGGCCCCTGATGCGGGTTCTATTTCTGCCCTTGCGGTTTGGAGGGTAGGACTGCTGGGGTATGTGGATTGCAAATTTTCCATGAGGGCCAGCTTTGACCTTGGCCTAAAAAGACCTCTGCCCAGAGAAAACAGCTTTTGAGCTGCCACCAGCTTCAGCGAACCGCTTACTGCTGATGGAGGCGTAGGGGTGTTGTCGCCGAAACAGTGAAGCTGTGCACGTCGTTGGTGCCTTAATTAGCCCGACAGCTTTTGCTTCTTCATCCAGGTATTTTACCTGTTTGGGTAGATCTTCCCCGAACAGAAGATTCGGCGGTTGGACATTGCTGGCCTTACATAACCCTGCAAATTTGGGATTTAAGGCAGGTCTGATGGCATTCTTTCGAAAGCAGTTCATTTCGATGTGTGCATACACATCAACGCCAGGGCATCCTGCTGGACGTCCGATAAGGGACCGCCATCTACAGATCTGGCAAATGCCTTGATGCCTGAAGTCAGTAATTTTAAAATTCTTTGGAGTTCCATTTCTTGGGCATTAATGCCCTCTCCAATGTATCCCCAGATAGAGCTGTTCACTGCCGGCACTTTCAGGGATGCACAATTTATAGGTGTATAGTACTTTGTAGTTGTTTCCACCATCTTCTGTTCCTGCAATTGGTGCGACGTGTGGTAGGTTGTGCTGGCAGCTAGCTCTTCCTGCAGCGGCTCCCCTGTTTGTGAGGGTATCGCAAACCTTGATGCCATGGCAGGCATCCTGAACTTCACATATGTCGTGCATCCTGGTATGTTCCCCAGACATACCTCCGAATTCGGAGTCAGCCCAATGCTGACCCCGTACGCTCTCCTCCTCAGAGTGGGAGACATTATGCAGCCCTGGACCAGGCGCTGCCGTGGGCCCCCGAAGAGACCTGCGCTGATATGTTTCCATTTCACGGAGCATATCATGATGGAACATCCTTTCCATTAGGTGCTCCATCCGGGATAAACGCCCGAAGACGTTACTCATGACTGTAGGAGGCGACTCCTCCTGGTCTGACTCGTCTGAGTAAACAGGCCTGTCAGACTTTCTTTTTGGCTTTCCCCCCTTTCAGGGCTGCCAAGGTGCTTTGGCCCAGCATCAAGTCTGAAGTCGCTGACCGTACTGTCAGCGCCTCGGATAGCGAAACTGCCAGCCGCCGGCTACCCCCACTGCCGCAGTCCTCCGTAGCCGGTTCCCCCGCGGTTCTCCGTAACCGGTTCCCCCGCGGCCCATCTGGGTTTCGCCCTGGATTTCCCCATTATCCGCAGTAATTGGGACTCTGTAAAGAGAAATTTCCCAACAAAACCCGACCTCAGAATAAGTTTAAAACTTACCTGCAGGCTTTGGAAACTTACCTCTGGAGGAACGACGCTCCTCCCAGCCAGTCATGCGCCACGCGTTAGACGTATTGACGTGCATGCAGGCTGACGGGCTTCTTCTTCACGTAGTCACTCACGTGACTCCAAAGTAAAATGTTAATTATGCATCTTCCTCCAAATGTGGCTCCTAACCCGAAGAAAATTTGCCACTATTTTTTTATTTTGTATCATCACAAAATGCTTCTGGTAAAAATAGAACAGTGTTTTATTGAATCTTTAGAACCAGTAGAAAATAGCAAAATGCTTGGACACTTAATTTTAACTCAGAGCCAGCAACCTGGCACTTATTGGGAGTGCACAGTCAGAGGGAGTTTAACTCATGTGGGCTACTAACAAAATATGATTCTAACTGCTGCCTGAAGGCAAATGCAATGACTTAAAGTCCAGGCAACTGATGCCCAATGTTTTTCTACGAGATGATGTGCCACCCTGCTCCTGTGATCCTCAAAGTTTTATGAAGCTGTACCAAGACCACCCTGCTCTTATAGTCTATCGTCTGCCTATCCTGTATGTATTCTTAACCATCTGTCTACCCTTGCTGCAACCTTCAAGAGACTTTGAACATACACCAAGATTCCTATGTGTCCCCAATACTCCCAAGGGCCCCACCATATTAGATATATCTTATCATTATTTGAACCCCTAATATGAATTTATTCTATGCTGATTTTAAGACTACGGCCAGGTACACCATCAGGGCTGATGCTTTGCAAGGGTCATCCTCTGGAAGAATCTTCTGACATTGGCCTCAGTGACAGAGATTCTAGAGTCGCCAGGGGTATGGGGGCTTGAGAAGGCAGATCATTGTTCCCCTTTCAAAGTGAGAATAGAAAATGTTGTGTCCTGGAGTCACCACTAGAGGGCTCTGTCTCGAAATGAATGTTTCCTCAGGGAGGGTACCTGGGGGATCTGCAGGGCTTGAGCAGCAGCCATGTTTGACTTGTAATAAATACACTTCGGGTTCTGGACACCAAGTGCAGTTTGTGAATTATTTAGCCCTCGAATACAACAGAAAACATTGTGGTTGTTTGAGTGATGCCTCTCTGTCGCTAGAGCCAGGACTTGGTTTTGCCTTTAAGGAAGTGATGACATGCAAGCCTTGCCAAAGCTACTGGGCGAGCATCTCATCTTCCAGTTTAGTGTCTCTTTGCTTTTCTGATGGCCTTATCGAGATCGTACTTAGATTTCCTATATTAACTGGTATTGCCGGACATGGATGCCCAAAATCTGGTCCGCAGTAGATTACAGACCTCCTGGTTCATCCAAGACTGATGGTTAGGGAACACCTGGATGGTCTTCTCTTAATTGTGAAGTAGCACAAAAGGTGCAAATGTGGCAATACTTTACAGTGCTTGCACATATTTCCTGCTAAAGTCTGTCCATTAAAAAACTGCATAAATCACTTCCTGGCACAATTCCCCGAACGCTAATGTCATTTTCCCATTGCGTTTTGTACATGTGAATGCATCATCAACATACAGTACATATTAATTATTTAATGGCAGAATTCGATCAAAAGACCTAAGTCCCATGTCTGCTCAAAGTGGTGTAGGTACAATTGGGATAGTAATCAGAATCATGAAGGCAGGTACTGGGAGCAAACAAGGGGCATGTGGAAGTATTGAAAAGCGTGGACCACCCCACGATGCCAATCCTTGGCAGGCTATGTAGTTCCCACATTACCCCTTATCCTCCTCAGAATCCTCAAAGCCTGAATGGAATTAAGTCTTTGTAGACACAAGGAACTGCAGATGCTACTTTACAGCAAAAAGACGCAATGTGCTGGAGTAACTCAGCAGGCCAGGCACCATCTCTAGGATTCAATCATTATCTCACACCTTTTTTACTTTTCTTCTCTGGTCTTTGTCCTACCTTCTGCCTTTCAAAAATCCCCCTCACCAGTATCAACTTAACAATTGCCAGGCTTTAACCTGCCCCTGCTCTCTTCCAGTGTCCCCCCCCCCCCCCGCCCAATGCAATCAGTCTGAACAAGGGTCCCAACCTGAAACGTTCTCTATCCATGTTCTCCGGAGATGCTGTTTGACCCGCTGAGTTATTCCAGCACTTTTTGGAGGAATTATCCTTTTTCATCAAATGTCCCCCTTTAACTACTGTTTTTCTCCCCCTCTTGTCCCTATTTCTCATGATTTGCCCTTCACACCGGACCTCTTCTCCATGATTTTGTTCTGGAAGCTGCCATGGAGAGATCACAGTAACATTGCTGCTGCATTTCCCACGAGTCAGCTGATGAATACCATGCAGTTGCGAGTGCAGCAAGCAGCAGAATATGTACACATGTCCGGTTTTAATGTGTGCAAGTCATAGCCACACTTTCTTAATTGTCATATTTCATTTTTCGATGACTTCCCATTTAGCCAAAATATTGATCTTAACACACATATTGTGCCACAAAAAATTGGTCGAATCCAGTTTCTGGACATAATCCCCTTTCTAAAATTGTCTGATGGTGTATCTGCATTAAAAAGCATCTGTAACTTCAGTAACTACAAAATTCATCTAGTTGTCAAAGTAAGCCATTAAGTAAAATAACAAATACACCACAAATGAACAAATTGAGATCTACTTGGGTAAATAGAAACCAGAAATGGCAACAATGATTTACTGTATATTACAACTCAAATTAATAGTACAAAAATACTGAATTGCAAATTTCTCAGGCTTTTCTATGGCCAAATATTTTGTTTGCAAAAATCAATTTGCTTGATGTATTTGTAGTTACCGTTAGAAAGGTATCATCAAAGCAATTAATTTTAGTTGGAAACACATTTCACAATGTGTATCCAACACTGTATATAGGGCTGGGAGGGCTATCAATGGTCTACTTTACACAGATCCTGATTCTTTTCATTTCAGAAGAGGTTAAATTATTAATTAACTTCTACGGAAAGGACACAAGCCGTCTCCTTTGACATTACTTGCCTCACAGATCTAGCAGTGTAAGTTCTGAGGTGTGCAAGAGGGTATGTCATCCAGCAAACACTTTGCAGATAGAATAATTCAATAAGAAAATTAAACCAGCACACCCCACAGTTTCAAAATGATTGAAGGTCGAGAAAGTAGGTCTTTGATGGTCTGTCTATGTGACTTGTATATTAAAGTATAAAAAATGAAATCCGCGTGATCCCTCCATCTTGTCCCTGTACATAGTTTTTTCAACATATTCTTTATTAATGTTTTTCAGTCAAATAACGATAGCATTCTGAAAAGGGTCGCTTGTCAGCTTTTACAGTGCATCTGCTCTGCTCAAAAAAAATATTAATTTAAACATTTAATTACTGTTTGCTGAAGTTTGAAAATCTACATCCTTAATGTTTCCTTTCACACTGTTAGTACTTTCACGTGGTAAATGTCACACTCTGGTAAAAATTTAAAGGCGTTTCGTGTCATGCTCAATGGAAATAAAAATGGTGTGACTTTTGGATCCAAGCCAGTATTTCTTTTGCTAAAAAACAAACACGCTGACTGCCAAGTATTGCACTTGTGAGGGTTTATTGCTGTTGACACTCTCCAGAATTTCACAAGGTCACTGCTGCACTGCGTTTGGACAAGAAAAAATATTTGTTCAACTCTATTGCAAGACTTTGTGTGTAATGCTAAACACTACTGTATCATATCTCAGACATGTGTAAGCTATTCTGTAACTGAGTGGCTCCCACTAAATTTAAATTACATTGGTCCTCTTTTCAACTATTCTCTCTTAAACTGTTGTCTGTGCAGTTCACATTTTCTCATTAACTTATGCACCTGCAGGAGTCTTTGTTTATGTAAAAAAAAGTTATTTTTCCAGCAGATTCACCCACGAAGATTTACAATAAATAGATTGAATTTCATCTGTGATAACAATCAGCATTTCATCACATTGCAATGTGGTAAAGTAAATCACAAACCTGAGCAATAATCATTTGGTGTTCAGATCGTTCTTCAAAAGAAAGTTTTGACAGCCACACCATTGTTTTCTGCTAACTATCACCAACTCTAACAGCCATGTTAGGGAACTAAACATGCAGAGGTATTCAATATTCAGGAAGGAAAGACAGAAATGAAGGTGGGGTAGAATTGTTGTTTAAAGAGGAGATTAATGAAATAGCAAGGAGAGACATTAGCTTGGATGCTGCAGAATCGGTATGGGTAGAACTGCGAAATGGCCAAGGGTAGAAAACGCTTTTCGGAGTTGCGTACAAACCACCAACTACCAGCAGCAGGGAGTTTGGGGTTAGCATCAAGCAGGAAATTAGAGATGCGTGTAGCAAAGGTACAGCAGTTATCATGGGTGACTTTAATCTACATATAGATTGGGTCAACCAAATTGGTAACAGTGCTGAGGAGGAGGACTTCCTGGAATGTACACGGAATGGTTTTTTAAACCAATATGTAGAGGAACCGACTGGAGGACAGGCCATCCAATAATGGGTATTGTGTAGTAAGGAAGGATTAGTTAGTAATCTTGTTGTGCAAAGCCCTTTGGGCAACAGTGACCATAATATGGTGGAATTCTGCATCAGGCTGGAGAATTCCACACAGTTAATTCAGAGACAAGGGTCCTGAACTTAAAGAAAGGAGACTTTGATGGTATGAGACGGAAATTGGCCAGGATAGACAGGCAAATTATACTTAAAGGGTTGACAATGGGGATGCAATGGCAAATATTTCAAGACTGCATGGATTAACTCAAAATTGTTCATCCCTGTCTGGTGAAAAAATAAAATGGGGAAGGCGGCTTAATGGCTAATGAGGGAAATCAAGGATAGTGTTAAATCCAAGGAAGAGGCATATAAATTGGCCAGAGGAAGCAGCAAACCAGTGGACTGGGAGAAAATGAGGACAACAGAGGACAAAGGGGTTAATTAAGAGGGGGAAAAACAAGCATGAAAGAAAGCTTGCGGGGAATATAAAAACTGACTGTAAACGCTTCTTTAGATATGTAAACAGGAAAAAAATAGTGAAGACAAATGTAGGTCCCTTGCAGTCAGAATTTATAATTGGAAACAAGGAAATGGCAGAACAGTTAAACAAGTACTTTGGTTCTGTCTTCACTAAGGAAGACACAACCAATCTCCCAGAAATTCTAGGGGATCGAGGATCGAGGAACTGAAGGGAATCCACATTAGTTAAGAAATGGTGTTAGGTACACTGTTGGGACTGAAGGCAGATAAATCCCCAGGGCCTGATGGTCTACATCCCAGAGTGTTCAAAGAGGTGGCCCTAGAAATCGTGGATGCATTGGTAATCATTTTCCATTGTTCTCCCGACATCTGGATCAGTTCCTGTGGACTGGAGGTTAGCCAATTTTTCATGAAAGGAGGTAGAAAGAAAGCAGGGAATTATAGACCAGTTAGCCTTACATCGGTAGTGGGGATTATGCTTGAGTCGATTGTTAAATAAGTTATAGCAGCGCATTTGGAAAGCAGTGACGGGATCGGTCAAATTCAGCATGGATTTATGAAGGGGAAACCGTGCTTGACTAATCTTATGGAATTTTTTGAGGATGTAACAAGTAGAATGGACAAGGGAGAGCCAGTGGCTGTGGTGTATCTGGACTTTCAAAAAGCCTTTGACAAGGTCCCACTCAAGAGATTAGTGTGCAAAATTAGAGCACATGGTATTGGGGGTAGTGTACTGACATGGATAGAAAACTGGTTGGCAGGTAGGCATCAAAGAGTAGGAGGTAACGGGTCCTTTTCAGAATGGCAGGCAGTGGCTAGTGGGGTGCTGCAAGGCTCGATGCTGGGACCCCCGTTATTTACAATACATATTAACGATTTAGATAAGGGAATTAAATGTGACATCTCCAAGTTTGCGGATGACACAAAGCTGGGTGGCAGTGTGAGCTGCGATGAGGATGCTATGAGGCTGCAGGGTGACTTGGGTAGGTTGTGTGATTGGGCAGATGCATGGCAGATGCAGTATAATGTGGATAAATGTGAGATTATCCACTTTGTGGCAAGAACAGGAAGGCAGATTATTATCTGAATGGTGTCAGATTATGAAAAGGGAGGTGCAACGAGACCTGGGTGTGCTTGTACATCAGTTACTGAAAGTAAAGGGCCTGTCCCACCAGCGCGACCTAATGTGGTTGCTTGAGCCGTACGGCCTCGCGTGGCCGGTCCCACTTCGATCGCCGGAGATGCATGGAGTTGTGCGGGGCTGGTCCCGACATCACGCGAGGCTCTGAAATGCTGACACTGTTCAAAATCCCGCGCGGCAATGGCTGACAGGCCCGCAGCTGCATTGAGGCTGTACGCAACGTCTCAACGTCGTACGCAGCGTCATGACACCGTACGCAGCATCTGGATGCCATACGCAGCGTCTTGACGGCATACGCCTAGCGTGTGGAGTTGCGCGATGACGTCACCACCCGGCGTGCCATTGCGTGATGATGTCATCGCCCGACGCCGTGCGACGTCCAAATTCACTCGGCCTGCCTCCTGCCCAGCTGATTGGTGAGTATGATGTCGGGACCAGCCCCGCACAACTCCATATGCCTCTGCAGTTCGAAGTGGAACCGGCCCCGTGAGGCCATACGGCTCAAGCGTTTGGTCGCGCTCGTCGCATGCAGTCGCATGCTGGTGGGACAGGCCCTTAAGCATGCAGGTACAGCAGGCAGTGCAACAATCTAATGGCATGTTGGCCTTCATTGCGAGAGGATTTGAGTTTGGAGGCAAGGAGGTCCTGCTGCAGTTGTACAGGGCTCTGGTGAGGTCGTACCTGGAGTATTGTGTGCAATTTTGATCTCCTAATTTGAGGAAGGACATTATTGCTATTGAAGGAATGCAGCGTAGGTTCACCGGATTAATTCCCGGGATGGCGGGACTGACATATGATGAAAGAATGGGTCGACTGGGCTTGTATTCACTGGAATTTAGAAAGATGAGAGGGGACATATATAACTATTAAGGGATTGCACAGGCTAGATGCGGGAAAAATGTTCCCGATGTTGGGGGAATCCAGAACCAGGGGTCACAGTTTAAGAATAAGAGATAGGCCATTTAGGACTGAGATGAGGAAAAAAACTTGTACCCTGAGAGTTGTGAATCTGTGGAATTCTTAGCCACAAAAGATAGTGGAGGCCAAGTCACTGGATGATTTCAAGAGAGAGTTAGATTTAGCTCTAAGGGTTAAAGGAATCAAGGGATAACAGGGTACTGATTTTAGATGATCAACCATGATCATATTGAATGGCGTTGTTGGCTCGAATGACCGAATGGCCTACTCTTGCAGCTATTTTTCTATTCTGTGTTTCTATGGTTCTATAACCATTATGGGACTCTAAGAGCACCTCATTATGCATTTCTGACAACACCAACTGGAAACTATTGGAATGAATTAAAAATAAACTTTCGCTGGGAAGCTGAAAATATGTGGAAGATTCCCACTTGTTGCAACACCACCATCCTTAAGAATTAAACATAAAATATTAAACATTAATAATAAAACATGTGAATTAAATGAAATACCAGAGCAAAAGAAGGCTACAGATTTTTGGTTATTGAGTAGAGCTACTACTCGTGGAAAAAAGCTGTTTTTATGTCTGGCTGTAGCAGCTTTGACAGTCCGGAGTCGCCTTCCAGAGGGAAGTGATTCAAAGAGTTTGTGTCCAGGGTGAGAGGGGTCAGAGATGATCTTTCCAGCTCGCTTCCTGGCCCCTTGCAGTTTACAGTTCATCAATGGAGGGAAGGTTGCAGCCAATAACCTTCTCAGCTGATCAGACAATTCACTGCAGCCTCTGGGTGTCGTGCTTGGTGGCTGAGCCAAACCAGACCATGATGGAGAAGGTGAGGACAGATTCTATGATGGCCGTATAGAATTGCACCATCAGCTGCCGCAGGAAGTACATCCTCTATTGTACCTTTTTGACTGTGGAGTCGATGGTGGCCCCCCCAGTTAAGGTCCTTGGAGATGATGGTTCCCAGGAACTTAAAATACTCCACAGATGTGGCTATGGTGTTGTTGATGGTGAGTGGGGTGAGGGGAGGGGGAGCTCTCCTAAAGTCTACAATCAATTCCACTGTCTTAAGAGCATTGAGCTCCAGAGGAGAGGGGGGAGTACGCAACCTTACGGTGCTCCTATGCTGAGGGTTTGCGGGTCTGAGATGTGCTTTCCCAGCCTCACGTGCTGCTTCCTATCTGTCGGGAGCTGGTGATCCACAGAGGGGTTCAGGCACAGTCAACTGGGAAAGTTTGCAGTGTAGTAGCTCTGGCACAATGGTGTTGAATGCAGAGCTAAAATCAACAAACAAAATCCTCACATAGGTCTCCTGGTGGTCTAGGTGCTGGAGGATGAAGTGCAGGCCCAGGTTGACTGCATCATCCATGGATCTATTGGCCTGATATGCAAACTGCAGAGGGTCCAGCAGAGGGTTTGTGACATTTTTCAGCTGGCCAGCACAAGCCTTTCAAGGGTCTTCATGACCACAGAGGTCTGTGCGACAGGCCTGAAATCATTAAGACCAGTAATCCTTGCCTTTTTGGGTACAGGTACAATATTGGAGTCTTTGAAGCAGGCAGGGACAGTACAGGTTTGCAGGGACTGTTTCAAAATGTCTATGTAGACCTGTGCCAATTGTTCGGCACAGCGCTTGAGAGTAGAGGGGGAAACATTGTCCGGTCCGGGAGATTTCCGGCTTTTCTGTCTTCACTCAGGCCTGGTGGGCTGGCGGCTCAGTCACTCAGGGCTGGTGGGCTGGAGCTCAGTCACTCAGGGCTGGTGGGCTGGCAGCTCAGTCACTCAGGGCTTGTGGGCTGGCAGTTCACTCATGGTTATTCCTTGAAATTCCATTTCAAGCAGAGTGCAGGCCACCAAATTCAATTTTATAGCATTTCAAGCAGAGTGCAGGTCACCAAATTCAATGTCATAGCATTTCAAGCAGAGTGAGGGCCACCAAATTCAATTTCATAGCATTTGAAGCAGAGTGCAGGCCACCAAATTGCCAAACAACTCATTGCTTTGTCATTAAGGGCTAACAAATCATTTATTGCAAGTACATTGCAGACTGACAGTTCAGTTGAATCACAGCTTAGAATTACAGTTGTGGACTCTCCCTCGTGATCTTCCAGAGTGACTTACTCACGTCCAGGCATCCGGGGTTTTATAGTCCTGCCCCCCACCCCCACTCCCCCCAGCAGGGGCGTTACCTTCATTGTGGTGTTTGACAGACGAGAGGACCAATCAGCTGATCTCAAGATTTTTTAAACACTCATAACTTTATTTATTTTTCATCGATCGGAATAATTCTCAGGGCTGCCTCAGTGGAGGAGGACTGTGAGTAAGATGGCCAAATATCATGGCGATATATGGTAGTGTTTTTTTCTAAAATCAATATACAACGCAGACAGGAAGTGGTCAAGATGAGTCTTTTAGTTATATAGATGATGGAAAAGTGGTGTTGTGCAGCATGGAGGGTGTGGGAAATTGGGTGTGAAGTGGTGATTGGAGAGGGGTGGGTGGGAAAGGGTCCAGTCTTTTCAGACTGGAGCCTTGCTTTAAGTATGTGTGAAGTGGTGAATGGGGAGGAGTAGATGTAGAAGGGCCCAGTCTGAGGGTAGAGAAGTCATTCTCTACCCTCATTACCTGATCAGCGAGTTGCGTTTGCGCCTCACGTACGCAGGCATGGGGGGGGGGGGGGGGATGTAAACTCCAGCGAGAATAAAGGAGTTAAATTTCCTCGGAGACTAGAAGGGTTTGCAGTTTATAAAAAAGGATTCTAGGTTGGGAGAGCAGAAATTTGACTGTACCATGATTTCGCTGCACCAGTCCTGGTTGGTATAGAAGCATATTCCACCG
The DNA here is from genome assembly GCA_963514005.1 of Raja brachyura. The sequence goes on along the minus strand of OY740781.1, from coordinate 102,333,024 downwards.
CCTCTTGATTTCCCCGCTGCCTCCACTTCGCGTTCCGCTCTGTGAAGTTGGAAGCCAGCCAGTTGCAGTGCGCTGTCCGGGGTCGACTCACACAGCCAGGTCTCAGTGAAGCACAGGGCAGCGGCTCGAGAGAAGTCCTCGTTTGTCCGGCACAGAAGTTGCAGTTTGTCCACTATGTTATTGCCAGGAATATGCACGGGAGTGGTGTGCGTGATCCTCGTCGCCAGAGTCGGGTGAGTGCTCCAGAGCGCTTTCCACGGGTCCTCCTCCATCTCAATACCTTGAACACAGCCACAGCCTCGCCGACGAGTATGATTGAGGCACGTCATCTCACTCTTCTTGGACACTGGTATTATGGATGCATTTTTAAAGCAGGTGTGAACTTCAGACTTTAGTAATGAGAAGTTTAAGATGTCCACAAAAAAACGCCAGCCACTTGGTCTGCACAGGTTTAAGAAGGCGACCAGGTATAGCATCAGGTCCAGATCTCCTGAAGGATCTTCTGACATCAGCTTCTGTGACTGAGATTGCAATACATCGGGGGCTATGGGACCCCAAAAAGGCACATCAGTCATCTCCCTTTAAAGTGCATAGAACACATTGTGCTCATCTGGGAGTGATGCTTTGCTGTCTCTTGAGCTGCCCCATGGTTTTGCCTTGTAGGAATTGATGGTGTGCAAACTTGGCCACAGCTGCCAAATGTCCATCTCAACTTCCAGTTTAGAGCATAAGTCGACTTTAGCTTTTTTGGTGGCCTTAACAAGGTCGTATTTGCACTTTTTGTGTGGAACAATGAACTCTCATAGGTCCTTCATTAATGCTGGGACTAAATCCTGAAACTCCCTGCCCCACAGTAATGTGAGACTATCTTCATTGGAAAACCACAGGAATCTACAATTGTGCTTCACCATCAGCTTCTCAGGAACAAATTATAATTAACAATAACTGCTGGCATTGTCAGACATAACTGCGTCTTGAGAAATGAACTAATAAATATAAAATACCACAAGATTCTAGCATAAATTGCCTAAAAGAGCAACCAAGAGGCTTACTCATGAGTCTTCCTGTGGCATCTCTTCCACCTCCTGCTGGCAATGAATCCTTGACAGAGATGATGATTAAAAAAATCACAAGGTGTTGGATTAACTCAATGGGTCAGGCAGCACCACTAGAGAACAAAGATAGTTGGAACCCTGCTTCAGCCTATTCATGTCCTTTACAGATGATGCCTGACCCACTGAGTTACTCCAGTGCTCTGTGTCTTTTTGTGAACCAGCATCTGCGGTTCCTTGTGTTTACATGAAGACAAAGAGATCTTCCATGTCCCATGGGGAGAGATCTAGTCACAAACACCTGGCAGGCCTGCACCGGCTTTAGAAGTACAGGTATTGAACTTAGCCTCAGTCATTGAAAGTAGTGACAGCTGACAGCTGCTGTATGTTGCAGGTGAAGCTCATCGCTGCACCCAACATATCTCAGTATTCCACAGAAGAAGCATGGATTTGCCCTCATCCTTGAGTAGGGAGCATCAAGTAGTGTGAGCAAGTGGATTTTATAAGACTTTGGCTTTATAGTTATTAAGGAAGTGATAGACAGCATCGTTTTGACCTAAATGCTCCAAAATCTCCCTATGAAAAGACCCTCAGAAAATGAGAGTGCAAAAGCACATGACTCCCAGCAAAAGATCCTCTGGTCAACTCTATTAATCTAGGAAACTCTTGTGCATCTTTCACCCTAAGACAGTCTCTCCCCCTGTCTTATTTTTGATGTGCCAACTAGCAAATGTTTATTGGTAAAGAAAGATCTATCTGATCTATTCATTGCTCCTCAATTCAGTTTGGGTGTCTGCTATTGCTGGAGTATGAATTGCAAAATCAGCTAGGAGGGGCACCAAGTTCCCCCTGAAAATGGGTACACCAGTGGTCGCTGATCGCTGGTCAGCACGGAGTCGGTGGGCCGAAAGGCCTGTTTCCGAGCTGTGTCTCTAATGTCACTAGCACTATCACTAGGGACAATTTACACTTTTACTTCAGAGTCACGTGAGTGACTTCGTGAAGACCCCCCCAGCACGCATATCGTCACTCGCATGGCAACCGACAGGCTGGGAGGAACGCAGCTCCTCTACCGGCAACTTTTAAAAAGGACTCTCAGGTAAGTTTTACTAACCTTGAGTTGGTAAAACTTCTGTGGTGTTCTGTGGTTTTCCCCAAATCTTTTACAGAACACCCAGACTTCGTGAGCATGGAAAAGGCTCGGAGTAAGAAGAGGGCTGCTTCCAAGCATGCCATGGAGAGCCACGGGACATCGAAAAAAGTTTAGCGGCCTAATTCCCCGGAGCTGGCCGTTGAAATGGCGGCAGCTCCCGTTCCGCAGTCGCGGACTGGCAGGACGGCAGCGCGGACGTTGGGTAGCCCCGTTCTGTCGGCAGGCCCCGACTAAACCGCTACAGTCCGGAAGACTGCGGACTGACAGTAGGACCGTGCAGGAGTCGGGAAGCCCCATTCATACGGCAGGCCCCGACTCTCCACCGCTACAGTCCGGAAGACCGCGGACTGGCGCCAGATCCATGCGGAAGTCGCGTAGCCCTGCTGGAGCGGCAGGCACCAACTTTCTACCGCAACAGTCCGGGAAAATTCACCCCGACAGGGTACGCACTGGCGGTCATAGCCTCATTGACTCAGTTGAGCCTGGGGAAGACGACCTGTCATTCGCAGATAGCGACGGCGATCGCATTGCCTGCATGGAGCGGATGATAGAGCAACTGCTCCAGAAAGACCTACTCCAGCAGGAGCATGGGTCCCGTGGACCACACAGTTCCACGGCAGCTCCTTATCCAGACTGCCTAACATCCCTCCCTCCTCGGAGGGGAGTGCCAGAAGTCAGGGGTTGGCTGAATTTGAGGAGGGGTTGACGGAAGATCCAAAGTTGCCTGGGATGCAGGAAGAGGAACTTCTGGAGATGGTGTCCACATTTGCACAGCCATCCCAGTAAGGACAACCACTTCAGCCATGGTTAGCTACAAGCATCAATTACCTGACTACACACCAACTGCAGGAGCAGGTAATAACGGAGACCACAGACAAGTATTTGTCCCCAGAAAACTGTGTATCGCTGAATGTGCCTACCGTCAATACTCCCATATGGGGGAACATAAGCCCTAGCATCAGGGCACAAGAATTGAAAATTCAAAAAATTCTAAAACTGCTAACTGCAGGAATTACTGCGTTTGCAAGATCCATTGATGGTACAGACATGACGGAAGAGTAGCAGGATGCGTTAGCTCTGTTCTGCAATGCTCAGTACAAAATTAATTGTTTCAGGAAGAGCTCAATCCGTACCATGCTCAACCCTGGCTTGCAGGGTTATGCAAAGCCAGCGCTACGCCGTCGCCGAACTTGCTGTTTGGGGATGACCTGCCTAAACAGGTCAAGGACCTCGATGAGGAAGCCAAAGCAGTGGGATTGATAAAGTCACCTTCCACTAGCAGGCCACCAGCATACCGACAGCAGCATCCCTACGCAACACCCAACCGGCCCCGGTTCCACCCCGAAAGGGTGACAGGTGCAAACCCAAAGGTCGCGCCATATCCACAAAGGTCTTTTTGAGGCCATGGCCCAGAGCGACTTGCATGGAAAACGCTTCAACCCCTCACCACAGCACCTCCGCTTCCCAAGAACCAAGGACGGAAGACCAAACACCACCGGTAACCGTGGAGGTAAGTGGGTCTGGTTCCCTTGGGAAAACTGCATGCATAACCTCACAAGCTCCATAACTTCTGACCTTTTTATATTGCACAGTATTCAGGGTTATAACATAGAATTTATTAACAAACTCCTCCCTCCAGTTCAGCATGTACCTAGCCGGTAATTTGTGCTTTCTAAAAAAGTGAAGGTGGAAGGACATGCAGAGCTATTTAGATTATATACAAAGGGAGTAATAGAGAAAACCAAACTTGAACCTATTGAGTTTGTATCGAACATCTTTACCAAAACCAAAAAAGATGGTGGATGTCGTATTATTATTGATTTAACTCAACTGAATACTTTTGTGCAATATATCCACTTCAAGATGGAAACATTTGAAACTGCCAAACAACTGATTTCCGAAGGGTACTACATGGCCTGCATTGACTTAAAAGATGCATACTATTCAGTACCTATACATAAAGATCACCGTTTGAAATTTGTCTGGACGGCGCAGCTGTGGCAGTATAGACCACTGCCTAATGGACTAACAACGGCTCCCAGGTTATTTACCAAAATATTGAAACCGGCATTGGCATCTCTACAAAAACAAAACCACATAGTCATGGCCTAGCTTGATGACATTTTGATTGTGGGAAAGACCTTGGAATTGGCTAAATTAGCTGTGACAGCTACCAAGTTACTATTTCAAAAGCTTGGGTTCGTCATCCATCCAGACAAATCAAAATTAACACCCTCTGTCGTAATGGATTATCTGGGTTTCACGATTAACACAAATCATATGACCGTCACGTTACCAAATAACAAAATGGCAGATTTAGTAGAGGCGTGTAATAGCCATTGCTTGCGCCAAAAAAAATGACTATTCGTCATGCTGCTAAGGTAATTGGCAAACTTGTAGCTACATTTCCAGCTGCACAATCTGGACCATTGCATTATCAAAACTTACTAAGAGCAAAAATGGTTTTTGCGTCCAGACTGAACCATCTGATACCAACATATGTTGCCTGGGGCAGTAGCGATGGACGCTTTCTCGCTGCATTGGGGGGATTTGTTTTTCTATGCATTTCCAACTTTCTGCCTCATCAGTCGGGTATTGCGGAAAATACAATTAGATTCCGCACATCAGGGATACTGATAATACCAGGGATACTGTGTCTCCCGGTTCCGAAACGCCCGAACCTCCTGATATATCCCATAACAGGGGAGAATCATCCGTGCCATGGTCATTTGAACCTGTTGGCTTCCAGGTTCTGAAGAGACCATTACTGGAGTTCGGGCTGTCGAACAGGACCATGGATATCATCACGGCGTCGTGCAGAGAGTCCACAAGGAAGCAATACCTTACCCATGTAAGGAAATGGGAGGTGTTCTGTTCCAGGACTGGTACCACCTACAACTCTGCCACCATCACGGATGTGCTGGAATTCCTCGTGGCCCTACACTACGACGAGGACCTCAGCTGCAGTGCCATCAACAGTGCAAGGAGCGCATTGTCATCCTACCTTAACCTTGGAGTGGGATCCCATCGAATTGAATTGAATTGAATTGAATTGAATTGAATTGAATTGAATTGAGAATTGAGAATTGAATTGAATTGAATTGAATTGAATTGAATGCCTTTATTGTCATTCAGACCTTTCGGTCTGAACGAAATTTCGTGCCTGCAGTCATACATATATAAAAATAACAATACCATATAATAAACACAAAATTAACATCCACCACAGTGAGTTCACCAAACACCTCCTCACTGTGGTGGAAGGCAAAAGTCTTAGGGTCTCTGTCTTTCTCCCCTCCTTATTCTCCCTCTGCGCTGAGGGGATCCAGGCCGCTGCCACCGCTGACGCCGGAACGCCGGAACACCGCCACAGGGCCCGTCGCCGGAACGTCGCTGGAGCACCGCAGCTCCCGAAACCCAAGCCGCCGCTGGAGCACCGCAGCTCCCGAAACCCAGGCCGCCGCTGGAGCACCGCGGCTCAGAGGGAGCCAGGCCGCCGCTGGAGCACCGCAGCTCCCGAAACCTAGGCCATCGCTGGAGCACCGCAGCTAAGAGGGAGCCAGGCCGCCGCTGGAGCACCGCAGTTCCCGACACCCAAGCCGCCGCTGGAGCACCGCAGCTCACGACACCCAGGCCGCCACTGGAGCACCGCAGCTCAGAGGGAGCCAGGCCGCCGCTGGAGCACCGCAGCTCAGAGGGAGCCAGGCCGCCGTTGGAGCACCGCAGCTCCCGACACCCAGTCCGCCGCTGGAGCACCGCAGCTCAGAGGGAGCCAGGCCGCCGCTGAAGCACCGCAGCTCCCGACACCCAGGCCGCCGCTGGAGCACCGCAGCTCCCGAAGCCCAGGCCGCCGCCGGAAGCAGGTCGCCGCTGAAGCTCTGAAGGCCGTGCCGCCGCCGCTGGAAGCTGGACGGCCGTCACCAGGGCCTCAGCACAGACGGAGACGGTGTCGGGGGACACGACAGGAAAGTCGCATCCCCCCGAAGGGAGAGACTAAAACCCCGTTTCTCCCACCGTCCCCCCCCCCCCCCACACACATACACAACCCGACAAACCAAAAATAAACACCAAAAACAGGGACGAGGACAAAAATAAAATAAAAGACAGACGGACTGCAGGTGAGCCGCAGCTGCCAAGCAGCGCCGCCACTCCATTGGTATCCAAACTAATGAGGGGTATTTTTAATTCCAACCCTCCCAGGCCGAGATACTCTCTGACCTGGGATATCGGACTGGTGTTATCCCTACTTAGGAGTTGGGCACCAGTCTCGAATCTCCCACTGGGTAAGCTCACTTACGAAGTGGTGATGCTGATGGCACTCATAAGTACACAACAAGTCCAGACCCTCCACAAATTAAAACGGGACAAAATGGTCTAGACACCCACCAAAGTAACCTTTATCAACGAGTTACTAAAACACCTCAGACCTGGATCAACCGGTCTAAAATTGGAATTCCTGGCATATCCTGTCGACGGTCGCCTGTGTATAGCCACTTACCTCCGACATTATATAGATGTCACCAAGAATATCAGGGGTACGGAAGTAGGTCTTTTTATCAGTTATAAATGCCCTCACTACAGGGTAACTGTTCAGACTATTTCCAGGTGGCTCAGGGTGGTGTTGGGTGCAGCAGGAGTAGACGCTGACATTTTTAAATCTCATTCTACTAGGGCTGCATCCACATCAGCAGCGAGGACCATGGAGGTTCCCATGGACCACATCCTCGCAACAGCGGGTTGGGCCAATGAGGGTACATTCCAGCGGTTTTATAATAAACCTGTGGCCATGCCCGCAACGTTTGCGGACACGGTTTTAAGTTCTGTTTCCTAACATTCCCCGAAGTTAGGGGTTTATTGTTTGTTACTAATAAAAGTATTATTTTTCAGCTCTGTGTCGAGTCTGAAATACGTTAACATACTTCCTCCATCAGTTATTACGGCAGTGTGTGAGCATGGACTTGGTTCCAGGGCATGAAATCACAGAACTTTGAAATCTTCACGAAGTTACTCACGTGACTCTGAAGTAAAATAGTAAGATTAAATGAGAACTTACCAGTTTGAAGTTTGATCCTTATTTTATGAGGTGTAACGATGAGGGATTTCGTGCTCTCCGCTCCCAACCCTCTATCATAAGGTCAACTGGTATATTAGCTCTCTTAATCTTACTATCTTCAGTCAATTCTACTATCTGTGATTTCACATCACTGCTTTGAAGAATGTCACGCATGCGTGCTGGCGGGGTCTTCACGAAATCCCTCATCGTTACTCCTCATAAAATAAGGATCAAACTTCAAACTGGTAAGTTCTCATTTAATCTTACTATTTTACCGAATTCCCCTACAAACTTGTACGTCTTTGGAGTGTGGGATTAAACCAGAGCACTTGGAGACAACCCACATGGTCACAGGGAAAATGTACAAACTCCGAACAGACGGCGCCCATAGTCAGGATCAAACTCGGGTCTCTGACACTGTAAGGCAGCAACTCTATCGCTGCGCTACTGTGCCACTGTGAAGAAGGGTCCAGAATCAAAACGCCACCTGTCCATTCCCTCCATAGATGCTGCCTGACCCCTTGTGTTCCTCCAGCACTTTATATTTTGATCAAGATTCCAACATCAGCAGTTTCTTGCATTTACATAGTAAAGGGCTTGCTTCTGAAATTTGGTTTCATTGATTACAATGGAACTGATTTTTTGTAAATAGAGTATATCATGCAATATACTTCTGTGAAACATTTACTGTAAGGCCACCAACCAGAGGGGGATTCCAAGCCAGATATCTCATATCGCATTTGGAAGATGGTTAGGAGTTTTCCCCAGCAAATAGAGATGTTGCCTCAAGGCTCCAATAATTTTGGTCTAATCCTGATTTCTGGTGTAATCTGTGCAGAGTTTACACATTCTTGGGATCATGTAGACTTTCTGCTGGTCCACCCTTATCCTACAGAACGCTTAGCTGTAGGTTGATTGACCTCTGTAAATTGCCAGTTGTAAGTAGGTGAGTGTTAAAATCTGGGGAGTTAATGAGACTGGGAAAACTTTTAAAAAGTGTAATTAGTGTAGAACAAAAATGTGTGCTTGGCAGACTCTATGACCCTCGATCCCCATCACTAAAATAGATTAGTTGATCCTTGTGATAAAGGTACAGGAATGACAGGTGATTGTGGTATGCAGGCTCCATGCATTTGGAATGTCCTTTGCAAATTATTTTTTTATAATCAACATTATATGATAATAATAGCTCATGTTATTCACAAACCTCATCATAATTTTCCAACCCACTAATCACACTGATAAATTAGAGGCATGAACTGATATGATTTACTAGCCATTGAGCATAACCAGCTGACAAATCTACTAACATATGTTGGCACTAATGAAGCCACACAGCCATGAAAAGCTAGAGATCAAAGCTGCCATTCACAAATATATAAAACATGTGAAAACTATAAAAAATTAAAGATGCTGTTAAAATACTTTTCAGTTTATTCAACTTTGAAATGTAAAATGCTCAGAAAGACTTTAAACCAATTAAATACAGATACTTTAACTTAATTAAATGACACAGTAAATTACTTGTTATTATTATTATATCAGTTACATGCAGCTAATCTCAGGCAGTTGATCAGCCTTGCATTATGCATCACGCTTCCTCCACATTGGTGAGACTAAACATAGACAGGTGGCTGTTTTCCAGAGCACCTCAGCTCTGCTCTCAGTGACCTTGAGCTTCTTTTTTGCATGTCCCTACAACTCCACTCCCCATTCCAGTTTCAAGTAACCCCCACACCCAGTGTTCTTTTCCCGCTCCCAATGATCCACTTAGGTTCTCTCTCCCTTTGCTCACCTTTTCCATTTCCTTTCCCAACTCACTGTGATTCATTACTCTTCCTCACCTTGTTCCATCTGTCCATCACCCACATACTTATCCAACAGTTTCTTCTACCCTTCCTATCCCTTCCCCATCTACTTCCATCAGCCCATTATCAGATTTCAATTATCAGCTGCCAGCTTCTTTCTCTACCCTCTCCTTTACTTCCACCACCTAGCTACATCGGCTTAATTTTGTTTCTCTTTTATATTTCCATCTTTTACTCAGTCTCTGTCTCTAAACTCCCTCCTCCCCCTCCCCCAGCCGACTCCACCCACCCATCATCCCGTACCTTATCCGGCACCACATTAGCGACCAGGCTCTGCTTCATTCCTCCCACTCACCTCTTTATGCTGACTATTTTTATTCTTCACTCTCAATCCTGATGCAGTGTTGACCTGAATTATGGACCATCCCTTTGCCTCCGCAGATGCTGCGTGACCTGCTGACTGCCTTTAGCAGTTTCTTCAGTCCGACTAATGCCTAATCTATCACCTGGCTCTTAAAGATCCTGCACCACCTGATAGAAGTTTATGCCCAGTCTTTATGTCTTTGCGTTAGCATGCTGGTGCTTCATAAGAAAAATCAATTTGATTTTATTGGGACTGGGAATTGTCAGTGTTAACCAGTCAGATTGGTTTTGACAGTCTCTCTCTCAACCTCATATCTAATCAATTTGATGTTACTTTCTCCTACTATTAGACGTACAGAAAAAAAAAAATTAGGACAAACTGATATCTCCTGAGATTCAACATCTCAGCTGTGCTTACCTAGTGATTGTCCCTCAATAAAGGATTGGACAGATCTAACTAAACTGCACCACTGACATGGAGCATTGCCTGCCAATCCTTACATTGTGGGAAAGTGCAGACAATCTATTCTGGACTAACAAGGATAAAAAACTCAGAAATATATAGCACCTATTATAACCTGAAAATATTCTAAAGTGCTTTGAAGCCAATTAAGTCCTTTCAAATTGTCATCACAGCCGTGGCAGACATCTGGCTTCTGATGTGACACAGCAAGGAATCCTAAATAACAATGACATAAATGATCAGATAATTTGCTCTCGTGACAGTGGTTGAAAGATAAATGTTGATTTAGACTCCAAGATTTTAATTATTATGGGATCATTTGCATCCACCCAAGAAAGCAAAAGAGATCTTGATTTATCTCAGTACCCTAATAACAACACCACACTTGGTGCAGTGGTCTCTTGATGATGCATTGAAATATTAGTTGAGGCTTTTGCCTCGGAAAGGAATTTCACCCATTTTGGTGCATTAATTTGGAGTTACAGATTGTCGGAAAACAAAATGAAATGAAAATTGCAAAATTGATGCATCCGTCATTTTAAACCAACACTCTTGTGGTTACCTGCCATTTAGCATTGTTAGTCGTAAACCTGCCTGTACACATATGGCACAGACCAGGATTCATTGATGCTGTTGTATTTACACTCTATCTTTTGGGAAGCAGGTCAAAGTCACCAGCTTAAACTGGGATGTAGATGAGGGAGACCAAGAGTGGACAGAAAAAGCCAAATGAGGAAATAGCAGAAAGGATTGGATCAGTGACAGGGTTTAATTGGCTCATTCATGTTGATCAATAGTGATGAGTCAATTTCACAAATTGCAGCATTTTACTCACCAATGTGGTAATCATTGCCAATGCTGCCTTCCTGTAAAAGACAGCACGTTCAAATCAATTGGGGGAGTCAATGAAAGTAAAAATGTTATCCCAGCAGGGATCCGTCAATTCAAACATGGTTCTAGGTTTTCTGCATGATGCACTCCTTCGTTTGACTCAGTGAACAAAAAAGGTTGTTTGTATCTTATTCTGATCCAATTTCTGTAGATAATTCAGAAATGCTGCTGCACACATCTGTGGAAAATATGATGTAGAAATGTCAACCTCTTTAGGGTGTATTATAATGAACATTATGATATGTCATACTTTATTTGAGGAAATCAAATAATGCAAACAAATGACAATATGAACTAGGAGAACTGCCAAATGTGTAGAAGTATTAAGAGCCTGAGTTTCTCCCGAGTTTCTCCCGAGTTTCCCCTGATCCAAACTTGGAGAATTATGATAATAATCGTTCGTAGGTACTTGGGGCTCTCATGGACATTTTTCACACTGTTGAAAAAACTTCACAAGCTTACCGTGTTTCCCGAGTACCTGCCGTTAACGTTACGAGCCGCTAAGAGATGTCCCGAGCTCCGACGTACCCGCTACGTACATTCTACGTACTTACCGCGAGTTTGATTTTTTTTTTAACTTAGGAGAGCTCTTGGGTAAACTCGTATAGTGGGACAGGCCCTTAATGGTTCTTCTTCAAGATATAGATGAGCATCTTGAACCCAGCTGACTATGCGAAGCGGCAGAGCTTGAAAGGACTGAGACTTTATGAGCTGCAGAATTCAGAATGAGTGGTAATTTGTGGGAGGAAGGGGCAACTAACCGTGAGATCATTGTTGCTGATAAACCTCAAAATGGTAGGAGCATGCACAAGAATCTGAAGATACCTGGTGGAATAAACTGAGAGTTGAAGACAAATACATTGCAAAAGCAGAACTTGGTTCAGACAGGCAAAATCCAGGAAACATTCAGTTAAAACTTTAAAAGTTAAATATATTCTAGTAATGTGGCAGATGGTGTTCAAGCTGATAGAGTACCCTTTGAGAAACTGATTATAGTCATAGCACGTTTTGGGTATTTATTTCATGATCATACCATGGTTCAGATAATGGAACAGGGTGCAGTGATATTATCTGATAGTTTACAGGAACACTTATCATTTGAAGGTAAACAAACAGGCTGTATGACTCTCTCGCATCATGCAACAATGGGGCTATTTCCATATTTAAAAGAAATTTGGTTGTCTCTGGTAAATGAATTTGTACTTTTAATAAATGCAAAGCCACAATAGTTTGAACAAACTCACATTACATTTTAATTTTTTCAGTGGAGTAAACAGATGGGAATAGGTTATATTTTTCATTGTGACTCAGAATGTGTGATACAAAATAGAGAAGATTAAAGGTTTTAGTTAATTCAGCAGGTAAGCATGAATTTGAGAACCTACGACTGATGTAGGGCCAAGTGAGAATACACAGGAGCAATTGCTATGATTAAAGAAGTCTTAGCTGGCTACAGTTACATTTTGGGGAGAGGTTGGATTGGAATGGTTTCTTTAATGAAAAATCAGGCAATTATTGTACATTGTAACACTTGGTTTATAATTTAACAAGATCTATAACATATACTCGCAGGTACTCACATTCAACATTTTAATATTGTATTCATTTTAATATTGGTTATTTACTTTAAGATATAAACATCCAGTCAACAATATTTAAAATATTTGCGTTCTCTTATTGTAGTCTGGCCTTCATTGTCATTACTTTGAAAATATGTGCAGCTGGGCTCATGCAGGTATCTCCATAAGTATATTAAACATGAAGATTCAATACCACATAAAAGAGCTTAAAGCATTTTGGTGGATGATACAGTGTGGGAAAAACCACTGAGAGCTCATGCTGGTATTCTCTTTGTAGTGAATAACATCATTCATTCTGATTTATCAGACCAGCCTCTGTAGTACTAGAAAGCTTTATAGCTCTTAACAGTGGTGAGGAGCCATAAATCTCCCCTGTCACTTCGAGACAGGTTTTTGGAATTAAAGAAAACAGCGCAGAAAGGTTGTTACCCAAACAACTGTTTGCCCACAGCCACAACCGCTGAACATAAGCTTATTATTTCTCCACATTTTTGCAATGAACTAAAATCCTGATGAATTGGAAAAAGTCATTTGCAAATGGTTTGGGAAAATTTATTGTCGTTACAAAGTAAACTGAAAACATCAGAAGGCTCATAGATGAAAAAGGACCATTGGGTCCATTGAAACTCATTCTTCTAGTACGTTAAGACTGAATCATGGGATCAAATTGAAATGATGAATAATCACAATAATCTCCAACCTTTTGTGTACCCTCGATTCTCCAGCATCTGCAGTTCCTTCTTTAACACAATAATCACAATAACTTTGTCTCACTCAGTTTTTTTCTTTCCTCTTATCCAATGTTTTCTATCTCTTCACTCTTTACAGTAGATTCTGCATTTACTTTAACTAAACAATTTAATATCTGCTTTCTGATACTTTCAGAGCAAAATGATTCTTTATTCTCCTGTTGCCCTTTCCTCTGCCATTTCTCATAAAAATGACTTCATTGAAAATGGCCAGTTCCAAGCCACTGCATAGTACTAAAGACAGGAGGAATCTGCTGAGTAGCTGTCTGCCCAAAATCCTGCAATCTGCCCTGCAATCATTCTGCCTTCTTTGATTTTGCATTGTACCTGTACCTCACTGTACTTCTCCATCTGACAAGAAACTCAACAGTCAGATCTTTCCTTAATGGACAGACCATGGATTTGACACAAATTTGACAACTCTTTGACAGTGAGTCATGAAGGAGTTTTTCAGGTCATTCTTCAGCATGAAGGGCCTGCACTGGTATCAACCTTAGGTTGGAAGGTCTCAAAATAGTTTAGAAATTAAGTAAAGGGCCAAAACTGAAAAACAATAACTACATTTTAGCTTCCCCAACAAGATCTTTAGACTTGTCTCATCTTATTGCTATCCTCCAGTAATGATCAGAAGATGCCATGGTTAATAATAAAGCATGTGAATGTAAACCCAACCACTGACCGCTGTTTACATGCAACATTTCCAATCCTTCGGGATCACCTTAGAGACTCCAAGAATCAAACGTTAAATTCCTAGACAATGATGCACCAAATTTAAGAGATTTTAACCATTAGGTGCCTATTTGATAGTTTTGAATAGTTCAAATATTTTTCAAGGAAAGTGCTTTAGGGCAGTGGATGTGGGCCAGAAAGAGTACTTGAGGATATGCTGCTGACTCTGAGCTGACACAGTATTGTACTACGACACAGTATTGAAGTAGGGTCCCAATTCGAAACATCATCTGTCTGTTTCCCTCCACAGTCGCTGCCTGACCCATTGAGTTAGAAACATAGAAACATAGAAATTAGGTGCAGGAGTAGGCCATTCGGCCCTTCGAGCCTGCACCGCCACTCAATATGATCATGGCTGATCATCCAACTCAGTATCCCGTACCTGCCTTCTCTCCATACCCTCTGATCCCCTTAGCCACAAGGGCCACATCTAACTCCCTCTTAAATATAGCCAATGAACTGGCCTCAACTACCCTCTGTGGCAGAGAGCTCCAGAGACCCACCACTCTCTGTGTGAAAAAATTCCTTCTCATCTCGGTCCTAAAGGATTTCCCCCTTATCCTTAAGCTGTGACCCCTTGTCCTGGACCTCCCCAACATCGGGAACAATCTTCCTGCATCTAGCCTGTCCAACCCCTTAAGAATCTTGTAAGTTTCTATAAGATCCCCTCTCAATCTCCTAAATTCTAGAGAGTATAAACCGAGTCTATGCAGTCTTTGTTCATAAGACAGTCCTGACATCCCAGGAATCCCTCCTGACATCCCATAGTTCCTCCAGCAGTTTGTCTTTTTACTCAAGGTGCAGCATCTGCTGTCTCTTGTGTCTCCACACTTTTGAACTGGTTGTTCAGCCTCCAGCCAGAACATAAATGTCTTCAGGATACATGTCCATACTCAAGGGAACAGTCAAAGCTATATAATGTCGTTCGTACAGTTTTAGACAATACCTGCAAAATAAAAGAGCCAATAACCCAAGGCAGGAGAGGTCTACAATATCAGCATATGACGATAAACACAAAATGCTGGAGTAACTCAGCGGGACAGGCAGCATCTCTGGAGAGAAGGAATGGGTGACGTTTCGGGTCGAGACCCTTCTTAAGACATTGGAATCAGGTTAAGAGTGGAAAAGTGGCAAAGAAGTATTTCCTTATCACCTTACGTGTGACTGACCAGATTCCAAAGCAAGTCAGTGATAATGTCTTGTACAATTTCTCATCATTTAAATGCATGTCTTAGAATTTTGATTAGCTGCTTTGCCCCTGTGTTTGGACATTGACAGTGACATGTTAATGACAGTCTTAGTTTCCTTTCTCTGTCTCCTTGTTATAATTCAGTCACAATCATTCCAAGCACTAAGTTCCATGTATTTTGACCTATGTAAATAATACCTTACATTCATCAGTATTACATTTCAGTTGTCAACTGTCTTCCCAATTGTAAAATCAATCTATCATCGTTTGCTTCATTCCTACTCTCTGCTGTTCTGTTTCCTGTCTCTGAGTCATACAATTTGTCCAGCTTGTCGTTATTTTCATCAGTTATGTAGATTAAAAACAATAGGGGTTCCTCAACAGGGCTCTGTGGGAATCTGCACAGCATTAGCTCCAATCTTGCATCACAAAAATGTATTTTTGGTAATGCAAACCGAAAATGCGATGAACCTTCTGCAACTCCTCTTGAGAAAGGAAAGTAGAGCTTATGCTTCAGGATGAGAATGTTGTATTTAGTTTGTACTGCCAAAGAGGAGCAAAGGGTATGCTTCAGAAAGCAGGGACTTGATTAAAGCATGCGAGATGCTGAGGGGTTTTGACAGGATGGATGTGGAGAGGGTGATTCCCCTTGTGAGAGAAGCTATAACTAGGAGGCATTGATTAAAAACACACGGTAGTCGTAGGAAGGGTGGGGGGGGGGGGCGCATTTATTTTCTTGCTCTTTCAAACACTGCCAACCAAAAATCTGTGATTGTACCAGATTGTGATTTTTTTTTTTGTCAAATATTCTTCTAGTAAAATGAGTGGTAGTTGTGGATAGCAGTAGGCAGGGTTCTGCTGGGGAGAATCAAAGTGATCCTGCACATCAATGGAGCAAATCTGCAGCAGTTTCTAGAACAATCGGGGCAATGAGGGCTTCATCTTTCATTGCTGCCCACAAGGGGAACTTCTTATTGTCTGTCAGTGCCTAGATTCTCGCACACGAGAAAACATCCTCTCCAAATCCATCCTGTCAAGTCCCCTTAGAATCTTTACACATCAATCAAGTTTCCTTTCAACCTAAAATCCAGCAGGTACAATCCTAACTTATCCATCCTTCCTTCAGAAGACAACTGCATTCCAGGATCAATTTCGCTATCACGATTTTGACTTTGCCTGAATACCTTGAATTTTGCTCAGAAATAATGTAATTAATAATATTTTCTAGCATTTTCCCATGACAAATGTTAAACTAATTGACTTGGAATTTTTGTTTTCTGTACAAGACACAGCATTGGACTGGGAATTTGCGTAAACATGATGCTTTCTTCAGGTTTCCTTTCCCCCACATTACTTCAAGGAACTGATCACTGATCACTGATCACCACTCACCCATTTCCCCCTACCTCTCGTCCTCTGGAGGTCAGCTCCATTCCCCCAGTTCCAATCCCCAGTTCCAAAAATGGCAATGCCCTTCTTCAACTTCAATCCTCTGGTGATCAACTTCATCCTAGGGTGGACCACCTGTAATGCCCATGTCACCTTCCTATGGCCAACATGACCTACCTTCTACCCTGATCTTATAGCTACCTCCCGATCTCGTCCCCATCAGTGCCCAGGCCCTATCAAACGGGGGGGGGGGGGGGGGGGATTACTGCCTGTCTGGGGGGGGCCTCATGCCTGTCTGCTTCAAAAGGATCTTGATTTGGGGGGCACTAAAATTGAGGGGCCTCTGCTTGATCTTGGTTTGGGGGCCCCTAAAATTGAAATTGGCCTGGGCCTCAGTTCATATATGAGAGGGCCTGCCAGTGCCCAATCAAACGACAAACCTTCAGAGGTGGCTTGATAGCACCTAAGTGTAAAACTGGTTCAGCATGCATGGGCAATGACCCTGTATTACTTTTTTTCTGATACTAACAGCACTTAATGCCCCAGAACTACAAATCAAAACCATTGGCTAGTATGGAATCACTATCGGCCAGACTGGATATGGACAATAAATTTCCTTCTCTGAAATGAACTAAATGAAATTTAACAAGCCAGTTGTGTTATGCTGTCATTTCATCGAATCTGGTCTTTTAATAAAATTACAGATGTATTTAATTACTTGGGATGAAAGCATCCCTCAAGCACAACAGATTTCGAGCTCTTGTCTCTGGATCAATAGTTTAGGATTGTTTCTGTGGTCTAGTAACTGAACCATTATCCAACCACACTACAAGTAGACTGTAGTACAATCTCTAGGCCCATATGTTTATGTGATACATGCACTCTGGGGTACAATAGGGTCAATATTTATTCAAAAGATATTTAACTCATCTTAATTCACAAAGCAGCATTCAACATTTCTTAATTAATTTAAAATTTTCACAGCTCCAATATTCCGTCCATTCATCTTGTTAATTACCTTTTGTATCAAAATGACCTTCCTTTTATCAGGCTTAAATTTGCATTGTTATCACTTTTATTCTGTGCCTCCTAGGTCTAGCTTCACAGTTTAAAGAGATATTCTGAATTTACTTTTCCCATTTGGTTTGCATTCTGACACCATTCTATTGGATCACTCTCAAATACCTCCTTGGCATATTGAAAACTCCAGGTTTATTTAGCATTTTCTCATAGCTGAATGCTTTTACTGCTCCTCACTGACTTGAACTGGCCAGTGTATTCACAGTCTGGTTTGAGCAGACCCTTGTCAGATTTGATCACAGTTTTCCTGACACAATCTTCTGTTTTGATGATCTGTTCCCATGTTATTTACTTAATGAACAGATTTGAAGCAGCATGGTGATGAAGCATTCTAACACAACTGTGCCGAGCTGTGGAGAAACTATTGCCTGGGAATTGGATTTCACCCTCTTCATAAAACATATGTGCACAGAGATCAAATGTTTCATCGAATCGTCAACAAACATTCGTGCAATTGGGCAAAATTACATTAAAATCAGCACCATGGCATATTTCAAACATAATAGTGTGATAAAGAGATTGAGAACTCCACAAAAGCAATGCAATCACAGCATCTTTGCCACAGTGATCACCAGACGTGCATCAGAAATTATTATATTTTGTTATTTTTAGTATGTGTTAAAAAAGTGTTTTAGTGTTCCTTGGTTTGTTTTAGGTGGGGGGGGGGGGGGGGACGGTTGGGGAAACCGTTTTTTCAATCTTACATTGACGGAGATGTGATTTTTCCCACAGTATCGAACCTCCGTCCACACATCGGCCTAACATTGTGGAGTTGGTGGCCTTTCCTGGAGTCAGACAGGCACTCCATGTTGCGGGGGTCTGCGGGACTTTAATGCGGGACTTGCGACCCCTTTGCTGGGGTTCGAAGCTCCAACCGAGGGGCCTGTGGACTTTAACATCATGAAGCCCGCGGTCTCTGGTAAGAAGAGGCCGACTCGGGAGATCGATCCTGACGCGAGAGTTTTGATCACCCCAACTTCGATCGGGGCTTCGATCGTCGGCTGCGGGGGCTTTGATTGCCCTGACTGCGGATGGTTTGACTGCCCCAACCACGGGAGAACAAAGAGGAAGAACATTGAACTTTATTGCCTTCCATCACAGTAAAGAATGTGGAATCCACTGAGATGGATGTTTATATTAACTTTTATGTGGTTGTGTGTCTTGTTGCTTTTCACTTATTATGGCTGTATGGTAACTCAAACTTCACTGTATCTTCATTGGTACATGTGACAATAAACTAACCTTGAAACCTTGAAATCTTTGAAATGTAATTGTTGTACTCCACTTCTACTGATTTTATCAACTTTACTTCCCCATTAAGGTTGTTGACTGAAAAATCCACCATAAGCAAAGAAACCTCAAGAATGATAAAACAAAACTCTCGTACCAATTCCTTTGTATGTGGCATAAAAGTGATAAGAGTAATTTCAAGCCAGTATTCTCATTAGAGACTTCAAATGCAGTTATTGACCTCAAACCTTGATATATAAATTCAGCTGACTACCCAAATGAGATTATCACCTCATAATCATTCACAGGTTTCTGCTATTATTTTTCATATAAACGGTCTGAAATGAGGTACATGTCAGTGATAAATTCTTGTTATGCCTGTAAACTATTAAAGAGGACATTTGATTAACCTTTGTGAACATATTGCATTTGGAGGGATGAAAACCTCTTGTTGGTGCAAATTAATGTGAATATTAGCCCGGTTTAAAGAATATAAAGCACAATTTATATTCTTTAAGGATCCTGATGGAAATTTTAATGTTTTTAAGAGGGAGTTAGATTTAGCTCTTTAGGGCTAATGGAATCAAGGGATATGAGGGAAAGAGCAGGAATGGGGTACTGATTTTAGATGATATTGAAAGGTGGTGCTGGCTCGAATGGCAGAATGGCCTACTCCTGCACCTATTATTCTATGTTTCTATGTTTCTAAATCCATGTCTTTAAACACTCCACCTATTGAAGCTATGGCTTAACCTGAGAAACCTTTAACCTCTGAAATTCCCTCTAAAAACATCTGTACATTTTTTCATTCCTTTAAAATTCTCATCAAAACATACAAAGTTTCTGTAATTTCTTGGAATATTTCCTTATATGGTTTTTGAATGAAAATTTGATAAAGGATTTGTAGGTCATTTTAATAGCGATATATAAACAAATATCTTTGTTATTAGGGATCATGTTAATCATGAGGGAAAATTATTGTACTACATAACTCCCAATCCAACCACTGTTTTAAAATAAAGGAAATATTTGTCAGAAGCAAATAAAGCAAAATTAATACATTATCTGTGCGAGCACTAATGTTTTTTTTCTGTGATGGTACATCCGCATAACCTCTGACAGCGTACCAGAATCTTTAAAAAGTAGAAAATTAGATATTAGAATGTTTTTAATTTTACAAAAATATTACAAAAGTTTAAAATGTATTAATTAAATTAGACTGTCATACCCTTCAATAGCTTAAGCAGATTATAGTACGAAATACTGCCATAGACAGTGGCAGCTAGGAACAGTATGCATACCAACACTTTTTTGTCTAAAAAATACCGTTAAGTTGTGTGTAATTACAATAGAAATATTCTCATTAAAGAAGGAAAAAGCTTGCATGAAGCATTGACTGGAATGAATAGTTCATTTCAACACTATCTATTTTATACGAGAAAGGGAAGGAGGGGGAAGCGGAGAAGGAGTAATCAGGATGACATTAACAACCTCAAGGCTGTTTCAGGAGGACATAAATAAGTGGTGGAAGGAACGCACCATCTCGCAAATTTCCTCTACCCTTCATTCATCTACTAACTCAACTGCAATTCCCACATTGGCCCTAGTAGCCAGCTCAGAATCCACAAGTGGAAGCAAGTCATTCTTCACCTTTATGGGCCTGTCCCACTTAGGTGACTTTTAGGCGACTATGCGGTTGCCCCATGTTCGCGGGTGGTTGCCGGGGAGTCGCTTTCATGGTCATGAGGAGTTCCTGTATTCTCGGAACTAGTCGCAGCTTCATTCTGGTCGCCCCAAATTTTTTACCATGTTGAAAAATTAGCGGCGACCAGAATGAAGCCGCCATGGGGAGTAGCGAGAATTCTCGTGCCCATTGGGAAAAAAAACGTAAACAGTAGTTTTCAGAACCAACGATAACCGACCGGTAATGTAAATTACCGACCGGACATTCGGTGGGCGGCGCGACTCTGGTCGCAGCGGCCTCTGCAGTCCGTCTGTCTTTTTTTAATTTTTGTCTCGTTTGAGTGTTGTTAGTTAGTGTTTTTTTTAGCTGGATATGTGTGGGGGGGTGGGGGGCAGGGTGGGGAAACTTTTTAAATCTTTTCCCTGTACGGAGGACCCGACCTTTTCTCTGTCGGGTCTCCGTTGTCGTTGGGGCCTAGCACCATGGAGCGGCCTCCAACCGGACCTGGGCCTCCAGTCGCGGAGCTGCGGACTTACTTACCATTGTGGGGCTGGCCGAGTTCGGAACGGGAGGAGCTGCAGTGACGCGCTGCTGCTGCCCAAGCCCGGAGATTCGGAGGCTCCAGCTGCAGTCCGGTGGACGGTAACACCAGGAGCTCGCGGGTCCCTGGCGGGAGACCGCATTTCGGAGCTCCCGCGGCAGCAACCTCTCCCGCCCGACTTGCGGGGTTGAAGACGACCTGGAGCGGGGCCTTACATCATCTGGCGTGGCTTTGATGGCCACGGGACTTGCTAGGGCCTGCCGGGGGCTCCAACATCAAGACCCGGAGCGGGGCCTTGCATCGCCCGGCGCGGCATGAATGGCCGAGGGACATATACTATCACTCGCCGGGGGCTTTGACTCTGACTGGGAGAAGAATGGGGAGTGCAGGGGAGAGATACGACTTTGCCTTCCATCACAGTGAGGAGGATATTCAATGTGATGGATGTTTGTGTAAAATGTGTTATGTCTTGGTTCTTTTTTTGTATGTATGACTGCAGAAATGAAATTTCGTTTGAACCTCAATGAGGTTTCAAATGACAATAAATGGTATTGTATTGTATTGTATTGTAAATGTCTGCCGTGTTTCACCGTGTATCTCTGGCTTCATATAAGTTGTCTCCGCTCCTTCTCTCCACCCCGTCTCCCCCTTCTCCCCCCCTTCTCCCCCCCTTCTCCCCCCCTTCTCCCCCCCTTTCCCCACCTCTTCCCCCCACTCTTTTAAAGGACTTAAGTGACCCTTCCAGTACACTGTGCTTTCACCGTCTTAATTACAGCGCCAAACTTCCTGATCATCGTGGTGTGTGTCTGTATCACATTGGCTTTGCACCGTGCGAATTTCACTCAGACAGCGCTCCCCCCACTTGCTCTGTCCTCTGCCTGCATAACTGGGTAGTGAAGGAAGCGATGTGTGTGTGTGTGTGTGTGTGTGTGTGTGTGTGTGTGTGTGTGTGTGTGTGTGTGTGTGTGTGTGTGTGTGTGTGTGTGTGTGTGTGTGTGTGTGTGTGTGTGTGTGTGTGTGTGTGTGTGTGTGTGTGTGTGTGTGTCTGACAGTCGCCGTTCCAGTCGCCATTTCAGTCGCTGTTCCAGTCGCAGGGTTTTCAGCAACCGGCTATGACTTGACAGTTACCGCCAGTCGCCTGAAAAATCACCTAAGTGGGACAAGCCCATTAAGAACTGCCATGGAAAAGAAGGGGAGGTATTCCATCCACAAAAAAACTTTGCCAGTAATTGTATTGCAATAATTGAGCATGTTCCATGAGACAAGTGTCTGTTTAATGGAATGATGTGGCAGCAATAATTATCCAAGATAGACACAAAATGCTGGAGTATCTCAGTGGGCCAGGCAGCATATATGGAGAAAAGGAATAGGTGACACCTCGGGTCGAGACCCTTCTTCAAACTGCGAGTCAGAGGGAAGGGAAACGATAGATATAGACGGTGATAAAGAGAAATATAGGACAAATGAAATAAATTTTCAAAAAAATAACAATGAACAAGGAAATAGTCCATTGTTTTCTGTGTGCTAGGTGTTAACAGGTTACACAGCCAATGAAACCCACCTGGACAACAGTGAAACAAGTACACAACATGTTTAAACCAGCATCTGCAAATCTTTTCTCCAAGTAGTTATCTAAGATGTGCATTTTAAATTGCAATATACAATTCTCTTTCATATTCTACATATACATATTTAGTTTTCTTCCTCACAAATATTTTGTTATTCGTACTTTAGTCTTCTTCATGCTTTTACATTTTAATATTTTGCTTATTTTATCATTTTATCCACCATTTCAATAGTTCAAAATCATTTTCCTTCATTTCTGATCCTTATTTCCATCTTGTTCTCCCTTTTAAAAAAAATATTCCTAATTTGTTAGTCTATTCATTCTACAGATAGTTTTTGTATGTATGTAAGACAGCAGAAAACAACTTACTTTTCACCATCTCTCACTGATTCCAACGTTGGATAAGATTGGAACAAATGAACTAAATGATCCAAAGTAACTCTGTCTCATCTTGCTTTGTTTTCTTGTGAGGTTGGACATTTTCTAATCAATATTTAACATTTCACCTTGCTTGTGGCAAAAAAAACTAAAAAAAACTAGATGTTTAAGGAAGAATCGTGCTTTCGTAAAGGGCCTGTCCCACCAGCATGCAACTCGATGCGATTAGCGCGACCTAACGTGGTCGCTTGAGCCGTCCGGCGTCGCGGGGCCGGTCCCACTTCGATCGCCGGAGCCGTGCGGAATTGTGCGGAGTTCGTCCCGAGTTCGTCCCGACGCCGCGCGGGGCTCCGAAAAACCGACAATGTCCAAAAATCCCGCGCGGCAACGGTTTGTCGGCTCGCAGTCGCCGCGACATTTACACACCGCCCGGACATCGTGCCTCCGTGAAACTATTTGTAAGTGCCTCCGTGACCCTCTATGTGTATGGCTCCGTGGCCCTGTATGTGTGTGTGTCTCGGTGCCCCTCTCTGTGTACCCCTCTAAGTCCTGGCGAACTTACCTTGGACTTGCTTCAAGTTCGCCTCGCTTTGCGCTGCGTTGCGCCACTCACCCAACCTCCGTGCGGCCCCTACTGCCGGTTTAGTTGCGCTTGCCGCATGCAGGCGCATGCTGGTGGGACCGGCCCTGTACAGGGAATCACCCGACCTCCGCGCGGCCCCCGCTGCCGGTTTGATCGCGTTCATCGCCTAGAGTTGCGTGCTGGTGGGACACGCCCTTAAGAAAGCAAGTACTTGCATTGTGTCGGAAGGAACTGCAGGTGCTGGTTTAAACCAAAGATAAACACAAAAAACTGGAGTAACTAATTTACCTGCTTTTAATCTTTATTTATCTCGACATTTGCTCTTTGTTTAACATCCTTTTTCTTTCTCACTTCAAATCAATGTCTCCTTAATGACCCAGATTAACACATATTTACTAAATCTAATTCATCATCTGGTCTATATGTGTATAACCTTAGGCAGGATAAAAGGGAAATTAACCAAAATAACATTCCTCCCACTCCCAGCTCTGCAATGATTACTAATGCTGTAATTAGGTAAGGAGAATGTACATGGCATTTGTCAGTTGGAGGTAAAGTCGATTGTGAAAAATGAAGGATGTTAATGCAATTAATTATTTACCTGTATAAAGTCTTTGTGCTTTATGACTACATAACTCATTGCATAATTAAAAAAAAAACATGAACAATGCTATTTAACATATTGACACAAGAGACTGCAAATGCTGGAATCTTGAGCAAAAAAAAACTGCTGGAGGAATTCAATGGGTCAGGCAGTACTTGTGACAGGATGGATGATACTTTGAATGATACTTATTGTCACATGTGACAAGTCACAATGAAATTCTTTGTTTTGCATACCCAAGGAATGCAAAGAGTCGCCTCATAAAGAGAGCCCACAACATGACAACAAATCCCACACTAGGTCCATTTTTGTTCTCCCTCCCTGCCGGGTCCATGACATTTTGGATCTTCAGAGCGAATGTAACATACTATTTAACTTGACAAATACATACATCACTTCAATTTTTCTGCCTTTGAAGAATTAAATGAACAAGATTTTCATTGCCCATTAATAATTCTACTTTTGCGTTCTAAATGAGATAAATGTGCTCTGTATTGAGGGGACATAGGAACATTGATGAATTAAGAATTGATTCATTAGCAAGTGTGTGAATAAGATTGGAGTTCTATGGATGAAGAAATGACCGAGCCCTAAAGATCTGTAGTTACTGGAGAGAGAATGTAAACTGCACAATCGTTTAGGGGGTATAATAAGCAATTAGCATGAAATCCAATGGTTAATGGCCATACTTTGAGTACAGAATGTGTAGAACTGCTCTGAATACAATTACGGGCTGCTATTATTTATTTGTTGCACATAATATTGCTCTCTAAGGGTTAACAAAGATTTGGGAATTGGGCACATGCCGTAGTTATAGTCTCATTAAGAAATGCAAACTTATACAAGATTATGAAGCAGAGAAGCTGTTTGTTTGATTAGGAAGTTTGCCTTGATTACATAAACTATTGTAAGGTATAATTCCTGTCAACAGAGATTAAGAATTAATCACAATATGCAATAGAAAAGCAACATGACAGATTGGTTTATTAATAATCTTTACAGTGTGACCAATTTTAGATTGCAAGCTATATCTACAGAAAGCAGAATTTTTTTTTAGAGCAGGTTTTCTATAAGCAATTGTTATTTCAATATATTACAAGCTAATACCATTCACCTATTACATTCATAAGCAGGTATATACTTTGCAATGGCGCATAAGGTTAACATTTAGGTTCATAACATTGCTTTTGTAAGTTCTAACACAAGGAACAAAATGAGTTTAAGATAAATTAAAGTTTTAGTTATTTATACTGTCAATTACTCTATTTTTTTGATTTAAAGCTAATACCTTTCCTTTGAAATCACCAAAGTTTAATATTGTTTAATATAAAATGTCTGTATTTTCTGCTGTAAGTACATTTGTCATAATGTGAGATATTTAGTACCGGAAATTTCTTGTGATCATTCAAATTTTGTATTTTTCCAGACTTAACATCTATTTAACTAATTAAAGTACTAGCTGAAGTAGTTATATGTGTTGTGGAAAGTGAAACTATGTAGTGAAATTATGCTATACCATGACATATAGCAGAGGTAAAGTCTGCTTTCAAGAATGTACTGTTTATTATAATTGATTTGTGCATTTCTGGAAAAAGGCCTTGATCTTTTGAATCTTAATGTATGATGCCAAGTAAACTGACAAAAATGTGCCAAGGAATCCACATGAGATGAACAAGAACATTTGACAATGTTTAGTAAACCACAAATATAAAGTAATTGAACAGATAAAAATAGTGAGCACTATGTTGGAGGCTGCTTTTAAGCAGTAGGCCTACCATTGTCATATGAGTTGAATAAAATGTGATTTTTTTAAATTAATGTGCCAACAGTGATAATCTCCATACAAGTGACAAATCAAGTGGTCATGGCAACACAATATTTCATAATGGAAGGAGTCTTCCTAGAATTTAAATGGGATTTTTTTTTACACAGCTATGTTAGTTTTTAGCCATCTTTTGCTCAAATCATATGTCTAAAGTGTTGTGTATTAATTGGAATGCCATATTTTTAACTTGGCATCAAACTATAACAATTAGCCATTAATCTAAAGTGTCAGTCTGGATAAACCACATTCAGAACAGTTCATTGTGTGTGATTTTGAAAGAGAACTCTCCCAGCTCTGAGATAATACTGCAGGAGTTCCTCAAGGATGGCAGTGCTCCAAAACCCAGACACCTTTAATCCCTTCAGCAATCCATCCCTGAGTCAGAATTGGAATGTTCACTGATTTTTTGCAATCTCAGCATTACTCCTCAGTGAGAGAGAGATACAACTGTCTTGGCTATGAACTCGACATAGATATAGACATAGAAAATAAGTGCAGGTGGAGGTCATTGTGCCCTTCGAGCCAGCACCGCCATTCAGTATGATCATGGCTGATCATCCACAATCAGTAACTCGTGCCTGCATTCTCCCCATATCCCTTGATTCCGCTAGCCCTGGAGCTCTATCGAGCTCTATTTTAAATTCATCCAATGAATTGGCCTGTATTGCATTCTGTGGCAGAGAATTCCATAAATTCACAACTCTCTGGGGTGAAACTGTTTTTTCTCATCTCAGTTTTAAATGGCTTCCCCTTTATTCTTAGGCTGTGGCCCCTGGTTCAGGACCCCCAACATTGGGAACATTCTTCACATCCTCTCATCATGAAGGCCAACATGCCATTAGCTTTTTTCACTGCCTGCTGTACCTTCATGTTTACTTTCAGTGACTGGTGTGCAAGGACACCCAAATCTCATTGCACTTCCCTTTTTCCTAATCTGACACCTTTGAAATAATAATCTGCCTCCTTGGACTTGCCGCCAACATGGATAAGATCACATTTATCTACATTATACTGCATCTGCCATGCATCTGCCCACTCACTCAACCTTTCTAAGTCACCCTGCAACCTCCTAACATCCTCTTCACAGTTCACACTGCCACCAAGCTTTGTGTGATCTGCAAATTTGCTAGTGTTACTTTTAATTCCATAATCTAAATCATTAATATATATTATTACTCTTTGCTATGTTATACACCTTTTCTTTTTGTTTTATTCCATCCCTAACTTCCCTTGTCAACCACGGTTGCCTCTTACTCCCCTTAGAATATTTCTTCCTCTTTGGAATGAAATTATCCTGCATCTTCTGGATTATGCTGAGAAATTCCTGCTATTGCTGTTCCACCGTCATTCCTGCTAGGATCCTTTTTTCGAGTCGACCTTGGCCAGCTCCTCTCTCATGCCTTCATATTCCCCTTTGTTCAACTGCAACACTGGCTCTTATGATTTAACTTTCTCCCTCTCAAATTGCAGATTAAAACATCATATTACGGTCACTACCTCCTAGCAGTTCCTTTACCGCGAGTTCCCTTATTAAATCTATTACATTAGACACCACTAAATCCAGAATTGCCTTTCTCTGGTAGGCTGCTCTAAGAATCCATCTCGGAGGCACTCTACAAACTCCCTTTCTTGGGGTCCAGAGCCAACCTGATTTTCCCAGTCTACCTGCATATTGAAATCTCCCATAACCACAGTGGCGTTACCTTTGTAACATGCCACTTTTAACTCCTGCTAATAAGTAATATTCATATGTGTTTGGCAATTATCTTCTTTAATAAGAAAGAATCTAAGCACTACCTTTGAAATCACGAGCATTACCATCTACAAATTCCCCACCATCTAAATTCTGGGGGTTACCACTGTCCAGAGACTCAACTGGACCAACCACATAAATACCGTGGCTTCAACAGAAAGTAAGATGCTTGGTATGCTGCAATAATTGGCTCTCCCCCTGACAGCCTGATCCGTTATACCATCTGCAGTGGACGTCAGGACTGCCGATGTTAGTCCAAATTCGAGAAGCTCAACAAGATGCAGGAAAAACAAACTGCATGATGAGCACCCTGTTCGCTGCCTTAAACACTGACTCGTTCCCTGGGTCACCAGCAGCTGCAATGTGCACATCTACAAAATTCATTGCACAAACTCATCTAAGCCAACCCTACAGTGCCTCCCAAACATGCAACATGTACCCCAACCTAGGAGGAAAAGGTTTTCAAAAGCATGGGAACACCACCATCTACTGGGTGCCCACCATGCCACGCACTATTTTAGCTAGTAAAATGCTCTTTCATTATTGCTGGGTTTAAATTCTGGCACTCCCTACCCAATGGCTACTGTGGAAGTAGCCACTGCAGAGGGTCAAAAAGATGGCTCACCATCACCTGTGTAGAGCAATTAGAGTTGCACAACAAATGCTGTCCTTGCCAGTGATGCCCCAATCCGGAAAAATGAATATACAAATCCATGCAGTTTTTTTTGTACAACTGAGAATGTTAATAAGCCGAATAAACACTCAACAGTAACATGATGCTGTCCACGCCACTGCAGGGTGTCTCGCTGAAGCAGAGGATGTCCTTATGACTGAAGGGAAATTCATTTCTCTTGACTGGGTAACAATTATTTTCAAAAACAATTTGAATACTTTGGTCAAGTGTTGAAACTAGCTGATAACTTGATAACATCCAATATCAACAATAAAAATAGAGGAGGTGGAGAGGCTTTTCAGAGGACAAAAGAGCTGGACCCGACAATGTTTCCCCCTCTACTCTTAAGCTCTGTGCCGAACAGCTGGCACCGGTCTATACAGACATTTTTAACCAGTCCCTGAAAACATGTACTGTCCTTGCCTGCTTCAAAGTCTCCACTATTGTCCCTGTACCCAAAAAGGCAAGGATTACTGGTCTTAATGACTACAGGCCTGTCGCACTGACCTCTGTAGTCATGAAGACACTTGAAAGGCTTGTGCTGGTCAAGCTGAAAAATATCACAAACTCCCTTGCTGGACCCTCTGCAGTTTGCATTATCGGGCCAATAGATGATGCAGTCAACCTGGGCCTGCACTTCATCCTACAGCACCTAGACCGCCAGGGGACCTATGTGAGGATCTTGTTTGTTGATTTTACCTCCGTCAGCGGATCACCAATTTCCTGACAGACAGGAAGCAGCATGTGAGGCTGGGAAAGCACATCTTGGACCCGCAAACCCTCAGCACAGGAGCACCGCAAGGCTGCGTACTCTCTCCTCTCCTCTACTCTCTCTACACCAACGACTGTACCTCCACAGACACCTCTGTCAAGCTTCTCAAGTTTGCGGATGACACAACCCTGTTTGGACTGATCCAGGATGGGGAGGAATCTGCCTACAGACAGGAATTATCACGGCTGGCATCCTGGTGCCGTCGCAAGAACCTAGGGCTCAATGCTCTTAAGACAGTGGAATTGATTGTAGACTTTAGGAGATCTCCCCCTCCCCTCACCCCACTCACCATCAACAACACCACAGTCACATCTGTGGAGTCTTTCAAGTTCCTGGGAACCATCATCTCCAAGGACCTTAAGTGCGGGGCTACCATCGACTCCACAGTCAAAAGGCACAACAGAGGATATAGTTCCTACGGCAGCCAACACAATCTGCCACAGGCAATGATGGTCCAATTCTACATGGCCATCGTAGAGTGTGTTCTCACCTTCTCCATCATGGTCTGGTTTGGCTCAGCCTCCAAGCACGACACCTGGAGGCTGCAGCGAATCGTCTGATCAGCAGAACAGATTATTGGCTGCAACCTTTCCTCCATTGATGAACTGTACACTGCAAGGGCCAGGATGCGAGTGGGCCAGATCATCTCTGACCTCTCTCACCCTGGCCACAAACTCTTTGAATCACTTCCCTCTGGAAGGCGACTCTGGACTGTCAAAGCTGCCACAGGCAGATATAAAAATAGTTTTTATCCACGAGTAGTTGCTCTACTCAACAGCCAAAAATCTGTAGCCTCCCTTTGATCTGGTATTTTGTTGGTTCACACGCTTGATCAATGGTGTTTTATCATTAATATCTTATTATTGTTAATGTTTAGTGTTTTCTGAGTTATTCGTAACTGTCACTGTATGTCATGTTGTTACTTGTGGGCGGAGCACCAAGGCAAATTCCTTGCATGGGAATACTTGGCTAATAAACTTACATACTTACTTACTTTGGTCAAGTGTTGAAAAAGGTTGGAGGATCTGTGACTTGTGGTTAACATGCCCATTAGATGAAATGGCATTAGAGTGGGACATTTTTTGCCACACATTAACATAACTGTATGCCGATGATCTTGATCTTTACACACCCCACCATCAGTTTGAAGAAGGGCCCCAACCTGTAACATCATCTGGCCATTTCCCTTCACGGGTGCTGCATGAACCACTGAGCTACTCTAGCACTTTGTATTTTTGCACGGGATTCCAGCATCTGCAGTATCTTGTGTCTCCTGTGTTGTTACTCGTTCATGACCAACTGGTGCTGGTAGGGTCACGGGTTGAGGATACCTGATGATATTTAACATAATGTTCAACTGTGGGAGATTAAGCGAGCTTTGGCTGTGGTCATGTGGTTCATACTGGAAGAACTGGCATAAAATGAATGCACTACACTGCTGTTAGACGTCATGATATGTCTGCTCCTCAGTTATTAGATATGCATCCTGTCTACTCCATGAATATGACCACACATTGTCTGGTATATGCATGCATTTCAGACACAATTTTACTACTTTATGAGTTTGTGTGTCATTCAGAAAATAGGTACTAGAGAGCACAATGTCACTCCATTGACATTTCAGGTCCTGAGTAATCTGAAAATTCAGGGCTGGGTGATTGTGGAAAGCCTCCACTTTCGCCATTACATGCCACAGTTGTATCGCAGATACATCCTGTCATAATAAACCACACAGGGACAACAGTGATCTTCAGAATAATGCATAAATTAAAGCAGAATAAAAATTACCCGGACTTATGTTTCACGCTGACTGCACCTGATTTGCACAGTCAAGTGATATATACATTTGGCTATTAATAATCACCATGGTAAAGTATGTAGGGGGACAATAATTCCAATAGCCACACCTACCAGTGATAAAATAATTGCAACTCAGCTGTAGAGAAAAGAAGAATTAATTTCACCCAGTGAAAAACGGCCTCATTTGGCATTAGTTGCCCTGAAGAGACCCTCAGTCGGCATTAATTAGAAGAGGGTAATAAAACAGTGCCAGAGCACTATTGCATATAAAGTCAGCTTTACAAGGTGGAAAACTGACAAGAGGGCTGCAAACCCCAGCAGATCCCACTATTCCTATCTCCCCAGCCTTTTCACCATTTTGACTGACCTTTATCAGCGTTAAATGCACCTGAGGATAATCCAAAATAATGCTGACCAGCCACTGTACAGTCAATATTTAGTGAGAGCACCATCATAGCCTTTGTTTTTGGCAAGGGGGGAGATAAAGCTGAAATATCTCTGCTGTGGAAATTTAATCTGTTCATCTTTGACATATGCTATTTCATTTTAGAAGTGTGTTTCTCCCAGGGAAAAGTAGAAAAACTCAAGTACTGAAGCCCAAACATAACATCAAGTTCCTTATAATAAATGTCTTGCCTCGTGGGAGAAAAGTATTGTGTTGATTAAGCAGGAATCCAGATAATGGGTTGAATTTGCTCTTTCTTCAGTTTTTGTTCAGTCTTTATCAGAGGGGTTTTATCTTATAACCATATATTTTCATTACTTGGTCTGGTGTTGAGAATAAGTTAAAAAGCAGAGGTGAGATTTAGTTTAGTTTAGTTCAGTGTGGAGATACAGTGCAGAAACTGGTCATTAGGCCCACCGAGTCTGCGCCAACCAGTGATCCCCGTACACTACACACTAGGGACAAACTTTACTGAAGCCATTTAACCTGATCAGCCATGATCACATTGAATGGCGGTGCTGGCTCGAAGGGCTGAATGGCCTACCACTGCACCTATTGTCTATGTATCAATGTAACCTACAAACCTGTACATCTTTGGAGTGTGGGAGGAAACTGGAGCACCTTGGGAAAATCCACGTGGTCACAGGAGGAATGTACAAACTCCGTACAGACAGCACCCGTAGTCAGGATCAAACCCGGGTGTCCGATTCTGTAAGGCAGCAAATCTACTGCTGCACCACCATGCCACCACAGCCAGGTTTTGGACTTCGGACAGAAAATCTATACTGGAATATGTAAACTTTTTAACGTTAGCATGTCGATTTTTTTGAGAAGATGTGATTATATATAAACAAACACACACACACGAATAAACATACACACACACATCCAAGATTGGACTTTTAATAGTTACTAGACCAAGGGGGACCCTTTGGGTCCCGCCCCCTCAACGCTCGGTTGAGGTGGGGGGGGGGGTCGCGGCCTGTGGCGTCACACACACACTAACCGCCCCCCACCCCATACACACACTAACCACCCCCCACAAGCACACACTCACCACCCTCCTTGATATTGGGGGGAGAGGGGGGAGAGGGGGGAGAGGGGGGAGAGGGGGGAGAGAGGGGGGGGGGAAGAGAGGGGAGGGGGATAGAGGGGAGGGGCAGAGAGGGGAGGGCGAGAAACCTGAAGGTGGAAGGTGATGTCAGTCGCACGCGAGCAGACGGCAGGCGGGCAAGCAGATCCATTGTCACGTCATCAGCGATAACAGGCGTTTTGATTTCAACGTTTGATCGGATTTGAGAAAAATTTTATTAATAACCCAAGAAATAAAGCACAACATTTTCAGGTAAGACAGACACACACACACACACACACACACACACACACACACACACACACACACACACACACACACACACACACACACACACACACACACACACACACACACACACACACACACACACACACAAGATCAGGGCTTTATAGTTATATACTAGACCAAGTGGGACCCGTCCCCTCAACGTGGGGGTGGGGGCGGCCTGTGGCGTCACACACGCACTGAACACCGCCCTTAAAGGGAGGGGGAGGGATGTGGAGGGGGAGGGGAAAGGGGGGTCAGAGGTGGGGAGGGGGAGAGGGGGAGGGTGGAGGGGGAGTGGGGCAGAGGAAAATCAGACTGCATTCTACCTTATGGAAGGACTGTTAGCAGAGAGGAAAAAGCTTTTCCTGAGTCTGATGATGCCCGTTCCTGTATGTTTTGCCTTATGGGAGAGGTAGGAATGATCGAGGAGTGAAAGGTCTTGGGTTATGTCGACTTCTTTCCCCAGGCAGCATGAAGTGTAGATGGAGTCAGTGGTGGGGAGTCTGGTCTGTGTGCTGAACTGGGCTATATCCACAACTCTCTACAATTTCTTACATTCTTGGGCAGAGCTATTGCCAAGCTGCAAGTCAATCCGACAATTGTAAGAGTCATTGGAGACATACTAAATATCTTCAGTTCCTAAGGAAGTAGAGTCATTGGTATGCCTTCTTGGCTGTCATTTCAACATGGTGACAGTTCATTGGTATATTTATGCCAAGGAACTTGAAGGTCTCAACTGTTTCCACTTTGGCACCATTGTTCAGGGCACATACTCCAGTCACTTCCTGAAGTCGATAACTAGCTCCTTCATCATGTTGACATTGAGGGAGAGGTCGTTGTACTGGCACATGTTACTGTGAGATAAGTTCTCTATCCCCTTCATATACTCTATCTCATGATAGAGCCCACCACAGTGGCATCACCTGCAAACTTATAGATGGAGTTAGAGCAGAATTTGGCCACATGGTTATGAGCGTATAGACTGAGAATGCATCCTTGCAGGGCACACCAGTGAGAATTATTGTGAAGGATGTGCTGTCACCTATCCTGTGACTTGGTAAAAGTTTATGAAATGATGGGAGACATTCATGGGGTAGATATGCAGTCTTTTTCCCAGGGTAGAAGTGTCAAATACAAGGGGTATGTCTTTAGGGTGAGAAGGGGAAAGTTGAAAGGAGGTGGGGCTGGGAAAATTTTATTTTTACACAGAAAGTGGTAGGTGCTTGGAATGTGCTTCTGGGGATGCTGATGGAAGCAGATATATAGTAATTACATTTAAAAGGCAGTTAGACAAGCACACAGCCAAGTTAGGAATGGAGAGATGTGGATCACATGCAGGCAGATGGGATTACTTTAATTTGGCATCATGGTCAGTCAAGACATTGTGGGCCAAAGAGCCTGTTCCCTTGTTACACTGTTCTACGTTCTATGTTCCAGTATGTTTTAGTAAAAGGCCGGTCTCACTGTGCGAGTTGTCCCACGAGGTACCCCGAGTTTTCACTCGCGGTAATCCCGTACAATCAACGTATCGGGAACGTCGGAACTCGCGCGAGCAACTTAGCGACTCGTGGTGCTAACGGTACTCGTGAAACTTGTTAACTCATGAAAAAAATCAAACATGTTTGATATTTTCCACGAGTCAAATTTACTGTTCATGTTAAAAATTGAAACATTTAAACTCGTAATAACGTAGTGGCCCGTGCGTTTACCTTAGTGATTCGTGAGTCTACCGTGGGAACTCTTTAACTCAGCGGGCAGGCAGCATCTTTGGAGAGAAGGAATGGGTGACGGGATGACTTTTCCAAATTTCTCCAGCCCCATGTGTTAATTTTTGTCAACCAGCATCTGTCCTTTTGTGTGTGACATTATTTGTATCCATGGCAGTTGATTGTCGCTCCCTTCTGTTTCCCAGGGGGTCGGGACGGGACTGGACTTGGGAGGGAAAGGTGGGGGGCGGTGTGGGGGGGGGTAGTGTTTCACTAAATGCTTAAAAAAACTTTAAGTTCTAGATTATGGACAATTTTAAGTTGAGTATGGACAAATCCAACGAACCACACTACATTATTCTTGAATAGATAACTTTGAATTCGTGATTTTTTAAAAAGGAACCAACACCTACAGTGCCTTGTGTCTTGGCAATTCATGATTCTCCACGCTGGGCAGAGAATGGGATTTGTAAGTGGCTAACTTCATTCTAAAACTTGGAATGTCACATTGGCGGCGCAGCAGTAGAGTTGCTGCCTCACAGTGCCAGAGACCCGAGTTTAATATTGACGACTGGTGCTGTCCGTACGGAGTTTGCACGTTCTCCCTGTGACCACGTAGACTTTTTCCGGGTGCTCCAGTTTCCTCCCACATTCCAAAGACATCAACTATCCATTTTCTCCAGAGATGCTGCCTGACCCGTAGAGTTATTCCAACATTTTGTGACCTTTTGTGATAAGTTAATGCTTCAACGCTTTCTCGAGGAATGGGAATTAGGGGAAGCAGTAGGAAATATGGTATTTAAAATAAATAGATTAGTCAGTACAGGACGATGGTTTGTTTGATGCCCAACACAAAATGCTGGAGTAACTTGGCGGGTCAGGCAGCAACTCTGGAGAAAAGGAATAGGTGACTTTTCGGGACGAGATCCTTCTTCAGAAGACGAGCCCTTATCCGAAACGTCACCTATCCACATTCTCCAGAGATGTTACCTGGCTCGCGTTGTTACCCCAGCTGTTAAAGAAGGAACTGCAGATGCTGGAAAATCGAGGGTACACAAAAGGCTGGAGAAAACTCAGCGGGTGCAGCAGCATCTAAGGAGGGTTTCGGCAGGAAACGGTGCCTTTCTCCTTCGCTCCTTAGATGCTGCTGCACCCGATGAGTTTCTCCAGCCTTTTGTGTACCCTTGTTACCCCAGCTTCCATCTAAAGCCATGGGATCGTCGCCGACGTGAAGACTGTGCGAAGCCCCCGTGCCCGGTGCAATGGGCGGGGAGCTGGAGAGGGGAGGGAAGGGGTCACACACATGGCCGGGAAGCAGAGGGGTGGGTGTGGGGGTGGCGACAGACAGCGTCAACAATGAGATGGAGAAAGACAGAAACACCGACGTGCAAAGGAGACCTACAATAGCACATGATCTCTCTCGCATTATGGCGGATGATTGTCGCCTGCCCGCTGTTTCTGACCCTAAAGCCTTGGGATCGTTGCCCTTTGTGTTGGCCTGGAGGGGGAGGGGGTTATTGTGCTGTTTGATTGCCACCTGCTATCCCAGGGACAGGGAGACACAGCGGCTTATGAGACTGGTGGGCAATCACTACCTTGGTTCTTGGTTACTTGGTCCTCCAAAATATTCCAACTGGAATTTAAACTGGACGTGGTGAAGGGAGGGGTTTAGTCAGAGAGGGTTATTGGAAAGAAAGTGCCACTTTAAATTTAGTTGCATCTGGCTGGGCAATCGTGGTTTGGTGGAGATTATTCCATGCTTTAATAGTGCGTGGGAAGAACGAATTGCTGTACACATCTGTCTTTGAGGCTGGGACCACAAATTGGATCGAATGCCCTCATCTGCTCCTAATTGGTTTGGGGTTGGTATAGGTCTTGTGATCTATGTCTAGCTGACCATTTAACATTTTGTAAAAACAGGTCAAACGGTGAGCTTCACGTCTGTCTTGGAGAGGGTTCCACCCCAGAGAATTCAGAGGCTTGGTGACACTCGCTTCTCTCTCGTAGGTGTTAGTAACAAATCGAGCGGCCTGTCTTTGGACACGTTCGATGGATGAAATGTTTTTATTTGTGTATGGGTCCCAAGCTGCAACTGCGTAGTCCAGATGAGGTCTAGCGAGGGTGAAATACAGCTTCTCCTTGACAGAAACTGAACAATGATGGAAGTTGCGCCTCAGGAAGTTTAGGACACCTGTTGCTTTCACTGTTGCATGATGAGTCTGACCATTCCAACGTAGATCATTCTGCAATTTTGATGCCAAGATACTTGGTTTGTTTGGATTCTTCAAGATTCTTCAAGTATGTTGCAAGATGTGACGCCTGGATTCCTCTTTCTGGTGACACGCATGGTTTCACATTTGGAAGGGTTGAACTGCATGCCCCATTGTTGTGACCACTCGACCATAGTATCGAGATCCTTTTGGAGAGCATCTTCATCATCAGCTGACTTAATTGGACGGTACAGCAAACAATCATCAACGAATAGTCTGGTCGTACTTGCGACTTTTTCCATGGATGTCATTGATGTAAAGCAAAAGTAGGTGTGGCCAAGTACTGTGCCCTGGGGTGTACCATTCAACACTGGGTGCCAATTGGAGCTCTTTCCGTTCACACACACGCGCTGAAGCCATTTTGTCAGGAAACTGGAAATCCATTGTTTCGTGTTTGAATGAATACCGTAGAAGTCAAGCTTCCAAAGCAGTCTCTGGTGTGGGATGATATCAAATGAAAAGTCAAGTACAACTAAATCCATGATGGTGTTACTGTCAAGGTGCTTGACCAGGTCATTTGTTGTCAGGATAAGCTGAGACTTGCATGATCTATGCCTCCTAAATGCATGTTGGTTGTCGGCAAGAATATTATGTTTGCTCATGTGCATCAGATTACTATCAATGATATGCTCCAGCAATTTACAGCAAGTACTTGTTAGTGAAACAGGACGATAATTCGCTGGGTTAGTGGTTGAACCCTTCTTAAAGAGAGGAGTGATGTTGGCCTTCCTCCAATCCAGCGGTACATCGCCCGAGTCAAGCGGGTCTGCCCACACAGTCAGTACACCTCTCCTACACATGTCTCCCGCACTAAGATCATCCCGCAGAGAATGATCCCAGCCTAACCCAAGAGCCTTGTCACCCCAGACCGATGCAGCCCAGGAGACGAACTCTGAGCTCCGTCTCCCAACAATCTGATGTGCAACTGATATGAAAGAACAGCGGCTGTGTCCGGCCGGCTGCCACCCAGCATGGACTTCTCACACCCTCACACACTTACCTTCATTCACGGTTGGCTCAAGAGTAACGGGAGAAGAACTTGGTAACTCGGGAGAGCACCTTGGAACATTGCAGAAATGACCTACCCGTGGGAACTCCGTTAAACACTTGAACATAAACTTTGAATCTCGTGCATAACCATGAGTCTGTTTTTTTTCTTTCACTTAGGGTCACTCGTGGGTGGACTCGCAACTTGAGACAGGGCTTTAAAAGGTAGTAATCTACCCTACATCTACAATTGTTTTTCACTTCAAAGGTTACTGCACTGCAACTTTTTCTTTTTCGTATTTTTGATTAATCTGGTTCCATCTCAGATATTTGATTAGTACGGGTGTCAACGGTTTTGGGGAGAAGGCATGAGAATGGGGTTGAGAGGGCAATGTAGATCAGCCATCATTGAATGGCATCGTAGACTTAATGGGCCAAATGGCCTAATTCTGCTCCTATAACTTCAGAACGTATGAACCATACTGTATTATTCTGTGACTAGCTTTGTGCCAGATTTGTTATATGTCAAACAAACCAGTCATCTTCACACCCAGCTCATGTGGCTGAACTTCCAAGTGACTTGGTATCAAGCTTGTGTCTGATTATTGTGTAGTAGCATCTCTGGCTCCAGTGGCGACCTGGCTGCGGTGCTCCAGCGACGACCTGGCTTTCGGAGCTGCGGTACTCCAGTGGCATTCCGGCGGCCTGGCTTTCGGGCCTGCGGTGCTCCAGTGGCGACCTGGCTGCGGTGCTCCAGCGGCGACCTGGCTTTCGGGGCTGCGGTGCTCCAGCGGCGACCTGGCTTTCGGAGCTGCAGTGCTCCAGCGGCGACCTGGCTTTCAGGGCTGCGGTGCTCCAGCAGCGACCTGGCTTTCGGGGCTGCGGTGCTCCAGCGGCGACATGGCTTTCGGGACTGCGGTGCTCCAGTGACGTTCCAGCGGCGACCTGGCTTTGGAGCTGCGGTGCTCCAGCGTTCCAGCGGCACGCCCTGTGGAGGTGTTCCGGCGTTCCGGCGACAGCCGTGGCGGCGGCCCGGTTTCGGAGGTTCGGCCACGGGGCTGGTGGACGGCAACATCGGAGGCCTGGATCTCCTCAGCGCAGAGGGAGAACAAGGAGGGAAGAAGACAGAGATTCTAAGACTTTTGCCTTCCACCACAGTGAGGAGGTGTTTGGTGAACTCACTGTGGTGGATGTTAAATTTGTGTTTATTGTGTGGTTTTGTTACTTTTAATATATGTATGACTGCAGGCATGAAATTTCGTTCAGACTGAAAGGTCTGAATGACAATAAAGGTAATTCAATTCCATTCAATTCAATTCACAGCCTCAAATTTCTTCCTCCAAAATGCAAGCCATTTCTATAACCTGAACTTTAATCACCATTTAAAAAGATTCATTAGCCTTTATAAAATGTTGACGTACGGATTGACACTTGTCTTGAATTGCTACACCTCCTTAAATCTGTCATTTGATTCT
Source organism: Raja brachyura (assembly GCA_963514005.1). Next base: position 102,293,869 of record OY740781.1, on the reverse strand, counting down.
GCCTCTCGACACACCAGTTTAAGCGGTGACCTTGGTCAAACTATTAAATTTAGTCATACCCACTGAGTTTTAGCAGACTGTTATTCATCTAAAGAGGTGGATGTAAAACCTGCTGCACTGATTTTCATTGCAGCCCATTCACAGTCCCTAATCTTGGCCCTCTTAAAATTATACAATATTTATTTTCTCTTTCAAGATTACATGTTTTTAAAAGGGACTTTACTCAAAGGTTATTGCCAAAGTGGACGGCAATTTAGAACAAGATTCAAGTGACTGGTTATTGTCCAGATAGGGTGGAATAGGGCAGCACATTGGTGCAGCGGTAGAGTTGCTGCCTAATGCCCCTGTCCCACTTAGGAAACCTGAACGGAAACCTCTGGAGACTTTGCGCCCCACCCAAGGTTTCTGTGCGGTTCCCGGAGGTTTTTGTCAGTCTCCCTAAAGGTTGAAAGTGGTTTCCGCTTCTTCTATGTTCCAGTGATTATTTAAAAAAATTCAAAACAGGCCGTGATTAAAAATAGGTTGCCGTTTAAAAAATCGGTAATTTTTTAGTCGAAGCCGGTTGCGATTCTAGTTGAAGGTGGTTGCCGGAGGTTGCAGGTAGTGGAAGGTAAGACCTTCCTGGTGGAATAAAACTGGGTGAAAAAAAGGTCTTAATGATTTGGACGAGGGAATTGAATGCAACATCTCCAAGTTTGCAGATGACACGAAGCTGGGGGGCAGTGTTAGCTGTGAGGAGGATGCTATGAGGCTGCAAGGTGACTTGGATAGATTGGGTGAGTGGGCAAATGCATGGCAGATGCAGTGTAATGTGGATAAATGTGAGGTTACAAGACCAGGAAAGTAGACTATTATCTGAATGGTGACCGATTAGGAAAAGGGGAGATGCAACGAGACCTGGGTGTCATGGTACACCAGTCATTGAAAGTAGGCATGAAGGTGCAGCAGGCAGTGAAGAAAGCGAATGGTATGTTAGCATTCATAGCAAAAGGATTTGAGTATAGGAGCAGGGAGGTTCTACTGCAGTTGTACAGGGCCTTGGTGAGACTATTGCATACAGTTTTGGTCTCCTTATCTGAGGAAAAAAACATTCTTGCCATAGAGGGAGTACAGAGAAGGTACAAAGAAGGTTCACCAGACTGATTCCTGGGATGGCAAGACTTTCATATGAAGAAAGACTGGATAGAAGTGGCTTGTATTCGCTAGAGTTTAGAAGATTGAGGGGGGGGGGATCTTATAGAAACTTACAAAATTCTTAAGGGGTTGGACAGGCTAGATGCAGGAAGATTGTTCCCGATGTTGGGGAAGTCCAGAACAAGTCCAGAAAAACATTTTTCACACAGAGAGTGGTGAATCTCTGGAATTCTCTGCCACAGAAGGTAATTGAGGCCACTTCATTGGCTATATTTAAGAGGGTATCAGATGTGGCCCTTGTGGCAAAAGGGATCAGGGGGTAAGGAGAGAAGGCAGGTACAGTATACTGAGTTGGATGATCAGCCATGATCATATTGAATGGCGGTGCAGGCTCGAAGGGCCGAATGGCCTACTCCTGCACCTATTTTCTATGTTTCTATGTTTCTATCATCAGCAAAGGCATGTGGTGTTAACTCAAGTAAATGATAAAGTGCGGACTACTGCAAAGATTGGTCATTTGTGCATTTGTGGATAACGGACATGCGCAAGAATACCCTCTATTGCCAAATCAATTGACAAATCATTGCATTGAAAGTGATGTAATAGCACCTACTGAATGTTCCTCAACAAGAATTAGAGCTCTGCGAGATAAATTGCAGAAAATATTTGATGAGGGAATTGTGGGCAGTGGGCAGTGAGGGAAGAGTTTTCTTTTATTTAACAAAATGTTAGCTTATAAGTGTCCGATGAGAACTGAGTTTGGGCATTTTCAACCAAGTTATTCTTGAGTCCCAATTGCAGCTGACATTTCAACACAAATTATCGTTAATTGGATAATCTTAGTATGGTGGTCAATTTAATAGCTACCACAGGAAAAGAACAAGTTTACAGTGCAATCAGTGCCTTTCTCTCAGGCTGTGGTGAGATAAATGTAATTTTACCTACACCGAGTTTTGTAACTGTACTGATGCTAATTAATAAAGCAGAGAAAATGTCCATCATTAGTTTTATTCATGATGATATAATCAACCCTAAAGCCACAACCTGGGCTCCAATTCAGCTCACTGGCAGTTAATATTAGATAAAAGCCACAAAGCATGCATGCTACCCAATGCTATTTGAAAATGGCAATCACATTAAAAGTGTATTATGTCGACTCATCCAGCTTGATTCACAATCTCGCTGCAGATCCTGAGGACATTTCTACATGAGAACATAAGAAACAGAAGCAGTGTAGGTCAAACGACCCCTGAAGTATACTCCGCCATTCAATTAGTCCAGGATGATCCAATTTTGACCTTAACATCACTTTCGTGTTCTCAGTATGTATCTCTTAACTCCCCCACAATTTGAAACATAAAGTGCTGGAGTAACGTAGCAGGGCAGGAATGGATAAGCAACGTTTCGGGTCAGGACCCTTCTTCAGCCTTTCCACAGATGCTACATGACCCACTGTGATGCTGCAGCATTTGTGTTTTACTCTAGAATTTAGCATCTGTGTTTCTTTGTGTCTACCTTACAGATTAACTGTCTGACAATTCCTGCCTTGTCTGCATGCATTCAATGACTCTGCCTCCACAGCACTGTGATAGTGACCTCTAAAGATTTATTACTATTGACTGCTTGATGGCCATGACTTTCTAAATGTCCACCTATTACATCCTTAATAATGGATTCTAGTATTTTCCCAATGACAGATGTTCGCCAAACTGCCCTATAATTTCCTGCTTTCTGTCTCCCTTCCTTCTTGAGGAACACCATTGCATTTCTGATCTTTTTATCTTCTAAGAATTCAGGGGAATCTCAGTGGATTATAACCAGCACACCCATTACCTCTGCAGCCACCTGTAGCCCACCTCAAGGGCAGGGAACATAAGATCCCCCCCCCCCCCCCGGTTCCTCTCACCGGGCCCTTTTTCCAGCGTCTACTGCTCTCAGGGGCAAGGCTCAGTGACCTTTCCTCTCCAATCGAGCTGGACCTGCGGTTGGGACACAGCTGAGGATTGCCGGACCATCAGGCTGCTGCAGGGCCTATCCATCGTCGAGGCCCAGCCCTACTTCCAGTGGCCGGTCCGCTTACCAGCTGTCAGTCCACTCCTGCCAATTCAATTTGTACAGACAATATAATAACAGCAATGATAATCAAAAGTTCCCATTATAACTTGCTAATCTATCTTACAATATTCTGGTGTTAGTGGGCCCACATACAATTCCCACCAGTGAATTTTTACTCTTATAATTTCTTATTTCCTCCCAGAATAATTCTACATCTTGAGCTTCTGAGACAATAGCATTCCTTACCATGGCAATGTTCACGTGGCATCCCTTTACACCTTTTGCCTCTGATTCCAAAATGTCAAATAGCTTTGAACATTCCATTCCCATCTTCAATTACTTTATAACATCAGCCCTTCATGTGATCAGACCATACCAATTTTATTTCTAATTCTGTAATCTTTCACCTTTTTAGATTTTTATCTCTCCATGCAACTGCCCTCAGCCCACCTCCCTTCCACTCCATTCTTCCAAACCTTTGAAACTGTCCTGTGATTCTGAATTGCCTTATATCTACCAGAAGGAACTGTCAGTTCACCTCTGCATGTCTGTTTTAGGAGTACAACTAGTTTGCAGCACGTTTATCACCTTCAATCAGTAAAAATGAACATTTCTTACCAATTTCAGGTCCTTCTGCGTAGGAGCTAAAATACCCCTCATCTTTCTCCTACCTTTGGTGCTTGCCAATGTAACAGGGCATTAGGAGTCCTCCAAAATGTTTCATAATGCCAAAATAAACACAAAATATTGAGTATCTAAACTATGATGAAATTTACTGCACAGAAGTGCCAAAAAGTCCAAATAATCTTCTGAATTAGGACTATTTTTCAGCCCCTTACAAACAAGATGGTAGAAAGTAAATTCTCTGTTTAGTGAGTGAGTCATCTCCTACATCTCCTGGCCTCCAGGAGTAGATAGATGTCCAACGTATTTCTCTTCCGATAGAATCTCTTCGACATTATGTTAATTGGAGAACCACTCTCTCGTCTTACAAACTCTGTTTGAGTTTACAATGGAAATCCTGGGAAGACGAATATAATACATCCCTTGGGAAGTAGCCATTTATCCACACCCCTGAAGGCTTCCCATTCTCACAAGGCTGATATCAGCTGGCATCAATGTCTATCCTATCACTCACCTGCAACCCCTGGTTAAACCCTATCTGAACCCCCTGCAGTTGGCTTAACAAACAAAGATGGGGGATGATGATGCCATCTTCCACCTGCTTCCTCATTTCTATGCTGACCTGGATAAGCCAGGAAGCATTGTGAGAGTCATGTTTTTTGACTTCTCCAATGCTTTTAACATCGTCCGGCCTGCACTGCTAGGAGAAAACGGGCAAAGATGCGGCTCCATCGGTGTCCTGAATCACCAACTATCTGACTGGATGGCCACAATGTCAGGCTACAGAACAGTGTCTCAGACATGGTAGTGATCAACACAGGGGCCCCACAGCGGACGGCCCTCTCTTCCTTCCTGTTCACCATTTACACCTCGGACTTCGGATATAAATCCGACTCCTGCCACCTGCAGAAGTTTCAGATGCATCTGCAATTGTGGGCTGGATCAGTGAGGGGAGGGAAGCTGAATACAGAGGTGTAGTCACCAGATTTGTTGAGTGGTGTGGGCTGAATCACCTGCAACTCATCACCAACAATACTAAGGAGTTAGTGGTGGGCTTTAGGAGGAGAGGAACACCCCTGTCCCCTGTCTCCATCAATGGTGTGGATGTGCAGTTTACTAGGGAATACAAATACCTTGGAGTGCACCTGGACAGTAAACTGGACTGGTCCAGGAACACTGAGGCTCTGTACAAGAAGGGACAGAGCCAGCTGTACTTTTTGAGAATGCTCCACTGCAACATCTGCAGTAAGATGCTGCAGATGTTCTACCAATCGGTGGTAGCCAGTGGCATCTTCCACGCTGCCACGTGTGCTGGGGCAGCAGGGCGAAGGCCGTGGACGGCAATTGAATTAAAAAACTCACCAGGAAGGCTGGCTCTGTCCTGGGGGCGGAGTCGGATTCATGAAAGGTGGTCTTGGAGGGGAGGGCGTTCCTCAAACTGTGGAGCATCTTGGACAAGTCAATGTGGTGAATGTTCATGGTAAAATGTATTTTATGTGGTGGAAGCACAACGTTTGGTCAGTCCTCCTCCATTTTCCCCCATGGTCAGGACCACAACCCTCCACAGTCACCGCTGCGGGCGGCCAGATGAGCAGACAAGGTAAGTCCCAAATTGGTGCTTCCCCACCAGAGACTGTGGCTTCGAGATGGTGTAGGCTGCAGGCCGGCGGTTGCAGATCTAAAGTCCCCGCCGCAGCCAGAAGAACCGCAAACCGCAGGGTCGGCGGTCAGAGCTCCTATCCAGGGATCCCCAGTGAGGGATCCCGCTCCGGATGGTAAGTCCCAGCCGTGCCCGTGGTTAGAAGTAGGCCGCGGGCCGGCAGTCAGAGCTCTTTTCCTCTGGGATCTGCAATGAGGGATCCCAGGCTCCTCACGCCATGCCAGCTGGAGCTCCGCAGACCGCAGCTTCAGGCTGCCGTGGGCCAGTGAACGGAGCACTCCCCTCCAGCGAGTCCCGGCGAGTGCTCTCCGGCTCCGCGATGATAGAGTCCATGCTGCTGACACACAGAGAAACATTCAAAACACACATTGGGACACACTAAAATAAGAAAAAAAAGTTGAAAAAACACACACGCTGCTGGCAGGGAAGCAGCTGAGGATTGCCGGACCAAGATGCAGGACAGAACGCCACAGGGTACCATTCGTCCCTGTGGCTTTCAAACTGTACAACTCCTCCCCCTTCTGTCATTGGGTTAACTGACTCCCTTCCCCCCCCCCCCCCCCCACCCCCCCACCCCCCCACCGACCTCCCTAAATCTTTGCACATCCCCAATTCTTTCTATTCGTCACTTTAATTTCATGTTGTATGTATCTTGCGTTTTATGACTGTTGGCACTTCAATTTCTCTCCTGGGATAGATAAATAAAGTTCTATCATATCACATCATATCGTATCGTACCAAAGGCTAACAGTGAATAGTGTACAGAGACCAGAATGGAACTACCTCAACTAATCTAATGTCTCTGCTGAAGTTGTCCAGCCCAGCACACACTATAAATCAAACCATAGATCTGATTCTTTGTGGAGTAGATTAGCATATCTGTCCAAAGATATATGTATATAAAATGGGCACATGTCTATCTACCCCTTACCAGTGGCCTAAAGCTGATACACCATGTATCTCCACACAGCCATGGCAGATGGTCAGCGGGACCTCCGTTCTGTTTGCTCTGTGCAATTCAGCAGGATAGCAACGGTTTCAGGGCTCTCCCACCTTCTGTATACAAAATGTAAACACCTCCCAACAACTGCTCAAACTGGCACCATTGAGTTTCAGAATTCATTAAGTGGAAAACACAGGCGCAGACCCAAATCTCCCCGCATTGCAGTGCAGCATGCCGAGAGAGCCCCATTAATTACTTCCTAGTAGATAATGCCAACAAAGATGTGTGAAGTGAAGCCAAATGGTGCAATTTGCATCCAATTTGAGGCACGCACTAGAATTCATTGCTGACTTTATCAATCATGAATTACAAGTTAAGGGTATAAATAGTTTCCCGATGAATCTCATAATGTGTCATCTCAGGACTGCCACCCTAATCTAAAACTAAAGTAGTTGATATTCCCAGTCTGTACACATGGGCAGCACTAGCGAAGCATCACGCACAAAGTCAGGATTTATTACACCAGTTTTCATATGGAGCTAACTTAAGTAGTGGAGATTCCACTTCGACCCAGTCATTTGACACAATTGTTCTTCTACAATAAAGCCACAAGATCACTCACAAGAAGCTGATGCATCTTCAGCCTTTGGGAAAACCATTGGAGCCTGAGCAAATTTGAAATGTTTTAAAAACCTTCATTCTCAACCCAGAATTGCCTTGGAATGATTACCAGAAGTTACCTGTTTCTGTTACATGAGCAGAAAAATTAAATCTGCAAGGCGGAAATGTTTCTGCTTGTAATAACAACGTAGACTTTTGAAGGCCCAGTTACGTGAGGAACATCTTGCTCTGAGGAAGAAGCCATAACCTAGATACTGCATGAAGTCAAAGGAGGAATGCATACCCTCTAGCCTTACCACAAAAAGATGATTCTGAAGACAAAGAGAAGCTAAGGTGAAGGGCACAAGTGTTATGCTGAAAATAAATGTAATGTTCTCACCAGAAAGGAAAAACACACATAAAACCATGAGTCCCTTGGCAGCAGTATGTGTTTGACGTTTTGTGTTCATTTATATTCTGTAATGGGAACTGGCAGAACCTCATGCACACTCTCATATATTTCTCAGCATCCACCACAAAAATATGTAATGTGAATTACCACACAGAAACACATCAATCTAGCAGAAACTTCTAATGCATTCACTTCAAATTAATCACCAACAAAGACAAGGGATGTAAAAAATCCTAATCATAAACCACCACATCTTGGCTTCTTAGCTTGTTTGAGAAGGTGGAGATCAGTAGAGCCAATTGTTTCATGATGTAAAAGTACAGTACTTCCTTAAAGTATTTAAATCAGGCTTTGCTGTTACATTTAGGAACCCAATTAAAAATCATTGCTGTTACTCAACATTTCTAAAATCTGAAATTCCGTTATGAAAAGGAATATGTGATGTTTTTTACACTCCTTGTAGACCAGGAAGTTTAAAGGTACCTCAGAGCCTCTCAAGGAAATATTCAACCTTCTCCATTAATCACAATCTCAGACTCCATTACCTCCCTCGTTACTATGGCCAAACCTTCCCATTCTAATTACCAGGAACGATCCCTTCCCTGTCACCAATCCCCCTCATAACCACCACTTGGCCAGCTCACAAAGTGGATTCAGAAAAGTGGCCAAAAAGTGGATTAGGAAAATGCATTGACACCCTTCAATAATACATCCCAGATTTGTTTTCTTCAGCCTGTCTTCACCACTACCCTATTTTCCAAACAGAAAATCATAGCAGACAATAAAATAACAGCACCACAACAGGACACCCCACTATTAGAGAAAGCAGTAATTAAGTTTCAACAACACAAAATGAGAGAAGTGTACGATATGGTCAAGTGGATAGAGGGATAAGTTTTCTCTCAACTTCCCACCCTCTCAGACACTCTCAGTGACCTGCATCACAGGAATTAATTGACATGTGCGTGTGTGTGTGTTTTATGATTGTTCCTCTCTATACTCACATACACTTGGTTTAATGAGTAGACCAGACTTTTTGACAGATAACTCACCTGTTCTGTATTTCTTGCCATTACTTGCTTGCCAGCATTGCATATTCACCCATCTGTAAAAGAAGGAAGTTCTAGCGAGACAGAACGGGGGTGCCTCCGATACTGAATCACAGGCCCTGAGTGTTGGAAAACGTACTATTGGGAGCAAGAAATGAAGGAGAGGCAGGTTCCTTGTCAGAGGAATACAAGGTTTCTTCCAGCAGCTACTCAGACATGGAACCAAGATGCCAGCCAATAACAAATTGCAGTTATCAAGTGGTGATGCCCAGTTACTTCTATCTTATAGTGACTAGTTAGGAGGAGTTCACATTCTGTGTATGTGAGGTTCTGATGCAGAGACCTCCTCTAAGCAAATCATACTTGAAGTCAACATTCATCTAATGCACAGCAGTCAAGACTATATTATGTTACCACTCGTGACTCTTCGTGCTGCAATAATGCTGCCTTCTTCCCCAAACATTACCACTATCCATGAAGAAGTGTCTGTAAAGAACATGCACGTACACAGAGAATTCTTTACTATAACTTTATTAAATAAACATACATCACTGCCCTAGCTATACGTGGTCTGTCACGAACACTAGAGAGAGAGCTAAGGACAGGGAGGACACAGTTATACTCGATTATAGGGGAGTGGTTAGCAAGGGCTACGTCACTACTGCTAAAGGGGTGTACACATATCATCTACATCCTTCCTCTACAAAAACAAAATAAAGAACAGTGACAAGCGACCACGTCTCATGCGCTAGGGAACAGTAAACAACAGCAATAAAGGAACACAGAATCACACATAATCGCCATAACGGTCGGGCAGCCTTACAAGGCGACCAGATCGGGTCCGCATCTCTCCATCACCACCTCCCCCCACGGGAACGAGAGGGACAGGCGCGGGTGGTGAGCACTTAACAGGAGAGCCCTGGGGCGACGAACGCGGCGGGGAGGGGATGGTGATGCGGGGGGCGAGAAAGCCGGAGAACCAGGGGCAATAGCGGGAAGAACCACCGGGGAAGGCCGAGGGGAAGGTGGGCCGGGCAGGGCTGGCACGGGACGTGGCGGCATAGTCGGCGCAGGGGGAGCATATGGAGCAGCCGGAGGGGGACGAGGTTCATTCACCAGCCGCAGGTGCTGACGAGACCTGTGGTAGATCGTGCCATCGTGGTTGACCAGGTAGGAACGAGGTGACCCGGCAGAACCGACGACAATGGCGAGTCTAGGATGGCCGGAGGCAGACCACATACGGACGACCTAGCCAGGATATAGAGGATGGAGGACATGGCAGGACTTGTCATGGGAGCGCTTTTGGATACGGTGTTTGTGGGCAATGCGCTTTCGGACCATGGCAGGTTTGAGCACGGAGGGAGCAAGGGACTGTTGCGCAACAGTGATCGGAGGGCCCGTGACACGGGACATGAGGCGCTGCGCTGGGGACCCCAGGGCATGGTCGCGGGGGATGTTGCGGAGGTTCAGGAGGGCTAGGTAAATGTCAGAGCGAGACAAGCGACAACGTTCCAGCAATCCTTTAGCACTGCGGACCGCGCGCTCAGCCAGGCCGTTGCTCTGAAGGTACTCCGGGCTGCTATTGTAGTGTTGAAAGTTCCAGCGATCAGCAAAAGCACGAAACTCAGCACTGGTGAATTGACTGCTGTTGTCCGACTGCAGGCTTGGCGGGGACCCAAAAGTAGCAATTTCGGACAATTTCATCGCCGCTTTGAGGCACCTGGCTCGCCGCTGCAGCCTTGATGCCGTAACCCCTGAGACTTTGACCCGGGATGTTTTGGTGTATGGCCTCCGAGACGAGAAGCTGCGATCTGAGCTCCTCCGCAAGCCCGATTTGACTTTTAACGAGGCTCTGCATGCCTCTCGCTTGTCGGAGTCTGTCTCCTCCGCCATGTCGCCGCCAGACCATGAGGTCCGCGCAGCCAGTTTCGGCGGTCGCTGGACCCCTGCCCCGCAGCGACAGAGGGTGAGCCCTGCGACCAGCCCAAGACCACATCAGCGCTGTCCGAATTGCAACTTTGCGTCCCATCATTTCAATGTGTGCCCTCCGCTGGGAAAGACTTGCAACTTCTGCCACAAGCCAAACCATTTCTCAGCGGCATGTCGTTCCCGTGGGAAGCCTGCGCGGCCACAGCAAAAGCCCTCAAACTACCTGGCACGTGATGATACTGTGTCTGGTTCCCATCACCAGCAGGACGAACCCCCACTGTCTGATTTGGGCTCTTCCCAGAGCGAGCTGAGCGTGTTTTTGCCTCGAGGTGCACCTGCGCTGATAACGGACCCGACCATGAAAGTTACTGTGAATGGCACCACTTTCTCTGCTAAGGTTGACACGGGGGCCACTGCAAACATTATGTCAACAAGCTTATTCAAGAAGATAAGAAATAATGAGCTTGTTACCACTGAACGCTCTGTTCTGCGTGCCTATGGGGGTGGCTTGCTTGTTCCTGTGGGGAAGGTCACTCTCCACTGCAAGGTACTGAAGGCCTCTCGGCCCCTCTCTTTCTTTCTGCTGGACAACAAATGTGCCCCCCTGCTCGGCATTCGGGCTTGCCAAGACCTCGGGTTGGTCAACTTCCATCGTGACATCCGCATGGTGCAGTCACCCCTGGACCCGCTGGCCGAATACCCAGACCGTTTCGATAACAAGCTGGGAAAGCTCCCCTGCAGCTACAAAATCACTCTCAATCCGGATATCGAACCCGTTATCCGCCCACCACACCGGGTGTCATTCGCGATGAAAGGCAAAGTCGAGTCTACACTTCATGAAATGGTGGCCATGGGCATCCTGAAGGAAGTGAGTGAGCCCACTCAGTGGTTCTCCACCATGGTTGTTGCTGCAAAGAAGGATAAGAGTGAACTGCGGATTTGCATCAACCCGAAGGATCTGAACCTGGCCATCAAGCGCCCGCATTACCCCATGCGAACCGTTGAAGATGTTGCTGCATAAGTCGGTCCAGCCACCGTGTTTTCGGTTCTTGACGCCAAGAGTTCGTTCTGGCAGATACCACTTGACGAACGGTCCTCACACCTAACAACGTTCAGCACGCCCTTCGGGAGGTTTCCTTTTCTCCGCATGCCGTTCGGGATCAACTCTGCCAGTGAGGTGTGCCAAAGGACAATGGAACAAGTGTTCGCCAGGCTCCCGTGTGCTATCATCGTCGACGACATCCTAGTCTACGGGAAGGATGTCACGGAGCACGACCATAACCTCCGCCAGGTCCTGGAACGAGCCCGGGAAGTTAACCTAAAGCTCAACCCAAAAAAATGCCGATTTCGTGTCCCGGATGTCACCTACGTGGGACATGTTTTCACAGCATCGGGGCTGAAGCCCGAACCGCAGAAGACAGCCGCAATATCTGAGATGCCGGCACCTGCTGATGTGCCGAGCCTCCAGCGTTTCCTGGGCATGGTCAACTACCTGGGGAAGTTCATCCCTGACTTGAGTGAACTGAGCGCTCCTCTGAGAGACCTGGTGAAAAAGGACACTGCCTGGGCCTGGTTCCCGCAACACCAGAAAGCCTTTGACATTCTCAAGTCCAGGTTGGTCAGCACCCCAACGCTAAAGTATTTTGACCTCAAGCGCCCCATCGTCCTCACATGTGACGCGTCCAAGTTTGGCCTCGGGGCCGCCTGCTTGCAGGTCCACGATGGAGTACAACTGCCCGTGTCATACGCATCCCACTTCTGACACCATGTAAAGAACATGCACGTACACAGAGAATTCTTTACTATAACTTTATTAAATAAACACACATCACTGCCCTAGCTGTACGTGGTCTGTCACGAACACTAGAGAGAGAGCTAAGGATGGGGAGGACACAGTTATACTCGATTATAGGGGAGTGGTTAGCAAGGGCTACGTCACTACTGTTAAAGGGGTGTACACATATCATCTACAGTGTCTCAACCCAAAACGTCACCTATTCCTTTGCTCCAGAGATCCTGCTGGGCCTGTTTTGTTACTCCAGCATTTTGTGTATATCTTCGGTGTAAACTAGCATCTGCAGTTTCTTCCTACACCAATACCCAAGCTGTTCTGCAGCACTTAGTTGGGTAATCATATGTAGACAGTTGTTCAAATCGACACCAGCTATTTTGGTCAATGGTATAAGGACATAAGATCATAATAGGAGCAGAATTAGGCCATTCGGCCCATCGTGTACTTCACTATTTCAATCATGGCTGATCTATCTCTTCCTGCTAACCCCATTCTCCTGCCTTCTCCTCATAACCACTGACACTCGTACTAATCAAGAATCGATCTCTCTGCTTTAAAAATATCCATTAACTTGGCCTCCTCAGCCACCTACGGCAAAGAATTCCACAGATTCACCACCCTCTAACTAAAGAAATTCCTTATCATCTTCTTGCTAAAGGAACATTCTTTAATGAGGCTATGACCTATAGTCCTAGAATCTCTCACTTGAGACGTGGAGAGGAAACATTCTCTCCACGTCCACTCTATCCAAGCCTTTCATAGGTATAGCCAGGCATGGAGTCTGTAATCAGCCATGCTGTGACTACACAGCAACCTGAAGCCACGTTTGGCCTCTGTGGCACATTAGATGAAATGTGAATCTGGCTCATTCTTGCACGACCTCACAGAGATTGGGAGTAACTTCAGGGCCTGCAACCTGACCTGAGCACAGAGCAACCATACGCTTGTCCTATTTACACCCAGGAACATAACAAAACAAAGCAACAGGTTTTGTTGTTAATGCACAAAGGAATCCCACTGTCAGTCAGACAAGAATTACACTGATGCATCAAAAAACTGGTCATCTGTGCAATAAACATTGATTGTCTGTAAGTGAAGGCTTTGCTTGAGATGTATTTCTGACATTCGGCTCACACTGCACCAGAGAAGGAATATGCTTTTTAAGTCATGTGGAAGGAAAAGGGTCCAAATAGGTGCTGCCAATTATGCACCACACCGAAACAAGCCAACAAATTGGTGGATATCATCCAGAACATTCATGATGAAGACAAAGAATTGATTTGCCTTGGCAAATAAGGTTTTTGTCACCTTGTGGAAGCATCTCTAAACTGCTTGACTGTTTTATGCAAGTACTGCCCCAGGGTCTCCAAGCACTTCCAATGAGTTAGGCCACGCATAGTCTGAGGCTTCACAAAAAGCTCAGCTTTCACTGAATCCTTACAAAAATAGTATCTCCTGACAACTAGAACATCCATCACAAAATTGTCAGACAGTGTGATCTTGTATGCATGTCCTTCTTCCTTACACTTTTAAATAAACATCCTTTTTCCTCCTCCTCCACCTCCTCCTCCTCTTTCCTTTCCCCCTCTTTCTGGCAACACGATAGAAGGAGTCCAAGCAAAGAGAGCAGTGGAATTTTAAATCCTCGATTAGTCATCCCCTTCAGGAAATGCAGGGAACAAAATGCATCGAGGGCAGGAGAAGGGATGAAAAGATTATTTACATTGTAATTTATAAATAAGCTTCCTGCAAATAATAAAAACAGACTTTAAATTTAATATGATGATTAAGGGTTGAATCTTTCAGTCTCTGCCTGCTGCTCAGAGACCCTCCCCACCTATTCCCATCTGTTCTGCATAGTAGCACTAACTCTTGCAACGTAGAGTCTCCAAAACCAGATCGGGCACGATACTTTGAACATGCCTTGAAGTGGAAACTTGCGACTAGGTTCTGATGGACTGTTGAAACTGTTTTTAAATACCTCTTTTTGTTAGAGATTTTTCATATACATAAATAAATAAAATAGTGAACACATTAAGATTTTTTTAATTAAAAGGCCTTAAAATAAAAGAGCACCATTAAAATGAGTAAACAATTTACCCTCTCTATTTGTTTTGGAGATATTTACGTAACTTAAATTCTTTTTTTTTAATGTAAAAAAAACATGTTCTTACTGTTCATGCATTTCTGAGAGCCTGTGGCCAGAGAAAGTGCTCCTCATATGCAGCCTACCCCAGATAACATTCTTTTTTCACTTTCTCCCTGATCTGACAAGATTATATTTTTCATTTTTGCCGTTCTGCCGGTTGCTGCCCCTTTGTTTCCAATTTATATTTCAAGGTATGAAATTCTGCAAGCTGGTTTGTGAACAGTTACAGAAACATCACCAAATAACATTCTTGGCTGCACTTCAGAAATATTTTAACAAATGTTTTGGTATCAATCATACATTAAGATGCAATAACATCCAAATTAGGGTACAAATCAATAAGGAACAGGTAACCGCTTCATGTGGGGTAGATGTGAATTTGGTGTAAAGTGAAATGGGGAAGCAGGACAGGGAATCAGTGCCGAGATGGCTGAATGCACACCATAACCGCTCGCCGTGTCTCTGGGATACAGACCTGGTAATCAACGGTTTTCAATCATCCTGCACCTGATCCTGCTGTCTGGACAGGCCTTCTGGAAAATGTGTGTCAATGGATAGCAGGTGAGAACAGGATTGGGCTCAGCTGCATATTCCCCTCCAGGGTCAACAGCCTGCAAATATGTACTGCCTCGGCTTAAGAGATGAGGAATGGACATTTGGACATGAAACCAGCGGAATTTAAATCCTCGATTAGTCATCCCCATCAGGGAACATTGGGAAAAATGCTTCGAGGGCAGGATAGGGGAGGAAATATTGTTTACAATGTAATTTATAAATAAGCTTTTTACAAATAATAAAAACAGACTTTAAATTTAATATGATAATTGAGGGTTGTATCTTTCAGACTCTACCTGCTACTGAGAGACCATACCCACCTGCTCTAATCTGTTCTGCATATAGAAGCTGACTCCTGCAATGTAGTCTCCAAAACCAGAATGGCCTTAATGTGGAAATCTGGGACTTAGTAGTGATGGGACTCTTATTGGTAGAGATTTTACATAGACTTAAATAAATAAAACAGTGAAACATTAAGAAAACAAAAAACGGCCTTAAAATACTACAGATCTATTAAAATGAGTGAACAATTTACCTTCACTTATCTCACTTCCCAGGGTTTGTGAGGTCCATTCTCAGGGTTATAAACTTTGGAGTGGAGCTGAGGGGATGGTTGGACAGATCAGCCTCTTACCTCTGCATGTCAGAGCTCCACTGCTGGGCTCACCATTGATAATTCACCTACAGTCCAATTTACTCTGTATAAAGCTGTTGAGCAAATCATCAGTTTGAAGAAGGGTCTCGACCCGAAACATTATCCATTCCTTCTCACCGGGGATGCTGCCTGTCCTGCTGAATTACTCCAGCATTTTGTGTCTATTTCTAAGAACAGCCCTGCGACCTGGAACTTTGGTTGCAATGCTGGAGAATGTATTTTAGGAGGAGCGAAGGCTGAGAGGAGATTTGGCTCAAAATCATCGTGGACAGAGGGATTAAGGTGGAACAGGTTGCACCGGAGTTTGGACTGTTTGATCGCATGTTTTGATTTAATTGTATAGTATTTTTGTTCTCACTGTCTTGTACAATTTATGTATAATTTATGTTTTTGTGTGTTGTCTATGTGTGCCTGCGATGTTGCTGCAAGAATGTTTTTTATTGTTCCTGTGCCTCAATACACTTGCGCATCCAAAAATAAACTAGACTTGAGAACTGGAGACCATAGACTTTAGGTGGTTGTCAAAAGAAACAGGGATGTCGCAAAGAAGAAAATTAATGAGTAACTAGGATCTGAATTCAAAGCCTGACGAGGTGGAAGGAGCTTTAATAGTAAGATTAAACGAGAATTTACCAGTTCGAAGGTTGATCTTTATTTTATGAGGAGTTGCGATGAGGGATTTCGTGAAGAACCCGCCAGCACGCATGTGCGACATTCTTCAAAGTAGCGGTGTGGAATCACAGAACAACAACAGAGAAATGACTTGGCATCTGGGCACGTTGAGGGAGTTGCAGTTGGCTGGAGCCTTGTGCCTGTTGATGGCCTCCGATAGAACCTCCTCCTGGAGCTGATGATTGGTCAGGAAGTCCACGGTGGCAGCCAGTTTGGGGTTGAGGGGTAATCCCGATGTCTCCGAGGATGCGAATTTCGCCGCTACATCAAGGAGTTCTTCCTGCGGGACCTCTGATGGAGCTGGTGTAGGGTCCAGAATGTCCTCATCCTCTGGCTGCCTGAGGCTCCCTGTTGACAATGGTGAAGCCTCCCTGTGCCCACTGGAGCTGGATGCGTGCTGCCGTTGATTCTGTTGCAATAGGAGCTCCAACATCCGCTCCATTCGGTCAATACGCCCCTCGCCCTTAGAACTTGGGCGGTCGGAGTCCTCATGTTCTGCTGAACTGCTGAGGCTCCGATCATCGGCCCGTACCTCGTTGAGGTGAACCCGGTGCCGGAAATTGTCGCTTCCAGCCGCCGCAGCAAAGCTGAGCTATTCCCGCGCGGGAGGTACGCTCATACGCCTCCTTTTGGCGGAGCCTGATCCCGCTGCCTCGGAGGGCAAACGCGGTGGAGAGTCGGCACCCAATGCCTCAGCACGGTGACCCGACGCCCGTACGGTCCCGTCCTCCCATCCATGGAGGACTCGGTGACCATGGCGGGACTCCTCCCAAGTGACTCTTTCCGGTCTCGATGGTTGGGGAGTCAACACTGGTCCTGATAGGTCTCCCAGTGGACTTGAGTCCCGCCATAACACCAGTCCGCATTTTAGAGGCAGGTGACATCTTAGCCTCTAAAGGGTTAGACTTACGGGCTCCATCCCTCCCTCTCCTCCGAGGGCTCAGGGAGAAGGGCCGTGCAGCCGCACGCGAGCCCTTGCCCAGGTCGGCCAACGAGCCCGTTGGCGACCTCGATATGGAGGCAGGGTCTACCTGCTCCGGTGGTACACCGAAATCCTGCTCCTCGAACTCGTCACTGGAGCTCCGGTGTATCGGCGGGTCGGGCCCTGTAGCGACAGGGCTCCCCGACTTCCCCGCCTTCTTCCCGGCCTGACTAGCAGGTGCAGCCGTTGATGAGGGCCCCGGGACAGGTGGCCGGCGACTCCAGACAGACGTCCTACGGCCTTTGTTCCTCCCTTCCATGTCCCTGTTGAAAGAACACACTTCCAACAAGGACCAACCAACTGAAGGTTAGTATCACTTACATTAGCAGCTCCTTATGACGCGCATGCGTGCTGGCGGGTTCTTCACGAAGTCACTTTTTTTATATGCGATTTGGTAAGCATCGGAACTGAAACAGGTTACGGGAGATACATAAACAATGGCAGTAAATCGACTGCTCTTACAAAAAGCATATGGATTGCAAACACTCCACCTCTCCCATCCCACCATCACTACAAACCAGTTATATAATTCCATACAATGCCTCCACGGGGTCTACATGTGAAGATACACAGGGTACTTGTGAATAGACACAAAATGCTGGAGTAGCTCAGTGGGGCATGCAGCAACACCGGAGAGAAGGAATGGGTGACGTTTCGGGTCGAGTCCCTTCTTCAAACGGAACTGAACTCTCATCGGTGAGAATACTTGTGATTGTCTGAAGAAGGGTCTCCATGCGAAACATCACCCATCACTACTCTGCAGTAGTAAATAGTAACAAGGGTCGGTCCCGCGGTATTGTGTACAATAAAATAGAGTTGGAATTCCAGTACTCGTATTCGGTGTTTAACTGAACCAGAATAGGGGAGGTAAGTTTAGATCCGGAACCAACATGTCCCAGTGGGTTTTCTCTGGGTGGTCCCGTTTCCTCCCACATTCCAAAGACGTAGAGGTTTGTAGGTTAATTGGCTTCAGGTAAAATTTCCCTAGTGTGTAGAATAGTGCTAGTGTACACTGATCACTGGTGGGCATTGACTCAGTTGACCGACGGGCTTGTTTTTGTGCTGTATCTCTAACTTAAATTAAAGTTAAGAAATTAATGTCAATTTTACAGACAGTTGTCCTATGCCTTTTGTGATTTTGAATTGGGCTATGTTCAGAAGTCTGAACTTCCCACCAAGAACAATTTTACTTCGGAGTCACGTGAGTGACTACGTGAAGAAGCCCTGCCAGGCGCATGCTCGGCATTATGTCGACGTATGTCGGTAAGGAAAGGGTGCAGATCGCAGCTCCACCAGTGGTGAATAACAGGCCTGTAGGTAAGTGGGTTAAAATTACTTCCTGGGTAGAAACTCCGTGACGCTGGCTGGAATAGCCAGGAGGAGTTTGGGAAGTTTTTAAAAAATGGACACGGTGAGAAAATCGGCACGGGGAAAGTGCGCGTCCCGGGTGGAAACAAGTTAAGATCGGGACCTCAGATTAATACAGAGCCGGTTCCGATACCGGTAGCCGTTGACCCTGCCGTAGTTCAGCCTTTAGACGCTCCACAGCCACAGGCCACAGAGGGTTCTCTAGTGGAAAGGAAAAATAAAAGGAAGTCTGCTAAGCCTGTAATATCAGATGAATCTGATGAAGAAGAGGCAGGGATAGGCAGACGAGCCCTGTGGCTCAGGATGGAGCAAATGGAGAAAATGCTTCAAACAATTATTAACCAAGGGTCAAAAGACTCAGAATATTCCCAGGCAGCCCCTGAGGGGGTTCCATATCATGAATATGATGCCTTTACAACATGGGAATGTGAACCTGCAGAGCCTTGTTTAGGTCTGGAAGTCTCCTTTGAGCAAGTCTCAGGAGTACCAGGGTGGCAGGAGACTGACCCTGAAGGTGATGTTTCTGGTCTTGAATACCCGCCACAACACAAAAGTCATTCTACAGGTGTACCAGATGTAGCACACTCCTTTGCTATACTAGCGGGAAGCGGTGAGGTCATGGAAGAAAACCTGGCGGCCAACATTAATTGAAGGGTCTCGACCCGAAACGTCGCCAATCTCCTTCGCTCCTTAGATGCTGCTGCACCCGCTGAGTTTCTCCAGCCTTTTGTGGGCCAACATTAATTATTTGGTTTCTCACCAGCTTCAGGAGACTGTCATGATTTAGACAGCAGACCTCTATAAAACACCTGTTAATTGTGCATCACTGAGGGTGCCGACGGTGAATCCAGCTATTTGGACACCCATGACGTCAACAATGGGAGGACAGGAGATACGATTCCAGAGCTCATTGCAGCTGGCATTACTGCTTTTGGGAGGCAGTTGGAAGGGCAATGCTATGTCCAAAATCCCAAAAGACATGTTGGCATTGTTTTGTAACTCTTAATTTGAGATTAATTGTATGAGAAAAATTGCCATTCGGCCCATAGTGCACCCAAGATTTGCTGGTTTGTGTAAATCAAGTAATGTTCAAGCTCCAGATTATTTATTCGGAGAAAACCTGCCTAAACAAATTAAGGATATCAATGAGGAGGCAAAGACTATCAGCCTCATAAAACCTTTTATATTTGGTCAAAGGAGACAATCTGGCTGGATGAGAAGGGGGTTTGATTCAGGCAGGGGTATGGTGAGAAGGTATTATCACCCATCACAGCCCAATGTTAATCCATATATTGGGAGAAGGAGACCATCACGGTAATTTGCTGAGGTACAAAAACTTTATTCTATCACAGAGGAAACTGTTGTAAAACCTCCAGTTGGTGGTAGATTGCAATTGTTTTATGATGAATGGTACTGTATAACATCTGATCGGTTTATATTAGATACTGTGTCAGGTGCTATTATAGAATTTATGGGAGGAGTTGATCCACCTGTACAGGAAAACCCTAATTGGGTTTTGGTGTTTTCTTCACCTGAAAATTCTCAGGTAAAATAAGAAGTAGAACATTTATTTAGAAAGGGGTAATTGAGAGTACGGAGAATCATCCACAACAATTTGTGTCAAATATTTTCCCCAGGGCAAAGAAAGATGGGGGTTGTAGAGTCATTCTGGATCTCAAAAAATTGAATTCATATGTCCAGTATAGACATTTCAAAATGGACACCTTCAACACTGCAAAGGAGTTGCTGTCCATAGGGTGTTACATGGCTACTGTAGACTATAGACTTAAAATATGCGTATTATTCAATGCCAATTCATCACCATTATCGTAGGAACTTGAAGTTTAATTGGATGGGTCAGCTGGGGCAATATAAAGCATGACCTAATGGGTTAAGTTTAGCTCCCAGGCTGTTCACAAAATTATTGAAACCAGCACTTGCATTGTTAAGGGCTCAAATTCACATCGTCATGGCTTATCTTGATGATATTTTAATTGTTAATGCCACTCAGGAATCAGCTGAAGATTCCATTTCAGCAACTATAAGCCTGTTGAAAAGGTTAGGGTTTCTGATCCATCCAACAAAATCTAAGCTACAGCCGTTGCAAACAATTGAGTATTTGGAATTTGTCATTAATTCAGTTGCTATATCAGTAACTTTACCAACAGATAAAGTTGTGGATATTACAAATGCGTGTAGCTGTCTTGCTGACAAACCTTATCCCTCCATCCGAGAAGTAGCTAGGGTTATTGGTAAGATAATAGAAGCATTTCCCGCTGTTGAGTTTGGTCCTTTGCATTATCAAAATCTTCAAAGGGCAAAAGCACAAGCACTAAAAGAACGTGTAGGTCATTTTAACAGACCCATGCAGTTGCCAATGGAAGTTGGCTGAATTACAGTGGTGGATTGGGAATGTTGCACAAGCTACTAAAAACATTGTTATTCGGCAACCTACAGTGGTATTGCAAACTGATGTTAGTGCTCTCGGATGGGGGGCTATGGACAATAACACCAGCGGTGGTGTTTCATGGACTGTCCAAGAAGATTTAATTCTCCAAACATATGGTATTAATTATTTGGAGTTATTGGGGGCATTTTTTAGATTAAAAGCTTATTGTTCTACAATGGAGAACTTGCATGTTCAATTACAAGTAGACAATACCACAGCTGTAGCATATATCAATCACATGGGTGGAGTAAGGTCAGTATCATGTGATCATCTGGTCAACCTGATGTGGAATTGGTGTGTATCTAGGAATATCTGGCTTTCAGCTATCTATCTCCCAGGGAAAGACAATGTTGTGACAGACAACAGATCACGGGAATTTAAAGACAATACAGAATGAATGTTAAATCCACAAATTTTCCATAAAATTGTCAATCGGTATGGTGTACCAGACATTGATCTGTCTGCGTCCAGATTAAATCACCAATTGCCTAAATACGTGTCATGGGAGCCTGATCCAGGAGCTGTAGCGTTGGATGCATTCTCGCTACATTGGGGAAATATGTTTTTCTATGCTTTTTCCCATTTTGCCTGATTAGGCAATGTCTCAGTAAAATATAGCAAGACTCTGCCACGGGTGCTTTGGTGGTTCCAAACTGGCCTACACAGCCATGGTTCCCATTGATGCTTAGAATGATAATTGAACCATTTATGACGATTCCCAGCTCCAGGGATTTGTTGATACAACCAGTGACAGAACAAGTTCATCCATTGCATGATCATATGAATTTGTTAATCTGCAGGTTCTGACCAGACCATTACAAGGGCTTGGACTGTCATATAGGACCATGGATGTCATAACGTCAGCTTGGAGAGATAGCACTAAGAAACAATATATGTCTCACATAAAGAAATGGGAAGTTTTTTTTTCAGTCAGATATATCTTATCATACTGCAAACATATCGGATGTATTGGAGTTCCTTGCTATGTTGCATTTTGATCAGCACCTTAGTTATAGTGCCATTAATAGTGCTCGTAGTGCTTTGTCTTCAAAACATCTAATTTTCAGAACATCTATCTATCGGGTCTCATCCATTAATATCCCGATTTATAAGAGGGATTTTTAATAAAAATCCTCCCAAACCCAGATATACAGAAATTTAGGATGTTAGTACAGTTCTCACATTGCTTCGGCAATGGGCTCCAATTACGTCACTGTCTTTTCAGAAATTAACATTTAAAGTAGTAATGATTATGGCATTAGTGTCAGCACAAAGAGTACAAACATTGCAAATGTTACATTTAGATTGTATGCACATGTCTGCAGATAACATTACTTTTTATGTTTATGATCTAATCAAACAAAGCAGACCGGGGAAGTCTGGAACCAAGGCAATCTTTAGAGCATATCCTGTCGACCAAACATTGTGTGTGGTTAAGCATCTGACTCAATATATTGAAGTAACCAAGAGTCTCCGAGGTTGTGAGACAACAATGCTTATTGCCCATAAAAAAACATACAAAAAAGTGTCATTACAAACTATTTCTAGATGGTTAAAACAGGTTTTGGATTTAGTCCACGTCCGCGGCGATGGCACAGGACGTGCCGCTCAACCAAATTTTAGAGGCCACAGCATGGTGTAAAGAAGAAACTTTTTCCAAGTTTTACAATAAACCTATTATCACGGTGCCAGAGTTTGGACATGCAGTGTTGGGTTTGTTTGATTATTTGTTTTCTTTTATGTAATGATTCATATCTTTTGTTGTAATTCTCTTATGATAGAAGGGTATTACTTTTCTTTTATTATTATTATTAAAATACTTGTTGCATTATTCAAGCAATGTTCAATAATATTATTTACTCACTACTGTGTCAACTGAAGCAGTGTGTCATATGGAATGTATCTACGGCATGAAAATCACAGAGCTTCAAAATCTTCACGTAGTCACTCACGTGACTCCAAAGTAAAATAGTAAGATTAAACAAGAACTTACCTGTTCGAAGTTTGATCTTTATTTTATGAGGAGTTACGATGAGGGATTACGTGCCCTCTGCTCCCGACTCTCATAATCTAAATGATCATCTGGTAGTTCCAGTCATGTGTGAGCCTTACTATCTTACTTCGGCTATTGGTTCTGTGTTTTTCATGCCGCTGCTATGAAGTATGCCGAGCATGCACCTGGCGGGGCTTCTTCACATAATCCCTCATCGTAACTCTTCATAAAATAAAGATCAAACTTCGAAAAGGTAAGTTCTCATTTAATCTTACTATTATGCGGCCCAATGAATATGGTCGAAAGCCACCTTTTCAAAACCAATTAAAGCAGATGTCACAGAGGTACCAGTGCCAAATTCTACTGAGGAACTTACTCTGGAGAAAGGAATGGGTGACGTTTAGGGTCGAGTCCCTTCTTCAGACTGAACTGAACTCTCATCAGTGAGAATACTTGTGATTCTCTGAAGAAGGGTCTCTACACGAAACGTCACCCATCCCTTCTCTGCAGAGATGCTGCCTTTCCCGCTGAGTTACTCCAGGTTTTGTGTCTATCTTCAATTTCAGAATTAAATAAAAAACACAGCGTGCTGGAGGAACTCAGCGGACTAGGCGGCATCTGTCAAGGGAATGGATTAGGAGTTGTTTCGGGGCAGGGTTCTTCTATAATAAGAATGAACTGCAGATGCAGTTGTCTTTCCAAGACGCCAAATGTTTCCGGGAATGCTGAGTCAAGTGAGTGAGAGAGAGCGAGATAGATAGATAGAAAGTCAAGTCAAGAGAATTTATTGCCATGTGTCCCAGATAGGACAATGACATTCTTGCTTGCTGCAGCACAACAGAGTATTGTAAACAAAAATACAGAACAGTCCAGTTCAATATACACATAAATAAGCAGATAATGTGCAATAGGTTGTTACAGTTCAGAGTCCGTTTGTTGGTGAGTTTAATAGCCTGTTGGCTGTGGAGAAGAAGCTGTCCCTGATCCTGGATGTAACAGATTTCAGGCTCCTGTACCTTCTGTAATTCCTACTTTGAGGAACTTGCTCTAATTCCTACTAAGGAACTTATTGTAAATGCTACTGAGGAACTTACTGCAAATGCTACTGAGGAAGATACTGAAAATGCTACTGAGGAATTTGTTGCAAATTAATTGCAAGTGACTTATGGTGGCGCCATGGAGTAACAGGAGGTGCAGCATCGAGCTCTGCTCCCATTAAATCCTGAAAAAAGATGGTTTGGAAGACGGGACCGATTTAAAAATACTCTTAGCTGTTTGACGGCGCGTAAGTGACGTCATCACAAGTCGCCGCAAAATAACGGAGATTAACGGCAGTTTTAAATGAAAAAAGGGAATCCTCATCAGAAGCCCGCAAAACCTGCTGCAAGACCTGCTACAACTTTACTTATAAGAACTTGGTAAAACTCCTCAAGCCTCAGCTGAAAGCTCAGAAGAAGAAGCTGATTCTCGAAGTCCTACAGAAATGACTTCAAAAGAAGGACAGATGGAGCAATTGGAACAGTCGGTAAGAACTTCAATCATTAAAGATATTTCTAAATTGATACAAGAAGGGAACGCCGCGCTGGACAAAAGTATCTCTAAAAAAATTAAACACGGTAATGAGGAAGTGATGCTGAAAATTGATAACTTAAATAAATGTGTTGAAGAAATTGAGGAGGATTTAAACAAGAAAATTAAGCGGGTTGAAAAGGACTGTAGGAAAAGGAAGTTTGATTCAATTCTCAAGACTACTGCAAAATACAATTCGGTCGGTACCGAGGGCACCACGGGCGCAGTGACGCCCTGCGTGCCCGATCCCGAGGTACCGAGGGGTGCAAGGAGACCGATGCAGAAGCTGCCGGATGGAAGAGACACGGTTGCATCTCCTCGACCAGCTAAGGGAGAGTGTCCTGTGAAATACGGCCCCCAGCAACGATGGGGGAAAAAAGCCTAATTAAAATAAACAAACCTATTTCTGAACCGTGCGTGGAAATGCAGTGAACACAAAAATGAACAGTAAAAATACAAATTACATTGCAATCAGTGTCCAAAGTTCAAATTGTCCAGTGTTCATAGTGCAGGATAGTGTTGCAGTGACAGCCTCACCAGAGTCTGAATGAGGCGCTGTTGCCGGTGATCAGGCTGCAGGGACTGCATCCGGCTGGAAGGTGGCGCTGTGGACGGCAGTGAGGATGCAGTGATGGCATCCGGCCGGTAGGTGGCACTGTGGTCGGTAGTGAGGCTGCAGTGATGGCAGCTGATCTGATGGCGGCGCTGTTGCCAGTAGTCATGTTGCAGGGGTGGCATCCGGCTGAAAGATGGCATTGTGGACGGTGGTCAGGTAAGTTCATACTTCTCTTCCGGCCGGCCACAGCGGCCATTTTTGTAGTCGGGCGGCCGCTTGTTTCAGGATGGTGCGGCGACCATCTTGCCGGCCGGCTGAAGCAGACTTCAGCAATGATTGAATCCCTGGGCCGGACAGGCAGCCAGCGCCCATGGATGTTCGGAGTCCATGCCGGTGAGGAGAAGAAAGACGTATTTGGCAGGCGCCCCAGGTCAGTCCGCCCTATCGGGTGGCTAGGCCCTGGGCAGCAGCCGGCAGGGCCAGGTACGGTGCAGGGCGGTGTGTAGCTGTGGCCACGGTGAGGCCTGTTGCGGTGCCGGGTCTGGGGCAGTGAGGCCCGATGCGGTGCGGTTGTGGTGAGGCCGGTGAAGGGCCTGGAGCCATCGCCGCGGTGAGGACTGTTGTAGTGCAGGGCCTGGAGACGTGGCTGCAGTGAGGCCGGGTCCGATGCAGGGCCTGGAGACGCGGTGAGGCCTGGTGCGGTGCCGGGTCTGAAACCGTGTCCGTGGTGAAGGCCCAGGGTGCGGTGCAGAGCCTGGAGCAGTGTATGCAGTGTGTGGCCCGGGGTGCAGGGCAGGTACTCTCTCTCTGCTCCCAGAGCCATCGGGCATGCGTCAGCGTTGCTGTGGGCAGGAAGTTGCTATGCTCACAGCTCCTTCAACAGCTGATGGGGCAGCGGCAGCTGGTAAAACCTCTCCGCTCCGGTGGTCGGCTCCGGGCAGGTCATGCAGAGGAGCTCGGCGGTCGGAACACAAGGCGGCCTGCCCCGTTGCCGGGAGTTGGAGAGCGGCGGCAGCTCCTCAGCTCCCGTGAGCAGCAGCTGGTGGGGAAGAGGCGGCCTACTTCACTGCAGGGCTGTGTTGGCGGCAGCGTAGTTCTGCAGGGCTGGACAGCCAGCTGCAGACATCAGGTCTCCAGGAGAGCATGCTTCAGGAGAGTCCAAATTTCAATTCGGACAGTCGGGGGTCACCAATGTAGCGGCACCATACGTGGAGAATAAAGGTTGGTTCAAAGTGTTGTTTATTCAGTAGTGACACGTTAGGTGGGTGCGTTAACCATATTACAATGTTGGTCTAGCTGAACGAGGTTGTACTCTCGGGCTCAGCTACCTGTTGACTGCTCCTTAAGGTCTTGAGGTGAGAGACCTTAATTACCAGGACACTCCCTCTAGCCCATGACGTCACATGCCCGCCCTCGTATCTCCTGACGAGGGTTCGAGCATAAGTGGCCCGTGTTTAGGCTGATGTCATAGTTTACAGTATATTTTAGCGTATACTTAATGTTGGATTTTTTGAAGATGCATTTGGATAGTTAGATTTGAAATGCGTTTTCTCTTACATATATTTTTCAATTTTGAACCAGCCTTTCTTCCTTTTAATAATAATTGTTCAAGGGGGCAGAGCGGAATGTATAACAACATCTACGGAAGTCAACAAGAACTTACCTACCACCTTTAGGTGGTTTCTTTTTTATAATACCTTTATTTTTAGATATTATATTATCACTTTTTGTTTTTCAATAACCTTTTCACCACTTTACACTTTATGGTCTTTTTTAAGGTCTATTTTGAAGGGGAGATGCCAACAAAATTTAACAGCTGTGGATGACCACCCATTACCTAGAGTTTTGAGGTACTTGGTTGCACCATATGACTTAAAGGTATTAACATGATTTACAATGCAAGACAATAAACAAAAGAAAACTGGAGGAATCACATTTTGTAGCAGGAATATAAGGGAATATTGGCAGGAATATAAGTAGGAATATAAGCAGAACCAATTAAAAGAGGTAAGATTTTTGCCCAATTAAAAGCACTCAAATCTGACAATTTTTTTACAGGAAACACATTTGAAACATCAAACACAGATAAGATTGAAGGCAAATTGGATTGGGCAAACATACCACTCTTCATTTACTTCTAAATCTAGAGGCACGGCTATTATTATTCGTAAAGGTATACCATTTAAATCAAAGAATGTCATAGCAGATAAAGAAGGATGATATGTTATAGTTACGGGAGAAATTCACTCTACCCCACTTACTATGATAAACATTTATGCTCCCAACTTTGATAACCCTCAATTCTTCAATAAATTCTGGTTATAATTTCAGAGTTTAACTATCAAAATGTAATAATAGGGGAAGATTTCAATTGTGTTCAAGATCCATATCTGGATAAATCAGCAAAACAAAAAAGGACTAACATAAAATCTATAACTAGTGAACTAAATACATACATAAAAAACACAAACATAACAGATGTATGGAAAATTGCTAATCCAGTTGGAAGGGAATACTCATTTTATTCAACAGTACATAAAACCTATTCACATATCGACTATTTTTTAGTGGACATGCAATTAATTCCGTACACATACAACTCTAAATATCATAATAGTATTATTTCTGATCATTCCCCGTTAACTTTTTTCTTAAAATTAGAAGGAATGTCTGATAAAAAATCATTCTGGAGGTGTAACCCCCAAATTTTAAACAACGCACAAGGTTGTACATATTTAAAACAGCAGATTAAATTCTTCTTTGAGACTAATGATACACCAGGTATATCACCAGGAAAATAATTCATTTTCAAACTAGGATTAATATGCATGTCTCTATTGATATTATTATTTGTAATAGTTTTATTTACAATATATTTTGTTGTTTTTCATTTATATATATATATATACAATATTTTTTCACCTTTTTGTTTGTGGTTTAAAAAATTTTTTTTTTTTTTTTCCTTTTCTCTCTTTTCTTATATATAATCAAATTATTATTTAATCACAACTTTATTGATTTATAACTGCTCTATTTTCTTCCTGCCTTTATTTCTAAAAAAATAGAAGATAATAATTATCAATGTGTTATTTGTATAAATACCGAATTAAGCTGATGTTTGTAAACTTGCTTTAAACATTGTAAATTGGTTACGTCTAATAAAAAATTATTTAAAAAAAAAAAAAAAAATTAAAAAAAAACTAGACTGATATTACAACTTTCATATGGGACGATAGATTACATAGAATCCAAAGAAAACATCTGTGTAAATCTAAAGAATTTGTTGGACTGACACTCCCCAATTTGTTGTACTACTATTGGGCAGTGAATATTAAAAATATAATTTACTGGTTGGGCAGTTCTGCCCAACAAGTAGACTGGATAAGAATGGAGAAAGAGGATTGTTCCCCCTATAATATTGGACTGATCCTTCTTTCTCCGATGAAACTGAACAATATAAATAAAACTAAAGGAAAAGATGTATAACACAGCAAAGAGTAGCCGGAAGCCAGAGGATTGGGAAACTTTCATAGGACAACAAAAGGAAACAAAACGGGCAATACAGGCTGAAAAGATGAAGTATAAGGGGAAGCTGGCCAGGAATATAAAGAAGGACAGTAAAAGCTTCTTTAGATATGTTAAGGGAAAAAGAGTAGCAAACTCAAATGTGGGTCCCTTGAAGGCAGACACGGGTGAAATAATTATGGGCAACAAGGAAATGGCAGAAGAGTTGAATAGGTACTTCGGATCTGTCTTCACTAAGGAGGACACAAACAATCTACTAGATGTACTGGAGGACAGAAGATCTAAGGAGGTAGAGGAACTCAAAGAACTTATCATTAGGCGAGAAATAGTATTGGGTAGGCTAATGGGACTGAAGGATGATAAATCCCCTGGGCCTGATGGTCTGCATCCCAGGGTCCTCAGGGAGGTGGCTCTAGAAATAGTGGATACATTGGTGATCATTTTCCAATGTTCAATAGATTCAGGATCAGTTCCTGTGGATTGGAGGATAGCTAATGTTATCCCACTTTTCAAGAAAGGAGCGTGGGGGAAAATGGGGAATTATAGACCAGTTAGCCTGACTTCAGTGGTGGGAAAGATGCTGGAGTCAATTATTAAAGAGGTAATAATGGAGGTAATTATTAAAGAGGTAATAATGTATGGGCAACAAAGAAATAAATGTTCGGCACGGACTGGAAGGGCCGAGAAGGCCTGTTTCCGTGCTGTAATTGTTATATGGTTATATGGTTATATGTAGCATTTGGATAGCAGTAAAATAATTAGTCCAAGTCAACATGGATTTATGAAAGGGAAATCATGCTTGACTAATCTTCTGGAATTTTTTGAGGATGTGACAAGTAAAATAGATGAAGGGGTGCCAGTGGATGTAGTGTATCTAGGCTTTCAGAAAGCCTTTGATAAGGTCCCACACGGGAGACTGGTGACTAAAATTAGGGCACATGGTATTGGGGGTAGGGTGTTGACATGGATAGAAAATTGGTTGACAGACCGGAAGCAAAGAGTAGGTGTGAACGGGGCCTTTTCAGAATGGCAGGCAGAGGCGAGTGGAGTGCTGCAAGGCTCGGTGTTGGGGCTGCAACTGTTTACCATATATATCAATGATTTGAAAGAGGGAATTAGGAGCGACACTAGCAAGTTTGCATATGAAACAAAGCTGGGTGGCAGTGTGAACTGTGATGAGGATGTTAGGAGGTTGCAGGGGGACCTGGACAGGTTGAGTGAGTGGGCAGATGCATGGCAGATGCAGTATAATATAGATAAATGTGAGGTTATCCACTTTGGCGGCAAAAACAAGGGGGCAGATTATTATCTCAATGGGGTTAGATTAGGTAAGGGGGATGTACAGCGAGACATGGGTGTCCTTGTACACCAGTCACTGAAAGTTGGCATGCAGGTACAGCAGGCAGTGAAGAAAGCTAATGGAATGTTGGCCTTCATAACAAGAGGATTTCAGTACAGGAGTAAAGAGATTCTTCTGCAGTTGTGTAGGGCCCTGGTGAGACCACATCTGGAGTATTTACAGTTTTGGTCTCCTAATTTGAGGATGAACATCCTTGTGATTGAGGCAGTGCATCGTAGGTTCACGAGATTGATCCCTGGGATGGCGGGACTGTCATATGAGGAATGATTGAAAAGACTAGGCTTGTATTCACTGGTGTTTAGAAGGATGAGGGGGGATCTTATAGAAACATATACAATTATAAAAGGACTGGACAAGTTAGATGCAGGAAAAATGTGCCCAATATTGGGTGAGTCCAGAACCGGGGGCCACAGTCTTAGAATAAAGGGGAGGTCATTTAAGACTCAGGAGAGAAAAAAAACTTTTTTACCCAGAGAGTTGTGAATGTATGGAATTCTCTGCCACAGAGGGCAGTGGAGGCCAAATCACTGGATGGATTTATGAGAGAGTTGGATAGAGCTCTAGGGGAGTCAAGGGATATGGGGAGAAGGCAGGCATGTGTTATTGATAGCGGACGATCAGCCATGATCACAATGAATGGCGGTGCTGTCTTGAAGGGTCGAATGGCCTCCTCCTGCACCTATTTTCTATGTTTCTATGTTTCTATGTTAATATACTATATAAGAAGAATCCAATTATTCACAGTATAATGCGAATTTGGAAACAAATAAAATTAACTTTAAAATTAAGAAACATCGCTTCTTTCCCCAATAGTTAACAATCCCTCATTCAAACCATATATTATTGATAAAATGTTTATCCTTTGGGAAAGAATAGGAATTAAAATGATTGGAGATATGTATGAAATGGGAAAACTTCTATCATTCCAACAACTGCAATTAAAATATAAGCTGAAAAGTAATCAATATTTCAAATACCTTCAAATTCGAGATTATTTGAAAAAACACATACAAGGATATCAAACTCTAACCTCAGATTTATTAGATGAAGGAATAAACAGAAAGGCAGAATCATGCAATTTAATATCATATTTATAAAATATAATTTTAAATATAGAAACACCAACGACAGAGGCATTTAAAAGGACTGGGAACAAGCATTATTGATAAAAATTCCGAAAGGCAGATGGGAAAAAACCTATTATGTGTACCATATAACCATATAACCATATAACAATTACAGCACGGAAACAGGCCATCTCGGCCCTTCAAGTCCGTGCCGAACAACTTTTTTCCCTTAGTCCCACCTGCCTACACTCATACCATAACCCTCCATACCCTTCTCATCCATATGCCTATCCAATTTATTTTTAAATGATACCAACGAACCTGCTGGCACCACTTCCACTGGAAGCTCATTCCACACCGCTACCACTCTCTGAGTAAAGAAGTTCCCCCTCATGTTACCCCTAAACTTCTGCCCCTTAATTCTAAAGTCATGTCCTCTTGTTTGAATCTTCCCCATTCTCAAAGGGAAAAGCTTGTCCACATCAACTCTGTCTATCCCTCTCATCATTTTAAAGACCTCTATCAAGTCCCTCCTTAACCTTCTGCGCTCCAGAGAATAAAGACCCAACTTATTCTACCTATCTCTGTAACTTAGCTGTTGAAACCCAGGCAACATTCTAGTAAATCTCCTCTGTACCCTCTCTATTTTGTTGACATCCTTCCTATAATTGGGCGACCAAAATTGTACACCATACTCCAGATTTGGTCTCACCAATGCCTTGTACAATTTTAACATTACATCCCAGCTTCTATACTCAATGCTCTGATTTATAAAGGCTAGCATACCAAAAGCTTTCTTTACCACCCTATCTATATGAGATTCCACCTTCAAGGAACTATGCACGGTTATTCCCAGATCCCTCTGTTCAACTGTATTCTTCCATTCCCTACCATTCACCATATACGTCCTATTTTGATTTGTCCTGCCAAGGTGTAGCACCTCACATTTATCAGCATTAAACTCCATCTGCCATCTTTCAGCCCATTTTTCCAACTAGCCTAAATCACTCTGTAGACTTTGGAAATCCTCTTCATTATCCACGACGCCCCCTATCTTGGTATCATCAGCATAGTTACTAATCCAATTTACCACCCCTTCATCCAGATCATTTATGTACATGACAAACAACAAAGGACCCAACACAGATCCCTGAGGCACCCCACTAGTCACCTGCCTCCAACCCGACAAGCAGCCATCCACCATTACCCTCTGGCTTCTCCCATTCAGCCACTGTTGAATCCATCTTGCTATTCCTGCATTTATACCCAACAGTTGAATCTTCTTAACCAACCTTCCATGAGGAACCTTGTCAAAGGCCTTACTAAAGTCCATATAGACAACATCCACTGCTTTACCCTCGTCAATTTCCCTAGTAACCTCTTCAAAAAATTCAAGAAGATTAGTCAAACATGACCTTCCAGGCATAAATCCATGTTGACTGTTCCTAATTAGACCCTGTTTATCCAGATGCTTATATATATTATCTCTAAGTATCTTTTCCATTAATTTGCCCACCACTGAAGTCAAACTAACCGGTTTATAATTGCTAGGTTTACTCTTAGAACTCTTTTTAAACAACATGTGCAGTACGCCAATCCTCGGGGACTATTCCCGTTTCTAATGACATTTGAAATATTTCTGTTATAGCCCCGGCTATTTCTACACTAACTTCCCTCAATGTCCTAGGGAATATACTGCCAGGACCTGGAGACTTATTCACTTTTATATTTTTCAAAAGTGTCAGTACTTCTTTTACTTTGAAACTCATAGTATCCATAGCTACTCTACTAGTTTCCCTTACCTCACATAATTCAATATCCTTCTCCTTGGTGAATACCGAAGGAAAGAAATTGTTCAATATCTCCCCCATCTCTTTTGGCACTGCAGATAGCTGTCCACTCGGTCCCTCCAATGGACCAATTTTATCCCTTGTTATCCTTTTGCTATTAATATAGCTGTAGAAACCCTTTGGATTTACTTTCACCTTACTTGCCAAAGCAACCTCATATTTTCTTTTAGCTTTTCTAATTTCTTTCTTAAGATTCTTTTTACATTCCTTATACTCCTCAAGCACCTCATTTACTTCATGCTGCCTATAATTATTGTAGATCTCCCTCTTTTTCCGAACAAGATGTCCAATTTCCCTTGAAAACCAGGGCTCTTTCCAATTTTTACTGGTTCCTTTCAACCGAACAGGAACATAAAGATTCTGTACTCTTAAAATTTCCCCTTTAAATGTCCTCCATTTCTCTTCTACATCTTTCCCATAAAACAAAATGTCCCAGTTCACTCCTTTTAAATCATCTCGCATTTCATTAAAGTTAGTCTTTCTCCAATCAAAAATCTCAACCCTATGCCCAGTTCTGTCATTCTCCATAATTATATTGAAACTAATGGTATTGTGATCACTGGACCCAAAGTACTCCCCAACGCATACCTCCGCCACCTGTCCTGTCTCATTTCCTAACAGGAGGTCCAGCACTGCCCCTCCTCTAGTAGGCACCTCTATGTATTGCTGCAAAAAACTATCCTGCACACATTTTACAAACTCCAAACCATCCAGCCCATTTACAGACTGTGTTTCCCAGTCTATGTGTGGAAAGTTGAAATCTCCCACAATCACTACCTTGTGCTTACTACTAATATCTGCCATCTCTTTACATATTTGCTCTTCCAATTCTCGTTCCCCATTTGGCGGTCTATAATATACCCCTATAAGTGTTCTACACCTTTCCCACTTCTCAGTTCCACCCAAATAGCCTCCCTAGATGAGCCCTCCAATCTATCCTGCCAAAGCACTGCTGTAATAACTTCCCTGACTAGCAATGCAACACCTCCACCTCTTGCCCCTCCAATTCTATCACACCTGAAGCAACGAAATCCTGGAATATTTAGTTTCCAATCACAGCCCTCCTGCAACAATGTTTCACTGATCACCACAACATCATACTTCCAGGTGTCTATCCAGACTCTAAGCTCATCCAACTTTCTTACAATGCTCCTAGCATTAAAATATGCACATCTCTTATTCTCTGTTTATTTCCTTTTCTTTCATTCTCCTCTTGTGTCCGAGTGCTTCCCTTTTCTGCTTCCTGCCTCCCATTCTGTGTAGTAGCTTTTGCTATTTGCATCCCTCGCCCCAACCATTCTAGTTTAAAGTCTCCCCAGTGGCCTTTGCAAATTTCCCTGCCAGGATATTGGTCCCCCTCGGGTTCAGGTGCAACCCATCCTTTCTGTACAGGTTCCACCTACCCCAAAAGAAGTCCCAATGATCCAGAAACTTGAATCCCTGCCCTCTGCACCAGTCTTTCAGCCAAGCATTTATCTTCCACCTTGCTCCATTTCTACCCTCACTGTCGTGTGGCACTGGCAGTAATCCTGAGATTGTTACCTTTTTGGTGCTTTTCCTCAACTCTCCTCTCAAGTCCTTAAATCCTCCCTTCAGGACCTCTTCCCTTTTTTTACCTATGTCATTGGTACCTATATGTACCACGACCTCAGGCTCCTCTCCCTCTGATTTGAGGATATCTTGGACACGTTGAGACACGTCCGAGACCTTGGCACCAGGGACATAAATGTTTGATTAATGTAAGGCATAACTTAATTCAATTTAAAATTTTACATAGATTATATTACTCGAAAACTAGACTGAACAAAATATTTCAAAATGTTTCCCCCATTTGTGACAAATGTTTAACTAAAAATGCCACTATAGCACATTCCTTTGTATCCTGTACAAAATTTCATACATTTTGGAACAAAATCTTTGGAACTTTTACAAAACTATTTAACATAAAATTGAACCCCAACACAGAACTGATTACCTTCGGAACAATGGAAGAGGGACATAAGGTAACTACGTTCCAAGCATCTCTCTTTAATTA
This sequence comes from Raja brachyura, assembly GCA_963514005.1. The sequence goes on along the minus strand of OY740781.1, from coordinate 102,258,886 downwards.
TGGTTTAATAATAGCAAAAAAACTTATACTTAAATTTTGGAAAAACGCATCCACGCCAACGTTTAAAATGTGGGTTTCAAATATGTCGGAAACATTGCATCTTGAAGAAATGAGATTCCTCCTATTAGGCAAAGTAGACCAATTCTTAAAGATTTGGTCTCCTTTTATCGACTTCTTACAAGCATATGGTGCAACATAGCCTTAGAAATTAAATGGTTCAGAACCGGGTGACGGGTGGGTAAAGATATTAAATAGATATATTTCTCCTAATTTATTTTCCTTCCTTCTTTTTTTTTAATCTCTGTAGCTTCTTCTTTCTGTCACTCTCGCTATTTGTTTCTACTCTCTTGTCTATCTGTCTCTTTTTTGGACTTTTCTTATTATATCACGAATTAGCACCATCACCATTGCCTCCGACACCTCTATTTTCTTATTTCTATCATTGTTCTTTTATTATTAAATTAAAAATAAGAAGTTGTACAAGAACCGTAATATGTCTGTATGCATCAGGTACTTAGGTACCACATTACTGTACTTCTAACAAAACTAAATTAATTAATTAATCAATTAACTAATTAATTGCAAGGAATTCTCCACCTACCTTTTAAGGAGCAAACATGGCTACATTTATCGCCATCCCATATTCTCAGGTGGTATATAAGCAAACTGATATTGCATCATGATGGAGACTTCATTATGGCCATAGTTGGGCCCTCAATTGGATTGGGGACTTTAGGGCAGGTGGCAAATATAAGTCCACTTGTAGTAGCTACTATCGCAAGGTTTCAGAACATTTAGACAGCTACATGGATATGTGGTTTTGTGGGATATGGGCCAAATGCAGGCATGTGGATCAAATGTGGATTGGAGATGTTGGTCGTGTAGGCAAGTTGGGTCAAAGGGTCTGTTTGCATGCTGTAGAACATTATGACTCTATAACACTGCCAAGACTATATTTAGGTACAGTATTATCTGACTTGATTGGATGGAAATCTTTTCTCTGTACCCTATTACACGTGACAAAAACAAACCTATTTCCTTACCTAAACCTAACACTGTTTAGGTCTAAATCAGTCCTAACTTCTTTACTTTCACCTTTATTCAAACCAAAATGCCCTTCTGCGCTTGCTGTAAAGTAAAGTGTTGGCAACTCTTTTCAATTGAGGCTACACCTTAGGGAACTACATTTTTGCAACGTTTCGGGCCGAAACCCTTCTTCCGTGGCATCTGTGTGTGTGTGGTATCTCAGCTGCACGAAGGCGGAGAGGAGAGCTCTTCAGTGGGTCGTCCACAGAGCGCAGAAGATAATTGGGACACTGCTACCAGCCTTGGAGGGCATCTACCACACATGGTGCCTCAGGAAGGCTGTCAGCATTCATAAAGACTCCTCAGACCCTTGCAATAGTCTGTTCGAACATCTACCATTCTGCAGACGTTACAAGGCCTTCTACGCCCGCACCTCCAGACTTAGGAACAGCTTCATCCCCAGAGCTATAGCTGCTCTGAACTGGCCCTGCTGAGTGCCCCCCCAACCCCTCCCCGCCATGAACTGTCTCCCTCGGATGGTCACATCGCACATCGACCCGGCACAGGCCTATTTGCACTTTAAACTGTTTTACTGTTTTTTTTTAAATCTTGTTTCTCTGGATGTCTACATTTTTAGCTAATTAAGTTATGACATCAGATGAAAGCTGCATACCAAATCTCATTGTACCTCTGTGCAATGACAATAAAATATATTATTATTAAAAAAAAAGGAAGAAGGGTCTCGACCCGAAACGTCGCCTATCTCCTTCGCTCCTTAGATGCTGCTGCACCCGCTGATTTTCGCCAGCTTTTTGTGTAACCCTCGATTCTCCAGCATCTGCAGTTCCTTCTTTAATACATTTTTGCATTTGTTTCTAGGCGTAAACCACCCTAACTCATCTTTCAAACTAGATTGTGGCATTCTTTTGTAAGGAAACAAAATCCTTTTGTGATAAGTGCAACAAGGTTTCAACGCTCCAAAGGTCCAAACCAATTTCTGTGCGATAAAGGATGCCAACAAGTTCAATTTCCATCCTTGAATCTGTGAGTGTTAACAGCAATGTTATGCAGACTATTTAAACTGTGGGAGGATATGATTTTCAGACTTGAGAAATACACATTAAATACAAATGACAATCTAATATGATATAACTGAACCACTCAGAATAAAAAGCAATATGAAGAAGGAACTGCAGATGCTGGTTTAAACCAAAGATAGGCGCAAAAAGCTGGAGTAACTCAGTGTGGCAGGCAGCATCTCCAGAGAGAAGAAATAGGTGACATTTCGGGTCGAGACCCTTTATCAGACTGGTTAGGGATAAGGGAAAAAGCATCATTTAAGATACAAAATGTATTGACAATCATTCAATGTGCCTTAGTGGATACATTTAGAGTGTTTAAAATATATTTAGATAGGTGCATGGATAGGAAAGGTTGAGAGGGATATGGACTAAACACATGCACTTGGTAGCAACTAGTAGTCAGCTTGGTCAGCATGGGTGATTTAGGCCAAAGGATTTATTTCCCTGCTGTATTATTTATGATTCTATCACTCTAACTATGGCAGCTCTCTGCTTGATTTAGGGATTATTATATTTTTCTGTGAATGGATAATTGCAATCAATATCGCTGCCAAAAAAAGCAAATATAATTTAGGCAAAAATATATATTTTTTACAAAACAAGGTCCTGGTTTCATTTCTTCTTTGGTATAATTTTGGTTTTATATCCAAAAGCCTCGGTAGACTATTAGGTTAATGAGTCTCATTTCTTGCATTCTAGTGGTTTTGAGCATTTGCTTTGTCTCATTACCCTGATTATCCTGTAGTCCTATGGGTTTATCCATCCACAATATCTGATTTTCCCAGCAGTCTAGTAAATCTATGCATCAACAGTTTTATTTATTTGGCAGTCCGGTGGGTTTATATATCTATAACATTCAATTTCCCTTGCGTTCAGGTAAGTGTGAAAATCTGCCTTTCTTGGCAGTGTAAATAACACATCTGCATTGTCTGATTACCCTGAAAGTCTTCTGAGTCCATGTGCCCATAGAATCCAATTTCCCTGGCAATGTGTACAGTTTTTCTGCCAGTCCAGTGCATCAACATGGCTTACATGCCTGATTTCCTCGGCAATGAGGTGCAAGTTCAGAACAGACGGCATGAAGGTTTTTTTTTAAACAGAAGGCAGTCAACATAACAAGCAGAAAGAGTTCCCAATAAGTTATTTGAGGAAATATTAGATCATATGACTTGATGTCCTTCTGATCTTTTTTATGAGTCTATCCTAATATTGTTACAGTGAATTTTCTTACTCCTGTATCAAATTGCCTGTCGGCAAAAATCCTAACTCATGGTTTTTAAAATATCCTTGTAAGCCTTGATTTATGTGTAAACTTTTGTAATACACAGTATAAAATAATTAACAGTATTGCTTTGATGCTGATGATTTTATTCAACGTAATGAAACTTTTTATTTTATCTTTAAATAATCTTTAATTTCCTCATTGATTATTGGTTTTAATAACCAGACAGAAAATTATCCAGAAATGCAATTTTAATTACAAAGTATACTAAACATTTACAAACATATTTTTAAAATGTCTTAAAATATCAAAAAACATAATTTTTTTTGAACTGTGGGAATTACACAATCTATGCAACAAAGAAATTAATAAGTATTGTGACATTCACGTCGATCCGAAACACGGTGAAATATTTTTTTTCAAGAGTTGCAGGACATCTTGCTTACTTGGCAAACTCCTCCTCATACATGTAGTGTTTGTGGGATCTAGGTCTGTCGTTCTCCAATTAAACAACAGATCGATTGTATAGCAATCATGTAGCAATCGATCAATGTGATATCACACAGTGCACTCTTAAAGATACATTTACAATGCACAGCACCACTTCCCCTTTCCAAAAGGAAATAAAACAGCTGTCACCAAGTTGCTATTTTACACACAAAAAGTCAAATCAACCAAATGTTTAATGAAATATTTGTATACGTTTAATAAATGTGACCAATTATCATAAATCTCATAGGAAAGGTTTAAAGCAATGTGGACCAGGTGTGGACAAATATAGCTAGCTTGGATGGGGCCTCTTAGCCAGCATGGATGAGCTGGATCAAAAGGCTATTTCATTGTTATAGAGTCATAGAGTCATACAGTGTGGAAACAGGCCCTTTGGCCCAACTTGCCTACACCGGCCAACATGTCCGAGCGACTCGAGCCCCATCTGCCCACGTTTGGTCCATGTCCCTCTAATTCTGCCCTATCCATGTACCTATTTAACTGTTTCTTAAACGTTGAGATAGTCCCAGCCTCAACTACCTCCTCTGGCAGCATGCTCCATACACCCACCACCCTTTGTATGAAGAAGTTACTCCTCAGATTCCTATTAAATCGTTTCCCCATCACCTTAAACCCATGTCCTCTAGTGCTCGATTCACCTACTCAGGGCAAGAGACTCCATGCATCTACCCGATCTATTCCTCGCATGATTTTATACACCTCTATAAGATCACCCCTTATCCTCCTGCGCTCCAAGGAATAGAGTCTCAGCCTACTCAACGTCTCCATATGGCTCAGACCCTCTAGTCCTGGCAACATCTTCGTAAATTTATGAGTTCTATGAATGTGACTATAAATTTGATCTGCATTGATATCTTCTCAATGTCACTTGCATCCGTTTCTTCTTCTTTCGTGTCCGTATGCTATAAAGTGGCTCGCCACTGCTGTACACATCATTGCGCTATTGGTGTGTTAAGTGCAAGGTCTGCAATAGTACATGGACTATCCAGCAATGGGCATTGCAGTAGGTGTTGCGCTGTCTGGGTCTGTGTACCACAGTCACAGGTTGTTGTACCCTCATGTAGCCCCATTTGTGCATTGTCACCCTTGACCGCCCGACCCCGGTTCGTAGTCAGTTGAAACATCTCCAGTTCAGCCAGTGTTTATCAGCACCTGATGGTCAGCGCTCTGCTGCTGGAGGAAATAGGGACGGTGGCTAGTCTGTTCTTCCACATCTGGAGGCAAGCTTCAGTTTGGTGTTGATTCCAATAGGGTGACACTGCTTATGAAGCTCTTATGGGATTTTAACCACCTAGGAGGGGGGTTGCATCCATTACATAATGTATATAAATATTAACACAAACTTTGCATAATTCTGTAGTCCATGCATGTAATGTGCCTTCATTCCAACATTGATACATAGCCACTTTATTCTCAAAATCAATAACTGAAATACCATGAACTTCTAGGAGTGAAAGCCAGGAATGACATTATCTACGGAGTCCTTGAAGATATCTTCAAGAACAATTGGCAACACTTTGGGTGGAAGATTCTTATTTAACAAACATTGATCAGCTGCTTCATCCACATCAACTCTCATCTCCCACCCAGCTTCAACCACACCAACTTCATCTGCCCATCTACACTCAACTCCAATTGGCAACCCGCACCCACCACCTTTTTGTACTGACTGTCTCCCCTCCAGGCTTTCAATCCACATGAAAGGTCTTCACGGAAAATGTTGACAGTTCATTTATCACTGCAGTGATTTCTTGTTTCCAACAAGTTTGTTAGTTTGTTTTGCTTCTGAACCTTTACGCTTTTCTCACTCCTGATAGTTGGTACAAGATCAATGCTTCCGTTGTTATTTGATGATCTGGCTCTCAGGTTGACCTTATCACTGTTGACATTGCTCTCAAGACACTCTTCTATTGACTGTGACAGCACAGGATTAATGCGTTCCAAGATTGAAAGGTGAAACATGGAAACAGGCCCTTCGCCCCACTGAGTGCACGCTGAACATCGATCACTCGTTTACATTAGTTCTATGCAATCCGACTTTCTCATCCACTCCACATACACTAGGGACAATTTACGGCGTATCTTTGGGATGTGGGAGGAAGCTGGAGCACGCAGAATAAACCCACATGGTCACAGGGACAACATGCAAACTCCACACAGACAGCAGCAGAGGTCAAAATTGAACCCGGGTTTCTGGCACTGTGAGGCAGTGGTTCTACCAGCTGTACTGCCCCAAGTACATAGCCGCTGGCTGGTCATCATCATCATCAACCCCAGCTGTGTAAACTGCTGCTGCTTCTTCTGCTGATGGGATAAATGTAACATGTTTAAATCACAGCAACCTGTGAGTATATAAGGCTGTGGATTTTTTCAGGTGATGAAAGGATCACGTGGATCTACTTCTCAGCATTCATTGACCGTTGACATCCATTGTTGCGTGGCAGTGGTGTGCTGCATGTCATTGGACTCTGAATCCAGTGAGTTCACAAACCCAATCTGTTGTTATAGACTTCATTAAGAAATGTGTGGAGGACTGCATCCCCACCAAAATCTTCAGAGTATTTCCCAATCAGAAACCTTGGATGAACTTGAGATCTGCACTCTTCTAAAGACCAGACACCGGGCATTCATATCTGATGATGCAGTTGTCTACAAGAAGTCCAGGTACGACCTTGGTAAGGCCATCAAAAAGGCCAAAAGGGACTTCTGCTCCAAGCTGGAGGATGAGACAGATGCTTGGTAGCTGTGGCAGGGCCCGAATGCAATCACCTCCTACAAGGCGAAATCAGGAGGCAGCTCGAATGTTGGCAAAACAACACTCCCTGACGAGCTCAATGCGTTTTATGCACACTTTGATAGGTAGAACACCGATGTGCCTTCCCGAGCCCCCATTCGCTGTGATGGTATTTCAGTCTCAGTCACAGAGGCCGACGTCAGGAAATCCTTCAGAGGGGTGAACCCTCGAAAAGCGCCTGGACCTGATAGTATACCTGGTCGTGTTCTAAAAACCTGTGCGGACCAACTGGCTGGAGTTTTTACGGACATTTTCAACCTGTCACTTCTGAGGTCTGAGGTTCCCACCTGCTTCAGGGCATCAATTATACCAGTGCCCAAGAAGAGCAAGGTGACGTGCCTCAATGACTATCGACCAGTGGCACAAACGCCTGTGGTGATGGTGATGAAGTGCTTCGAGAGGTTGATCATGGCGCAAATCAACTCCTACCTCGACAAAAACCTGGATCCACTGCAGTTTGCTTACCGCCACAACAGATCAATAGTGGATGCGATCTCGCTGGCCCTCCACTCTGCTCTGGACCACTTGGACAACAAAAACTCATATATCAGGCTGCTATTCATTGATTACAGCTCGGCATTTAATACTATCATCCCCTCCAAGCTGGTTACCAAACTCGCAGAACTGGGTCTCTGCGCATCCCTCTGCAATTGGATCCTCGACTTCCTCATTCATAGACCACAGTCTGTTCGCATTGGTGGAAATGTGTCAAGACTCAATAACAATCAGCATGGGAGCACCTCAAGGCTGCGTGCTCAGCCCCCTGCTGTACTCTCTCTATACTCATGACTGCGAAGCCGGTCATGGTGCGAATTCCATCATCAAGTTCGCTGACGACACCACTGTTGTTGGACGTATCACTGATGGGGATGAGTCAGAATATAGAAGAGAGATCGAGCAACTGTCCATATGGTGCCAGCACAATAACCTGGCCCTCAACACCAGCAAAACCAATGAACTGATTGTGGACTTTGGAAGGAGTAGGAAAAGGACCCACAGTCCCGTTTATATCAACGGGTCGATGGATGAAAGGGTAAAGAGCTTCAAATTCCTGGGCGTGCACATCTCTGAAGATCTTTCCTGGTCCGAGAACACTGATGCAATTATCAAGAAAGCACATCAGCACCTCTACTTCCTGAGAAGATTACGGAGAGTTGGTTTGTCAAGGAGGACTCTCTCTAACGTCTACAGGTGCACAGTAGAGAGTATGCTGACCGGTTGCATCGTGGCTTGGTTCGGCAACTTGAGTGCCCTGGAGAGGAAAAGACTACAAAAAGTAGTAAACACTGCCCAGTCCATCATCGGCTCTGACCTTCCTTCCATCGAGGGGATTTATTGCAGACGCTGTCTCAAAAAGGCTGGCAGTATCATCAAGGACCCACACCATCCTGGCAACACACTCATCTCCCTGCCACTTTCAGGTAGAAGATACGGGAGCCTGAAGACTGCAATGACCAGGCTCAGGAATAGCTACTTCCCCACAGCCATCAAGCTATTAAACCTGGCTCGGACAAAACTCTGAACATTAATAATCCATTATCTGTTATTTGCACTTTATCAGTTTATTTATTCATGTGTGTATATATTTATATAATGGTATATGGACACACTGATCTGTTTTGTAGTCAATACCTACTCTGCACCCGCTGAGTTTCTCCAGCTTTTTGTGTAACCCTCGATTCTCCAGCATCTGCAGTTCCTTCTTTAACACCTACTATGATCTGTTGTGCTGAAGCAAAGCAAGAATTTCATTGTCCTATCAGGGACACATGACAATAAACTCACTTGAACGAACTTGAACTTGATTTTAAGCTTAAAGTTAGAATCCTCAAAAACTGCTGAAAACAATGTTGTATTGTAGTAAAATTAACTACCTTTTTCCTATCATCCGTAAGTGAAGGAAATGTTAAAGAAGGAACTGCAGATGCTGGAGAATCAAGGGTACACAAAAGGCTGGAGAAACTCAGCGGGTGCAGCAGCTTCTAAGGAGCGAAGGAGATAGGCGACATTTCGTGTCGAGACCCTTCTTCAGACTGGTTAGGGATCAGCAAAACAAGAGATATAGACAGTGATGTGGAGAGATAAAGAACAATGAATGAAAGATATGCAAAAAAGTATCGATGATAAAGGAAACAGGCCATTGTAAGCTGTTTGTAGTGTGAAAATGAGATGCTAGTGCGACTTGGGTGGGGGAGAGATAGAGAGAGAGGGAATGCCAGGGCCCGAGGGCTGAGGGAGAGGTGGGAAGGGGAGGAGGCAGCAAGGGTTAACAGAATTGAGAAAATTCAATGTTTAAGCCCAGAGGATGCAGTCTCCCCAAGCGGAATATGAGGTGCAGTTCCTCCAACTTGCGGTGTTGCTCACTCTGGCCGTGGAGGAGGCCCAGGACCGAGAGGTCGGATACGGAATGGGAGGGGGAGTTGAAGTGCTGAGCCACCGGGAGGTCGGGTTGGTTATTGCAGACCGAGCGGAGGTGTTCGGCGAAACGATCGCCAAGCCTCCACTTGGTCTCACCGATATAGATCAGCTGGCATCTGGAGCAACGGATAGAAACATAGAACATAGAAAAATAGGTGCAGGAGTAGGCCATTCGGCCCTTCGAGCCTGCACCGCCATTCAATGTGATCGTGGCTGATCATCTAACTCAGTATCCCGTACATGCCTTCTCTCCATACCCCCTGATCCCTTTAGCCACAAGTGCCACATCTAATGCCCTCTTAAATATAGCCAATGAACTGGCCTCAACTACCTTCTGTGGCAGAGAATTCCAGAGACTCACCACTCTCTGTGTAAAGAATGTTTTCCTCATCTCGGTCCTAAAGGAATTCCCCCTTATCCTTAGACTGTGACCCCTAGTAGGGTGCAGTAGATGAGGTTGGAGGAGGTGCAGGTGAACCTCTGTCGAACCTGGAAGGACTGCTTGGGTCCCTGAAAGGAGTGGAGGGGGGAGGTGAAGGGACAAGTGTAGCATCTCTTGCGGTTGCAAGGGAAAGTGCCCGGGGAAGGGGTGGAGCAGGAGGGAAGGGAAGAATTGACAAGGGAGTTGTGGAAGGAGCAGTCTTTGCGGAAGGCAGACGGGGGGGGGGGGGGGGGGAGATGGGAAGATGTGGCGAGTGGTGGGGTCACGTTGGAGGTGGCAAAACTAACAGAGGACTATTTGTTGTGTATATAGTCACATAGGGTTATGAGGGAGCGATAGATCAGCCATGATTGAATGGTAGAATAGACTTGATGGGTTGAATGGCCTAATTTTACTCCTATTCCTTATGACCATCAATCTCCACCTTAACTTGACTTGGCCTCCACCATCTTCTGTGGCAATTAATTCCAGAGGTTCACCACCCTCTCAGTAAATATTTGTTTCCTCAACTCCTATCTAAAGGTATGTCCTTTTATTCTGAGGTTATGGCCCCTGGTCCTAGCTTCTCACACTGGTGGAAAAATCCTCTCTACAGCATGGAAACTGGCCCTTCGGCCCAACTTACCCATGCTGACCAAGGTGCCCCATCTAGCCCCACCAACCTGTATTTATCCCATATCCTTCTAAATCTTTCCTATCCATGTACTTACCAAAATGTATTTTAAATGTTGTAATAGTACCTGCCTGAACTGTCTCCTCTGGCAGCTCATTTCATATACCCACAACCCTCTGTGTGAAAAAAGTTGCCTGTTAGGTTCCTATTAAATCCATCCCCTCTCACCCTAAACCTATATTCTCTTGTTCTTTATTCTCCTACTCTGGGTTAACGGCTGTGCATTTACTCTATCTATTCCCCTCATCACCTTATACACCTCTATAAAATGACCTCTACTCAGAAGGAGGGCAAAGGCAAAAAGGGCATAAGAACATTACCACTTATGTGTTTCTTCCTAATCACCTCTCAGCCTGATTTGGAAATACATCACTATAGTAGGGACAAAACTCTAAAACTCCCTACCCAACAGCACTGTGTAAATACCTTCATGAGATGAACTGTAGTAGATCATGAAGGCAGATCATCATCACCTTCTCAAGGGCAATTAAGGACAACTGATATATACTGGCCTTGGCAGCAGTTCTGAGATGCTGAAGAAAAGAACATGATAATAATAATTTCCAGTTGAGTCTGTGAAGGCTGTAGTAAAGAATGATAATGTTTAACATTTAGTTTCCACACTAAACATTTCACACGCCTGCATTGGTGCTACCTCCTGCACCCACACACAACTCACTGACTACATCCATTTCACCACTAACTTCCATCTGGCACTCAAATACACCTGGACCATTTCCGACATTCCCCTACCATTTCTTGACCTCAATATCTCCATCGCAGGTGATAGACTACTTACCGACATCCACTATAAACCCACTGACTCCCATGGCTATCTGGACTACACGTCTTCCCACCCTGCTTCCTGTAAGGTCTCCATCCCCTACTCCCAATTCCTCCATCTACGCCGCACCTGCACCCAGGATGAGGTGTTCCACACCAGGGCATCGGAGATGTCTTCATTCTTCAGGGAATGGGGGTTCCCCTCTTCTACCATAGATGAGGCTCTCACCAGGGTCTCTTCTATACCCCATGACTCTGCTCTCACTCCCCATCCCCCCACTCATAACAAGGGCAGAGTCCCCCTTGTCCTCACCTTCCACCCTACCAGCCATCACATACAACAAATAATCCTCCGACATTTTCGCTACCTCCAATGTGATCCCACCACTTGCCACATCTTCCCATCTCCTCCCCTGTCAGCTTTCCGCAGAGACTCCTCCTTCCGTAACTCCCTGGCCCATTCGTCCCTCCCCATCCTTACCACCCCTCTCTGGGCACTTTCCCTTGCAACCGCAGGAAATGCTATACTTGTCGCTTTCCCCCTCCCCGTGACTCCATTCAAGGACTCAACCAGGCGTTCCAGGTGCGGCAGAGGTTCACCTGCACCTTCTCCATCCACATCTATTGCACCCGCTGCTCTAAATGTCAACAGCTCTACATCAGTGAGACCAAGCGCAGGCTTGGCGATTGCTTCGGCGAACACCTCCACTCGGTTCGCAATAACCAACCTGATCTCCCGGTGGCTCAGCACTTCATGTCCACCTCCCATTCCGAATCGACCTTTCTGTCCTGGGCCTCCTCCATGGCCAGAGTGAGGACCACGGTAAATTGGAGGAGCAGCACCTCATATTTTGCTTGGGCAGTTTACACCCCAGCGGTATGAACATTGACTTCCCTATTTCCGGTAGTCCCTGCTTTCTCCTCCCCTCCTCAGCTCTCCCTCAGCCCACTGGCTCCACCTCTTCATTTCTTCTCCCCCCACTCCCCCACACCCTCACATCAGTCTGAAGAAGGGTTTGACCCGAAACGTTGCCTATTTCCTTCGCTCCATAGATGCTGCCTCACCCGCTGAGTTTTTCCTGCATTTTTGTCCACCTTTGATTTTCCAGCATCTGCAGTTCCTTCTTAAACACTTCACACAGTGCTGTTTTGTGTAAAACACACCAGCATCCCGGAACTGCATTCCAGACATGGATAGTAAAAACATTAACTCATTTGCATTTAGGCATGAGCACTTCATGTGAGTTCCACAGTTCAAACTGGCAAGGTGACTTTCTTGCCTTATAACGTCAAATGGAGCTCCTTTGATTCATGCATTTTTGCTACGTCTACAGATAATAACACTTTAAATGCATTGTTTGCTTTTGGAATTTGCAGCCACCAGCATCTTTTATTTTCATTCAGTCATGCCAGTGCACATCATAGTGGTCATTTATTGCTTAGCTTCCCCCTACTTTAACAGCATTTTGTTGACAGAAGCATCTAGTTTGCCAAAGTGAGGTTTATATTAAAAAAAATCATCAGGATTCAAAATGCCTTTGTGTTTATTACATCCCCTTTGTTTAATCCATTCTGTGCAAATGTTGCTTTAATTCCCATATAATCTAATTGCCGGGAGAATTTTAAAAATCTGATTGATTTCAAATGTTTTGCTGAATTCATCTACCCTTTTTATTAAAGCAAAGATGAAGCCCATGACTGACTATTTATGATAATCCGGAACAGCCCTATCCAGCAGTTTCTATAGGTACAGCCAAATACGTACTGAAGATATTTCCACTACTTATTGTTTTCTCATTAGCCTAACTTTTTACTTTATGATTATGACAGAAGAAGTGAAAACATATATTCAGTTCACAAAAAAGGTGTAGTTTTATACATTCTAATGTTTGTTTAAATACTTCCTGCTATATTTTTTGTTTTATCAGTGGATGGTCCCTTTGGTTCAACATCAACAGCTGTATATCCAAACTGAATTTACATGCCCTTTGATCTCGTGCTTGTGTTTTCTAAGCAATACCCAGAAAGATTATATTACCTGGGAATAAAAACAGTGAGTCTTGGACTATGCACTGGATATTTGGATGTTTTCCGTGCTGTCAGGAGAATGTTCCTCTCTATGTGCAGACAACAGATTCGTAAACTTATCTCTCAAATTGAGGCATTGGATTTGAACCAATAAAAGGCACATTTTATTTAAAAAAGGAGTACCCCATATAAACACTAATATATATTCTCTACATTTGTCAAGTAAACAAAATAATAAATAGTGAGCTTTTTCTTTTTCTAAATCTTATTCATGAAACAGAAGACGAATTACTGTAAACTCAAACCATGAAGGTCCCTGGCTAAACTGGCCTGGATTTTTGAAACATAACCTTAATAGCATTTAACAATTGGTTGTTAAGTTCAATAATGCCAAATGCTCTCTCAGCCAAGATGGCTGCCGTCCATTAATATCATCCTGTAAAATGGGAAAGGAATTGATCACATTGATGCGTGTTTTAGGTGTAAACTTTATATTGAGGGAATCCATTCCATTTTCAGATGAGGTGCTCATTGTTTGACATTTCCATCCTCCTCACTCCCAAACTATTGTGATTGTGGTAATCAGTGATTCAAACCCTGTTCATGGTCATAGTGAGCTCAAACACCTAGTCAGTGATGGATTATGGACTCCTGGAGACTGTTTTTCATTTTTTATAATGAGGATGCAGGAGGGCCAGAGTGAATGGTGATGCCTTTCTGGATTCACCATTATACCCCATGGGTTGTCTTATCTTGCCTCCACCGAAACCACTTCCCCAACTGAACTGCAGTATCCTTGCATTGCACAAGCTGAGGTCACCAGGAGGCATCTTGTGGGAACAGCAACTTAAAAGACCGGATAAGAGAGGTATTATGGGTTAATACCTGGACTAACAGCTTGTTGCTATTTATTTAAGGGAGCAATACTATGAACCTTGCAAAAATGAGAGTGTGCAGAGTATGTTTACACTGCCTGACATGTGACAATAAGGTGACATGCATATTAACAATAAAAGCCATTGATTAAAGGCTGGATTATTTTAGATAATTCATTCAAGTATATGAGATCAAGGATTGCACACCAGAGGTAATGTTGAATGAGCTGCTGCCAAATACCTCCAGCTGTGGACTAAACCTGCTGCTCTCCCACTTCCACACCATTCTTTAACACTTCAGTATCATTTTTCTCATCAAAGTGATGGTCACCTATTTTACTTCGGAGTCACGTGAGTGACTATGTAAAGAAGCCCCGCCTGCCGCTTGACCGCAGGTAAGTAAATTATTTTTATTTCCAGGGCATTTCAAACTCCGTGAGGCTGGTGGGTAAAGGCCAGGAGGAGTTTAAAAATAAAAATGGAGAAAGCTCAAAAAAAATCGCGGGTAAAACGTGCGTCCCAGGGTGGAGAAGAAAAACAGGCGGGACAGCAGATTATTATGGAGCCGGTTCCGATACCGGTGGCCGTTGAAATACCCATTAGTGAGCCTTTGGTTGCTCCACAAGCAGAAGCCACGGAGGAAAATCCAGTGCCTAAAAAATCTGAGAGGCCCGTGGTTTCTGATGAATCTGATAATGAAAGTCCTCCAGATAGAAAAGCCTTATGGCTTAGAATGGATCAAATGGAAAATGAACCAGACAAACATCAACCAATGGTCTAAAAGAAACAGAATATTCCCAGGCAGCCCCTGAGGGGGTTCCATATCATGAATATGGTGCCAGTTTGAATTGGAAATTTGAAACTCCAGAGCCCGGGATTGGGCTGGAGAAAGTCCTTGAGCAAAGTCTCAGGAGTACCAGGGCTGCATGAGACTGATCCTGACGGTGGTGATTTCGGTCATGAGTACCCACAACAATACAAAAATATTGCTCCAGGTGTGTCTGATGTGGCACAAAGTTTTCTATACCTGGAGGAGGTGGTGAGGCCATGTAAGAAAACCTGGCTGGGCAACATAAATTATTTGGTCTCTCACCAGCTTCAAGAAGCTGTTATGGTTGATACAGCAGAATTATTATACCTCATTGAAGGTACCTATGGTAAATTCGGCTATTTGGCGCCAATGTCATCAATGATGCGGGCGCAGGAAATATGATTTCAGCTGGGATCACTGCTTTTGGAAGGCAAGTGGAAGATTGTGGAATGACCAAAGTTCAGAAGGATATGTTGGCATTGTTCTGCAACTCAATATTTGAGATTAATTGTATGAGGGAGATTGCCATTTGGCCTATTTTACATCCAAGATTTGCAGGTTTGTGCAGATCAAGCAATGTTCAAGCTCCTGGTTATTTGCTCGGAGAAAATCTGTTTAAATAAATAAAGACATTGATAAAGAGGCAACCTCATGAAACCCTTCGTTTTGGCTAAAGAAGGGCCGGTCAAACAAGAAGGGGATTTTGATTTCGAGCTGGAACAAGCCGAGGCAGGAGTATGGTAATGAAATATTACCAACCAGCAAAGCCAAATGTTACCCATATGTTGGGAGAAGGAGACCACCATGTCCGGTTGGAGAGGTACAAAAACTTTATCCTATTGCAGAAGAATCTTTGGATGAACCTCAGATTGGTGGTAGTCTATAAATGTTTTATGATAAATGGGACTGTATAACATCTGACCGTGTTATATTAGGTACTGTCTTAGGATCTAACATTGATTTTGTAGAAGGTATTGATCCACCAGGACAGAATAAGCCTAATCATGGCTACAATAGATTTGAAGGATGCATATTATTCAGTGCCAATTCATCGTCACTTTTGCAGGTATTGAAATTTAATTGGATGGGACAGCTGTGATAATACAAAGCATTACCTAATGGATTAAGCTCAGCTCCTAGGTTGTTCACTAATTGTTGAAACCAGCACTTGCACTGCTAAGGGCACAAAAACACATTGTTATGGCTTATCTAGATGAAATTTTAATTGTCAATGCTAATCAGGAGTCAGCTGAAAAATCAGTCTCGGCAACTACAAACCTGTTTGTAAGGCTAGGTTTCCTGATTCATACAACGAAATCTAAGTTACAGCCATCCCAAACTATTGAATATTTGGGGTTTGTGATTAATTCAGTTACCATGTTAGTAACTTTACCAATAGACAAGATTGTTGATATTACAAATGTATGTCAGTGCCTTATTGACAAACCTTATCCCTCCATCTGAGAAGTTGCTAAGGTTATTGGTAAGTTAGTAGCAGCATTCCCTGTAGTAGAATTTGGTCCACTGCATTACCAAAATCTCAAAAGGGCAAAAGCACAAGCGCTTATACAGCGAGCAGGCCATTTTGATAGGCTCATGCAATTGCCAAAAGAAGCTTTATTAGAATTGTATTGTTGGATTGAGAATGTTCCACAAGCTGTTAAAAAACATTTAGGCTCAGCAGCCAGCAGTGATTTTGCAAACTGATGCAAGTTCTCACGGATGGGGTGCTACGGATAATGATACCAGCTGTGGGGGCAGATGGACTGTCCAAGAGGATTTATTTCTGCAAACATATGGTATAAATTATTTGGAGTTACTGGGAGCATTTTATGGATTAAAAGCTTATTGTTCTACTATGAAGGATTTGCATGTCCAATTACAAGTAGACAATACCACAGCTGTGGCATACATCAATCACATGGGTGGAGTCAGATCAATATCATGTGATCATCAGGTTAACCAGGCATGGCATTGGTGTATTGGTAAGAATATTCGGTTTTCAGCTATTTATCTCCCAGGAAGAGACAATATTGTGGCAGACAAAAGATCACAAAAATTTAGAGACAGTACAGAATGGATATTAAATCCACAAATTTTCAAAAATATTGTCAGTCGGTTGGAGTACCGGACATTGATCTGTTTGCATCTAGATTAAATCACCAATTGCCCAAATACGTGTCTTGGGAACACGATCCAGGGGCAGTAGCGGTGGATGCTTTCTCGCTACACTGGGGGAATACGTTCTTTTATGCCTTTCCCCCATTCTGTTTGATTGGGCAATGTCTCAAGAAAACAGCGCAAGACGCTGCCAAGGGCATTTTGGTGGGGCCAAATTGGCCTACACAGTCATAGTTCCCGTTGATGCTTAAAATGATTATTGAACCATGTATGATGATTCCTAGTTGCAACGATTGTTGATACAACCAGTAACAAAAGAAATTCATCCATTGCATGATCATATGCATTTGTTAATCTGCAGGTTCTGACCAGACCATTGCAAGAGCTTGGACTGTCGGACAGGACCATGGATGTTATAGCTGCAGATTGGAGAAATAGCACTAAAAAAACAATATATTTTGCATATAAAGAAATGGGAAGTCTTCTGTAGACAGTCAAAGATATCTTATCGTACTGCGAACATATCAAATGTATTGGAGTTCCCTGCTGGGTTGCATTTTGATGAGCACTTAAGTTATAGTGCCATTAATAATGCTCGTAGTGCTTTGTCGTCCTATTTAGGACAAATTTCTGATCGAGATTCAATTGGGTCTCACCCGGTTCATTAAAGGAATTTCTAATAAAAATCCTCCCAAGCCCAGAGATACAGAAATTTGGAATGTTAGCATTGTTCTCACTTTGCTTAGGCAATGGACTCCAATTACTTCAATGTCTTTGCAAAGGTTAACATTCAAGGAAGTAATGTAATGGCATTAGTGTCAGCTCAAAGAGTACAAACTTTGCAATTGTTACAGTTAGATTGCATGCATGTGGCTTCAGATAACATTGTGTTTTATGTTTATGATCTGATCAAACAAAGCAGACCAGGAAAAACTGGAACCAAGGTAATGTTTAAAGCATATCCTGTCGATGAAACATTGTGGGTAGTTAAGCATTTAACTAAATATATTGAAATAACCAAAATCTCCGAGGTACTGAGATAGCGTTACTGATAACGCACGGAAAACCACATACAAAAGTTCAAACCATTTCTAGATGGTTAGAACAGGTTTTGGATTTAGCAGGAGTGGACACTGATGTGTTTAACTCCACTAGGGCTGCAGCTGCGTCCGCGGCGAAGGTACAGGACGTACCACTCAATCAAATTTTAGAGGCCGCAGGGTGGTGTAAAGAAGAAACTTTTTCAAAGTTCTACAATAAACCTGTTGTCATGGTGCCAGGATTTGGACACGCAGTGTTCAAAGGATCGTTTTAAATGCTTGCTTTGTTTTATATTATCGAATTATATTATCGATTTATGTTATCATATCATTATCACTTTTGTTGTACAATATTTCCCCGGGGATAGAGGGGTTAATGTTAAAGAATTGTTCTTTTTATGATTAAAAGACATTACATAAATTGAAACAATGTTTTTAAAAATATTATTTACTCACTACTGTATTGACTAAACAGAGTGTCGTATGGAATGTATCTATGACATAAAAAACACAGAGCTTTAAAATCTTCATGTAATCACTCACGTGACTCTGAAGTAAAATAGTAAGATTAAACGAGAACTTACCTGTTCGAAGTTTGATCTTTATTTTATGAGGAGTTACGATGAGGGATTACGTGCCCTTCGCTCCCAGCCCTCATAATATAAATGATCATTTGGTAGTTCTAGTCTATGTTGAGCCTTACTATCTTACTCCGGCTATTGGTTCTGTGTTTTTCATGCTGCTACTTTGAAGTATGCCGATCAAGCGCCAGGCGGGGCTTCTTCATGTAATCCCTCATCGAAACTCCTCATAAAATAAAGATCAAACTTCGAACAGGTAAGTTCTCATTTAATCTTACTATTAATTTGAGGTTCCATTCCCAATAAACTAGTTTGTACTTAAATCTGTTGCAGCTGAAACCTGATTTTGTTTTACTGCTAATGCCCAAATCAGCCAAACTCCAATGCAAAACAGCATGAGAGCGACTTACACTCAGGATCACGCTCCAAAATGGGATCTGTATGATTCCCAATGAAATGCATTCCTTGTATCTCCTAATTCTTTGCTGCACATGCTGCACATTCTTTGCTGCAGTTATACATGCATATAGATGGGCATGGTTCATTAGGGATAGTCAGCATGGTTTTGTACATAGGAGATCATATCTGATTCCGTTTTTCAAGATGTGACAAAAAAAGGTTGAAGAGGGTAGGGCTGTTGATGTTGTATTTATGGATTTCAGCAAGGCATTTGACAAGGTTCCTCATGGCAGGCTGCTCGGGAAGGTTAGATCATATGGGATCTAAGGAGAGCTACCTAACTGGATTGTTCTTATATATAGTATATCTGATCTATTTGAATAGCATGCAAAACATAGCTTTTCACTGTACCTTGGTGCACATGACTATAATAAACCTGAACCTAGGCAGAGAATTGTTCATTCAATGAACATTCAGATTCTACCAAGAATAAAGTGGCAATACATTTTGGTCATGAAACATGAAATGGCAGGAGGAGTCATGAACCAAATATTGTCTTTGGTATCCGGGCAACCTTCTTCTTTGCAGTGCAGGGTCAATGGTCGGGAGCGTGGAGGTTGGTGCAACATGATAGCATCATTGAACTTTTGGGAAAGTGTCCACAGACTTGCCTGAAGTGCACTTTTGATGACAAACCAGATGCATGTTAATGAAAGTGAAGTAATTTGTATTCAAGAGGGTAGCAGAACCTTTGTAGTGCCGTATATTTGTCAAAGAATATTCTACGTGAGGATCTTTCCACAATCAAATCCCAGAGTCAAATCCTGCCGTTTTCAATTTCCCATGGGGAATTAAACACACTTTGCTCCAGTCATCAGCTCAGTGCGAACATGACATAAATTGATTGATGTCGCTGGCCAAGGTGTTTGCAGTTGGTTGGCTTGAATTCAATAAGGCTCAACCCGCAAAAAAAGAAACAGCTCTATCATCAGCATCAGAAGAGGGTTGGCCTTAGTTTGGGACTCAACTATTAAAATTCACCTGTGAGTCTTAGCATTAAAACGTCAGACTGCACATGCTGAGATAAGGGTTAGCAGGGAACTCACATTATTTGCTGGCATCTTAGTTAAGTTTACAGATACAGCATGGAAACAGGCACTTCAGCCCACTGAGTCCGCACCGACCAGCAATCTTTGAATCCTTTCTCCACTGTGATGTCATGGTGCAGCATGTCAGCTCATGACACAAACTACAAATTACTCTTAAATTATAGTCACTTTCATTTTGGTAGACAAATGTAAGTCAACATTTTTTTTGCAAGCTAGGTCACACAATTGAAATATGGGGAAAGATTCTCTTTTTCATCGTGTTGATTGAGGGTGGGTCGTAGTTTGGAACTTCTTGTTTCCAAATAATATCATGGGACATCTTACATCCTCCCATGCACTCAAATAAATAGAACATTCAATTAACATTTTGGCAAATGTGATACTTGCTCAGCCCTGCAGTATCAGCCTCAGTTATGTGCTGGAGACTACAATAACACTAAGAGCTGTCGTTTTCTGAGTCAGCTGCGTGTTGCTGATTGAGCAAGGATGTTATTAAAGTGTTCGGAATTGCTCCTTTGATGTGATTAGTGTTAACAATCTATTTATTCACCCCAAAATCATCAGCAGCAGAATCATAAACAATGTGAGCATTGTTTCGGATCTGAATTTCCAAAATGTTCATTTGTAATACAAGAACAATTAGTCTGTGGAGTATAATCAGAAAAGCTCATTGTCAGTAATAATGTAAACGAGCACATCTGATACTTATCACAAGATGGGTCATGCTCCAGTGAAAATGTAACTAAAATCTTACCTGTCAACTCATGGGAGAAGAGTGGAAAATGCGCTGCAATTTAAAAATACCAGCAGCTGTTGACATAAAATGAGAACTTTCATTTGAAATGATATGTGTCATACTTTTCAAGCTCCGTGAATGAAAACAAAAAAGACAAGGACAGAGATGGTGGAATCTTGAGCACCAAACAAAATTCTGCAGAAACTCAGGAGGGAGTGGAAAATAAGGTAATAAGGTCAGATAGAGGCAGGGTGGGGAGGAGAACTAGGTATGTGGAAAAAAGTGGGGGGGGGGGGGGCACCGTGTGGGGGAGAGGGGACGAGCAATGGGGGGGGGGGGGGACAAAGGACAATGTGGACCCGGTGTAGGGGAACTGCTGTGGTGGGAGGGGGGACAAAAGGGGGAGCCGGCGTGCTTTGAAACTTTGCCAGCACCATAGGTGGCTGCTATTTGTATACATTGTGTGTGCAAGCAAAGAATCTCACTGCCTAGTCACATGACAATAAAGTATTCCGATTCCTATTCCTAGAAGGTGGGGGTATTTGGAATAAGAGAATTCAATGTTCATGCCATTGATTTGTAGGCCACCTATGCAGAATATGAGGTCCTGTTTATCCAGACTGCACGTGGCCTCACTCTGGCAGTGGAGGAGGCAGAGGACAACACAGGACAGTTTGGGACTGGGAAGGTGAATTAAACCTCTCCTCACGGATTCACCTATCACTAGCTAGCTCTTGCCCTATCACTTCCCCTCACCTCTTTCTATCAACTTTCTTCCCTCATCCAGCAGTCTGAAAAAGAGTCATAACCCGAAACTTTGTATATGTATTTCCCTCCTAAGATACAAAGGCATGTATCTGTGTATGGTAATTCATCCTGTTATGACATCTCAAAGTGCTTTCCAGCCAATATAATACTTTGTTCACAGTCACCTTTGAAAAATATGAAAAGCAGCACTCAATGTAAACACAGCAAGTTTCCCAAAATAATAAAATTGTAATGATCAGTTTTTTAAAATAATGTTTGATGTTGATTGAGTAATAAAAATTGACGAAAATGGATAACTCCAGTGCTCATCTTCAAGATATTGTCATGGCATCCAGCGCATTCATCCACCCACAGGTGCCAAGTGAGCTGTTTAGCATCTGGTCAAAAGGATCTTACTATGCTCTAAATGCAAACTTCTCTTTTTGTGGCAGAATTGTCAGCCTGGAATTTTATAAAGACTATCAGACTTGAACCCACAAAATTATGATTTAGATCCGAGAGTGAAGGTCTTAAGGCTCTGTCACAAGCCATACTTGAATGACATTATAGCAATAAGAAATAAGAAGATATTGAACCATGGTCTTACAAAATATATAATTTTTTAACAAAATATTTCCTTGATCCACATCCCCTTTCATCACTCATTTTCACACCTTACCCGTCCATATCTCTATCTCTCTCTCCCCTGACTCTCAGTCTGAAGAAGGGTCCCGGCCCAAAACATCACCCATTCCTTCTCCCCAGAGATGGTGCCCGTCCCGCTGAGCTACTCCAGCATTTTGTGTCTATCGTAACATAAATGGATTTTTCTTCAATTCTGCAAAATTCACCAATCTTCTTTATCAGTTTCTCTTGAGGAATTGTTTTCATTTATTTGCCATTATGTATGATGGACTCAAATATTTCATATGATCTTTAGATGATGGGTGATCCCTGCATACATTCATGTGCATCTTTTTTTCTCGATTGTCATCATTTCTTCATCATATGTACACAGAATGTAAGTATTGGCTTTGGTGCTGCAATAATTTGTTTCTGTAAATGGATTTATCTCCGTGCTGCAGCTGAAATAGTGTTGTTTTTTGCTTGGCTCAAATTCTGTATCAATGAAATGTACTATAAAAGGAACTTGGAAGGGGAAAAATCACATTAAAAAACAACGTAAATCATTTTAAGGGAACTAGAGTCGATTTACCTCATCAATGCAGAATCATGCACAAGGCTTGATAGCTGCAGAAATGTATCTAGAACTTGTTTCACGATTTTATTGCAAAAGCACATTTTAATGATACTCTTATAGATGCTGTAGGCAATCTGCCACCATCTGTGTTCATGTCGCTGAATAGTTATGCAAATAAAGCAAAAGTAGATCAATCAGCATTCAACTGTGATGGTCATTATTCCAGTGTGAAAAGTAGACTGAATTCTTTATTCCATCAATGTGAATCATAAAATAAAAACATGAAGATTTAGGTTACTGTACCAAGGTGATATCTGATAAAACGCAGTTGACTGCGTGGTATCATGCAAATAAAGAACTGAACAATCATAATATCGAGCAAGTGAATTTGAGGGAAAGGACACAGATCAGCTTCGATAGGGGACATGATGATTAATAATTGAATTAACATGGTTGTGTGTCGAAAGGGAATTCAGAAGAAATAAAAAATAACACAGTGTCATGGGGATCCATAAACCTGAATGTCAAACATGAATTTTATGGAAGATTTAAAGTATAACATGAGGTGTAGGAGCTTGGGTGATTCAGTGGTTTAAGTAATAGCATTTTAGTTTAGTTTAGTTTAATTTAGTTTAGAGATGATGGGTGATCCCTGCATACATTCATGTGCATCTTTTAGGAAACAGGCCCTTCAGTCCACCGAGTCTGTGTCAACCAGCGATCCCCAAACACTAGCACTATCCTATATACTAGGGCCAATTTACAATTTTTACCAAACCCAATTAACCTACAAACCTGTACATTTTTGAACTGTGTGAGGAAACAGGAGCACTCAAAGAAAGCCCATTTGATCACGGGAAGAAGAAGAAGACAACACCCGTAGTCAGGATCAAACTGGGTCTCTGGCGCTGTAAGGCAGCAACTCTACCGCTGCACCACCATGCCGCTCAGGGCCCCATTCTGTGGAAGGATATTTAAATATAGCCCCCAAATGAGAAGCCAAAACCTTCCTTGCTTATCTGGCTTATGATGTTTGAGCCAATATTAAACTGACAGTAATGCTCAGATAGGATAGCAAAATAAATTAAAACAGTCATGTTGGAAGTGTATAGAGTTCCTATTCGTAGAAAGGGGCAGAGGAGTGGAGGCATTTTACTGTGCTATTCAGACTTGGAAGCTCTCACAAGAGTGACACTGCAGGTACAAAATAGAAAGCATTCCTTTTTCCTCCTGAAACAATACTTTAAAATAAGACTAGAATGGTTTATGTTAAGCCTTTCAATTATCAACCGGCACTGGACAAGCAGAAACCTCCTCCATTAACTATCTGCCTGAATGTTGCTGCCCGCGGCCATTAGTCTGGAAGGGAACAGCTGGATTTTGTCATTCCCGTGCAAGTAGACTCCAGGCAAGCACAGATTCCTGCAAATCAAACTGAATGATAAAAGCGGCCACATTTGTCAGACTGTTTCTTCACTGGACTGCACGTGAATTTCTGGTTGGACATTGAATAAGACAGGACTCCATGTGGACCAAAATTCTAATTAATTTGTGCAACTGTTGATCTGATGCATGTCTGGAAGTTCCACACACACATGGATGCCCGAGATTCATGTCAGAGTTTTTCCGACTGTAATTCCCCAGGAATACCCAAGTTCCATATTTGGAATGGAGTGAAATGGCTGCTTGGAAAACAGTGAAAATATTTACTGCAAGGATAAGCAAACCAGTACCAGTATCCACTTCAGGCCAACATTCTCAGCATCGGGGCCCCAGTTACACTTAGTCAGCTACATTGGGCAGCCAGGTTGCTCAGATGCTTGATACCAAACTCCTGAACCAGACACTCTATTTTAAGCTCTGTCAGTGCTTAGAATAGAAGTGGAAAAGATTCAAGAATATGTTCAAAATCTCCTTGAAAAATTGAGAGTCTGGAAAATCTCCAGTCTATGAACTTTCAAGTGGAGACGGTGCATTCAGGATGGCTTTGTGGACCGTGAGCCCGTGCATCAAGAGCACCAAGAAGCACACAGGGCTCCAACCACAGCAGCAGGGGGAATCCACATTTACTGAAGAATGCCCTGTGGTGGAAAGATTCATCTTGGCAGCTATGTGGTGGAGACAGAGAAATAGAGAGTAAGGGATAGTGTCTTTGCAAGACGCAGGGTGGGAAGAGGTGTAGTCAAAGTAGCTGTGGGAGTCAGTAGGTTTGTAGTAGATGTCAGTTGATAATCTGCCCCCCTGTGATGGAGACAAAGGGACCGAGAGAGGGGAGAGAGGTGTCAGAGATAGAATGAGGAAGGTCACCTGAATGTGAGAGGGTACACTTAAGAGCAGCATGTCGCAAGCTAGAGACTAGTGTTCTCCCACTCATGGACAGAAATCCGCTAAGGATGAATCAAGCTTTCAAGCAGATCCTGTACACCTTCTTCCTGCAAGCTCATTAACAATGTTTCACTGTGATTACTATGCCCCCTTCTTCAATATGTAGGCACCTTGATCATGTTTAGTATGTTTTGGGTGTAAGTTTAATGTACAACTCTCTGCTGCTTTCTGTTTGCTGGGGATGAGAGAGGCCCTCCTCTTTTTTTCCTCAGCACAGCATCAGGTCCCAGGGGTGGAGGAACACGAGGCACTGCAGCTGACAGCCGAAGTGCATGCACAATCTGGTGAGAGGAGGAACGTGATGACAATCGCACTGAGTCATTGCACCTGGAGCCCGAAGAACTATCTCGGACTGCTGTCAAGAGAAATACACTCATCTGGTAGATGCACAGTAGTAATCCAGGAACTAGTGGGTGTCTGCAATAATGCAAAGGAATCTAATGGAGCAGCTCACTTGAAAGTGTCCCAAAAAATCCATGCAAGGTTATAACCCCATCACATACTGACTAACGGTTCAAGCAACAGCCACTAGACAGAAGTGAGACAGAGGTCACGCAATGTCATTGCGTTTCTCAGCATTTTAACCCTGAACCTTCCAGAGGTCTATGCTACAGATGAGCAGCCCAAAACTCATTAGAAACAATGAATTACCACTATCAGGCAACCTGAAAAACCCACTGAGCTGAAAGGAGAAACACAAGAGCAGATTACTGTCAGCATTGAATAGCTGGATGCCATTCATGATCAAATTCAATTCTCAATAGAGATGCAACCAGTGAGCAGTTCACTGTTGTACAGGAGCTAAGTGCTGCTGCCATCATCATCTAACTGTCCTCCACAGAGAGATGCTGCAGATTTGCTGCATGAAGGGAGAGTGGCCACATGTGAGCGATAACTGAATGAATGTACGATACTTTATTATCGCATGTGACATGTCAAAGTGAAATTCTACGCAAAGCATGCAAAAAGTCGCCACATATAGCGTGCCGACAAAGTTAAAATGTGCTCAACTCACCCACTCAATCAGGAATATGGCATGCGTGAATGCACTCCAACCTTTCCTCCCCCATCACACCGCCCTTCGCCATGAGCGGAGTCCTGCTGCAATAGCCAATGGTCCAACATCACGAGGAGTGGAGGAGTGATGCACACCTGTGATTCAGAATCTGTTAGCTTGCTCAACCTCATTTCTGTAGGTTGAAACAATGGTGGTGTAGTGTGGATGCCCACCGATTGTGGCATGATTCTCTACCCAGTTAATTGATCAGCAGGTTCAAGACCTCACAAGACCAACAGTTCACCTCCCACCATGGTTGTTCAAGTGCCTCCCTTAACAGTACTTCACAGCTTACTATCCCAGACTGCCCATTCAATTGGCCAGAATTAGTCATCTGAAGTTAGCCCAAATACTGCCGAAGTTTCTCTTTTTTCCAGGATATTTAAACATTAAAAATAACTTCATTGTGGACAGAGTGTGAATAAAGCAGCCCCTTAGAAAATTAAAAAAGAAAGTTTCAAGATTCTTCTGATGCTGAAATCTGGTTAGTCCCACATCTGGTTGGTGTTCACCCTAAATAAGGTATTTACTCCAAGCTCCTCGATCCATTTTCGTGGCTATGTGAGTTACTAGTGTCTGCAAGATTCCAATGTTTCTCTGCAGGCATTAAAGCAAAGAGACAAAAGTTCAGTAGCCAGTCTGCAGGTTCAGAGGTCAGGTGGCTGGACGTACAATAATGCAATAGTTGATCATTGAAACCCAGCTGCTCAGTGGTCAGAAGATTACTTGGTGACAATTGACATAATTTTCCATTTATATGTCATTTGATTTTGTTTAGTTGCAAACAATTTTCAAGACTTGGATGCATTTCAAATACATTCTCATTTAGGGCACATAACATGCTTCATTTTACAAACATAACTCATACTGTTGTGTCAGCTAGTGGCATTGCTATGTAGCCTGTGATGTCTCACCTAGGAAGGTTGCTAATGTCATACATCTCATGTCAACATGTTCAAAGAAAATCTTTATTCCTGCTTGAAAGTTGGAGATACTTTTCAAATAAAAATGATTGCCTCATTGCAGCAAAGAATATGACTGTTAAATAATTTAGACTGATGCCTTAGCTACCGTGTTTTTTTCGCAATCGGTGAGTATGACCTAAAGATCTGCAATGGGTTTAGCATTAGCACCCAACCCAAACATAATGTCTAACAATCGTTTTTCCCACCCAAAGGAGAGGTCCCACTGCGGCAACCTAATTGACGAGTTTAGAAAAGTCTGCCCTCGACTCATACTCGCAGCATGGTCGACACGAGGACCTTGGACGTCTTTGTAACTCTCCTTCATGCTCGAGAGTAGTCCCTGTGCACTCGAGGCCTCGGCTAGGTTGTGGCATATTTTTCAACACGTTGAAAAATGCCCCCGAGTAAAAAAAGGCCATGGAAAAAATCTATATATTTTTTATTAGTAGGCTTATTTGAAGTAGGTCGTAGTAGGTCAGCATGTTATTCGTAGGTAATCAAGGGTAGTCTAAGGTAATTAAAGGTAGTCGAAGGTAGTCATAGATAGTCTTCAACATAGTAGGTCGAAGGAGGTCTACATAGTCGAAGGTGGTCTTCAACATGACATTTTTTCAAACTCTCCTAAACTCTTCTAATTCGCCAATTAGGTCTCGGCAGTAGGACAGCCCCTTAACTCTAACCAACCTAACTATTGCCATGCAAGATTTTCTCCCAGTCCAGAGACACAGCACTAGGCCAGTCAGCCCAGTTTGTAGGAGTGGTCCAGAATGGTAAGCTGTGGTTTGCTGTTGAGAGCATCAGATGAATAGCCATGGCAGGAGGTGAACAGTTGGCCTTGTGAGGTCTTGAACCTACTTACCAATGGACTGTTTTGACAACATTGCGACCATCTGAGGGCATAGCACTACGCTTTTGTCGTTTCAACCTGCAGACCAGAGGCCCGCTCTTCACGCCTCTTGGCGTCAGTGCATTGCACTGCTGCAGCAAGGTGAAGAGTAGTGTGATGTGGAATCGGTTTCTACACAAATAAGAACATGAGGTGAGTTCACACATGTTCTTATTTATAACGTGTTGAGCTTTAGTGCTTTAATTTATAAAATGTTAGCTCAGCTCAAACGGTGCAGAGCACCAAGATATCATTATTTTCAATGCCGAATAGGACCTGCTCAACACATATCACTGAGTGGTGTTGGGAATTGGTTGCTGAACCAGGTCCCAGTCAGACCTCAAATGCTAAAGTGTTTCCTACGTCCAGATTCCTTTTCCTATCTTGGTTTGTCCTTCAATATATTTATAGTGGCAACCTCTTTAGGGGGAACTCTTAAAAAAGGCTGAAGAAAATGAGCAAGATCATATTGTGAGATGAAACATCTGCTCTAAAGTTGCCCATTCTCATTGAACCTTTCATTTTGCATGAGAAAACACTCTTAACTCTTGAGATTACAAGTATTAAGCAGAAGTAATTGCTTGAGCAGGGCAGGGTGACACTACAATGCCTACATCCCGTTGTTGTGAAACTTGGCACCTCTATCACTCAGGCTTCTTCAGTTCTTCCTTCATGTGTTTACAAGAATAGTCACTTGGTTAAATTTAATGATGGTTTTTTTCTTTGCTGAATGAATGCAAACTTTATTGTCCTGAAATAATACCCACAACATTAATCTTTTTTACTTATTGCATGTTAATTAGATCGATATATTGTGATGTGCATTAGCCTCAACTCCATTGCCTATGATAATAAATATCCAGCATCAATGCTAAACTGCAGTCCAAAGTGTAAAAGTTCTCAACCACTATTTACACTTACAGTATTGAGATCCTTGGAGAAAGCTGCATTTTCCACAGAGATCAGCGTGCTTCAAACAAATAGCCATTCATCAAGAATAATAGAGATGTTGAGGCAAATGATGTAAGTAATTAAATCAGAAAATCATTCATTGCATGGACAGTCCCACAAGCATTCATTGCCTCTGCCTCCCATTGATCTTCAACATCTGTTTCAAGGCTCTTGGCCTCCAGGTCTTCGACTTGCTCTTCCTCAAGCACAGACTGCTGTTTTTGTTTGCAAAGTTGTGGAGCATTGAAAATGGCACTGTAAAATCCCTGCACCAGCTAGCTATAAATTTCAGTGCCTGGAAAATGGAAGTCATTGAAGAGCCGAAGAGCGGGTGAGGTTCCTTGGACATAGGTAAGGAGGGATTGGACCAGGGGGGATAGGATGGAGTTGAGGTATGTGGAAATTAATTTGGTGGGACATGAACAAGCAGAAACAATGGATCTGCCAGGACAGTTCTGTTTGTGGATTTTGGGGAGAAGATAAAATCGAGCCGTGCTGGGCTGTGGAACAATAAGGTTGGAGGCTTTAGAAGGCAGAGAGACGGAAGTAATAATATCAGAAATGGTGTGTTATACTAAGAATAAAATAAGAAATGGTGTGTTTCCCATTCCCAATCTGACCTTTCTGTCCTGGGTCTCCTCCATTATCAGAGTGAGGCCCAGTGCAAATTGGAGAAACAGCACCTCACATTTCGCTTGGGTAGCTTACACCTCAGTGGTGTGAACATTGACTTCTCTAACTTCAAATAGCCATTGCTTTCCCTCTCTATCTACATCCCCCCCCTTCCCAGTTCTCCCACCAGTCTTAATGTCTCCGACTACATTCTATCTCTGTCCCGCCCACTCCAGGTTGACATCAGGCTGAAGAGGGTGTTGACCCGAAACGTCACCCATTCCTTCTCTACAGAGACACTACCCGTCCCACTGAGTCACTCCAGCATTTTGTGTCTACCTTCGATTTAAACCAGCATCTACAGTTCTTTCCTACACAGTGGTTCATTGATTTATTATTGTCACCTGCACCGAGATATACGAGAAACTTTGTTTTATGTGTTCTCCAGGTAAATCACACCAAGGTAGTGCAAGGAAAAAAGAAGCAGAATGGTGTGTTACAGCTACAGAGAAAGTGCAGATTTTTTTAAATTGCAATTGCCACAACGAGGTAGATTGGGTGATTGGGAATTCATTCTCAGCATATGAGTGGGCTGTTCCAGAGTTTGATAGCAGGAAAGAAGCTGTTCTTGAATATTGTCGTGCACTCTTTCAGGTTTTTGTATCTACTGTTTGGCAGCAGAGGGGAGAAACAATAATGATGAGTGTGTGATTGGTCCATGATTATGCTGCCTACTTTCTCAAGGCAGCATGAAGTGTAGACAGAGTCAATGCGGGAAGAGTCCAGATTGTGTGATGGTTGGGTTCACAACTGTCTGATCTTGCGATCTTGGACAGAACAGGGGCCATACCAAGCCGAATGCTTTTTGTGGTGATCTGTAGAAATTGGTAAGAGTCATTGGAGACATGCTGACTGGTATGATGTCATGGAAAAGAAGCTAATCCGTGTAGCCCAGGATCTATCTCAAAGGGCAGTGTTCTGTGCGAGTAATGCCTGGCCAAGGGTACTTCCTCAAAGAAGCATGGGAACTGCCAGGAAACCCGGCATTCAGCATCAGATAGTTTTTCTCATGATCTAATTTGACCTCTAGTAATGGAGAGATTCCGCTAATGTTATGGGGTTTTTTAACGCTGCCTACATAGTAGGACTGGTATATATTCATGATATCCGAGGGAAGGGGAACTTTCTCTGCCTTGAAATTAAAAAAAGAAAATCCTCCATGATGACATCTTTGTGTAACTTCCTTTATAATAAAGGTGCACAGCTGCCTGGAGCAATCTGATGGACATAGTGCAAGATACCATTGGCAAAGGTTATGTTCATCCAAGAAATCCAGATAAAAAATGGTGCATTGAAGACTCTCTGGAATAAGTTATTTGCAGATAGACATGTTTTTTCTCCTATCCCATAGTCCTGAAACTTTGGAATCACAAGTAAATCAGGAGCATGTCTACTTCTTCTGTGCCTGTTCCATGACAGTCATTTATGCTCTCATGCATGTCGGTAATGGACTAAACTTGCAGTGCCTGGAAATTGAGATCCTTGTTGTGTGTCTGCCACTGTTATAAATATTCCCTTATCATGTATCTGTGCGCTGTGTATAGCTCGATTGTAACCATGTATTGAATTTCTGCTGACTGGTTAGCATGCAGCAAAAGCAGATCACTGTACCTCAGTACACGTGACAATAAACCAAACTGAAAGTGTACAGTGGCATGAAGTCGTACAATTTTGTCAATTTGTGTTTTTACTCCAAATATTTGCAAATTCAATCTACTCAGGGTAAAATCGATTTAGGGTTTTGAAACACCAAAACAAAAACAGGTTTCTAGACATTTCATTTTACTGTTCCAATATTTGCATTCACGATGCCTTCAACTGCCAAAGCCTTTAAATTGAAGAATTCCCTCCCTAAAACTCTCAGCCTTCTACTTTTTTTGCACATTGAAGACATTCCTTTAAAGTTATATTTTTAAGAAACATGTGAAAGCTACATATAATTGCTACTTAATATCTTGTTATGTGGCTCAGTACCAAGTTTTTGAAGCATTTGTGACCTACTGGTATGTTAAAGATGATTATAAATTCAAATTGTTGTTTAAGGAATTAATTAATAATCCTCAGATTCATTTGCAGTTTACAATAAATTATACAAAAATTACAATCATTTTAAAAATTATTAAGTTTATGCAGGTTTGATTTGTATGATGATTGCGCACACAGGAAAGTGTTTGAAACATTGTTTCCCTTTATTAGTTAAGTGAGGTTGATGAAAACTGCACATTTAAAAAAAAAATCACAGTAATTCTATACAATGATTCAACCACACATTACAGTTAGAAATGTCAGTCAAAAGGAACTCACATAGATGTTCCTCCTCACATTTCCTGGTCAGCACAGTTCGATCAACAAATATATTTTCACCCACACACCTAACAGCACAGTGTCCTCAGAAATTAATTAAAATTAAGAATAATCAAGTGATATAATACATTGCTATTCTAGTTATTGTACAGAGCAAATTTTATTTTACAATTAAAATCCTCATCAATTTTGCCAGACAGAACAAAACATCATTACCCAAGTTATAAAGAATAGTTGAGAACTAACATTAGCTACGAACACACAGTTTCACTTATTTTGTTTAAGTTAGCCATTGCTACACACAAAACTATGAAATACTGTAGTTGTTATAGGTTAGAATTCTAACATTTCTTGAAACACACAACAAGCACCTAAAGAAGCTGGGTAATGTGCCTGATCCTCCACTTCACAACATGGTATGCTAAAATTAGATCTTTAAAAATAAACATTTATTGCTATTTTTATATTTATTTTTACAATCTTACTATTACAATAAAGAAGAGAATATTCAAAATCCAGGGAAGAAAATGTAAACCTCAGTTTGGCATCATATGATAAAATGAGTTAAAAGACCTGAAACTATTTCTAATAATAGTGCGAGCAGAGATAAAAGACCAGTGATACCACGGTGAATGAATGATTAGGTCAAAAACCTTTATATTGCTATTAGTATATACTTACAAAGTTGACAACTCGGTTTGGTTTACCAAATATATGAAGACAATTTTCCAATGGCAGACATTTGGATCACTCAATACAAAGTGGAGATGGACAAATAAATAAAACTATCACCTGCGAGAGGTGTAAATCTAAAAGAGGTTAGGTGTAGCCGCTGTTGGAGACGATGACGTGGGACATATCTCGCAAATTCTGGGGTAGAAATTCACCTTTGCTAGCTGCTACTTAACAGTGTCTTCCTGTCCTGATATTCAGTTCTAAAATTATTTGGGGTTTCACAATGGGTGTCAATAGTGCAATGGACATCTATTGCTAGCATCAATGGCAAAGTTTTTTATCCACTTGTTCCTTATTTCAACAAACGGTGGTTAAAATAATTTGGAATTTGCTAACTTATCCTCTAAAATAGATGGAATTTGTGAGATAACTATCATATTTTAATCAATATACAGTGGTCTGTAATTATAATTTGAAATCAGAATCAAATCATGAATATGTTTTCATTTTATTCTTCTGATTTATTAATTTTCATCTAAGTTACTGTGAACGACAAAAAAATAAAAGCACCTTGAATGATTAAACATAGCAATGGAAGTGGTGACCTGATTCATTTTAAAGCTGATCAGTTGCAAGGTCATTGTAAAGCTACATTGTAGGAAATGAGCATTGGTCCATGTGCCACACAGACTACTTTACCCATCTCAGCTTTGTACCTCTCTAATTTTCTAAATATATTATTGTACACTAGTGTTTAACTTATGGTTACATTCTTGTTTTAATTATTTAAAAGAAGGCTGCATTTACAGTGCATAGCTGTAACAAAAAAAACAAACATTGTCATATTTACACAAAATAAAAATCTCTCAGTTTTAACATTAGTAAATCTGTAACTACATTTTAGCATTTAGTAAATAAAATATTTGAAACACCCCAAGTATTTATCCCAACTCTTGTCAATAATGTAATACCACATCCAAATGTCAGAAAAAATGCTGAACAAGCTGCATATTCCACCAATCAGAATATCATTTAAATACCACATGTAAAATATCACTAGCCTACTGTCTGTACGTTTGCTTTTGGATTCCTTTTCATTTAAGTTGAACATCCTTCAACTCTCCTCACACACTGCAGCAGCTGTGTTCATGTAAACTTCATTTGTACAGGGTGTAAAGAGGGATAAAATCCCAAGATGACTAATGCAAGTTCTTTAATGGTACATGACAGGATGCCTGCAAGGTACTGCAGCTCTCTCCACATTTAGCACATTTGGTGTCTGTTACCTACGCAAGCTTCGCTGGGCCTCTTTCAGCAAGGTATCAAAATCCATTGAGTCGTACTTGCTTTTAGTTGAAGCAGGGTCAAAGTCATCTGAATTGGAATCTACAACAAAGGAACATTGTTTAATTAATCTTTTTTGTCATAAAGCTGTCCTCGTACTTTATTTTAGTAATTGCTCTAAAATTAGTAAGCCATAAGGTGGTTTAAGAACTCAAAGCAACTCTACTAATTTAACATGTTTAAGAAAGAACTGCAGGTGCTGGAAAAATCGAAAGTAGACAAAAAAGCTGGAGAAACTCAGTGGGTGAGGCCGCATCTATGGAGCGAAGAAATAGGCGACGTTTCGGGTTGAGACCCTTCTTTTAACAACTTAGTCAAAGAAGTCTTTGTTAACAGAGATTGCTGTGTGCGAAAAGAATATCGATTAGTAATTAAAACGAGGAGCAAGTTTATAATCCTCTAAATATTTTCCATCATAGTGCAACAAACAAGAACATATGTATTTTAGTTTCCATGAATATTTTTTGTGCATTATTTTTTTAAATTTTCAGTATTGCGTAACTCATAACAGTTATATAAACAGGGAGTGGATTTGAAAGTGGGATAACAGAACCAGTGTGAATTGGTGACTGATGGTTGACATGGACTCGATGGGCCGAAGGGCCTGTTTCCCTGCTGTATCTCCAAACAAAAGTTGGGTAATGCAATCTTGTGTGTACTCATTGACCACAAGGCAATAATGAAATGTCCACTTGTCTCGAATCTGTAAGTTATAACCAGTTTCAACTGGCCTTCAAATCATAAACAAGACATTGTGGACTGGAATTTGTTAATGGCGGGAGGGGGCTGATAGTGAATATCAGTTCAATGGATTGTCGATGCAGGCTACTTTTCATATGAACCGATTTCAGTTTATCTCAAGAAGAGAGAATCTAAAATCATTTACTTCACTCATACGATTTGTAACATTTTAACATCTTGGATAGAAAATACAGTGGGATCAATTAAAAGTCCCCCGAGCTCGAGTGAAACAGCTTGCAAGCTTAAACAAAGGGATCTACTAAATAAACATTTCTCAATAAATTAACATAATATGTCTTTTCACATGCATACAATTTAGATGAGTAATTATTTAAAAGTCTTTATTATTCTGTTCCATAAAACAGATTATATGTGTAACCACCTGTTTTTTCAACCTTGAGCAGCGATGATAATTGTGTTCAAGTGAATAAATGTTCTAGCTGTAAAGTCAAATAATTTCATTTACTTATTTTTTTCCATCTTGAAACCTTCCTAATCCCTTATCAGTTGAGCTCCTTGTTGACTTAAGTCAATATATTTTGACACTGGTGCAAGTTTAACTTGAATTATCACTGGAAAAATTTGGGCACCAACTGAAATGGAAACGTATTATTCAAACCCAATTTTCGTAAATTTCGCAACCCCCCCCCCCCCCCCCCCCCCCCCAAAGCTGAAAGCACAGATTTCCTGGAGGTAATGAAATCACAATCACCTGGCTGATAGCTGCAGGCACAGTGCTACTTATGGAAGTTTTTTTCCTCTGTGCAGCTCCATAGCACCAGCTTTATGGATCAGTCTTACAGTATGTTTACAAGGTGAGGACCAACGTTAGGTTGTTCCTGACATCTCCATTCTATTGCTATTGCTGAATGGAATTTGGGGTTATTTTGCAGCAGAAGCACAGTTCATACTTCTCTGTTATAGTGGACTCTGAGAAAACAATGAACATCTCAGAAATATGCCATAGCACTTACACTTGATGGTATTCTGCTCAGAGTGCACTGGTACATTTTATTTTTATATCATTCAAGTATAACATATTTGCTGAGGGTCCTTCCAAAGATGAGCATAATTAAGTGATAGTCAACTGGTTATAGTGGTGCCTGTCATCAGGCTCAGCTTTTTAAGAGATGAGGAACCTGCAAAGGCATCGTCCAGCTAAACAAGGTTTGTCACTGTCCCCACACTTGCAGTTTGAGATAAATGGCCACCCTGTCTGACAGTTTTAGACCTTCATATTACCCATGCAAGGAGTTTCCCATTGGTAAACCATTACAACAGCTAATGAAAGAAAAGCAGTAGATGTTCAGTCCTTCATACACACACTCTGCCATTTAATAAGATCTGGCTGATCTATTACCTCGGGGCTACTTTCCAGAACTAACTCTACATCTCTCCATTCCTCTAATTTCTTAAATTCAAAATGTATTGAACTGTGTTGAATATACTCAGCAACTGAGTCTCTTCAGCTGTCTGGT
The DNA here is from genome assembly GCA_963514005.1 of Raja brachyura. Next base: position 102,222,830 of record OY740781.1, on the reverse strand, counting down.
GAAGAATGATCAGCTTCTTATTTTATTTGTTGACCACTGGTTCTGGAAATCCCATGCAGGGGAATTATCACCTCTGCGGCTTAGGCCCTTGAGATTGTGTGTGATTCAATGTGATTGTCCTTCATTCTTCTAACCTTGAGAATAAAGGCCTATCCTGGTTAATTCCTCCTCAGATGACAAACATCCCATCCCAAAATAGACTTCTCTCCAGAGATGCTGCCTGACTTGCTGAGTTACTCCAGCACTTAGTGTCTATCTTCCCATCCTAAGACTGTGGTGAATATTTGCTGCTCTTCTCCTATTGCATATACACCCTTCCTGAGATAGGGAGACTGCCCTGGTGCATAATATTCTAGATGCAGTCTCTTTAGAGCTCTAAATAATTGGAGCACAATTCGGCTACACTTGTTGTCAAAACCTTTTGCAATAAAGCCAACATAATTTTTGTCTTCCTAAATGCTGGTCCCATTAATAGTTTTGGGAGCAAATAAAATTGAATGAATTGGCACAATACTCATGATGACCTATAATCCTAAAGATCAAGAATGATATAAAGCTGTAATATTGAATGTTTAATTTGAGCCAAAGACATTCACCACAGAAAAGCTTATGGACCCTAACTCAGATCAATGAAGCTCTGTGCAACCTTCATCTGCAATGCTGATGCAGAAGCCCATGCATTAATCTAAAGGTGGATAAGGTAGCAGCATACAACTGCTCCAATGAACTGCCAGAGGGCCCTTCCTGAGCTGGATAATATCTATTGATTTGTTTTGGGACATTTTTCACAGTGGAGTACAAAACATTAGTGTAAGGGATTATATTAGTTTTTGAATTAGCAATGATTGAATAAATGAATACATATTTTACTCTTGTTATGTATTGGTTGCTATTAGGAAAGAGTTACATCACAGATCTTGAACATGACATGACTGATTTGTTACTTTAATTGGAGGATGCTGGTGTGGGGTGGGGAGATGAATATGGAGCAGTCATCCATTTGTGCAAGGGAAGCAGATTTCACAGGGCTTTTGATCCTGACCAGGACTAATAGTACTTGGGGAGATTAGATAAGGTGCATACCATGAAGAATCAGCCAGCCGGGAAACAAACAGGGGATGTGTAGGAAAGAACTGCAGATGCTGGATTAGATCGAAGGTAGACACAAAATGCTGGAGTAACTCAGTGGGACAGGCAGCATCTCCATTTCTTCTCTCCAGAGATGCTGCCTGGCCCGTTGACTTACTCCAGCATTTTGTGTCTACCTTCGAAACAAACAGGGAAGATGGATGAAATATTATGTAGGACGGAACTGCAAATGCAGGTTTACATCAAAGATAGACACATAAAACTGGACTAACCCAGTGGGTCAGGCAGCATCTCTGGAGAAAAGGAGCAGGTGATGTCTGAAGAAGGGTTCTGATCCGAAACTTCACCTACCGGTAATCCTTTTCTCCAGAGATGTGGATGAAAGAATGTACTGTGCTGACTTGCATGTATTCATGGGGTTACGGGAGCCTTGGAGACTTTCTACAGTTGGGACTTCACCCTCAGACTCCGTCACGACTGGTCCAGGGAAAACTGAAAATCAAATTGTGGACAAAGCCCCCAGCTCATGAAGGGTGTCCACCAGCATTGCCAATTATAACTGTTTCGACTGTAATACAGCTTGCATTGTTTGAGTAATCTGTCGATGTTGTCTTCGCGTTCAAAGCCACACAAGCGCAGTCAAAAGTTACTCAGTATTGAACCGTTACATTTTGGTATCAAAAACATTGACCGGTGATGTTTCGAAAGCAGAAACTATACCTCCCTAGGAATATAGGGTAATCGTGAGGGTTCTGGAACATTAGCAAACTGCTGGCAAAGTCCGGACCATTGGTATGTTGGCAAAACAGACTAACAAAATCACTAAATGGCCCGTTCCAATTAGGCAACTTTTTAGGCGAGTGCAGGAGACTCTGCGCTCGCCACATGATCGCCACATGTTCGCCGGTGGTCTCTGGTAAGTCTCCTTCACGGTCGCGAGGAGTTCCCCCATTGTGGGAACTAGTCACGGTCTCAGTATGGTCGCCACAAATTTTTCAACATGTTGAAACATTTTCTACAACCAAAAATTGGTCGCCATGGAGAAAATCGATATTTTTGTAGTCGTAGGTGCAGTTGTAGTGGGGTCGCCACGTGGTTATTTGTGGTCGAGGAAGTCGTAGGTAGTTTTAGTTAATCAATGGTTCATTGGGGGAAAAAAACCTAAGCACGAGTTTTCAGAACCAAGGAGAACCGACCGGTATTGTTAAATGCCCGCCGAACTTCACAGCTGTGTATCTCTGGCTTATTAAAAGTTGTCTGGTTTCTTAAAAGTGTCTCCACTCCTTCTCCCCCCTCTTTTAAAGGACTTGCCATACACTGTGTTTTCCATCTAAACCTTCCTGTCCATCGTGGTGTGTGTCTGTATCATCTTGGCTTTGCACAGTGTGAATTTCAGACAGCGCTCCCCCCGCTTTCCCTGGTCCCCACCTTTGCAATGTGTTTGTGTGTGTGTGCTCCACTCTGACAGTCGCGTTCCAGTTCCCGGTTTTTCAGGCGAGTACCGCGAACTTGACAGTCGCCAGCAGTCTGCTGAAAAATCACCTAAGTAACACAAGCCCTTAACGGATAGATCGGTGAATCTTGTGCATCTAGTTTCATCACCATGAGAAACAGTAAAGGAGATGTTCTCTGGCTACTGGCCACAGTAGTAAAGCAATAACAGGAAGAAAAGCAAGTGCTAAGTGAGGAGATGGAGTGATTAATGCAAGGATTTGAAGACATGAAACAAAAGTGGCAAGGGGTAATAAAAACAATGCAGAAACAGGCAAATGCAGCAGAAGAGAGTGTGGTGCAAATGGCATATAAACACCCTCAGGTGTGCCACGAGAAGGATGAACAAAGTGAAGATTGGAAACCGGATCCGGTAAAAGTCCAGACCATGTTAGCCAAGGGATGGCATCCTGACACTTGGGAAGGGAATATCTGGTTTCATAATGATGATGATGCCTGTCGGAGGGCCCTTGACTAGATCCTCGACTGGCCTCACCTGTTAACCACCTGGCTGTTGTGTTCATGGGATATGGAGGGAGGTGGATCTGACTTACCTTTTGAACAGAGAGATGTATGTAATACCACTTGGTTAACCTCCAGTTAAAGCAGCCTGTTTGGGCTTGGGTCTCATTATTTGAAAGGGTGGCCGGGTCCTTAAAGCATAGGTACTCCTCGCCGATGGATTTGGATCATCACTGGGATAAAGAATGGACTACAGTAGAGGAAGAAATCCACCCGCTGAGGCAGAAGGCTTTAGTTGCGGGAGTGGATGGGGAAGAAGATATCTCTAGCCCTGACAAACAGGCATTTAGTACTGGTGTGCAGGCATGAATCATCCGAGCAGCAGTCCCCCTATTGAAGAGAGTGCTGCTGTCCCTGCAAGGTCTTTATTGGAGGATTAGAGAACATAATGGAAAATAAAGTAAAGGTGAGGGTAGTAAAGAAAAAGAACCCTGCTAAAGGTATCCTAGTCTTGAATTAGGGTTCATAAGCTTTTCTACAGTGAGCATGAGTTTAAGCCAAATTAAATATTCAATATTTTAGCTTTATATCACCCTTGATATTTAGGATCATGGGTTATCATGAATATTGTTGCCATAGTGATAGGGAAAGAAATGTTCACTGGACTCTTGAAGGCATAGCTCTTTCTTACATGTGGTATATCGCTCAGCTGGGGGGGGGGGGGGGGGTGGGCGCCAATACGAAAGCATTGGCCAAGTCGACCATGGGATTGTCCAACTGGAGATAGAGCTCTACTAGTGCGGTATCCCCTCCTAAATACCCCTCCTATTCCACACCATTTTAATCAAACCAATTGGAATGCCTGGATTGAAGGTCACACAACGACGGTGGTATGCTGGCAAGATTCCTGCAGCCACGAGTGAGCTAGGCAACGTAAAGCGGGACATGCTGTTGATGTTCCACGGTCGATTGCTTGCAGTGGAGGCCTGTGTTCAGTGACTGTTTAAATTAATTGTTCATCTATTTGTGTGCTTTGGACTTGCTCCTTTACTACCTCTGCTGAAATTGAGGGTGACTTTAGATGGGACAGAAAACTGGAAGAACTGCTTTTGCTGCACATTCTAACTTGCTCATGCAGCCTTCAAGGTCATTATCACCACTCTTTTTATGCAGCACTGGAGACTCACTTCACATGGACATCCTCTCCCAGAGGACAGCACACATGGTCAACTGCATAGAGAGTTGACATGTTCCCTGGGGCTGTTTAAATTGTAGTTATTTCAGGTCGATTTTTCCGATGCCACTGTAAACTGCCAGCTTCCAACCCTCTGGTTTGACTTTCATCCATGTCATCAAAATAAATTGGACTCAAATACTGGATTCATGATCACGGTATCAGGTACCAGAGGTAGACGGGTCTGAAACAACTAGGTCAAGAACTCAGTCTCACCAAATGCGGAGTACAGAATATTAATTAAAGAATAATAACCAGTTAAGTATAAAACACAGTTTAAATTTACAATTGACTGAACAAGAGAACAAATAATCAACTCAATTATTGGTCCAGATAGTCTGTCTTTAGGCAGACTTCTGCAATAGTGGGACAGTTCCCCACCCACACCCCCTCCCCCCCCACCCATTTGTGAATTAAAAACGTATCCAGTTGTCTGGATTGAAGGTCAGACACTGTGGAATCCTGGCAGAGTTCTTGCTGCCAAGAGTGAGTTAAGCAGCGTAAAATGGGAAATCTTGACAGTGCTCTCTGGTCGATTGCACGTCAGGTTGGCATGAGCTCAGGGACTGTTATAAAAGTCATAAAAAATTACCCGTATCATTTTAAACAAAGATTGCCAGCCACATTTAAGTAGGGCTGAGCTAGATGTGCCAGCTGCAGTTGGCTTAAAGCTGAAAGAGCCAGATACAAAGTGTGAAATGTATAAATCCTTCACTCGGCGCTTTACAGGATAACTCTGGACTTAGTGGTGAGTCCGGAGTGTGGGGGGAGGTTGGATCATTGCAGCTTATCTGGCGGGTGTCTATGTAATTGTCAGCCGACTATTAGTCCAATCAGGTCCAATAAATCCATTTGTTTTTCTGTGTATGAATGCAATTGAACAAGAAATGCTGCCCTTGATCTTCTCTGTCTACTTTGTATGATTACTATATCATTTATCGATTCTACATATGTGCACATTCTATATATTAAATGTTACTTATAGAGATATCCTAATTAAATAATCAGATTTACATACCTTTGATTTCAGTGAATGTGCTTCCATTCATATTTTTTAGATAATCTCTAGGATATTTCAGCTCTTCAAGAAGATGGTAATTTCAATATTTATTTTCTTTCATTTTACAATAAACTCATATTCAGAGAATCACAAGGTACAGAATGAGGCTACCCATGGCTTCAAGTCTGTGCTGGCTCCATTAAAAAACATTACAGCCTTTCTGGCTCCGAAGTTACTTTCTCATAGTCCTGCAATTCTTTCTCTTTCAAGGTTTTACCAAATTCCTTTTCAAATCTAGTATTGAAAATGTTTCCAACTCCCTGCCAAATAGAAGTTCCAAATCAAAGTTGTACACTGAGTAAAATATGTCTTGCTCATGACACACCCTTTATTGTGATTATCACCTCAGTCTGTGCACTGTGGTCAATGACTTTTCATACTCAAAAAAAATTGTTGTTTGAGAATTAAAGTGTAAACTCATTTGTCACTTTGCTGCATGCACAGCACTTAACGCCACGCTGTACGTTATGTGCCTGCCGTCATTCAGCCTGCAATGTCATCACTGCAGCAACCCTTAAGTGAGAATAACCAGGGAGGACACTCCTTGAACCTCCGACCAGAAAGCAAAGTCTAACAACAGGAAACAGAACTGCTCTAGGACTCGATAAAGGGAAGAATCTTTTCTTTTTAGTTTTTGTGGTCTTCCAATGAAGACAATGACTTGATTTCATTTCGGAGTCACGTGAGTGACTTCGTGAAGAGCCCGCCGGCACGCATGCGCGACATATCGTCGCATCGCATTGCTGCCGACGGCTGGTCGGGAGCGCGGCTCCCGACCAGCCCTTCAGAGGGCCGACTCAGGTAAGGCTAAGCCCCCTAGAGTTGGTGTTTCCTGTTGGGGGGGAGCAGTGTGTTCTCTCCCTACAGGAACGTGGATTTGGAGTCGCCGCCACTTATCCCGGAGCCTTTCTCAGCGGCTCACCTGCGAGTCGGGCCGGGAAACAGGCGTGTTAGTCGGGGAGCCCTGTTGGTACAGGGCCCGACCCGCCGATACACCGGAGCTCCAGTGTGAGTTGGTGTCTTGTTGTGGCGGGTGTATATTATGTTCTCTCCCTACAAGTACGTGGCCGGGAAATGGGCGTGGATGTCGGGGAGCCCTGTTGTTACCGGGCCCGACCCGCCGCTATGCAGGAGCTCCAGTGCCGATTCAAGGAGCAGGTGCTCCAGTGTTGATTTGAGGAGCAGGAGCTCCAGTGCTGGTTCAGGAGCAGGAGCTCCAGTGCTGGATTAAGGAGCAGGAGCTCCAGTGCTGATTCGAGGAGCAGGAGCTCCAGTGCTGATTCAAGGAGCAGGAGCTCCAGTGCTGATTCAAGGAGCAGGAGCTCCAGTGCTGGTTCCAGGAGCAGGAGCTCCAGTGCTGATTCAAGGAGCAGGAGCTCCTGTGCTGATTCGAGGAGCAGCAGCTCCAATGCTGATTCCAGGAGCCGAGAACGGGGTGCCTCTCGAAAGGGGGGACCCTGCCACAAGTTCGCCATTGGCGACCACGGGGAAGGGGTCGTGCTGCGGCCCGACCCCCCTCCGCTAGCCCTTCGTTGAAGGGCAGGGGAGGAGCCCGTAAGCCTAAACCCGGTTCGGGCCAAGGCTCCACCAGCCGCCATGGTGCGGTCTGGTGCAACGGCGGGACCTGGGTCTGTGAGATCTGCTATCCAACTCCCAAACCCCGCCGCTGGGACGGGGGGCTTGGGTACGGTCCCGCCTCGGTCGCCGAGTCCCCTGTCGATGGGGGGGACGAGACCGTGCGTCGGCAAGGTCCACGATGTGGACAGCCGGCAAGCCCGCGCGGGCGTCGCTCCATGCTTCTGCTGGAGTCGACCCCAAGCCGTCAGGGCCCTTTGTGGCAACGGCTTCCGCTCCCGTTAAACGGAGACGGTTGAACACCTTTCCCGCGCGGGAATCGCGCGGTTCGCTGCGGCGGCCGATAGCGACAACTTCCGGCACCGAGATCACTTCTCAGAGGTGCGGGCCGATGAAAGGAGCCCCGGCAATCTTTCTGAGCCGGAGGTCTCCGACCACCCCAGTGTTCAGGGTGAAGGGCGTATGGCCGCATGACGCGGCTACTGGAGAGGAGCCATCCAGCTCCAGTAGGCACAGGGAGGTTAACCGCCGTCAGCAGAAGTTGAGAACCGTCAGCAGACACTAAGCCCAGCGAACTGCTCCTCCCTTCAACGAGCCCATACGCCACGGTCGCCGAGTCCCCCATGGATGGGAGGACGAGACTATGCGTCGGCTAGGTCCATGATATGGGCAGCCGGCAAGCCCGCGCGGGCGTCGGATCTCCATGCTAAGTCAGGTGCCGACTTCCCATCGCATTTGCCCTCCGAGGCAGCGAGACCAAGCTCCGCCGAGGAGGCGTTTGAGAGTACCTCCCGCGCGGGAATCGCTCAGCTTCGCTGCAGCGGCTACCGGCGACAACTTTCCGGCACCAGGTTCACCTCGATGAGGTGTGGGCCGATGGACGAAGCCCCAGCAGTTCAGCAGAACATGAGGACTTCGGCCGCCCGAGTTTTAGCTCAAGGGGCGTATTGGCCAGGATGGAGCGGATATTGGAGCCCCTCCTGCAGCAGAATCAAAAAATTTCGGGGAAGACTTCTCCAAGAGGGAAGGATATTCGGGGTCCTCCATCCCAGCATATGCCTCAACGGAAGTTTACGCTGTCTGCCGTTGAGCAGGCAGCAGGCACGGCTGAAATGTTTTCGTCGGAACAAAAGGCGTGATAGAGAAAACTATTCACGAGCCCATTGAATTTGTCTCCCATATTTTTACTAGGCCAAAAAAGGATGGAGGTTGTCGGGTGATTATTGACTTGACCAGTTGAATACCTTTGTAACATATACACATTTTAAAATGGACACCTTTTGAGACAGCCAAATCACTGCTTTCGCATGGTTGCTTTATGGCATGTATTGATTTGAAAGATGCATGCTATTCAGTGTCCATCCGGAAACATCACCGGAAATTTTTGAAATTTGTCTGGATGGAACAGCTCTGGCAATATCGGGCCTTACCAAATGGGCTTACTACCGCCCTAGGCTTTACTAAATTACTCAAACCTATTATGGCCAAATTACGTATACAACATCATATTGTAATGGCTTATTTAGATGATATTCTGATTATTGGCAACACTCTGGAAGCAGCTGAAAGCGCTGTTTCAGCAACTGTTACTATATTTCAGCAGCTGGGGTTTATAGTCCATCCAGAAAAATCGAAGTTTCACCCATCCCAGGTTATGGATTATTTGGGTTTCACGGTGGACTCTATTCTAATGAGGGCCAACATTCCATTTCACAAGGTGGAGGATGTTTCCCTTGCATGTCAGGATCTCGCGTCTGCCAGTATACCATCTATTCGGCATACAACTAAGATGATTGGGAAAATCGTAGCTTTATTTCCGGCAGCCCGGTTTAGACCTTTGCATTATCAAAATCTGCAAAGGGCCAAGATTGCTGCGTTAAAAAAGAACGCTGGTCATTTTGACAGACCTATGGGGCTGCCTTCCGATGCTAAGGTTGAGCTACAATGGTGGGTGTCCAATATTGGCAAGGCATTCAAACCCATTGTTGTGCCCAATCCGGTGGTATATTTGCAAACTGACGCAAGCTCTCTAGGCTGGGGAGCTGCGGACAGCTCTTCTAGTTGTGGAGGCAGGTGGGATCCCCTTGAAGCTAGCATGTTGCTAATACAAGGGATTAACTATTTGAAGCTGCTTGCAGCATTTCACGGACTGCGGGCATATTGTGCTAATCTTAGTGGTACTCATGTCCGTCTCCAAATAGACAACACTACAGCGGTGGCATATTTAAACCATATGGGCGGTACCAGGTCAGTCTCTTGTGACAAATTGGCTAATACTATTTGGTGCTGGTGTATTGATCGAGATATTTGGATTTCAGCTACCTATTTGCCAGGTAGGCTTAATACTGTGGCAGACACCAGGTCACGCAAATTCAATGATAGTTTGAGTGGATGCTGCATCCTCAAATATTTGCCCAAATTACAGCCAAATTTGGCCAACCGGATATCGACCTTTTTGCGTCCCGGTTGAACCATCAGGTACCGACATATGTTTCATGGGAACCAGACCCTGGGGCATTAGCGATTGATGCATTCTCGCTAGACTGGGGGAAGTGGTTTTTCTATGCATTCCCCCCGTTTTGCCTCATCAGTCGGGTATTACAAAAAAAAAAAAAAAAAAAAAAATCAGGATGGATTCTGTCAGAGGCATTCTTGTCATACCCGACTGGCCTACACAGCCTTAGTATCCGGTGGTCTCTGACATGGTTAGTCAACCTTGGGTCCCTCTAGAGGGTTGCCCACATTTGGTTTCTCACCCTGTCTCAGGGGAGTTACACCCCTGCCATGCCTATCTAAAATTACTGGCTTGCAGGTTCTGACCAGGCCATGGATGCAGTATGGCCTTACCACCCGGACCATGAACACCATTGGAGCATCATGTCGAGAGTCAACCAGGCGGAGATATCTCTCCCACATCACCAAGTGGGAAGCCTACTGCAGTCGCTCTCACATCACCTGTGATGATGTCTCCATAGCCGACGTCCTGGAATTCCTCGCGGGGTTGCACCATGATGAGCACTTGAGTTATAGTGCCATCAACAGCGCCAGGAGTGCGCTATCATTCTACCTCAACATCGAGGTAGGATCGAACAGGCTAGTGTCCAGGCTTATGCGGGGAATATTCAATCTGAATCCGCCTACACCACGCTACAACATCACCTGGGATGTCAGGGATGTACTTACCCTGCTCAGGTCGTGGTCACCCATGGAAGGGTTACAGCTGGACCAACTCACTATGAAATTGGTGATGTTACTAGCGCTGACTTCAGCACAGCGGGTTCAGACGCTCCACAAACTACGTATTGACAGGATGACGTCGACCCCTGGAGAAGTAGTCTTTTTCATCGATGAGCTGCTTAAGCAGCATAGACCTGGGTGCACGGGGCTGCAGCTGAAGTTCCCGGCATACCCTGCAGATGCTCGGCTATGTTTAGCCACTCACATCCGTTACTACATCAAGGTGACGAGGAGCATCAGAGGAATGGAGTTGTACCTGCTTGTCACTCACAAAAGACCTCACCATCGAGTGACAGTCCAGACGATATCCAGGTGGCTCCGGATCGTCCTGAATAAGGCAGGTATTGACACTAATGTGTTTACATCCCACTCCACCAGGGCTGCATCTACGTCGGCGGTGAGAGTCATGGAGGTACCCATGGACCATATCCTCGCCACAGCAGGATGGGCGAATGAAGCTGTGTTCCAGCGATTCTATAATAAGCCTGTTGCTGCTCCCCTTCAGTTCGCAGAGGCCGTGCTGAACGCCGGGTGTGAACGTGGGGATGTCCCTGATTAAAAGGGTGTTATTTGTTGTGTTATTAACAAATCTTCTTTTTGTTTCAGTATAACCTTGTTTCGTCAACTTGTTTACTCCAATCCATCCTTGCTAGTGGTGTGTCCGCATGGACGTTGTCCAGGGCGTGTAATCACAGAAGCTTTGAAGTCTTCACGAAGTCACTCACGTGACTCCGAAATGAAATAGTAAGATTGAACGAGAACTTACCAAGTTTGAAGGTTGATCTTTATTTCATGAGGAGTTGCGGTGAGGGATTTCGTGCCCTCCGCTCCCAACCCTCGATCAACTTCAGCTGGTAATCAGAGTCTCTTTAAATCTTACTATGCCAAGTCATTTCTGTTGTTGTTTCTGTGATTCCACACCGCTGCTTTGAAGAATGTCGCGCATGCGTGCCGGCGGGCTCTTCACGAAATCCCTCACCGCAACTCCTCATGAAATAAAGATCAACCTTCAAACTTCTAGTCTTTCAATGGGCCAGATCCTTTATAATTTTGCAATTGTTCATAGGTTTAAGCTGAGGGAGGAAAGATTTAATAGGAACTAGATGTGCAATTTTTGCACACAGAGGGTGGTGGGTATATGGAATGAGCTGCCGGAGGAAATAGTTGAAGCTTGTACTATAACAACATTTAAAAGGCATTTGGACAGGTACATGGATAGGAAAGGTTTAGAGACATATGAGCCAAAGATGGGACTAGTGTAGACAAGCCATCTTGATTGCATGGGCTAGTTGGGCCAAAAGGCCTGTTGCATTGTTGTATGGTTCAATTACTTTATAACTTGTTTGTGAGAGCACTTGACCCATACAGTTTTTTTTTCCTCAGGTGTTCATCCATGATACACAATCAAGCCTCAGAGAACCAGGGTTCCTGCTGCACTTCCATGCTTTTATTCTCAAGACATCCATTACTTCCAACGGTAGTTCAATTTCAGAACCACTGCTTTATGGGCTTCAGCTATGATGGTCTTTCACACGGCCAAGTTTGTGCTTTGTGTACAATTTCTGAAATGATGTGCAGTTAATGTGCATATCTCCATAAAACAACTGGGAACGGAGCTGCTTATGCACACTTGCCTTGCACATCACAGAAATTACTTACCAACCCACCTCCTGAATTTGCTGACATGGATTGCCTGTTCACCATTTGATGACTAAGAGCTTTCATACGAGCTACAATTCCCAGACCAAACGTTTTCCTACTTATTCTAAATCTTGTTCAATCAAATCTCCTCTTGGTATTCCCATCTGTGGGACTAACCCTAATTTATTCAGTGTAATCACATAAGTGTAATGTCCCACCCCTGAAAACATTTTGTTTTCTTCTCAAGTCCTTCATAACTGTCCAAGATTGTATATTTCATTTACTGTTTTGTTGATCTATCCCATCAGCTGCAAAGATCTGTACACGTGCAACTTCTTCTCCCTAACCCGTCCTTCAAAATTATTTCTATTCTTGCAGCTGCTCAGAATACATGTAATATTTAGCTTCCATTGTATTCAATCACACATTTTCCATTTTTCAATATGTTCGCTTCACCATGCCACAAATATTGATACTCCAATTTAGTGGCAAGGTAGTTCTTGAAACAGTAGCCTACCAACCTAGATTAAAAATCTGGAGATAGGAGTTCAAATTCCACAAAGTCAGCTGGTGAATTGTAATTCAATTAACTAAATAAGTAAATCTAGAATTAAAATGATATTCGTGAAATAATGACAATTTAATTATTTTTAAAAACCCATCTGGTTCCCTAATGTTTTGTTTAGGAAAAAAATCTGCTCTCTTTACCTTAGCTGGCTCTCAGATCTGGGTCCCTGCACATCTCTCTGCAATTGGATCCTCGACTTTCTCATCCACAGACCACAGTCTGTCCGTATTGGTAAAATGTGTCATCCTCGATAACAATCAGCACGGGAACACCTCAAGGCTGCGTGCTCAGTCCCCTGCTTTACACACTCTATACTCACGACTGCGTAGTGGTCATAGTGCGAACTCCATCATCAAGTTCGCCGACGACACCACTTTTGTAGGTCGAATCACTGATGGTGACGAGTCAGAGTATAGAAGTGAGATCGACCGATTGACCAAATTATGCCAGCACAATAACCTGGCTCTCAACACCAGCAAAACCAAGGAACTGATTGTGGACTTTGCAAGGGGTAGGATAGGGACCCACAATCCCATTTATATCAACGGGACAATGGTGGAAAGGGTCAAGAACGTCAAATTCCTGGGCGTGCATATTTCCAAAGATCTTTCCTGGTTCCAGCACGCTGATACAATTATAAGGAAAGCACATCAGCGCCTCTACTTCCTGAGAAGATTACAGAGAGTCGGTATGTCAAAGTGGACTCTCTCGAACTTCTACAGGTGCACAGCAGAGAGCATGGTGACTGGTTGCATCGTGATTTGGTTCGGCAACTTGAGCGTCCAGGAGCGGAAAAGAATGCAGAAAGTTGTGACCACTGCCCAGTCCATCATCGGCTCTGACCTCCCCACCATCGAAGGGATCTATCGCAGTCGCTGCCTCAAAAAGGCTCTCAGCATCATCAAGGACCCATACCATCCTGGCCACACACTCATCTCTCCACTGCCATCAGGTAGAAGGTACAGGAGCCTTAAATCTGGTATATCCAGGTTCAAGACCAGCTTCTTCCCCACAGCCATCGGGCTATTAAACTCGCCATCAAACAAACTCTTATAACATTATAACAGCACCTTATCTGTCATTTTTGTGTTTATATAGAGTCTATGCTATAGACACTGAACTGATCTGTATTTATGCCTACAATATTCTGTTGTGCTGCAGCAAGCAAGAATTTCATTGTCCTATCTGGGACACATGACAATAAACTCTCTTGACTTGACTTGACTTTTTATGCAAGTCCAGACCCACAGTAATGTTATTGACTCTTATCTGGCCTCTAAAATCACTGGCAAGCCCAATTGATGTATGAAAATGCTATTATGAAGGCCGTACAAATTGCAGTAGTTCAAAAAGATGGTTTAACACTATCTTTTTAATGTCAATTAAGGATAAGCAAGAAGTGCAGCACTTCAGTTTCAGTTTTTAGTTCATTGTTACATGTACCAAAATACAGGGAAAAGTTTTAACTTTTTAGCAATGATAGGTATGTCAAGGACAAATATGTACTATGTGTCTTGTTGTATGTTTCTTGCTGTATTTGTGTAATGGTATTCACAATAAACTAATGGAAATCATCTTCAGGCATTTCTTAGTTAATGTGTTAAAAAGTATTTCCTAAAATAAACTGGTTGAAAAAATCCTATGGAGTTGACATTCCATTACTGTTAATTTCATTTTTTCAATCAATCTAGCTATTAGTCTGTCTTTCAAACTCAGTATGAGATGCGTCACAATTTTTGCTTTAATACAGCAATCAGCTAATTAAAGTGGTTAGCTTTTTATTTCTCTTTTTAACCATTGCCTATTTAGCAATTTAATGCTATTAATGGAAAAGCACTTTTTTGTTAAGTCAATTTAACAGGGGGAATTCCATTTGAACTAAAAGACTAAATGTTGCTCCCATTGCTTAATATTCATTTAATTAGCATTGCAGAAATATATGATATAAATAAAACTTGGAATTTCTAAAGTAATGGAGATCACCTCTTATATTTATGTCCTGTATTTTAAATATTAAGTAAAATCCTCTTTAATTTTCCTCTCAAAGATTACGTTGGTAGTGCAGCACTCTTTACCATGTCTAAAATTGTGGTGAATGGAACCATCAATGAGAACTTACATTAGAAATCAACACATGAGTGGACCATTCAGCTCCATCTGCTGCCTCAGCCTTTCAATACGATCATGGCATATCTTTATCCCACCATCTCCCTTGATTCTCTTAATATCTACATTTCTTCATGAATTTGAGGCAGCAGAAGTTATGTCACGCCCTCCAGGCCCTATAGCCAGTTCAATGTCCTGTTGTCAAGGGTCGTGAGGTCTACCCCTCCACGAGGGGGGCGGATGACAGCGCAGTCAAAAATGACGTGCTGCGCTGTTTGCTGGTCTGCTCCAAATAAATAATAACAATAATGTACGGGAGGTGCTGCCTCAAAAAGGCAGCCAATATGATCAAAGACACACAACACCCTGGCCGTGTTCTCATTTCACTCCTACCATCGGGAAACTGACCAGCAGGTTCAAGAATAGCTTCTTCCCAGCAGCCACCTGGCTCTTAAACACACAATACTAACCTCAACATTTATGCAATGTATTTAGTTGCATTTAGGATTTCATTTTTTCCACTAGTATTAATTATTAATTTATTAAAATGTTGTGCCTTTGCATTGATTGTAAGATAATTAATCTACAAGATTAGAGCCTTCATGAGACCATATCTGCGATATCTGTGTTTATTGCATTTATGAGCCTTCTAAGTTGCTGCAAGTAGGGATTTCTTGTTCTGTTGTGGGTGCAAATAACAATTACACAATCGACTCTCTTAACTTTAGAATCAGTCTATGCCTTGAATGCATTCAGTGACCGATCTTCCATTGCCTTATTAATCAGAGAATAAAGAATCACTAGCTTGTGAGTGAAGATATTTAATCTTATCTCTGTATTGATAGCTGACTCCTTATTTTGGGATGTTAACTCTTGGCTCCAGACATCCAGCCAGGAGAAACATCAGCTCTGCATCTTACTGGTTAAGGACCATAAAAATATTGTATGCCTCAATGAGATTGCTTCTTTTCTTTTAATCTCAAGAGAAGATGGATCAAGTTTGCTTAATCTCTGCTAAAGTACCAAGACTTGTCATGACACGAATCAAGCTCCTGAACCTACACTGCATAATCTCCATACAACATATACCCTTTCATAGATAGGGAAACCAAACCTATTAACAATATCACAGATATGGTCTCATGAGGCTCTAATCTTGTACACTAATCCTCTTACAATCAATGCAAAGGTACCATTTGCCTTCTGATTGCTTGATAATCCTGCATATTAACTTTCAGTGGTTTGTGTACAAGGGCATCCAAGCCCGTCTATACACCAACTTATTTTATTATCTCACTATTCAGAAAATGACCTCGCATCTGTCATTATCTTACCTAATTGCTTCTTTGAGGGAAGCATTTACAATTCCAGGCCATGGAGTATTTATGCAAAACTTTCCGACAATGAGATATATTCTAAATGGGTCTAGCTTAGATGGGGCACCTTGGTCGGCAAGGATGAGTTGGCAGTTGCCCGTTTCCATGCTGCATGCCTCTATGACGTATTGTTGAGACAAAAGTGCAGTTAATGCAAGAGTTAACTATCACTTCTGCACTTGTGATTTCCACCGACATCCATGACACTCTGATTGCACCGATTTCAACTTAGATAGTCCTGAACTCCTGGAACAGATCATGCCATCACCGTTGGTCATTCCTCTGTCGGTCAGTGGACTAAAATTAGCATCATTTCACCCTCACCTTAGTTGGCCACTTTCTCCAAAATTCAGGTCATCAACTCCAGAAACATATTTCACAGTTCTGTTTGTAAGCAAGAATAAACAGGTTTCCTTTCTTACGCTTTCAACCATCGAGGAAATACTTAAACTGATATTGCACTTCTGTAAATGATGTGCTAGTCGGTGTGTTTGCGTACAACCAACGCCACATTAAAATAAGTATCCTGAATTAAGTGCTGGAATTGTAATTCAATCTAATTTATGAATTAAACTAATCTTGTATTGCATTTACGGATTTAGGACTGTTTTAAAACAAGAGGGAAAATAAACTGAATGAAAAGGAGATGGGTTTTAAATACGTTTTTAATAATAGCCTGACAACATTTATTATTATTCCTAAAATTCAGTGCACCTGTTTATTTCATTATCTTGCCATCGTAAACTTGCCAGGTAGAATTTACTGCTTTGCTTCTAACGTTCTCTTTATGCTGCTGGAAGCTGTTTCATGTGCAGCAACTATGTCCAACTTCATCATTTTTTTAATGCCAAATATGCAAACATAAAATTAATTATTCAAAGGAGTTTCTGTAATATACTTTATAAGCCTGTATTCTGTAGTGAGAAAAGAGGTGATGATGCTCACCACTGACCTCAAACAAAGCTGCCAAAAATATATCGTGATCTATGGAGTGCGGAATTCCCCTCTCTGGAATTAATTTAATTGAGGTATCAGCATTATGTGCTGATCAGCCCATCGCAATGAAGAAACCTTACAATCGGAGAAAGAACCTTTTAAGGAAAATAAACAAAAAATTGGAATATTTACATGATAATAATGACCGTGCTGAAGTCTAATTTGAAAACTTCGAAGGAAATCTACCTATTTTAGTAGGAAGGTAGACACAAAATGTGGGAGTGATTCAGTGGGACAAGCAGCATCTCTGGAGAGAAGGAATTGGTGACATTTTGGGTCAAGACCCTTCTTCACGGCCCTGAAACGTCACCTATTCCTTCTCTCCAGAGATGCTTCCTGTCCCGTTGATTTACTCCAGCATTTTGTGTCTACCTTCGATTTAAACCAGCATCTGCAGTTCTTTCCTAACTAACTAGTTTAGTAGAATGATAGCATTTTGAGTTAAGTACTCCAAGGCAAATAAACTCTGAACATAAAATTTTATTTTCAGGGCAAGAATGATGGGCAGTAAAAAATGTACCATGGGGAAAATTAAAACACAAGTGCAGATGATCGAACAAGGTTCAACTTTCTCGAGGTTTCTCAAGAAATAGAACATGAAATATGACAGTAATGAGGAAAAGGGTATTAGCTAGAGCAACTCCTGGATTTCACCATTTAACCACCCAGGCACACACTTGTTAATATCCTGTGAGTTTCACAACATAATCAACAGAAAGGTTGACCGGTTTGATGGTTTGACATCATCACAAACACAAAATTCCAGCCGTTATGTATCGACATTAGGAAACCATAATGTGGATCATTTTATAATAATAAACTAGCATTCAGAATGGGAGAGGATTCAGTGGAGTAACCATTCTGAGAATATTTGTCCCAATGAATCCACATACATTCAGTTATCATTTAAATACCATCAGTGAAATGCAAGTACCAAACTGATAAGATGGCTCTGGGAGATGAAGCTAGTCACTGGTTGGCTGCCAGTGACTAGCGAAGTTCCTCGGGGCTTGGTGCTGGGACTGCTTCTCTTCATGTTGTATATTAATGATTTGGATGAGGGGGTTGAAAGCTCTGTGGCCAGGGTTGCAGATGATACGAAAATAGATGGAGGGGCAGGTATTGTAGAGAAAGCAGGGACTGCAGAAGGATTTGGATAGGTTGGGAGAGTGGGCAGAGAAGTAGCAGATGGAATATGGTGTAGCAAAATGTGAAGTCATGCATTTTGGTAGTAGGACTAAAGGCGTAGATTATTTTCTAAATGGGGAGGGAATGCTGGTGCAGGATTCCCAAAAAGTTAACCTGCAACTCAAATCGGTAGTAAAGACAGCGATGTAATGTAAGTTGGATACTGAGTTGGATGATCAGCCATGATCATATTGAATGGCGGTGCAGGCTCGAAGGGCCGAATGGCCTACTCCTGCACCTAATTTCTATGTTTCTATGTAATGTTGAGGCTCTAAAAGGCACTGTTCAGGCTGCATTTGGAATATTGTGAACAATTTGGGCACCATATGATAAACGTTTGGCAGCACTGTGCCTATACTCGCTGGAGTTTAGAAAAGGGGGGGACCTCATTGAAATGTACAGAACAGTGAAAAGCTTGAATAGAGTGGATGTGGAGAGGATGTTTCCACTGGTGGGAGAATCTAGGACTAGACGTCATAGCTTCAGAATTAAAGGACGTTTTTTAGGAAGGAGATGAGGAGGAACTTCTTTGGAGGGTGGTGAATCTGTGGAATTCTGCCACAGAAGGTTTTGTAGACAAAGTCAGTGGATATATTTAAGGCAGAGATAGATAGATTCTAGTATGGGTGTCAGAGGTTATGAGGAGAAGGCAGGAGAATGGGGTTAGGAGGAAGAGATAGATCAGCCATGATTGAATGGCAGAGTAGACTTGATGGGCCGAATGGTCTAATTCTGCTCCTATCACATGAACTTATGAAGCTATCCCTTTGTAGCAAGAAGTCGGGTAGTTAGCTGCCAATGTCAACTTTTTGGTGAGCTCAGAAGGAGCATTTTTACTTACTCTGACTTCACCAAAGAAGTTCTAATTTACTTTATTTAAGAAGCCCTCCAACTAAGCATTGACATTCCGTAAATTAAGCTACCAAGACAAAATGGGACACATACCAGACTTACTGCTGCCCCGTGGGATTTTGCATGTTGCATACAACTCGTGTAGGACACTGATATGTTAGTTAATAAGGAAAACGTCTATTTGATATTTGTGGCCTAGATGATTAATTATTTTACAAAGTAACTTCAATATCCATATCTTAGTAGGCCCCTCTCGGTCATGACTGACCATGGATGGTGCATCCTGGTTGGAAGCAAGACTGGGCGATGTCATGTGGAGGACAGACTGTTGCCCATGCAGCACATCTGCCCTCTCCACATCGTTGATCAATCCAAAGGAACAGCAGGGCTGTTACAGTTTGACACCAGTGCCATCGCAAGAGCAGCCAAGCGAGGTTGTAGATAACGACGAACTGCCTTAGAGGCTCCAACTCAGGAATTTTCTTGAGGTTTACTCCTGGAACCTTTTCCATGACTGGATATGGCCGCAAGGCAGTGGAGGTTTTAAATCAGAGTTTTCTCTCTCCTAGATGGACTGCCTTCCCAGGCTGACGAGTCCCATCTGCCCGAGTCGTGGGGGCGGGAGCATCTACCTTCCCGTGCAGGTCTATAGTACCTGCCCACTGCCAAAACATCCAGGTGAAGTATGAGGTAACTCAGAAGATGTGATCTGCTTCATACAAGTGCAACGCAGCTGATCATAATTTCATCATGCAAGACATGGATACCGTAAAATGATTTACAATACTATTTAAATATAAAACTGTACAAAAAGGAAGTTGATATTTCATATCTTTCATGCATGATTACTAGGAGGCCACCTCAACCCATCTACCCAAGATGACTCACATGGCAAACAAATTCCCCCATTAATTTTCTTTATAATCCTTTCTCACCACATCCCTTTGTTCCCATCAACTCTACCCAAATTTTGATTAAAATGATCAAATCTGTCATATCCAGTCGATGCTTCATTCTTGCACAGCTTTTACCCACTAACTGTGTTATCTCTCTTGCAAAAAAAAAAAAAAAACGATTCTATTTAAGTGGTCTTGAAAATTCATGTTTCGCTCACTAAAGCTCTCACTGATTGCCGCAGAGGACCATTTTTTCCATGACTCATCACTGTCACAGTTGATTAAAAAGTGATCCCCTTTAAGTGGGAATATCCTCAACTCTCAAGAAACCTTTTTTAATACATTTGTTTTTCCAACTTCACTGCCCGATTCAGCAGATCATTTCAGTTAATTATTCAGTGTCTAACTTGACACATTAGGTGCGGATTATCAAGCCATGACTTTCAAGCTGACCAACAATGTTCAGCTTCATTGTTTAAAAAAAAGCAATGTTCTTTCCAAACCTGCATTCACCAAATAACTCTAAACCACGGAACCTAGCTATAACTGAGCTCTAAAATTTCAATAGAGCCTCAAGATTCTTTATCATTTGTGGAAATGAAATCTGAACGAAAGTCCACATCTGGAACTATGCAAGAGGCATACATAGCCTAGGCGCAGAACTCTTTTGAGTTACATTAATTGAACTTAAAAAATTGCTTTAAAAATGGTTTTATCATGTCACAATGTGTATATGCCTTATTTTTGTCTATATCAATGTCTGCAATATTTTCAAACTTACATATTTGATCAGAATTAATGGGAAAATATCCAGTAATGGAAAAATGAGCAATGAAACACCAAGCATCCTTTAGCTTGTGACGTTGCCACATCAGACTAATTAAAGAATATTTCTGCCCTTTACAACATCACAACTTCCTCTGTGATTTACAGGCCAGAATAGAGAACATGTACCTCATGCTATTTAGCCTAGTGCACAAGGTTTAGGTATATTATTGTCACTTGTACCAAAGTACACTGAGAAGCAAGCTGGATAGAAAGCAGGCTCACCTCCTCTGACATCATGGCACATTATGGGATAGACTGTGCATTAAGGTTTGGTATCAATAGATCACTGAGTAGCTTCAAGGCTGATTTAGTGATTCTGGGCTTCCTGTTCCCATTGAGGTTGTGATCCTGCATATCCAACACATTGCATAGATTCTTGCCCCTCTGCTGAATTCTTGTGTTAGGATTGCAGAGCCAAGAATGTAATTTTTCAGTCCCAATCTAATGCATTTATTAGCCATCTTCCAAATTATAACCCAGCCTAACAATCCTCAAAAAAAGAAATAAGCTTCCGTCTATTCTCTGATTCTGTTGTGATCAATGGGACAATTATCTACTTGCCTGATACTGATGTAAGTTGTTCCTAGCTTTTTATACTTTTCTTCATTTCTTTGACAAAAGACCGTTCATACGTTATACAATAATTTTAGCAAATTCAATTTCTCTTTGAATACCCTTAATTAGTCATAAGGTTTCACATTAGCTAGAGTCCTCTTTTTATTCCTAGGGCTTCATGTCTTTCATTAATAACATAAAATAATTCATTTTCCTACAGCTCTTACGTACAGCTCTTAAGATACAGTACATAAAATAACGTGTCTTTTCTAAATCTTGCCTCCTAGGCGAAGTTAGCAAGTAACATTATTGTTAAATTTACATGGTACTTCAAGAAATAATATGGGTTATTTTTGCCCAGAATGGCACATTATGAAAACCTCTACTGATTCTGTATGATTTTCTGTTTTGAAAGTCAAGTGTAAGAATATAATAAGAGAGGCAGAGTCTGAATTTATGATTAAATACTTCAAAGTTCTTGAAAATAACGATTAAAAATCATCAAATTCAAATATCCATACTGTCAATGAGAAAGTAAAAATATTATGTTACATACCAACCTTACCTAGATCTGCATAGTTTGATTTGTAAAACTGTCTACGACCACCAAAGCACAATTCAAATGGGGGCTCATGAGACCTTCGCAAAGTGTGTCCATTCTCAAGGGCAGCAAAGGCATCACAAGTGTAACGATATGTAATGAAACCATAGTTGTCACTGGAAAAAATTAGAACACAATCAATGGATGTCACTCATTGTAACCAATTGTGCACATTGTGAATTAATTGCAGAATATAATTTGGTACCTTCCATTTGTTAAACAATAGAAACAAATAATTTGCATGCAAATAGTCAATTTGATGTATGTTTAAATAAATATGCAAACTTCTTCAGATAAAAAAATATGTAAACTTCTTCAGATAAAAAAACACAAACAGTACTGAAAATCTGTTTGGTCATTGGTTGAGGGAGAACACAAAGAGAATTACCTTGTATTTTTTGAAATAGACAATAAAAAACAAGATTTTATTATCTGTAGATATTAGTTTCAATTTACGGTCTTTCTGGCAATAATGCACAATAGTTGGCCATGCCTCTATTAAACCTTGTAAATGTGAAAGGAGCAGTGCTGCATGATGCCCAATCTGGCTGTTGATTGCCAATGCAACACTGTGTCAAAGTACAAAGCAAGATCCTAAGATCTCAATTGTTTCTCTGGATTAGAAATATACTCTACACACTCTATATGGTAAAATATCAAGACTATAGCTAATGCTATTTTGGTGTTGTCTGTAGCAGCAGGAATATTTTTCTACAAAAAGACAGATTGGGCCACAGCCATCCTTCATCCTCACCACAACTATATCTTTTTGCAATGAGCTGAATTGAATCAACAAATTCTGTGAATTGTATCAGGATGTCTGTTTGATGTCAGTGTGATGGAAATCAAGCCACAAAGATGACCAGATAATCTCCAAGGAAATATCAATTCCACACATATTTCAAAATGATAAGAACTCTTACATGGCCATTCAGTTAATATTAAAGTTCTCTATCAGTTCTATTAATCCAAACAAAAAAAAACTGATTTGAATTTTTCAGGAGCACGTTTATCATGAGAAATGTAACTATTGGTAAGTAAGTAAGTAAGTAAGTAAGTTTATTGGCCAAGTATTCACATACAAGGAATTTGCCTTGGTGCTCCACCCACAAGTAACAACATGACATACAGTGACAGTTATGAATGACTCAGAACTAATCTTACCCATCTTCACGCAAATGTACAGTGCATTCTTCGATTTCACCAAAAACTTCAAAACGTCTTTTAAGTTCGGTGCGTGTTATGTCACCCCTGACTTTTCCCACATAAATAACACGGCGTTCCTCCTGGGGAGATTTTAAGAACATTTTTGTAAACCAGAGCATCATGCTGCACATATTTTCAACTAAATCTAAATGAAATAAAAGAAAGCCACAATAATACTTACAATTGCCTTTTGCCTTTGACGTTCCCTTTGTTTTGCTCTTTCAAATTCACGTTTCTCATAGTCCTTTCGATATTCCTCCCTCTTCAGCCTCTCATTTTCATATTCCTCATAGCTGTCATATCTAAAGAAATGTATTGTGTTGCAAGGAAATAAAAAAAAATTAACAGTCACATTTGTGCATGTGATAATTTCAAATAAAAACAGGTTCTGTTTGACAGTTTCCAGTGAAACTCTGGTAACTATGTATAATATGAAACTGGATCTGGGCACTATTAGCAGGTTAAACTGCCACAAGATTTCTCTCCCTCAGCTACATGACTATAAAGATCAAATATCAGCAGTTAAAACAGGATTTCTGCCACAGTTAATGCATGATTAGAATAGAAGAACAGAAGAAGTACAATGAGGTTCCTGGTTGCAAACCTTCAGAGTACATTAAAGTACTTAACAGCTTTTGCAAAAAGCTTTCTTTTAATTCTGGCATCCCATGCCAATCTCCATGAGCACCATTAGGAATTGTGGTAGTAGTTCAAGGGGACTTTATTTTGTGTGAGTAGCAATACAGCTTTGTGCATTGTGAGGACCTGTCTCCTCATGCACCAGAAACCATGCTGGCAAACCTCTGTCCAGTGGAGAGGGGAAGGCTAACACTCTCCTGGGGGGCAATTAAAGCTTCTTGCAGTCCCTTGTATAAGGAAGTTAATACTGAAACATGTTAACAACAACTTGCTTTTAGTATTCAGATTCAGACATTAGCTTATTGCATGGTGAAGTGTGTTAATGAGACCTGTTATCTCTTCTATGAGTAAGCTTCGATATCCAAGCTATGCCCTTACTCTGAACTCTCACATCACTCCTACTAATCACCCCCACCCGACCATGTGGTTCCTGCTTGTCCTGATATGCATGGCTCAGAGATGCAAGTTCCAAATTATTTGATCTTACAAGATGGCATAAGCATAAGTGCTTCTGTCAAACGTACTTAGTGAAGACCTTGAAAGTGGAAAGTGGAGCCCTTCAGGCCAATTTTCTGAAATGCTTCACTGCTTCCCATTGCAAGAAGATTTGTAACTATCACCACAAACTTGATCCTAACCCTCAAAATTGGATGGGACCTAGAGCACAGAAAACATACTCATTGGAAGGGGACCATTAAGAATCTGGTCCATTGGTCTCCAGGATGGGGTTACTCAGGAGCCAGAATAGGCATCATAAACTTATTCCCCATATAGTAAGATGTGAATCTGGATACATAAAGTAGGTTGAACTTCCTCAGGGCTTCTATCTTTAATTTTAGACCTTGAACAACAAGGTTTCTTCGAAAGTTAAGGAGGATACATCACCATTCAACAATTTCATGGTTGGTTTTCCACCTCAACTAAACTTGCCGAATCTATCCAGAAATCTTATGTCCAAAAGTCTATAAACATGAATTTTGAGTGTAGTTAACAACTAATCAGTCACACCTCTGGTACTCCGGTTTCCCTATCCATTGACTGATAGAGGGTCAGACCATTTTAATCTGCACTTTCTATTTAGATATAAAGAGTTGTGTGAAAGGAACATGGTTAATGGATCCTTCCAATCTAATTCATTTGGTGCACCTCATGTGGCCTCCTTTGCATCAGTGATTGAAGTGCAGACTAGGCAACTGTTTTGCCACCTCTTCTATCCTTATCTCACACTTCTTATCTTTTCATCTCCAGCCTTTGTCTAACCCCTGCAATCAGTCTGAAGAAGGGTCCCAACCCGAAATGTTGCCTATGTATGTTCTCCAGACATGCTGCCTGACCTGCTGAGTTACTCCAACACTTCATATTATTTTCTTTGTGAATCAACATCTGCAGTTCCCTTGTGCCTACATTTCAGTTGTTTCTCTATTTTCTGGAAAAATGCGTATTAGTTAATCATTGTGTGCTTTTTTATTTTCTGGCCTGCTCTATAAAGGGATTTTTCAATCTTATTGACTGCTCAGGCTGCTTGAGAACCTTGCTGGATCTGAACACAGCAAGCCCCTGTACAAATCGCACTGGAAAAGGAGAATCTGCTAAATCTTTGTGGGAAGCTTTCTTCTCGGTCAAGGTCTAGGCACCATCCTTTGGCCACCAATTGCAAAATACAGGCCGTTGTGTTGCAGCACTCCTGCACTTGCCAAAATGTGTGGAGTTGGCTTAGCATCTTCTATCCTTGCTTTACATGCAGCGCACTAAAATTGTGATTTTTCCCATTGCAACAAAACACGTGAAATCATATTGTCACTCTGAAATTTACAGTATTGATCATACACTCTAGAAGTAGGTCAGTAATACTGAACAGGAAACAACTTGCAAGAAGCAGTTAAATTAATCTTCAAAGCACCTTCTCATAATTTGTTAAGGTTCCGAACCAACAGACACCTATTACCAACTTCCACAGCAGCAGTTTTATTATCGTTATAGAGTGATACAGCATGGAAATAGACTCTTCGGCAGAAGCTGTGCATACCAAACAAACTAGTCCCATTGGCCTGGATTTGGCCCATGTTCCTCTAAAACATTTCTATCCATGTACCTGTCCAAATGTCCCTTAAATGTTTTTTTTGCACTTGCCTCAACTACTTCCTCTGGCAGCTTGTGCCTCATTGTATCTTCCTATGTGAAAAAGTTGCCCCTCGGGTTCTAACTAACTCTTTCTCCACTCACCTTAAATCCATGCCCTCGAGTTCTTGATTCCATTACCCTGGGTAACAAACTCTGTTCATTCACTCTATCTATTCCCCTCGTGATTTTAAACACCGCTGAGTTCCCTGCACTCCTAGCCTACCAAACCTGTTGAGAACTTGTACAGAATTATGTTACATAACATCAGCAGGCAAACCAATACTTACTTTGCTTTGCATTTAGTTTTTGTGTTTATCAAGGACACTGATCACTAAAATAGAACTACTATCTCCTGCACTAACATTGAGAGAAAAATGAGTGAAGGCTATCCTGGTCACTATTCTTTTCGAACCATTCTGTTATCTTCACTGGGAATTAGACTGCATTCATATCTCAAGGGAGAGTGACGATGATGTATTTACTGACACAATATGTTTGTTTCTTGGGAGATTGTTACTTTTTAAATTAAAGTAGAGGAATCGGAGATCAAAATCTTGAGGTAGACCTAATAGTATAAAATAGGGAAACTAGGTGCCCACAAAGAGAACTCGACATAAACAGGAAGGCAGAAGCATAATAGCATCAAATACTCGAGAAGGCATTAGACTACAGTAAATAAATGGGGTAAAGGATGGATAATGACTATGCACTATTGGCTTCTGTTCTTCTTAGTCATTAAATACAAATAATCAATGCTGTTTCCAGCAAACTTCCCCTTAGAATTGCACCCAACCTTGCCCCAGACGCTGCTGAACAAAGAGCACCAAATTTCAATTAGGTAAGGCATCCATTTAAAACAAGCAAGTTAGGAAATTTTGGTGCTCCTGAACGAATGTTGACTTCACAACAAACCTTTTAAAAATAAAACTTTAAGCTGGTAACAAGCCACCTGAAGTTATAATCTTTCCGTTTTAATAGATGATGTAAAGCGTTTCTACACTATTGTAATCCCTCACCTGGGTCTACTATAACGACTGAAGGGAGACCTGGAGCGTGACCTTGAGTATGAGCAAGGGCTTCCACGAGACCTGTGTTGTACCCTACTGCGCCCTGAATCATAGCAGTGGTGTGATCTATAAAGCAAAATGAACATAAATATACAATTTAAAAAAAATAAAAAACAATAGTTCATCTTCCTTAGGTAAGAGAATGGGTATCATTTCAGCATTTATTAAATCACTAAAAGCAGGCCACGGGATTATTCTTCACATGCACAGCCAGACCTTCAGGGAAGGAGCTGGACAGAGGCTAGATAATTCCACACCAGAAGCTCTAAATATTTTGTACACGTTATTACCAAAAGCATGTGAGGAAGATGACCTCCAGATTATTGAACGTTGTGACATGGTAGAAGGGCACATGAGAAAAAGGGAAAAGATTTTTTTAAATTACATGACAAAATTGTACATAAATTATAAAATAATTCTCCCAATGGCTCAGTTCCTTAGATGGTATTCTAGATAGTCAACCGGGTGATGGTTAACCAGGTAGTGGGGGGGGGGGGGGGGGGGGGGGTTAAGCTGATTTCTTGGTCTGCATTGAGATAGCAAGTCTCAGCAGTGGGATGAGAGTTACCCTGAGTTAATAAAGAGAAAATGGATCAGGATTCCCACCTGATTACTATCCGGTGGCCTCTGGTTGAAGTACAGCTTGGCAATCTATGCAAAGATTTGGCTTAAGCTGTGTTGCCTTTCATGATGCAAAAACCTGCTGCCATTCACTGGCTATGGTCACGTATGAAGAATGCGTGGGGCATGATAATAGAGGGCAAGCAGTGCCCCCGGATCCTTGACCAACAAGGAATCAACATCTTTGGGAGAGGAAAGAAGAAAACAAGAGGAAAAAAATAAAAATCATATTTTGAAATCTCCATATGTTGCTTGTGGATTACTATTCATTGCTAACCAAGGACAAGTAAAACAGGTAATCATAAAATCAATAGGAAAAATGTCTCATTTAAATGCAACAGAAAAAAAAGGCAATTCATATCCTGCCTCGGAATCAAGCATTCTAATTGCAAAGTCAGGTTCTTGTATAAATGAATAAAATCTGTTTTCCAGTAGAGGTCATTAATTTAACTGTAGCCTGCGCAAGCTGTTCATAAAGTTTCCCAGTACCAAATGACATGCGCTCAATGCCCTTTGATCATTGTTTCTTTCCCCCCTCGCTCTCTCTCTCTCTCTCTCTCTCTCTCTCTCTCTCTCTCTCTCTCTCTCTCTCTCTCTCTCACCTGACACCTCCTGCTGAGTCCAGCTTTTGTCAATATATGGGATTATCAGTTTTATGGAGTGTGAATGGTATGCCAACATGACAGTGACAAATACCCACTGCAACCGTCAACACAAATATCTTAAATTCTGGAGACATAATATTAATGTAAGACAAGATTTTGTTTTCCAAATAGCTTGGGTAGACAGCCACATATTAATGGTCACACTTTATTTTATGTAATGTACATCATAATCATTAATGTACATAATCTATGATTTTTTTATCAGTAAAATATCTTTATTGCAAATAATTGAACTAACTATAATGTCTTGTTTCTTCAATTATCTTTAAACATAGTGTAAACTATCTCAAGTATCTTCTCAGTCATTTCGATATATAATGCTGATATATCAAGCTCATGTTATTGCAAAAAAATCCTTTGTGACAATGGCAGCCACAGACTATATTGCTTGTGCAGTGAACCTTCTTGATCTAATACTATTTCTGCTTTCCTGTGATAATGGGTAAAGGAATACTGTGCTTATATCACAAGCAAGGCAGCTGCCTCTGCTAAATTGGTATGTATTGATTTGCTACAATATTTGTTACTCGACTTGATGCACAGCCCACAATATCTTAATGATCTTGTATATAAATGTAACCTTCTCAACAAAAGGAAGTGACCTCTCTGATGGCACAAATTAAGCTCTTTCTTTATCATTTTTGAATTCCAAGAACAGATCTTGAGCTCAGGTGAATAATTCATAGCAATGTTAATAGAGCTTTAATAACATTGATCCTAAATTAAAGCAGGTGCAGTAGATTTATGAAGCATTCAACTATCTAACATTATTATTTTCTTTTTTTTAATTTAAAATGTACAACAAACTAATGCATGGGTTGTTGATGTATATAATTCAAAATGGGAACAAAAAATTCTTGAACATAAGAGGCTTCAATTTAGCTTGCACTAAATATGGAATGCCAAAAAGTATTTTCCTGTTAGATTCCTCCCACTTTCTGAGCAGATTTTTCAGGTACCATTGTCACTCCTGATATGCAATCAATTGATAATCACAGTATGGATAGGACTAGGTTCTACCATACCTATCAAAACTGTAAGCTGAGATGGAGACAATGAGTTGTCTATCAGTAGCTGTATCAGCCAATCATTTTGAGCAGGAAAATAGGCTATCAATTTGCATCCCTGCAAAATATGATATAAAAGAACAATATTGCACATCCCATCCACCTGAATGAGTTAGAAAATTGTATACATACCTAGATGAGGATCTATTGTAAGGAGATCTTGATCTGGAATGATAATATGGGGAGCGAGAATAATGTCTACGTCTAGGATAGGAACTAGATCTCGATCTTTCCCTGACTATTCTTTGAGAAGGTGCATAAGCCTTTGGTGAGTAGATGGAATCACTACATGGAGAGCTGGACAGAGAACGAGAACAAGACCTTTCTAATAATAACCCATCAGGTGTTCCATCCCATGGATAGAGGAACTTTTCAGTCTCATCATCACTCTCATCAAACACACCGTCCAGCGACATCCCTGCACTGAGAAAAGTTGGCAGTTTTGAGTAATATCCATGGCAAAAGTCTTTTTCCCTCTGAGGACTTGCCTCATCTTCCATTTCATCAAAGAAGGCTTGACACGGATGACCAAAGTGCTTGTTTAGCTCTGCCCTGATTTCTTGGTCTTTCAATTGTAATCTGGGAACAGAATAATTGGTGGGCTGTGCTTCCAGTTGCTGGCTTTCCTTCTTACATACTTGATCTTCTTTAACAGGAAGTACATTTATTTTATGGTCTCTGGGTGAGGCCTCTCTGGAAGACAAATCCTGGAGTTTAATGTCTTTGGGTTCCCTTGCTTTGTAGAATGTCATGGTAGTTAATGATTCTGCCTTTGCATTCATGAATTGACAGTAGTCATGATCACCAAAGAGTCTTGTATTTGTCCGTTTCATCTTCCTCTCTTCACTTTGGGTTATGCTAATTGCACTGGGTAAATCTGAATTCTTACTGAGTTGGGCATAGAGTTCAGTTTGTGCAGTGCCTATCTTTATGGGACTGCTTCGTTGAGAGCTTGAGGCAGAAACACTTAACCGTAATTTCTTTGGAGGTGGACTGCGTACTGAAGAACCGCAAGATGACCTGTGTTTGACTGCAGCCTTAAACGGATTATCCTGATTAGCTTTATGTGGAGGAGTGGTCGGTGGTGTCAGACCTGAAATATAAAATTAAAAAATATGTTCTTGCCAGTTATGAGGCAAACAGTTAAAATTAAGAGCATTTGAAACAGTACATTCTCAGATAATCATTGAAAAAAGTTAAATCACATTGTGATATATTCCGATCAGTGCTTCCTTGTGCAGTTGGCAGCACAATTTGCATTAATGCTGTGAGCAACAGATTCTAAATGGCTTGTCCCTGTCTCATTGCTGCTCATTGTTTAAATGAAGTACTACTAATGCAGTTTGACTTTTATAAATTAAACAGTATTTCCTTCAGATTTATATAGATATCCACATGCAACAAATAATACAGTCCCATAGACATAAAACATAGAAACATAGAAAATAGGCACAGAAGTAGGTCATTCAACCCTTCGAGCCAGCACGGCCATTCAATATGATCATGGCTGATCATCTAGAATCAGTACCCTGTTCCTGCTTTTTCCCCATATCCATTGATTCGCTTAGCCCTAAGAGCTAAATCTAACTCTCTCTTGAAAACATCCAGTGAATTGGCATCAACTGCCTTCTGTGGCAGAGCATAAAGGCAAAATTGAATAAAATATCCATATCTGATTTGGCATGGCTCATACGGAATTCTTATAAAATTTGTCCTCTACCTGCGAAAATGTTTGTTGCTAATATATACATTTCTTCTCAATATGATGCAAGCACTTTTCATTATCCTTATACTGTGTTGTGGTAACAAATAATGACAGATTTACGCAAAGACAAGACCAAGTGGGACCCTTTGGGTGCCATCCCCTCAACGCGCGGTTGGGGGGGGGGGGGGGGGTGGCCTGTGGCTTCACACACACTAACTACTCCCTACGCACACACACTAACCACCCCCCTTGATGTTATATGAATATTATTCATTCGATCTTTTTACCCCATACCCACCCTATCCACTCACGCATAGCCCGCAACTCACAGGCACGTCTAGAGAGGGAGAGGGAGGGGGTAGAGAGAGAGGGCAGAGAGAGAGTGAACAGGGACAGAGAGAGAGGGGGGGCAGAGACAGGGGAGGGAGAGAGGGTGGGAGAGAGAGGGGGAGGGGGGGGAGGAGGAAAGAGGAGGGGGAGGAGAGAGAGGGGGTAGGAGATAGAGGGGGAAGAGGGGGAAAAGGGGGGGAAGAGGGGGGAAGAGAGTGGGGGTGAGAGAGGGGGGAGAGGGGGAGAGAGAGAGGGGATAGAGAGGGAGGAGAGAGGGGAGGAGAGAGGAGGGGGGAAGAGAGGGGGGAGAGAGGAGGGGAAGGAGAGGGGGAGAGAGAGGAGGAGGAGGGGAGGGAGGAGGAGGGGAGCGGCCAGGTAGCGAGCGGGGCGGGCATTGAGCGGGACGGGCAGCAAGTGGGGCAGGCAGCAAGCAGCCGGACGATATCACTCACAGCGCATGAAACACAGCGCGCAGACCCATTATGACATCATCATGTCATCAGCCAAAGCCAGCCGGTTTTATTTTCAAAGTTTCATCAGATTTGTGAACATTTTGATTAATAACTTGGGAAATAAAGCATGAATTTTTCAGATGAGGCGATTTTGGAGTGCACGGGATAAATCTCTACCGGAATATGTAAAAATGTTACCATTACCACATCATTTTTTGGCGAAGATGTGATTACACACAAACACGCACACACAAATGCACACATCCAAGATCAGAGTTTTATAGTTATATATACTTGATAGATGACTGTTTTTACCCTGCAGGCCAACAATAGCAGTATCTAAGTCCACGTGCACATGTACCCTGCATTACAACAATCTACCCGAATGTAATTTGGATTATTGTTCCTCTGTCACATCTTTGCTACTTTTGAAATCCAAAGCTAATAGCTGATGTATGATACACAAATAGCAATTGCCTTGGTCATTGTCATTGTTCTGGATAAACAATGAAAGTGATCTTAACGATTGCTAAAATAAAGCATTTTAAAGAAAGGCTTTTATTACAAGTTGCTTGCATTCTTTTACATTTAAATTCATATTTTCAAAGATGTATGAATGTCTGTGAATAACACTTTCTACTGAACGTTAAGCCAAGTCTGTCTCATTATTCTGCTTTTCTTCAGATGGCTTTAGTAGACTACTTGTCAAATGTCATATGGAACCCTTTGGTTATAATTCCTGAACACTCAGCAGTCAAATTCTCAAATACAACTGTTTTTCAAACTATGACAATTTTTGCCGTTCAAAGTACTTGTCATGGGTCAGAATTTTAGGAAAGCCTCCATCGTAAATGCTCATAGATCTTTAGGAAATATAGTACAGAATAAATTGTGAGTATAATCGTACAAGCAGCTGACTGAAAGCCAGTCTCTGATAACATGACTTTGAACAAATGGGTATCAATGGTACTATTCAGATTTCTCCTATCAACTGCTAATTGTTTGTGTTCATCCGTTTTAAAGCAAAGTGAATATAAGAATTTAATTTATTTAGCTTGGATAAGAATTGAATGTATTTAACTTGAATCCCAAACACCAGCAAAATACTGTTATCTCTTTAGCCTCAAGATTAGTTTGTTTTACATTTTAATTTTTCAGTATGATTTTAAATACATTTAAGTTAAAAAAAAGTTTGGAACCATTCATTCAAATGCTTGATGTTACAATAGTTCCCTTGCACTGAGATCTCCCAGTTAAATACTTAAGGGTAGCAACATAAGGTACTCAAAAAACAGTCCAAAAAATTAAATTGATTATTACCATCTCATACTTACAACATTTATCAAAACTACTGAAAAGTTTTATAATAAATTCCTCAATTTATGCAAGGAAAAGCTTCAGAATCGATCTGGCCACACAATAAGCAAGATACCATGAACCACAAATTCATATGCGTACCATCACTTTTTCAGCACTAAACGGACTGAAAGTAGTGATGTCAAGGTAAAGGCCCTGTCTCACGGTGCGAGTTGACCCACGAGTGACCCAGAGTGACAGACTCGTGGTTGTGTACGGTATTCCAAGTTGATGTTCAAGTGTTTGAGGCGAGTTCCCACGGGTATGGTAAGTTTGCCGTTTACTTGTACTTTCTGCGATGTTCCGAGATCGTCTCCAGAGTTACCAAGTTCCCCTCCTGTTTGCTCTTGAGTTACCAAGTTCCTCTCCCGCTCAGGGTGTGTGTTATTGCCGCAGTCCGGGATTCGCATTTAAAGCACTCGGTTATCTTCAGCAGTTAAAGCGTGGACAGATTGGGGGGGGGGGGGGACGAGGGATGGTGGAATTGGAATAAGGCAAGGACTATGGGTGGGGAGGAGTGAGAGGGGGGCTGGGAACGGCGTTGGCAGTTGAGGAGAAGGAATGAAAGGAAGGGGTAGAGGAGTGGGTCTGGACTCGGCTGGAGATCAGAAGAGGTGAAGAGCGAAATGGTCGAGATGAAAGAGCAGGTTGAGGGAATGATCATTTTGTTCATACAATTGAGGAAGTTATGACTTAATCTGAAGCACATACCGAGTGCTTTGGGAAATTATTTCAATTCCGTCGGCACCAACCACGGAAAAAGAGTTTGAAGCTGTTTAAGGTGCAGGTTGATTTCGCAGTAAGCATCAATATCGATCTTCACTTCACGAGCAACTTTTCCCTTTGGAGGCCAAGGAGATTGTAGATGCTGGAGTCTGGGACAAAAGCAAACTGCAGGAAGAAGCAAACAGCCAGGCAGCATCTGTGAAACAGGTAGTCAACCTTTGGGGTCCCAGCCCGAAACATCCGTATACATTTTATGATTTCCCTCCAAAGATGCAATCTCTCGTGGTTTGTTTGCACAACTCTCTCTCCTTTCTCTCCCAACATGGGGGGGGGGAAACGACAACGAGATAGTTTAAACGGACCTTACCCCCACTTCATGCTTCTGTTGCGCATAAATCAGCAGTAAAACCTCTCTTCCCCTTACCCAGCGACGCCCGATTCCTCGCACCCCCACAAGTTCACATCGACGAGGGAAGAATGAGCGGGGAGTCTGAAGAAGGGTCCCAACACAATGCATCACCCATTCCTTCTCTCCAGAGGCGATGCCTGTCCCGCTGAGTTACTCCAGCATGTTTGTGTCTATCGTCGGTGTAAACCAGCGTCTGCAGTTCCTTCCTACACACGGACAGTGAAGTGCCTCGGCCAAATTGCACGTGTCCTCGGTCAAACCATACACACCAATAAGTACTTGGATTATTTTAGTTTGGGCTCAGTGTGGTGTCCGTAGCCTGGGCACACTGCCGGAAAAAATATCGATAAATATGCGTGGAACTTTCACAAATAAAGGGTTAGATAGGTCTGGAGTGTGGTGTTAACCACGGAACTGTGCCCTGCTGAGATAGACACAAAATGCTGGAGTAACTCAGTGGAACAGGCAGCATCTCTGGTGAGAAGGAATGGGAAACGTTTCGGGTAAGTCTGAAGTTGACTCCATTCCTTCTCTCCAGAGATGCTGCCTGGTCCGCTGAGTTACTCCAGCATTTTGTATCTATTAAAGAGTTCCCACGGTAGACACACAATCACTTAAGTTAACGCACGGGCCACTACAATATTACAATGAGTTTAAATGTTTCAATTTTAAACTTGGACAGTAAATTTGACTCGTGGAAAATATCAAACATGTTTGATTTTCTCTCACGAGTTGACAAGTTTCATGGGTACCTGACGTTAGCGCCACGAGTCGCTAAGTTGCTCACGCGAGTTCCGACGTCCCCGCTACGTTGGGATGACCGCGAGTGAAAACTCGGGGTACCTTGTGGGACAACTCGCACCGTGAGAAGGGGTTTTAATCAGTGACAATGAAATGGGAGGCATTCAAGAAGGATGAAGTGAGGAATTAAATCAAACACATTCTGTTGTACAGCAGTGCAGGATGTGGAGACACTACTTCACAACACCTGAGACCTATTTTCAAACTTGGACCTCAGGTGCTGTCTCTGTGGAGTTTGCATAATCTCCCTGTGTATATCCTGTCCAAAATACGTCACTTCACACTTGCCTAAGTTAAATTATATTTGCCATTCCCTTGGCCAATTTCTCATTGATCAAAAGATAGCAAAAAAAATAATGAAGTGGCAAATAAGGTAAACTTCAGTACCTTGGCAAATTTGGGTACCTTGGCAAACACATATTTAAAATAAGAAAATAAGGGTACTTTTCTATAACAATCGAAACATTGAATACAAGATCAGAGAGATTAGCTAGAATTGTACAATATGCTACTTAGGCCACAATGAAAACGCTGTGTTTAGGCTTCCACTCACCAAACTACAGGAAAAAATTTAAAGCACTCAAGCCAATGCATGACTCCCGTAGTTTCCCTATCCCTTGACTCTCAATCTGACGAAGTGTCATGCCAAAATGTCACCTATTCCTTTTCTTCAGAGATGCTGACT
The DNA here is from genome assembly GCA_963514005.1 of Raja brachyura. The sequence continues at coordinate 102,187,225 of OY740781.1, read as the reverse complement.
GACCCTCTGAGTTACTCCAGCACTTTTTGCCTATCTTTGGTGTAAACCTGCATCTGCAGTTGATGTTGACAGAGCTGGAAAATCACAGATGTTTGTTCATCACAGATATTTGGATATGAATAACTTCCTCTCTGTACCACAAGTTTACAATATTTCCATTGATTTAGTAATTTATGTGGCTTAACCAGGTCTGGTGAGGAATGGCGACGTATGCATATGCACGTCCAGGATAGTGATTGAGGTAAAGGGCACACCAGAAAGCAGAAGTCAGAGCATTACAAGAAAGGGCAATCGAGTTAAAGGAGTCAAGATCCACAAAGTGGAGGTGAAGATATGAGCAGTTTAATAGCATTGTAAATAGTGTGACGTACAAACAACTAAAACCTTATCAGCTGGTATTCGATAGCGCCAACATGTGACTTGGAAGAAAGCTTTATCCAAAATGAATTTAGTACAAAGAAGGGGAAATTGGAAGGAGACTGACACAGGAAGTGATCAGAGTGGTCCTATCCATTAATAGCGCAGTGGAAGGAGAGATCATGTAAAATTATCTCTTTCAAAATGGTTATGTGCAACTTCCACCTAAGCACCATGGCTTCAATCAAACATCACCAATGCTTTCTTCATTCTCTGCACCAAATGATTTCTCATCCTCAGTCATTTCAACCTCTATTTCAATTTATCATGATCTCTTTGCTCTATGAAATCTGACCACTCTCACCTTAAACCTACTCTGTCCAGTTCTTGATTCTCTCACCATGAAAAAAAGACAATGTGTCTTTAACACTATCAATGTCCCAACTCTTTTGCTTCCCAATTAACCACGGTTTCCAGTTTGCTGTTTCCTACAGATTTTGTTCCCATGTTCATATACTGTACTTTAAATATACGGATCCTTTCACTGGTTCTCTGTGCACTCAGGACAATGCCGGATTATTTACATAATCACCAAAAATAATCACCATTCTCCTGCCGCTTGTCTATTAGGCAATTCCCTATCCTTCCAGTGCTGTTCATTTTCATTTCATAAAACCTTTCTTGCACCTTGTCAACAACTTTTTTTAATGCAATATACAAAATATTCGCTGAACTTTGCCAACACATTCCTTCATTTCCTCAAACCACTCTATTAAACTTTCTACTTGCCTTTCATAAAACTATAGAGGATGCCTTCAGTTAATCAGTCTTTCTAAGTGAGTATTAACTTTTTTCCATATGGTCTTTAGAAATCTTCATCATTAGCAACATTGGACTGACTGGTCTATAGCTCCCAGTTTATCCTTTTATCTCTTTTTGAAATCAAGTTTTAAGCTGATAATCCTTCCTTCCTCTTGCACTACCTCCATATTCAAAGATGTTGAAAGAGTCTCTGCTTCCTTCAGTACTTCACAACTTCCATCAGCACTGTCTTTTCTATATTGAGTCCCACAAACCATCGTTATTTAATGATCCACATGCATCTTTTATACATATTTATTTTCATTCTCTGAAAACTAGGATAAAGCCTTTAGTAGCCACATCCGGCATGCTTTAAGCCTATGCAAAGTTTTTATTTAATTTCTTTCTTTTTTTCACATGATTTTACATTGAATGCATAGAAAATGATTTTCTATCTTATCATAAAATATTGTTTTATATCCTGTTTTAGCATTTCTTCATAATGTTTACTTCTTTCCAGGTGTTATGTTCTATTGGCTCTATATTTGACAAATGATTCCTTTTAGGTCTTATTTTAATTTTAATTTCCTTGTTCACAGATTGAATTATAACTTCCCATTTCCTTTCAATAAAACTGTGCCTTGAGTGTACCTTATAATTTTATGTTTTGACATGTCCTATAGTTTGTGGGCTTCCTTTTCATCTCAATAAATTTAGCTTTGCACAGTATATAGAATATTTTTAAGATGTTGCAACACAATATAATGTATTTATCTAGCAGTTTAGCATGGAAAAGCATCCTAAATTACTTTGCAGAGTATACCCAATACAACTTAATGTTGAATCATGTAAGGAGGCAGTAGATAGAACAGGTAGAATTTAGGTAACATTTTACTGGAACAGAAACAGGTGGAGAGATGTAACATTTCTGGCAGAACCTCAGAGCTTTTTATCCTTCAACTGCAATTGGCAATATGTCCAGAAATACTATGAATACTTAGCTTCCAAAACTATTTTAATCTAAGCCATATCTTTATAAATATAGCCAAAAACAGAATTTACAACTGTTTGTCATCAGTTTTGCTCAAATTACTCTTCGCCTTTATTTTCCTACATTTTGAAATTATTTTGATCTGCTTGGCAAACCCATTTTTACAAAGTCCTTCCCTTACTTTGTCAAATGCAAGTTGTCTCTTGGTAATTTTAGGAAAAAAATTGGCGACTGATCATGATTAGCTTTGGCTTCTTCAAACATTTAATAATTTCATCCAATGTTTTAGTCACTGGTACTTTATCATCAACAGAAGTTGCATTAATTGGCATGATATTTTGGCTCATGTTCAGTTTTTTCTTTCAGGGCGGTCATGTTTGTGACTTACCATTTCTCCAAGACAATTCCTTTGTTCACAGATTTCTGGAATCTAAGGATTTACATTTGCAGAACTGAGTAATATTAAGAATGAAACAGTGCACAGTTATCATAATAATAATAATAATCATAAACGTAATTTATTATCCAAGTGTGTTTTGCAACATACGAGGAATTTGATTTGCCATATAGGCATACCAAAAAAGCAACGACCAACAACTACATAGAAATTTGACATAAACATCCACCACAGCGGCTCCTCCAGATTCCCACTGTGATGGAAGGCAGTAAAGCCTTATCTTCTTTCCTCCTTTCCTCCCGCGGTCGGGGGAGTCGAACTATCTGCAGCTGGTGATTGAGCTCCCATGTCGGGACGATCTAACCTCCCGCATCGGGATGGTCAAAACTCCTGCGGCTTGGAGTTCCCGAAATTGGTCCCTAACCAGGGACGGCGAGCTTCACGATGTTAAAGTCCGCAGCTCCCGCAGGCTGGAGCACCAAAGGCCGACCTCTGGCAAAGGGATTGCCCGCTCCAAGATGTGAAAGTCCGCAGGCTCCGCATTTTTAGAGCTTCAGAAGTCCCAAACAAGAGGCCGCCAGCTCCACAATGTTAGACCGCAGTGCAGGCGGAGATAGGACATGGAAAAAGTCGAGGTAAGAGATTTTAAAAAAGTTCCCCCCCCCTCCCACAAATACAAAAACTAAAGATAAGCTAAAACATACATTTTACAACAAACTTAAAACACAAGGAATGAAAAAACGAAGACAGACCGTTGGTAAGGCAGCCATTGTGCAGCGCCTCCTGCTAATATTCCAGCTGCAGGAGTAACATATTTTATTATTTTTGTTCCCAAAAGTTCCCTCATCTATTATCGCTGTATTGGTAGAAGACAAAATGCCATCTCTTTGTGAATACCAAGGTAAAATACTTAATCAGTATTCCTGGCATTCCTTCATTCTCTGTTATGTGCTTATTGTCTTCATCTTTTATCAGCACTGCCCTTACTTCTAATTAATCATAGGTGAAGGACAGAGCTTTGTCCAATGCAGTGCTCCAACACTATGACACAGAACTGTCAGCAAGAATGATATATCCAAATCCCTTAGAACCACCACCATAACATGTATTTAATTCTCCAGATCATTTTGCAAATAATGTTACTGAGTCATAGAGTCATACAGCACAGAAACAAGCCCTTCAGCCCAACTAGCCCATCCCGTCCAAGATGCCCCATCTGCACTCATCCCACCTGCCTGTCTTTGGCCCATATCCTTTAAAACCTTTCCTATCCATGTACCTGTCCAAATGTGTTTTAAATTTGTTGTAGTGCCCGCCTCAACTACAGTACCTCCTCTAGCACCTTGTTCCTTATACCATGTGATAAATTTGTCCTTCAGGTTCCAATTAAATTTTCCTCATCTCACCTTAGACCGATGTCCTCTGGTCCTTAATTCCCCTACTCTGGGTTTCTCTGCATTCCCCTCATGATATTATAGATTTCTACGCCGCATATGATCACCCCTCAGCCTCACATGCTCCAAAGAATACAGTCCTAGCTTGCCCATTCCTATAGTTTTGGGCCTGAAGTCCAGGCAACATCCTTGTAAATGTGCTCCATACTCTTTCCAGCTGAACTGCATCTTTCCTCTAGCAAGGTGACCAAAACTGAACACAGCACTCCAAATACAGTCTCACCAATGTCTTGTACAACTGTAACTTAATAACCCAACTTCTATAGACACAAAATGCTGGAGTAACTCAGCGGGACAGGCAGCATCTCCGGATAGAAGGAATGGGTGACGTTTTGGATCAAGACCCTTCAGTCTGAAGAAGAGTCCCCATCATTTTGAGTCTATCAGCATTTTGTGTAAACCAGCATCTGCAGTTCCTTTGTATACATCAAAATGTCTGTTCTCAATACCCTGACTGATGAAGGCCAATGTACCAAAGCAATGTACCAAAAGTGTTATAAAATTACACATGATTACTAAGAAGGGCACAACATTTCTTGATTCAAATGTTTATATAATGAGACAAGGAATTAAACTGTTTAATTAGTTGCATTTTAAGAAAATATTTATCCAAAGCAATGCTTGGCATTTATTACCTGGATTATTTGATAAATAAATCTGGTTAATTTATCTCTTCATTTATTTGTGTGAATTTATGTGAATGGGTTAAATAGACATTTTGGATTTCATCTACTGTTAAAAACAGTATTTGGGTTGTGCTAGTTTGTTGATCTAACAATTTAATATTAATTTAGTTTTTCTTTTCACAACGTTTTCTAGCACATTGCCTCAATGCAAATTGATTACCAGCTTTACAGAGATTGCTGGCAGTCGAGAATGATCATTTTCCAGGGAATGGTTTTGCAAGGCTTTCTGAAGCTATTCGACTAAAAAAAAAACATTACTTCCATCAAATAAATATTCTCAAGCTTCTTTGTTTGCTAATGCAAAACAATTCATTTGCACATCCTTGCATTCTTTGCATTTACAAGTCCTATTATGAAGCCTATGAGATTAAGATAGTCAGTTGGAGAAACAGGTCAATAACCCACTCCATTACTACCCATGGGGGATTTTCTAACTGTTGGCTGATGGATGGCATTCCTAACTGGAGGCTTATTACTTCAGTGGGATTCCCGTGATTCTTAAACTCATTCTAAGTAGGGCATCACGGTCATTGTTCCACGTAACAAGATTTAAGAGGTCACTAAACAAAACTATTACCCTTTACTTCCCAAGATTTTCTCCATCTTTGTCCCCATCACTTACCTGCCAGTTGACTATGAGCCAGCTGGTGAATGCAGGCTGACGGATGGCCAGTGGTTATAAATATAGCTCAGGTGTTTACTTTCAAATCAGCAGCATTAGGTAAGGGTTGATGTGTAGGCCTTGCTGCATGGACCTGAAAACCACTTGCAATTAAAATTACTGAAGTCATAGAGTCACACGGCACAGAAATGGGCCCTTTGGCCCAACTTTCCCATGCTGACCAAGATCCCACATCTACAGTAACTCCACCTGCCAGTGTTTTGACGTATATATCTAATCCTTTCCTATTCACGTACCTGTCCAAGTGTCTTTTCAATTTTGTTATAGTACCTAGCTCAACTACCTCCTTTGGCAGTTTGTTCCAAATACCCACCACCCTCTGTGTGAAAAAGTTGCCTCTTGGGTTCCTAATAAATCATCCCCCTTTCACCTTAAACCTCTGTGCATTTACCACATCTATTTCCATCATCATCTTTGCACCTCAAAAAGATCACCCCTCATCCTCCAGCGCTCAATGAAATAAGTCCAAGCTTGCCCAACATCTCCGAATAGCTCAGGATCTCAAGTCCTGGTAACATCCTCGTAAATCGTCTCTGTGCCCTTTCTAGCTTAACAGCATCATTCCTATAGCAGGATGACCACCATCTATATTACTAAAAGTCTGATCTTGACCGCTTTTGGCTCACTGTGGTGTGATTTCCGAAAGAACGCCGCAACCTATGGCCGTCATTTTGGCCAGCTGGCCTCGGCCTTCCTGGACCAGAGGAAAAATCAGAGAGATATTAATGGTTTTTTTTAATTGCCATTCTCTCTGCTGCCCCTGCTGGAGGGGCTATAAAACCAGGAAGTGGTGTGCCCCACTCAGTCTCTGCAAGATGGAGGAAGCCAGAGGGTCATGCCTCTCTGAGCTCTGAACACATGTCCACCCAACTGTGAGTGCCCTTAATGTGGTTCTATAAATGCTTGGGGAAAATGTCTCTATTGGTTCTAAAATGCTTGCAGAAAGAGTGTCTCTATTGGTTCTAAAATGCTTGCAAAAAGTGTCTCTTTTGGTTCTAAAATGCTTGCAAAAAGTGTGTCAATTGGTTCTAAAATGCTTGCAAAAAGTGTGTCAATTGGTTCTAAAATGCTTGCAAAAAGTGTGTCAGTTGGTTCTAAAATGCTTGCAAAAATGTCTTTATTGGTTCTAACAAGCTGCCTGGTCAGAGTGACTGAGCTGCCAGCCCAAGAATCCATTCGGCCCACGATGTCCATACTAGCCCTCTGGAAACCAGTCCCTTTGACCCACAACACACATACTAGCACTCAAGAAAGACCCCCCCCCCACTGGCCAGTGATATTGGAATTGGTGGAGAGGTGGAATATTGTATTGGGGGACCAGCCCTCCCGTGTGAAGCTGGGACCCAATGGGTCCCACTTAGTCCAGTGATACTCTAAATGTAACCGCATTAACATATTGTGCAACTGTACTACAACAACCCAACTTATATACTCAATACCCTGGCTGATGAAGGCCGATTTATCATAATCCTTCTTGACCACCCGTGACGCCACTTTCAAGGAACTATGTCCATGCTCTCCTAGATCCCTCTGCTCTACAACACTCCCCAGGGCACTGCCACTCACTGTGAAGATCCTGCCCTGATATGACTTTACAAAATGCAACACCTCACACTCATCTGCAGTAAACTCCATTAACCTTTTCCCAGACCACTTGCTTCTATTTTAATCGAAAACAGAAAACATTTTCATTAAATAAAGCAAATATCATAAACATTAATTATATGAATCACCAATGTATTAATTAATCTTATTTAAGTACAAAGTAAGTAATTAAGTATTTATTACTAAATAAATCTACTACTAAATTAAGAATAGACAATGTGGGTACAAGTTAAAGTAATTGGAAGATGGGAGGATCAGTAATCTACCACTCATCTACTAGAAATCCAATGGCTACATTCAGTTGTTGTTTAAATGATACCAGAATCTTCACCTCCACACTCTATCATGAATGAAATTTTCTTCAGGCAAACTCTGATCAACATATGGATGATCAGAGTTTGCCTGAAGAAAATTTCCTGACACCCGTTTTAACATTGTTTTCCCTCATTTGAACAAATTTGCAAATTCTCTCACATATTTTAATTGAAATTAACCCTTCCATTGTGCTAACATGCCTCCATAATATTGTGGAGTAGAATATTGATCATGAATGCCTGTGCTAAATGTGTAAAGTAAAAGTGGTAGAGGGGACTTTAATGGAATCTTATTTTTGCAGCACTTTAATTCTCAACTGCTATTAATTTAATTTTAATCCCATTTAATCCCATTAATTTAATTTTAAAGAATTATCCCTATCTTAAAGCATTAGATGAATATGTGATGCAACTTGTAAACTTTTGTACAGTTGTGCACATTAATTGAACTTAATTCATACGTAGTGTGCAATGTTGACTAGCTGGTGCTTAGTGTTGGCATGACAGGAGATTTTAAGACTCTTAACTGCAACAGATGCTGGAAGTTGTGAATGACATGGGTGACCTGTCATGAGGAATGTTGAGGAGGACAAAGGACCCTGCACCCTACTTCTTTGCTGGTGATTTGGGGATTGTGGTGGGAGGGTTAGAGTCCTGGGGAGAGAATTGGAATGCTGGAGGTCAAGTCAAAACAACATAGAAGGCCTCACCTGAATACTGATCCAAGATTGAGCCCATCATTGCATTTGGGCTGTCTAGTTCCTCTCTAAATAACTCCCCAACAAAGACGTAGGTTAGGGAAATCTCTGTAATTTGCTCATCAATTGAATTATATATTTTTGTGACTTTCTATTCGTGGTTCTCACTGTTTCATTGTTATTCATGCATAATAATAATAATACATTTTATTTATAGGGCGCCTTTCAGGACGCTCAAGGACACCTTACCATGAAACCAAAAATGACACCTTACAATTAACACAAGCATGAAACAAAAACAACATATACAGCAACAATACACAATTCGGAGAGAGAGCAGCGGCAGCCAATCGCGCCAGCGTTCACTCTCGCCTCCAGCAGCCATGTTATCCGAGCCATCTGGAGCACCCCAATAAAAATAAAACACAACAGTAAAGAATTTAACATAAAACATAAAAACATCCCCCCACAATGGTTCCCACTGTGAGGGAAGATAACAAAGTCCAGTCCTCTCCCATTGTCGGGCCTGTTGAACATCCCCCCACAATGGTTCCCACTGTGGGGGAAGGCACAAAGTCCAGTCCCCATCCCCATGTCCACCCAAAGTAGTTGGGCCTATTGAGGCCTCCACAATCGCCGCTACTAATGTGGTATTAGTAATGAATACTGACACTGCCGCATCCACCACATCAATGCGTAGGTTCACGAGATTGATCCCTGGGATGGTGGAACTGTCATATGAGGAAAGATTAAAAATACTAGGCTTGTATTCACTGGAGTTTAGAAGGATGAGGGGGGATCTTACAGAAACATATCGAGTTTTAAAAAAGACTGGGCAAGCTAGATGCAGGAAAAATGTTCCCAATGTTCGGTTGTCTTCGTTATTCACCAAGGAGAAGGATATTGAACTCTGTGAGGTAAGGGAAAAAAGTAGAGTAGCTATGGAAACTATAAGATTCAAAGAGGAGGAAGTACTGACACTTTTGAAAAATATAAAAGTGGATAAGTCTCCAGGTTCTGATGGAATATTCCCTAGGACATTGAGGGAAGTTAGTGTAGAAATAGCAGGGGCTATGACAGAAATATTTCAAATGTCATTAGAAACGGGAATAGTGCCGGAGGATTGGCGTACTGCGCATGTTGTTCCATTGGTTAAAAAGGGTTCAAAGAATAAACCTAGCAATTATAGACCTGTTAGTTTGACGTCAGTGGTGGGCAAATTAATGGAAAGGATACTTAGAGATAATATATATAAGCATCTGGATAAACAGGGTCGGATCAAGAACAGTCAACATGGATTTGTGCCTGGAAGGTCATGTTTGACCAACCTTCTTGAATTTTTTGAAGAGGTTACTAGGGAAATTGATGAGGGTAAAGCAGTGGATGTTGTCCATATGGATTTCAGTAAGGCCTTTGACAAGGTTCCCCATGGAAGGTTGGTTAAGAAGGTTCAATCTTTGGGTGTTAATGGCGGAGTAGCAAGATGGATTCAACAGTGGCTGATTGGGAGATGCCAGAGAGTAATAGTGGATGGCTGTTTGTCAGGTTGGAAGCCGGTGATGAGTGGGGTGCCTCAGGGATCTGTGTTGGGTCCACTGTTGTTTGTCATGTACATCAATGATCTAGATGATGGGGTGGAAAATTGGATAAGTAAGTATGCAGATCATACTAAGATAGGTGGTGCTGTGGATAATGAAGTAGATTTTCAAAGTCTACAGAGAGATTTGGGCCATTTGGAAGAGTGGGCTGAAAGATGGCAGATGGAGTTTAATGTTGATAAGTGTGAGGTGCTACATCTTGGCAGGATAAATCAAAATAGGACGTACATGGTAAATGGTAGGGAATTGAGGAATGCTGTGGAACAGAGGGATCTAGGAATAACTGTGCATAGTTCCCTGAAGGTGGAATCGCATGTAGATAGGGTGGTAAAGAAAGCTTTTGGTGTGCTGGCCTTTATAACTCAGAGCATTGAATATAGGAGTAGGGAAGTAATGTTAAAATTGTACAAGGCATTGGTGAGACCAATTCTGGAGTATGGTGTACAATTTTGGTCACCTAATTATAGGAAGGATGTCAACAAAATAGAGAGAGTACAGAGGAGATTTACTAGAATGTTGTCTGGGTTCCAGCAACTAAGTTACAGAGAAAGGTTGAACAAGTTAGCTCTTTATTCTTTGGAGCGCAGAAGGTTAAGGGGGGACTTGATTGAGGTCTTTAAATGATGAAAGGGATAGACAGAGTTGACGTGGATAAGCTTTTCCCATTGAGGGTAGGAAAGATTCAAACAAGAGGGCATGACATGAGAATTAAGGGACAGAAGTTTAGAGGCAACATGAGGGGGAACTTTTTTACTCAGAGAGTGGTGGCTGTGTGGAATGATCTTCCAGCAGAAGTGGTGGAGGCAGGATCGATTTTAACATTTAAAAGTAAAGTGGATAGGTATATGGACGGGAAGGGAATGGAGGGGTATGGTCTGAGTGCAGGTAGATGGGACTAGGGGAAAATAAATGGTCGGCATGGACTGGAAGGGCCGAGAAGGCCTCTTTCCATGCTGTAATGGTCATATGGTTATATGGTTATATGTTGGGTGTGTCCAGAACCAGGGGCCACAGTCTTCGAATAAAGGGGAGGTCATTTAAGACTGAACTGAAAAAACATTTTTATCCAGAGTCATGAATTTATGGAATTCCCTGCTACAGAGGGCAGTGGAGGCCAAATCACTGGATGGATTTAAGAGGGAGTTGGATAGAGCTCTAGGGGCTAGTGGGGTCAAGGGATATGGGGAGAAGGCAGGCACGGGTTATTGATAGGGGGCGATCAGCCATGATCACAATGAATGGCGGTGCTAGCTCGAAGGACCGAATGGCCTCCTCCTGCACCTATTTTCTATGTTTCTATGCAATGTTATTCAGAGTGGCAATGCAAAGTTTCATTATGTGCAATGCAGACTGTAAGATGAAAAGTCATTTTATGTTTCTCAATGATTAATTTGTATTTCTCCTGTCTTTGCTTTCGAGTTAGATCCATGACATCACAGTCAGCTTTAAAGCTTTTCGCTGCATGTCACTACACTAAAACACCCTTTCTGAGGTATACTGTGCAATTTGACATCAAGAATGGAAGAAATGGAAATTAACGTGGCCACAAAACCTCTTGTGCTTGTCCAGTTATTCCATGAGTTTATGGCCGATTCTATGTTGCACCCTTGAGGTGAATTTGGAAGAAATCTCTCTTCATCTCAATTCCAAATGGTTGACCCTCTTTACTGAAACTATGACCTCTTAGTACAAAATTATTCAGCCCAAGGAACAGTCTTTTAGCATCTATAGTGATTTACAGTATCTTGGATTCTTGCATCTTTCATAGCGATTCGCTCTCATTTTTACTAAACGCCAGTGAGTATAGGCCAAATTTAGGCACATCCTTCTTTAGGTACAGAGACTGAAACTGCACACTGTATTCCAACTAAGGTCCCAACAAAAACATGTATAATTGCAATGAGCCATCCTTAATTGTTGACTCTGATAGCCCTGCAATAAAGGCTAACGTATTACTTGCAATTGTTATTCCTTGCTGTGGCTGCACAATTAATTTCTATCTCATGAGACAGCACTCCATGTTCCCTCTGTACACCAGCATTCAAAAATGTTTTTCTGTTCTTCTTACCGATGTTAAAATCTTCAAAACTTTTCACACTACAAGATCTGTCATGGGATACAGACTTCATGCATCCTCCTCACAACTTACTTTCCAAGGTTATTTTGTATCAACAACAAATGTTGATACAATATTTTTTATCTGTTCATCTAGGTCATTGACATTCATTTTAAAAGTACCATTTCTGATTCCTGTGGGACCATATGGTTACGGCTGCCAACCTGAAAATGCACTCTGGCTCCCTGGACATTATTCTTCAGCCAACCCGCCATCCGTGCTTCTACCTTCTGACCGTTGATTTGAGCAAAATAGAAAGTGCTGGAAGAACACAGCAGGTCAGACAGTATCTGCTGAGGAAAATAGACATATGGCGTTTTGGAGCAGAACCCTTCTTCAGATGTAGGCTCTCAATCTGAAATGTTATCTGTCTAGTTCTCTCCAAAGATGCTGCCTGAGTTTTGATTTTTTGTTCAAGATTCCAGTATTTACGCACGTTTAGGTCTCCATTGCTTTATCTCAATTGAGTTAAATCATTAAACCCCTGTCTCACGGTGCGAGTTGGCCCACGAGTGACCCCGAGTTTTCACTCGTGGTGATCACGTACAGCCAACGTAGCGGGAACGTCGGAACTCGCGCGATCAACTTGTCCACTCATGGCGCTAACGGCAGGTACCTGTGAAACTTGTGAACTCGTGAAAAAAGTCAAACATGTTTGACTTTTTCCACGAGTCAAATTTCGTGGTCAAGTTTAAAATTGAAACATTTAAACTCAGAGTTATATCGTAGTGGCCCGTGCGTTAAGTTTAGTGATTCGTGCGTCTACCGTGGGAACTCTTTAATAGACACAAAATGCTGGAGTATCTCAGTGGACCAGACAGCATCTCTGGAGAGAAGGAATGGAGTCGAGACCCTTCTTCAGACTTACCCAAAACGCCACCCATTCCTTCTCTCCAGATATGCGGCCTGTCCCGCCGAGTTACTCCAGCATTTTGTGTCTATCTATACTTTAGTTTCGGATATGATCAAGTGTAAGAAACGCAAACCAGACTACCTTCATATCAGAGAATCCTAATGTTCCTAATTTGGCCGAGGCACTTCACTGTCCGTGTGTAGGAAGGAACTGCAGATGCTGGTTTACACCGACGATAGACACAAACATGCTGGAGTAACTCAGCGGGACAGGCATCGCATCTGGAGAGAAAGAATGGGTGATGTTTCGGGTCGGGACCCTTCTTCAGACTCCCTGCTCATTCTTCCCTCGTCGATGTGAACTTGTGGGGGTGCGAGGAATCGGGCGTCGCTGGGTAAGGGGAAGAGAGGTTTTACTGCTGAATTATGCGCAACAGAAGCATGAAGTGGGGGTAAGGTCCGTTTAAACTGTCTTGTCGTCCCCCCCCCCCCCCCCCCCCCCCCAAATGTTGGGAGAGAGAGGGAAGAGAGTTGTGCAAACAAACCACGGGAGACTGCATCTTTGGAGGGAAATCATAAAATGTATAGGGATGTTTCGGGCCGGGACCCTAAAGGTTGACTACCCGTTTCGCAGATGCCGTTCCTAGCCCCCCCCCATCTCACTCCTCCCCACCCATAGTCTTTGCCTTCTCCCAATTCCACCATCCCTCGCCCCCCCCCCCCCCCCCCCAAACCTGTCCTCGCCTGAACTGCTGAAGATAACCGAGTGCTTTAAATGCGAATCCCGGACTGCGGCAACAACACACGCCCTGAGCGGGAGAGGAACTTGGTAACTCAAGAGCAAACGGGAGGGGAACTTGGTAACTCTGGAGACGATCTCGGAACATCGCAGATTACCATACCCGTGGGAACTCGCCTCAAACACTTGCACATCAATTTGGAATATCGTACACAACCACGAGTCTGTCACTCTGGGTCACTCGTGTGTCAACTCGCACCGTGAGACAGGGCCTTAAAGGTCAAAGATCTGCCCAGATCTACCCAATACAAAGTGCCTAATACAATGATCCCAGTCTTTTATACAACCATTCACAAAATACACAAAATCTGGTCACTTCAAAAGCATAGAGATTTTCTTTCTGATAAAAAATATAAAATAATACAAAAGATCAAGATCAAGAAAAAACTGAATATTCACTATATTTCATTCATAGGGAGGCAAAACTATAATATGAGCCGAAGAAAGAAACAAAAAAGCTGGAGTAACTCAGCAGAACAGGCAGCAGCTCTGGAGAGAAGGAATGGGTGACGTTTCTGGTCGAGATCCATCTCGACCCGATACAGTGTTGCTACCTGTCCTGCTGAGTTACTCCAGCTTTTTGTGTCTTTTTCAGTTTAAACCAGCATCTGCAGTTCCAACTTACATATATAATATGATCCAAATGGACTCAAATTCATATTCAAAGTATTCAAATTAGGGATGGCATATTTGACCATCACCTAAATTGGATGTAACGTAGCACTTTAAAGGCATTTTTTCAATCCTTGCAGTGGTTATGAAAAGTGCTTTAACTGATCAATCCACTAATCTTATACAGTCATTGCAAAATACTCAGTTATGCTTGATGAGATGTTTGAGAAAAGAGAGCGTAACTCACAAATGACAAAACGGTGAGTGAGTAATAAAGATTAGCCTCGAGAGAGAAATAAATACTACTTTCCATTGCTCATGATTGAATATTCAGCTTTTACAATGCTGTTTTTGTATAATAGATCAGTGAAATGGAGATGTTGAATTAATTATGGTGATAATTAAATATAAAATAACAAAAAACATATCAAAAACTTTTGAAATACTGTGTAGTGTAAAATTTAATGTGCAGTTTATGCCATTATGATCAATCTGACTAGCATTTGCATGAGAAAGCAGGGGTTATAATACCTATCTTAAAAGCAGGGTGCAAGCAAAATAGCAGCGAAATTCTCCTTTTGCTTTTCACTGGTGTTAATATAGCATTGTGGGATGTTCTAATACTGTTTTTTAAAGCCATAGAGACCATAAACTTCCATAGAGAGGTTCGTTTAACAGCATTGTCTAGCATGACAAGGTGCTCTCTCATTTTTAGCTTGAGCTATTCTCTCAATCCATTGCATGATCACATAACTGCCAGCACCTCCTCATAGCTGTGAACTAAGGAGCCAGCTTGTAGAGGGATATGTGAAAAACACAAGCAGCACTCTCCCATCTACACATTGTTACTTCAAGAATAACTGTGACAATAACAGCATAGGGAAAGGAGAGTGCTTTCTGATTCACTTAGAGAGTAAATGGAACTGTCTATCATAGATGAGGCCCTCGCACGTGTCTCCTCGATACCCCTCAGCTCCAATCTCGTTCCCCCTCCCCCTAGTCGCAACAGGGACAGAGAACCCGTGGTCCTCACCTTTCATCCTATCAGCCGTCACATACAGCACATAATCCTCCAACATTTTCGCCACCTCCAACGGGATCCTACCACTAGTCACATCTTCCCATATCCACCCATTTTCTCTTCTCACTGGGACTGTTCCCTCTGCAACTCCCTGGTTGACTCATCCCTTCCCACCCAAACCACCCCATCCCCAGTTACCTTCCACTGCAAACGCAGGAGATGCAACACCTGTCTCCATACCTCCCTTGACTCTGTCCAGGGACCCAGAGGGTCCTATTTAGGTTAGGCAGAGGTTCACTTGCACCTCCTTCATCCTCATCTACTGTATCCGTTGTTCAAGATGTGGATTCTTATGTATTGGTGAGACCAAACATAGACTAGGCGATCGTTCCGCTGAACACCATTGTTCAGTCTGCCAGAACCTAACTGATCATCAGGTTGCCAAACATTTTAATTCCCCTTCCCATTCCCATGCTGACCTTTCTGTCCTGAGCCTCCTCCATTGTCAGAGTGAGGCCAGATGCAAATTAGAGGAACCGCACCTCATATTTTGCTTGGGCAGCTTACAACCCAGCAGTATGAATATTGATTTCTCTAACTTCAAGTAACCCTCTCTCTCCATCATTCCCCCACCCAAGTCGTTGTACTGGCTTCAAAGTCGTCTTGTTAAGTCTCATTGTCTGTAACTCATTTTCACTTGGCCCTCAGCTAACAGTGGCCTGTCTTCTTTATCATCATTACTTTTTAGCATATCTTTCATTTATTTGTTCTATATCTTTATATATCACCTTCTATATCTCTCATGTCCCTTTTCCCTGATTCTCAGTCTGAAGAATGGGTCTCGACCCGAAATGTCAGCTATTCCTTTTCCCCAGAGATGCTGCCTGACCTGCTCAGTTACCCCAGCTTTTGGGCCTATCTTCATGATAAAAATCTTACTGATGACCAATTTTGAGCATTGCATTAATATCAGTATCATTTGGGTAGGTATGGTACAGGAAGAACAGTGCCAGTGAGAAAACATCTCACCAAAAATGAGCATTTGATGTTAGCAACAAATGCAAAGACATCCACAAGCATATGTAACATTCTATCACTGGGATTAATAACATTTTCAACATCGAAAAACAAAAGCATGTATTCGTAGCAGTTAATCAAGCCGGAAAATACTTAATCGGCCATAAAGCATGTTAGGATGTGAAACCACAATGAAAGCGAATTTTATGTCTCTTGAGATAATGTAAATTTATATAAATTCATTTAAGTAGCAGATTGTTAGCAAACGAAATATGATTAGTGTGAATGGATACTTGATAATTGGCATAGATTCATAAGGCCATGAAGCCTGTCTCCATGTTCCACGACTCTACTTCCGCAACAATTTCATTTTATCGTGCATTTGTGTTTCAATTGATGTGTCACCAGATATTGTTGAACACTTTGAACAGCCACTACCCTTGATATACTAATTTGTGTGGGTAAAAAAAATCAACAATGAGAACTCTTCAGTGAAGTTTAGCCTACAAATAATTCAAATCATATCATAAAACACTCTGGAGAACATATCAGGGAAACGACATTATGCTTGGAAATTCTAATCCTGTTACTGAATTGCTGATTCAATTTTACCAAACAATTAACAGATAATGCAAAGTAAAGCAAAAAGAGGTCTTACCAGCAGTACCGGATAGTTGCACGCTCAACGTACGTTCAATGGTCTTGGTTTCAAATGGGGAACCTTTTGGATCACTAAAAAAGGTGTTTTATTCCTTTCAGTTGCTTAATAGTTTTGCAGTTAAAAAAGTATCAAATGCATTGCTCTTCCAAATATGAGCAATCCGATATTATTAGTTTGAAACACTTACGTTGATGATTCTGGTGTCAAGGGCAGAGAGAGTGTTGTTGGTCTCGCTGTCAAAATTGAAAACAAAAATACTGGAATTATTAATTATCTTAAATGTGGAATTTTACACTTCCTTTTCCAATTAAATTAGAAGCAACAAAGGATGTTGTGGCAGATGGGATTAAAAGAAAAGAAAACTGAGTTTACCACATAAGCTGAAAATGCTAAAATATACAACATGAGGAAATTTCCACCATCTAGGAGAGACATGTTAACATTTTGCTTGGAACCCTTATGTCAGAGTGAAGAAAACACCAATCCGCTACTTCATTGAGGGATTATGAGTATCTTCTTGGGTTTAAAAAAAAACCTTTGTAAAAACTTATCTTGCTCTACATGCAATATTCACACCATATATGCTCTTCGGTGAATGTAAATAACCTCATAGCATTATACAAGTCCTCCCTGTTTTCCTGATTATCGCTTATCCTCAACTAATTTGGATAAAACAGATGGTTTGATTACTGATACATTGCAATATGTGAGACAGCCAAGTGAAAATCTTGCTTCTCAGCTCGGCACAATAGGAAACCACCCAGGGAGGAAGGAGCTTAAATAGGTCAGGATCTCATCTACGTCAAATTACATAGTCCTATGCTGCAGTACACGGGTGCAGTGGTCTGGAATAAGTTAGCGCACACTCTGCAGAAAGTTGTGAGTATTTTTAGGTATTTCCAGTGAAGCACCGATAGAGGTGTCCTGAATGTGGGTTTACAGATAGGGAATTTAAAGCTTTTGGCATGCTAGGTTTCATATGTCAAGGAAATGAGTGTAGAATAAAACACAAAATGCTGAAGTAATTCAGTTGGTCCGACAACATCTGTGCAGGACAAGGTTAGGCCACATTTTGGGTTGGGACTCTTCTTCAGCTTATCGTAGTGGGAGGAGAAAGCTGGAAAAGAGGTGGAGTTGGGACAAAGCCTGACAGGTTTTTAGTTTTAGAGATGCAGCGTGGAAACAGGCCATTCGGCCCATCAAGTCCGTGCTGATCAGCGATCCCCGCTTACTAACACTACCTAACACATACTAGGGACTATTTACGCTAATACCAAGCCAATTAAGCCACATACCTGGACATCTTTGGTGTGGAAACAGAAGATCTCTGAGAAAACTCACACGGTCACGGGGTGAACATACAAACTCTGTACAGACAGCACCCATAGTCGGGATCAAACCCGGGTCTCCGGCGCCGCAAGCGCTGTAAGGCAGCAACTCTTCCTGTTGCGCCATCATGCCACAGGTGATAAATGGATACAGGTGAGGGAAATATGACTGGCAAATGCGACTGGCAAATGCAACTTGCCAATCTCTCTCCAGATTTTGTTCCATGCCCCCCACCTCTTTTCCAGTTTGTTCCTGCTGCTACAATCAATCTGAAGAAGGGTCCCAACCAGAAATCCCTATCCTCCACAGATATTGCCTGACAGCTGACTCAGCTGAGAAAGCTGAAAATATTTTGTGTTTCACTCAAGATTCCAGCACCTGCTGTACTGTGCGTGTCCAACTGAGTATATAAATTGAGACGTTATGTTGCAGTTGTACAAGACATTTGTGCTACCATGTTCACCTTTGGTTACACTGCTGTAGGAAATGTGTTGTTTAGCTGGAAAGAGTGCCGAGAAGGTTTACGAGGATGTTTCCAGGAATCAAGAGCTTGAGCTATAAGGGAGAGGTTGGACAAGCTAGGACTTAATTCCTTGCGGCACCTGAAGACTGAGATGTAATCTAATAGAGGTGTATAAAATCATGAGAGGGTGAATGCACAGTTAAGGTGAATGCACAGAGTCCTTTTCCCAGGGTAGGGGAATCAAGGTCTAGAGGGTATAGATTTAAGGTGAGCAGGCAAAGATTTAATAGGAACCTGGGGACCAATGTTTTCACACAGAGTGTGTTAAGCATATGGAACAAGCAGCCAGAATCAGTTATTGAGGCAGGCAAAATAACATTTAAATGGCATTTAGACAGGTACATGAATTCATGTTTAGGAGGATATAGGCCAAACACGGGCAAATAAGAATGGGTCATCTTGTTCTACATGGACAAATTAGACTGAAGGGCCTATTTCCGAACTATATGATTCCATGACTCTATAATCCAGGACAATTTGCCTTGAGTCACGCATAGGGCAGATCAAGACATTATCTCAGATGTTCTTCTCTGAAGGACATTAATAAACCTAATTGGTCAATATAACATTCTACCCCCAATAGTTTCTTGAATACCACTGCTAAGACTAGCATTTTTTATTCAGATTAATTTAATAACTTTATTTTAAATTCCTCAGTTGATATTGTGGGCTATGAACTCATAATTTTAGATCACTGATTCAAAATTCCAAGTGTGAGCCCTGCAACTAAATTGTTCAAGTAGATTAGTTTAGTAATACAGCATGGAAACAGGCCCTTCGTCCCACCAAGTCCACGATGACCAGTGATCACCCATATACTAGTTGTATTCTACACATAGGGACAATTTTTTACAAAAGCCAATTACCCTATAAACCTGCACGTCTTTTGAATATGGGAGGAAACCAGAGCACCTGGAGAAAACCGATGTGTTCACAGGGAGAGCGTGCAAACTCTGTACAGACAGCACCATAGTCAGGATCGAACCCAGGTCTCTGGTGCTATCTTACAGCAAATCTGCCATTGCACCACTGTGCCAAACTAATCATTAGATATAGAGATTTGTACTTTAACTCAATTTGAATTAAGAAGCTCAAAATGATACCACAAAAATGCATAAAAGACTCAGATTCATGGTGATATTATCATAAACTTTCTTCTTACCTTGGAGGTTACATGATGGCTGGGTTTGTAACTGTATCTTCTTTTTAGAGACGTTTTTGTCTTTGCTAGTAATTTTGTGCTCATTTATCCGGGACTGAGGGGTGTCGTTAGCAGTCAAATACTTCAGCAATTCTGTACATCGGCGACGCTGGGCCTGTGACTTCTGCTGTTGGGAAACATTCCTTGCCTTGGGATTCAAAGATGCTTCCACCTTTTAAAGGCACAAGGAAACAATAATATGATTAAATCTTATTCATTTTTAGTAATTGCCACTCAAAAATTAGGTGGTTGCTAATATCATGTTTGCTTTTTCTGCACTCAGTCATAAGATCATGAGATAGGAGCAGAATTAGGCCATTCGGCCTAACAAATCTACTCCACCATTCAATCATGGCTGAACTATCTCTCCCTCCTAACCCTATTCTCCAGCCTTCTCCCCATATCTTCTGACACCCGTACTAATCAAAATACAGTCTCCATACAGTCCATTGTTATCCGTGAAGTATAGTGTCATGCTCTGTGTCATTGAGTCATACAGCATGGAAACTGTGGCCCAAATTGTCCACATCGACCAATCATAAAAAATAGATACCACACAGGTCCTCTCCTATGTACACAGTACACCTCTGAAATAAACATAAATGCGCCCTATAAACTTCTAAAAGCATTAGTTTGCGTATATTTGAACATCATAACATGTTTATTAAAGTTAATAGAATTATACAAAATATTTTGTTATACATTTAAAGGAGTGATCTTGGGCACCACACCATTTCAGATGGAGATCAGCAGTAATCTACTCTTTCTTGTACAGTGGTGAGGAGGAGGGGAGCAGCTAGTTCTTCATTTGGGCACAAAAGCTAATTACCTTGGAAGCTTGGAGAGAGAGGAAGGCTTGAGTAAGATGGTATGAGGGAAGAGTCAAAGTGCTGTGAGTCTTCCACTGGATTTGTAACTGGCTTTGTTTTTTGTAAAGAACTGCCATGCACAGAAGAATACATCTTTCCCCAGCGCACCCCAGCCACAGTTTGCACCCCAGCGGCTTGAACATTGACTTGTCCAATTTTCGGTAGCCCTTGCCGTCTCCTCCCCTTCCCAGCTCTCCCTCAGCCCTCTGGCTCCTCCTCTTCCTTTCTTCTTCCCACTCCCCCACCCTGCATCAATCTGAAGAATTTGCCTATTGCCCACGTTGCCTATTTCCTTCGCTCCATAGATGCTGCAGCACTTTTGTCTACCTTCAATAGATCTTTCCGTATCCCTGTTCTTTTGGGTGTGTTTCATATGTTAGAAGGGCCGCATGGCCTACTCCTGCAACCATTTTCTATGTTTTTGGGTGACTCAAAGCCTCTGAAAAAATATTGAGATGAGGCCTTGGGCTGACTTTGCATGTAGGAAGATCCAAGGATAGCAAATCAGCAAAGTCCAAGGGCTGAGTGCAACAACTAATCTTCTTCTTGCGTATGGCATGCACGGCCTAAAGTTGTAGGACAACTTGTTCCATTTGATCGTATTTGATTGTGCACGCCAGGTTGATTGCATTCTTCGAAACAGCGTGGACCACGTGAAGGTTGCAATCTTCCACCCCCAACAACTAATATTAATACAAAATAATGAAGCATATTTCACAGGTAATTACCTCATTAAGGTCACAGAAACATTGAAAGAATACACTGCCCATTGTTTGAGTGTGGTTGTTTGTTGGAAAGGGAAAGAACCACATATTATTTTCCCAAAATGACGAACAAGAGTCACTGAAGTGTACTTTATCATAATAATGTTGTGCAGTGTACAACAAGATCATGAACGGTTTAGATGTGATATATGTTGAGGATAACAGTGCCTTCGCGGCTGTTTCAAGGACCAGAGAGCAAAATTTAAGATTTTGGCCACAGCATTATAAGAAGGTGTTGAGATTTTATTAAAAGCAGAAAGTTTTTATGTTCAGGAATTCACTGTCCGTAAGAATGGAAAGCACAGAATAATTCAGGGGCTTAAAAGGGGCATTGAATATGCACATGAGATAGAATAATTTACAGTGCTACAGAGAAAGAACTAGGGAATAGGACTGATGTGATTGTTCTCTCAGGAACCAGCATAGATTCAATGCGACAGATGGCTTCCCTCCATTTTTGTTATTGATACAGTGTGGAAACAGGCCCTCTGGCCCACTGAGTGCATGCCAACCACCAATCAAAACACCTTTGAGGGTGATTTAACAGGTGATTTGGGCCACCTGTTCAAATTAGTTCTATGTTATGCCACGTTTTCATACCTTTGCTACATATTAGGGGGATTTTTTTTCCGGAGGCCAATTAACTGACAAACCCACAGATCTTTGGGACCAGAGCACGCAGAGGAAATTCATATGGTCACTGAAAGAAAGTGCAAACTCCACCCAGACAGCAACCGAGATCAGGACCGAACCGTGGTCTCTGGTGCTATGAGGCAGCAGCTCTACCAGCTGTGTCAATGTGCTGCCCATTTTGTAACATTTCAGTGATGGACATTGTGTGTTGTGAATGAAATCAAAATATAGTTTGACAAAAAATGTTTTAATAAAACCAGTAATTTTATAAACAAGATAAACTTGCAAGGAAATAGATGAAACTATGATGTTCTGCATAGAACACAAAATGCTGGAGTAACTCAATGGGTCAGGAGGCATCTCTGGAGGATATGTATAGGCAATGTTTGGGATCGGGACCCTTCTTTAGATCACCTGGGATGTGTGTAATTTTTTTATCTAAAGGTTCAAAGGTGCTTATATTATTACAGGTACAAGCACACATTAAATTATTTTCTTACATACATTCCTGTAAAATATTGCCATATCTAAGCACATCCCCAATTAGCAAAGTGTACAGAAATAGTCTACTGAGCACAGCATGGAAGAGACGCCACGTTCTGGTGCCATTTTCAAAGTCCTGTTCGCGCTCTAAGTCTGATGAGTGTTGGTCAGTCCAGGCAAGCCCCTGGCTACTGTGGGCTTAGGCTATCACCTTCCTTGGACGTGCGGATCAACTAGTGATCCACTGAGTTACTCCAGCAGTCTCCTGTACCTGTAGTTCCTTGCGTCTCTCTGGTGTTCCGCCTACAGGGTCATGTGTTAAATGCAACCCAGTGTGAGCCCCATTGAGAGTTTTTTTCTGAGCTGCCACTTTGTGGCCACACTGCCCTTTGGGAACTGAGTTACAGCTCAGAAAACTCACCTCATGGCAGTTGCAGTATAGCTGCAGAAAATATTGGCAGAGCGTTGAGAAAAAGTACATAGGATGAGAACCAGGCACTATTCAACATGTCTGAGGATCCCCCTTATTCCACATTTTTCTCTAGCATGTTCGACTCCCGTGTTGTCAGTGACCACAAGTTGCAGCAAGAGGCAAGTGTTTTGATATCTGTCTGCTCACAAATTAAGTAAACTAGCACATAATATACAGAGAAAGAAGGCTGCACACACACTCATGTTGGGATCAAAAACAGGAATGATTTATTTCCAAGCCAAAGGTCACTGACTGATTTACTGAGCATGTGCGAGAATGAGTACAGCTCATATGCATAAATTACATGGATATTGTCACATCCTTTTCTTTTTGACATTTTGGGATAACATTTCCAATGATCCCAGAACAAAGTAAACTTAAGCACTTTTCATAATATTACACCGTGGTAATATGGTTTACCTTAACAGAATAAAACAACTGTTCTGTCTTATTTCACAATTTCAATCATAGTCACACTTGTGACATTTCAATAGCATAAACTAATGTTCACATGCTTTCTTCTCATAAGCATGTAGGTACATCACAACCAAACACATTACTTTGTGACATACTCACCGCACCTTTCCGGCGGTCTGACAGCTCTGCTTGCCCTAGTCTTTGTGATGGTGTTTCCTTCAGAAGTGTCTTTCTTTTCAGTATGTACATTGTGTGCATCACCTCTAGTTTCATGAGTTGCATCTTTTCCTGGTGATGTATGTTGTGTTGTTTTTTTCTGTGTCAGCTGAGGTTGCCAAGGTTTCTCAGTCTTCTCCGCGTCTGGTGGTTTCTCTGGAGTTATGTGTAGGGGTAGTTTTCCGGTCTTCTTTAGATCCACTCGATTATGTCGAATTAGAAGTCCTGACTGTCTCAACTTCATATGATCTCTCATCCAGTCGTTTCTGAACTGTTGCTCTCTGCCATCTGGTATCCCCTAGTTTACAGGGCTTGAGTCTTACGATATCACCTTCTTGGTTGTAGATTTTTGACTGTTTTCCTTGCAAATCCTTCATCTTTTTCCTCTCTTCCATGAGTATCTCAGCAGCACGTGGTTTGAGGAGGTTAGATGTAGTTGGAAGTATCGGCCTTGTTCTCCATGTAGTCTTTGTGCAGGACTACTGTTCAATCCTTGCACATGGGTGTTGCGTAATTCCAGTATTGCCAAGTAAACATCTGTCTTGCAGTGATTGGTTTTCTTCAGCACTCACTTAGCCTTGACTGCCGATTCCACCTTACCATTAGCTTGACTATGTCTTGGAGAAATTGTGTAATGGTCAATTTCCCATTTCCTGGCAAATTTAGCGAACTCCTCTGATGAGAACTGTGTCCCGTTGTCACTTACCACAGTGTTGGGAATTCCGTATCTTGCAAAGTGGCTCTTGAGTTTCACAATGATTTGCCTGCTGCTCAGGTCATACAGTCTGTCTATTTCCCAGAAGTTAGATAGATAGTCAACTGTGATTAAATAATGCTTTCCCTCAAGTTCAAACATATCGGTTTCCACTTTCAAAGGTCGCTGACTGATTTACTGAGCATGTGCGAGAATGAGTACAGCTCATATGCATAAATTACATGGATATTGTCACAGCAAGCTTATCATGGGATGTGATCACATCCCTGTCCACTCCCATCAGGGAAAAGGTATAGAAGTGTGAAAATGCACACCACCTGATTCAGGGACAGCTTCTTCCCAGCTGTTATCTGACAACTGAATCATCCTACCACAACTAGAGAGCAGTGCTGAACTACTATCTACCTCCTTAGTGACCCTCAGACTAGCCTTGATCGGACTTTGCTGGCTTTACCTTGCATTAAACGTTATTCCCTTATCATGTATCTCTACACTGTAAATTGCTTGACTGTAATCATGTATTGTCTTTCTGCTGATTGGATAGCATGCAACAAGGGGTCACAGCTAATGGATAAGGGGGAATTCCTTTAGCACCGAGATGAGAAGGACTTTTTTCACACAGAGAGTGGTGGGTCTCTGGAACTCTCTGCCACAGAGGGTAGTTGAGGCCAGTTCATTGGCTATATTTAAGAGTGCATTAGATGTGGCCATTGTGGCTAAGGGGATCAGAGGGTATGGAGAGAAGGCAGGTACGGGATACTGAGTTGGATGACCAGCCATGATCATATTGAATGGCGGTGCAGGCTTGAAGGGCCGAATGGCCTACTCCTGCACCTAATTTCTATGTTTCTATGTGACAAAAGCTTTTCACTGTACCTCAGTACATGTGACAATGAACTAAACTGTAAGCATTGTGCAGCTCAAGCTTGATGGGTTGCAATTGTTGAAGAATACACCAGTGCATCACATTCCATAATGCAGACTGTTGAGAACTGAGGGCAGCAGATGTGGTGTGAATGACAGTGATGTCAAAGTGCAGAACCTTTAATTGCTGACTCCTTTCTATTCTCTGCATGGTGTCAAAGAATGCTGGTCACCGCCAAAAGCGGCAAAATCTGCCAGCAGTGGAGGAACCTGTGATTGCATTAGGTGTGCGACATTATTCACAGCAAGGTGAATCATGCCTGGAAATGCAAACTCACAATGTCATCCAAATACACCCTACCTCTAAAACAATTTTCTTCCCCCATATAAAACCATGCATAAACCAAAAGAAGACACAAAGTGCTGGACTAACTCAGCAGGTCAGGCAGCATCACAGAGAACATGGATAGGCGACTCTTCTGGTCTGAACCCCAACTCGAAACGTCACCTAACCATGTTCTATTGAGATGCTGCCTGACCCGCTGAGTTACTCCGGCACTTTGTGTCTTTGTTTGTAAACCATCATCGACAGTTCCTTGTGTCTACTTGCACAAAGCAAACTGTCTTAAAACAATTGATATGTAGAAACAGACATGGAGTTTAGTTTAGAGATACGGCAAGAAAACAGGCACTTTGCCCCCTGATCACCCATTCACACTAGTTCTATGCAATCCCAATTTCGCTGAAGGAATTCAGTGGGATAGGCACATCGGGGGAGTGAACTACTGCAGCAGCACAAAGGAGAACAATAATGCAGTGAAGGGACCGGGACCGGAGAAGTAAGGAAGCAGCAGACTGGCAGTGAGAGGGACCAGTGAGAACTACAGCATTGGTGTCTTTAACATGACAACAAATCTCAGTGTCTACTTATGTAAAGTTAAAACAAAACTTGCTTCTTAAGAGTGTCCCTGGGAAGTGGTTGCAATTGTAAATCTGGCAATGCCGGCAAAATAGTCACGCACCATAGGTTTTGCCGGGATGTCGATGTGTCGAATTTAGTGATGGTAAGGCCCTTAAATATCAAGTGAGGGTGTTAGACTCCTTTTGCTGGAGATATTACACGCCACTTATTAGCTCTGCCTAAACGCTGCATGCTGTTTCATTATCTGAGGAACTGCAAATTTATCTTATTCATCTGTAGGCTGAAGGCTTAATTGACAAGGCTAACATTTATCACCCGTCACTAACTGCCCTAAAGAAGTTGGTGATTAATCATCATCTTGAATCGTCTTCTTGAGCCACAAAAGTTCTTCAGGTGAGGATTCTGCCACAAAGCTGCTGGGCAGGGAGTTCGTGGATTCACTGTGGAGGAAATGGCAATGTGTCTTGCAAGTTAGTACGGTTTGTTACTTCGAAGGGAATCTGTAGGTAGTGCCACCTTCATTCATTGGATGCCCTGATTCTTCCTTGTGAAAGAGATTTGTTGGTTTACTAACTGTCTTGTTTTGTTAAGTGCAGTGCATTCTATAGATGATTCACACTCTGTTATGGTAGGCTGGTGGATGGAGGGAGTGAATTCAATGATAATCAAATGAGCTGTGGATGATGAGAAGGTTTTTTTTAATGTTGCAAAAGCAGAACTCATCTGGCATCTGAGAAGTATCCTCATAGACTCTGATTTGTGCCTTGTCGATGGTTGAAAGGCTTTGGTGAGTTAACAGCCTCTGATCTGCTGCAGCCACAGAACATATGCAATGCATCCATTTAAGTTTCTGATTATTCAGTGACCCTGTGATGAGAATGCCTTTGAATACCAGTGATAAGTGATTAGACTCTTTTTTGCTATGCATGGAAATAGCAAAGGGTTGTGGTTGCAGCTGAATCCAACACACAGATCAGACTTGAGTATTGTGTGTAATTTTGGTGCCCTAATTTGAGGAAGGACATAGAAACATAGAAAATAGATGCAGGAGTAGGCCATTCTGCCCTTCAAGCCTGCACCACCATTCAATATGATCGTGGCTGATCATCCAACTCAGTATCCTGTACCTGCCTTCTCTCCATACCCCCTGATCCCTTTCGCCACAAGGGCCACATCTAACTCCGTCATGAATATAGCCAATGAACTGGCCTCAACTACCTTCTGTGGCAGAGAATTCCACAGATTCACCACTCTCTGTGTGAAAAATGTTTTTCTCATCTCGGTCCTAAAAGACTTCCCCCTTATCCTTAAACTGTGACCCCGTGTTCTGAACTTCCCCAACATCAGGAACAATCTTCCTGCATCTAGCCTGTCCAACACCTTAAGAATTTTGCAAGTTTCTATAAGATCCCCCCTCAATCTTCTAAATTCTAGCGAGTACAAGCCAAGTCTGTCCAGTCTTTCTTCATATGAAAGTCCTGCCATATCAGGAATCAGTCTGGTGAACCTTCTCTGTACTCCCTCTATGGCAAGAATGTCTTTCCTCAGATTAGGAGACCAAAACTGTACACAATACTCCAGGTGAGGTCTCACCAAGACCCCGTACAACTGCAGCAGAACCTCCCTGCTCCTATACTCAAATCATTTTGCTATGAATGCTAACATACCATTCTCTTTCTTCACTGCCTGCTGCACCTGCATGCCTACTTTCACACACCAGTGTACCATGATACCCAGGTCTCATTGCATCTCCCCTTTTCCTAATCGGCCACCATTCAGATAATAGTCTACTTTCCGGTTCTTGCCACCAAAGTGGATAACCTCACATGTATCCACATTATACTGCATCTGCCATGGATTTTCCCACTCACCCAACCTATCCAAGTCACCTTGCAGCCTAGCATCCTCCTCACAGCTATAACACTGCCCCCCAACTTCATGTCATCCGCAAACTTGGAGATGTTACATTCAATTCCCTTGTCCAAATCATTAATATATATTGTAAATAGCTGGGGTCCCAGCACTGAGCCTTGCGGTACCCCACTATTCACTGCCTGCCATTCTGAAAAGGACCCGTTTACTCCTACTCTTTGCTTCCTGTCTGCCAGCCAGTTCTCTATCCACATCAATACTGAACCCCCAATACCGTGTGCTTTAAGTTTATATACTAATCTCTTATGTGGGACCTTGTTGAAAGCCTTCTGAAAGTCCAGATACAACACATCCACTGGTTCTCCCTTATCCACTCTACTAGTTACATCCTTGAATAATTCTATAAGATTCGTCAAACATGATTTACCTTTCATAAATCCATGCTGACTTTGTCCAATGATTTCACCACTTTCCAAATGTGCTGCTATCCCATCTTTAATAACTGACTAGCAGTTTCCCCACTACCGATGTTAGTCTAACTGGTCTGTAATTACCCGTTTTCTCTCTTCCTCCCTTTTTAAAAAGTGGGGTTACATTAGCTACCCTCCAATCCTCAGGAACTACTCCAGAATCTAAAGAGTTTCGAAAAACTATTTCTGGGGCTACTTCCTTAAGTACTCTGGGATGCAGCCTATCTGGCCCTAGGGATTTATCAGCCTTTAATCCATTCAATTTATCTAACACCACTTCCCAGCTAACCTGGATTTCACTCAGTTCCATCTCATTTGACCACCGGTCCCCTGCTATTTCCGGCAGATTATTTATGTCTTCCTTAGTGAACACAGAACCAAAGTAGTTATTCAATTTGTCTGCCATGTCTCTGTTCCCCATGATCAATTCACCTGTTTCTGACTGCAAGGGACCTACAATTGTTTTAACTAATCTTTTTTCTCTACCCATATCTATAAAAGCTTTTGCAGTCATTTTTTATGTTCCCTGCCAGTTTTTTTTCATAATTTTTTTTTCCCTTTTCTAATTAAGCCCTTTGTCCTCCTCTGCTGGACTCTGAATTTCTCCCAGTCCTCTGGGACATAACTGCTATTGAGGGAGTGCAGCGTAGGTTCACCAGGTTAATTCCCACGATGGCGAGACTGACATATGATGAAAGAATGGGTCGACTGGGCTTGTATTCACTGGAATTTAGCAGGATGAGAGGGGATCTTACAGAAACATATAACATTCTTAGAGGATTGGACAGGGTAGATGCAGGAAAAAGGTTCCCAATGTTGGGGGAGTCCAGAACCAGGGGGTCACAGTTTAAGAATAAGGGTAGGCCATTTAGGACTGAGATGAGGAAAATGTACCCAGAGAGTTGTGAATCTGTAGAGTTCTCTGCCACAGAATGGAGAGGAAGGCAGTGAATTCACTGTGCGATTTCAAGTAAGAGTTAAATTTAGCACTTGGGACTATGGGAATCAAGGGATATAGAGGAAAAGCCGGAACAGGATACTGATTTTGGATGATCAGCCATGATTATATTGAATGGCTGTGCTGGCTCGAGGGGGCACCTATTTTATATGTTTCTATGACTCCCCGCCATCGATTTCATCTGCACTTCGCACCGCCTCAGGAAAGCAGCCAACATAATCAAATACTTTTTTTCAACCTGATCATTCTCTCTTTTCCATCTCCCATTAGGCATAATATGCAGAAGCTTGGAAGCACATATGCCCAGACTCAGTACCAGCTTCTTCCCCTTTATTATCAGACTCCAATAAATTAGGAGGTAATTCCAATATTCTAACCTACTTCATTTCAGACGCTGGACTTACTCTCTGCAACTGCAATGCTACAATGCTGTAAAACTATATTCTGCATTCTGGTATTTTTCTCTTTGCATCACTAGTACTCGTGTATGACTAGTGTACTCATGAATAGTATGACTTGATTTAATTGGACAGCACGCAAACAAAACCTTTTCACTGTACCTCGCTACTCGTGACAATATTAAACGGATACTAATGCCAATGGTCATTATCCATTACACTTATGGTATGAATGTTGCTTATCCTGCAGAACACTTGCTGTGCGGCACTGGGCTAAAATGATTGCTTCTCATGAGTACAGCTCATATTTTTCTTCCAGATACAAAAAAAAAATGTTATCAGAATATTTTGATACCACACTCAGTAAAATGTTGCACTTATATCAGTGACCATTCCCAATCATTTCAGGAATTCAGCTGTTTGTCCCGTGTTGGTACCATGAGGAGTGATGAGAGAGGCCCTGCCAAACTGAGCACATTTGGGACAGACGTTTAGGGGTAACATGAGGGGGAACTTCTTTACTCAGAGAGTGGTAGCAGTGTGAAATGAGCTTCCAGTGGAAGTGGTGGCGGCAGGTTCGTTGGAATCATTTCAAAATAAATTGGATAGGCATATGGATGAGAAGGGTATGGAGGGTTATGGTATGAATGCAGGCAGGTGGGACTAAGGGAAAAAAGTTGTTCGGCACGGACTTGAAGGGCCGAGATGGCCTGTTTCCATGCTGTAATTGTTATATGGTTATATGGTTATATTATTTTTTCCTCCTTTCTGATGAATGGTCCTAGAAATGTTAATAATTCCCCCTTCCACCGATGCTGTCAGACCTGCAGAGTATGTCCAGCATTTTCTGTTTATATTTCAGATTTGTGACATTTGGTTATCATTCATGAGTAAATTATTGGTGAGATTTGCCACTGATCATTACTATTTCCAAAACCTAGCTGATGATGAAGTATGGAGTGTGAGGCAGAAATTGGCCACATGTTTGTCTTCTTTGTGGACTGTTCATGCCTGGGCTGTTGCAGTTTATTGCAGAAGTGGTACAGCCTTGTTTAAGGGAGCAGCTTGGTTCACCAGACTGATTGTCAGCACCATAACCACAATATACTCTATATGCTGAATATGATACAGTCAATATTCTGAAATATGATACAAGGTAATCCAATCTGGAAGTGTGTGCCAAGCATAATGACTTCAGTCATTTATATCTGAGCTTGCTTATTCTTTATTTCATCTACAATTAAAGTCAGTGATCTACATGCATTTTATTGAAATAAAAGTCAATAACTCATCAGGATTTTCAATCATTGCTGAATAACAAGTTCATCAGTTTGCGCTGCAACTACTCTTATTCGTTAAATAAATAAAATATTGCTTTCTGACCTGGATAGAAATTCTGATTATAGGTATTAAAATGTACCTTGACAACAGCAGGGCTTGGTCCAATCCTGTTATTATTGGTTGCGCGGATGTGAGAGCTGCCTCCATGGCATTCATTGTAAGTACATTGGGAATTAGCTGGAGCCAGCAAGAGCTTCTTCAACTGGAAAAATGCAATCAAATGGGTGGAAAATCGAAACAAAGCATGAAATAAACAGTGTGCAAACAAATTTTTATCCTATCACGTTATCCAAATAAGCCCATTTTAAAGTTTTTATGCTGTGTTATTAAGCTTTTTGAAACAGTTAATAACCAACAAATGATCGTTGAGAGAAACAGACTTAACATGTGCATATTTAGAAGCTATTTCTTTATGATATCCAAGTTGCTATAAATGTGCTTGTAGAATGCAGTACATCTTCAACTGCTAGATTGTTTGTAGGTATTCACTGCATACATTGTCCTTGTAGCTACAACTTAAAAAACCCAAACCTTATTTTAACTACATCACACTCATTTAGCGTTAGTCAGAGCAGGAAAAATGCTTACTAGAGACGGCTCCTCAGCCTCCGGGGTCATGGGAGTGCCATCAGGCGTCGAGGGAGGGCTAGGGTCATCGACACTGGTCACATCCCCATCTGTCAGTGCATCAAATGATGGCAGTCCATCCTCATCTATCGGGATGCTGTCCAGTGTCTCAGTTAGAGCAGCCAAAAGGTTGGCCTCATTTTCTTCATCCATCTTCTGTCAAATAAGAAAGAATCTTTCAATTATTAATCACACGATTTACAACTCAAACATAAACCTCTGGTAAGAGTACATTTGCTATAAAATCAGATAACAACTCAAAAAAGACCTAGCTAAAGTTTATATATGTATAACTGTGCAATGAAAGGATTGGAACACTCTGATTTTTATTTTACTTAAACATATATGATCAGAATTCATATTTCAACTACGGTCCATTCAATTAACTTAGCAGACCAATGTTAGTTGGACCTGCATGTTAATGTACTCACACACTGCAGCAGTGGCCACAACACCATAACACAACTTTGCTGCCATAGCAAATTAATTGCTTCATAACTGTAGAACATACCTATACTTAACACTAACTTTTCATTTGGTTAGCTCTCTTTCAAAGCAGACATTAGTTAGAAACTTTATCTAAATATTTTTATCAAGTGCAGCAATTAAAGGCCCAGACTATTCAATATAGATTTTAGGACTGCCATGTGAACACTTAAAGATCTACTAGAGATTGATGCCTGCTGGTCATTTCTCAGTTGTGATCCTCACTGGGTTCTCATGGTAGAGTCCAATGTTGGGGTTGGGTCTTGAGCTAGTCTAGCCTGAGCTCGAGATTCTTGCTGTGATTCTCAGGCAATTGTATGCGTCGGTGCCTGTTCTCCAAACTGTTCCAACACCACGTTAGATATGGTGCAGGACCCAACAACCCCTTGATTCAAGTATTGTAGCAATCCCTGGAGTCAGGTATTAATTGCAAGGCCATGGGGAAGAATAGTAACAAACTTTTTTCTCAATTGTGTGCAAAATGCTAATTACTTGTCATTAAGCATTTTTTAACATTTTAATTGTGAATAATTTAAATTTAAAATGTTCACATCTGAACACCAGAGATGATCACAAAACATTAAAAAAAAATACAAAGACTTTGACAGTCAAAATGGGGGCTTAGGCTTTGCCAGTTGTCAAAGCAGAGATTCACAGGCTAGACTAGCTTGGGCTTGCCATCATTGCTGCAGTAAATCATTTGAGAGGCTGCTAGTGAGGAGACAGTCCCTGGAGTCTGGGATTCTTTGGACCAGCAAGAAGTGCCCTGCTCAGAAAAGATTTTGGGAAGTAACCATTGAAGGTGACAATGGGAGAAGGTGAAATCCTGGCAAAAGTGCAATATTAACTTAGTATAAAGACAAACCAAACTTTATATTATTTGGTTTATCCAACTTTATCCATCCTTCATTTTAAGCTGCTCCTCAGCAAAAGCAACCACCTGATGGTCCTCCTTAACATGCAAAGTCTCGGGCCTGCTGTCACTGTTAGGCGTGGTCTAACTTTGAACAATTTTGAAGACACCTTGCCTTTCCTGACTGATGTTGAAAGAGGACGTAGCGGAAGAAATTACTGATGTTAGGTTTATTATAGCTGGATAAAATGAAGAAATAGTTATGCTCTCCTATCAATGATTAATACCATCACTTTTCTGGATTTCCTTTCTGCAAACTTATCTGAGATCTGGATATTGACTGGTAATCAATCGTTCCACACCTATTTCTCACTTGAAAGTCAGAAGCACAGAGAAATGTCACCTCCTAGTTATAGTTCCTCTGCTACATTCTGCCTTTGATGTAATAACTGCAGTACTCAAAATAAAAATTCCTACTCTCTCAGCATTTTGTAGATAACATAGCACAGATTTTCTTTATTTGTCTGACAAAGTTATGGGTCAAAATTGAAATAATAATATTCAGGGAACGGGGGTTCCCCTCCTCCACTATAGATGAGGCTCTCACCAGGGCCTCTTTTATACCACATAACTCTGCTCTCCTTCCCCATCCCCCTTCTTATAACAAGGGCAGAGTCCCCCTTGTCCTCACCTTCCACCCTATCAGCCGTCACATACAACAAATAATCCTTCAACATTTCCGCCACCTCCAATGGGATCCCACCACTGGCCACATCTTCCCATCTCCTCCCCTGTCTGCTCTCTGCAGAGAATGCTCCCTCCATAAGTCCCTGGTCAATTTGTTCCTTCCCACCCAAACCACGCCCTCTCCTGGCACTTTCCCTTGCAACTGCAAGAAATGCTTGTCGCTTTACCTCCCCCCTTGACTCCATTCAAGGACACAAGCAGTCTTTCCAGGTGCAGCAGAGGTTCACCTGCACCTCCTCCAACCTCATCTATTGCATCCGCTGCTCTAGATGACAGCTGCTCTACATCGGTGAGACCAAGCATTGGCTTGGCGATCGCTTCGCCAAACATCTCCGCTCGATTCACATTAACCTACCTGATCTCCCAGTGGCTCAGCACTTCAACTCCCCCTCCCATTCCGAATCTGATCTTTCTGTCCTGGGCCTCCTCCATGACCCCACCGTAAATTGGAGGAGCAGCACCTCATATTTTGCTTGGGCTGTTTGCACCCCAGAGGTATGAACATTGACTTCTCTATTTTCAGGTTGTCCCTGCTTTCTCCTCCCCTTCTCAGCTCTCCCTCAGCCCACAGCCTTTGCCTCTTCCTTTCTTCTTCCCCCCCCCCCCCCACCCTCAGATCAGTCTGAAGAAGGGTCTTGACCGGAAACGTATTTTCTTCGCTCCATAGATTCTGCGTCATCCGCTGAGTTTCACCAGCTTTTTTGTCTACCATATTCTTCCACCACTTCATTTATTGCTGCTTGATTTGATATGAATGAAAGTAACATAGTTGTAAAGCAAACAAGCAAGCCAGATTATTGTCCAGTGTGTGCAGTTAAAATTGCATTCACAAAATATCTATTGAATGAAGGTTTAACATAACTTCAACAATTTATTTCTTATCAGTGAACACAAGTTTTAATTTCCTATAAAAGGATTTATGTTATCAAATCAACTGTCTTTCAAGTTGTCCTTGCTTGTATAAATATTGGATGGCTTTCTAGAATGATATTATATCTACCACTATCTAGTATATTCATGCTTTAAACAAATTCCAACTGTATCTAATCTAAATAGACAAATACCTTATAGTCATCTGGACTGTAAATCATAACATGATTGCAATTTTTATCACAATGCAAACTATTCATGTAGGGTGCCTAATCAAGAACTTAGGACAAAAGGGAATACGTGACTGGAAATGCTCCGCAATTCATTTGACTGATCTCAAAAACTCACACCACTTAATAGTTCCCTATAATTTTGTGCAAGTCACAATATTTTTTCCACACTGTCTAACTATTTTGTCATCACTCAAAACACAATATCCTCAAGGATCTCAGCGGAACAGACAGTATCTGGGGACAGAATACGCGGGCAATGTTTTAGGCGCTAAATAATCACAATAAACATCATTGAATTAACTTGAGAAAATCTGTCCTGGAGTTTTTCCAAAAAACAAAGATTTGGTAAATGTAAAGTTAAAAGCTGAAATTGTGCCAGGATATGCAGTTCAGGTCTAAAATGAATGGCAGTGGAAAATAGTTCTGTGTTCCCAATGTATAATTAGTCCTCACAATGGAAACTTGTGTTCGGTCCATGTCATTGTGATTGGGGCATTGAGTACTGCTGCTGATCTTCGTGGCAAAATGCATTAATAAGCTGATCTCAGCTGAGATATTACTGGTGCAATCAAAGATAAAATTAAGGAGACACAAAAGACTGCAGATACTGGAAATTAAAAAGGTTTCCTTGACTGGTACACAATAAAATGGGTATGTTTGGATATAACATGAAGGCAAGATCAAGTTTGGATGAATGTTCCTCAATGACAAATAGCCTTCTGGTACTTACTGTCAAAACTGGCACATGTATAATGGATCACTGGCTGAGGTATTGGAGAGTGACAGATGCTGTACAGCCATTCACAGAAAGCAATCAATGCCTTAAGCAGAGGAGAGAACCCTGGAGTTTGTCTAAGTTCTTCAGCATATGATCAAACTAAAAACCACTTTACTTTTCATCAAAGTGTTAGACTGTATTCATTAGGAAAAATTAGACCACTGTAGATTATCATTCAGAAACGATGCCTAATTCAATTGTCATCAGAAACAGCTATATTTTTAAAGGGCATTCTGAAGGGTAATTCAATCATCAAAGTATGTGTTCATAGACATACATTTAAGTATTTTTCACTTGTATGTGTCAAATTTTATTATATCACATTTAACAAAAAGCTCAATTATTTTGGTTGACTGGTTTTCAGTGTTTATTTAATGTCTACCAGCTCATATTGTGTGTAGTCTATGGACTGAAGCAATTTTAAATTCCTGCAAGATTATTGCAAGTAAGGTAAATTGATGAATGCTGAAGTGCTTGTCTTTGCAAGGTAATTTAACAAAAAATGTATGTTTTCAAGGGGGACAAGGTTCATTTCCACTTTCCTCTGTTTCAATCATTGATAAGAAAATTACCCTATAAAATCTCCAATTCAAGATGGAAATGGCAGAGATGATTTCATTTAAAAATATCAGGCTGAAAATGCCTCTGAACAGCACAAAATGAAATCAATTATATTGAATAAAAGAAAATGACAAAATGAAGTGTTGCTGGCAAATGCCGTGGTCATTAAGTTGTTCCACATATTTGCACCACCTGATCCTTCATTTTCTGAAGAAGATTGTGTAGATGACAGCCAAATATATGAAACATCACTATTTAGAAATTAGAACTTCTGTTCCTATTAGGTTGAATCGTGCTGGCTGTAGTCAATGATTCTGAATCGAATCAGGCAATCAACCATCCAAATGAAATAAGTTGTACCTTTAACCTTTCAGCACCTTAACACTGAGTGGGGCCTGTCCCACTTACATGATGTCACGGGGTGATACCTGTATGGTTGTGGTTGTGAGTACCTTTTTCTGGTCGCTGCTGGATTTTCAACATGTTGAAAATTTGCAGCAACCTGCTGCGACTTTGACGGGTGCCAGCAAGTTGCCGAAAAAATTGCGTACTGGGACAGGCCCTTTACAGACTCCAGCTGGGGAACTCAATCCTGCTGAGACTCCTCAGTGTTACACTGTGGACTTACCACTTGGATCTTGAGCCAGGTATGGAATGGCCCAAGAACTATGACCTTCTGAATTTTAATGGGTAGTGCAGACAGTTAATTTGTGAATAAATAAAAAAAACATCATGTGTTTTTTAAATTATTTTGTTTTTACTTAAGGTTTTGAATTATTTTAAGTGATTTAAATGGGTTTTATATGCATTTTCTAAAAAAATATGTATCTACTTTTGTTTTAATAGTTCTTCAATTTCAAACATATTTTAAAATTATTCAAATAAATGACAGCATGATTAGATGCCAGGAATCCAACCTCCACTTTACTAGGTGTCAGGGTTATTCTGGAACAAGGTGTCCACACTGTACTGCCTGAGTCTGCCACTTGTACTACTCAAAACAGTTGCTATTGCAACTCAAGGGCATAGAGATTGGCCAACAAAATATACCCTCTGCACATGACATCAGTACGTGCAAGGACTATAGGAGAGAGTAATGGGCAGTGAACTCTTGTCAAACAAGATTTCTCCTTTAATTTTAAAGGGATCACTCCTACTCTGGGATGGTTCTATAGCACCAGGCACTCTTTGATCACTCATCCAATTGATCATTCTTCTTATGAGGGCACAAACAATGCATGTTGTGTACTAGACAATTGAATAGCCTGATCATATTCTCTCCTATCTTTAAAGCTGCATCACACTTTCTGCCACAAAATTTCACTCAGTGCAGCAACTAGAGTTGTTTTCATTCTCTTACTGAGCTCAATAATGTTGAAGCCCATTGTGAGATCACATTAACCATCTAGATTGAGGATTTGTCAAGGAGCAATAGGACTTTATTTAGTATTTACACTACACACTATATTCACTATTTAGGATCTTGGGGAAACTTTAACCCAATTTTCACAAATATTTGGTTTAAAGAAGGGAAACATGACTACTTCCTCATTTCCCAAAATATATTAATCGTCAAACAAATGTTTCAATTGATTTAAATAGCATTTCGTATTCCTGATAGAGATATTTTCAGTAATCTTTTTTGCATTCTTTAGGATGCTGTGATAATGCCAGCATTTATTTTCTATCCTTAACAGTGGTAATAAGCCAGTTACAGAAATACTGCAGATCACGTGGTGAGGGTTATCCCACAGCTCAGTTGGATACAAATTTCCAGCATTTAGTCCTAACAACGATAAACAAGCAGTAATATATCTGCAAGGCAAGATGGTACTAAGTTTTAAGATGAATATGCATCAGTTGCATATATCTTCCAAGGTGGTAGATGAGGATTTTGAAGGCTTACAGTGCCCTCCTCTCGTCTCCTGAGAGCCTTTGAGGATATGTACTTGGGCACCACAGCCCAGGTTGTCACCCCAGATGGCGAGAGCAAAGTGTTTGAGATCCTCTTGGGGTGGTCTTACAAGGAGACACTCTGGCACCCTTTCTCTTCATCATTGTCCTTGATTATGCCATGAGGCAGGTGCTCAAGGAACATGAGGACCTTGGCTTTACAATCACCCCAAGGCATTCGAGAAGACGTTGTCCTGCTGGAAGACACGATTAAGGAGGCACAGGAGCTACTCCGCAGGGTCGAGACGGAGTGCGAGAAAGTTGTCCTCTGCCTCAATGCCATGAAGATGGTGTACATGGCGTTCAACATTGGTGACCATGAGCTGCTCAAGACCAGTGGCAGTGCATA
Source organism: Raja brachyura (assembly GCA_963514005.1). Next base: position 102,148,660 of record OY740781.1, on the reverse strand, counting down.
TAACCATATAACCATATAACAATTACAGCACGGAAACAGGCCATCTCGGCCCTTCAAGTCCGTGCCAAACAACTTTTTTCCCTTAGTCCCACCTGCCTGCACTCATACCATAACCCTCCATACCCTTCTCATCCATATGCCTATCCAATTTATTTTTAAATGATACCAACGAACCTGCCGCCACCACTTCCACTGGAAGCTCATTCCACACCGCTACCACTCTCTGAGTAAAGAAGTTCCCCCTCATGTTACCCCTAAACATCTCTCAGGAAAGTGGAGAACTTCGAGTATCTGGGAGCGTGGATGCAGAGGTGGGAGAATGACATCAAGATCTGGAAAGTGCTCGAATGGAAAACCTGCAATAACATGGGGAAAATGTGGACGTCCCGTTTGTCTAAGGGTCTCAAACTGACATTCTTCCCAGCAACAGTGGAGACCATATTATTGTACGGGTGTGAGGCATGGACTCTCACGCGAGAACTGTCTAAGTCTCTCGATGGTACCTACACCCGGATGCTCAGAAAAGTTCAAAATGTCATTTGGAGGGACCACATCACCAACGCCCAGATTTATGGGGAGAATCCACCTCTGACCGAGAAGAACAGGATGAGAGGGATGAGGCTCGCTGGTCACTCCCACCGCCACCCAGAAATGCCAGCAAGCAAGGTTGTGCTGTGAGAACCCACCCATGGAAGACGTGACCCGGGACGGCCAAACAAGACGATGCTGAAGACATTGATGGAAGACGCACATGTAGGGACAAAAGAGGAGCTTGCCAGCCGCATGAAGGACAGAGATGTGTGGTGTATCCGTCATCGTGCCCATCAAAAACTAGCACCACTGCGTCATTAATGTTTTCAATGATAATGATGATTCCAACCATGATGATGGTAGATGTCAAAAGCATGGAAAATATAATTGAAGGAATCTTGCTGCATTGATGCAGAATGCTATTGATCCAACAATGCACTGCTGGAGGGAGGTGACAGCTAGGGTGCCATTCAAGTAGGTTCCTTTTTTAGGTTTTGTTTAGTTTAGAGATTCAGTGCGGAAATAGGTCCATCGCCCCGCCGACCAGCGATCCTCGCACATTAACTCTATTCTACACACACTAGGGACAATTTACAATTTTACCAAGCCAATTAACCTACAACCTGTATGTCTGGGAAGTGTGAGAGGAAACCAGAGCTCCCGGCGAAAACCCACGCCTGTCACAGGGAAAACGTACAAACTCAATAAAAAACAGCACCTGTAGTCAGGATCGAACTTGGGTCTCTGCCGCTAAACCTAATATAATAACAGATGGTACTGGAAATACTCAGCAGGTCAGACATCATCTCTGGGAAGAGAAGATTATGTTTTGAGTTGAAGATTCTTCATCAGAATAACCCTGTTTACAGCTTATCTCCATGGTCAATCTGCTTTCAATTATCAGAGGCAACCCCACACCCTATTTGCAGCTCCCTTCGTTTGCTTCCCAGTTCTGATAAAGATTTTTAACCTGAAATGTTAACTCTATTTCACGTCTCATATATACAGCTTGACCCGCTGAGTATTTCCATTACTTTCCCTTTCATTGTAAATCAAAATAGCATAATTTAATGATATATCAGATAATGGGAAGAATTAACAGGCGGTATAATTCTGAGTATTGTAATAAAGCATTTGTGATGCACAATTTAACATATAAAGATCTGTATAAGTTAGTACACCAATAATTAAAAAGGAACTAGAGAGAGTTGTACAATGTATGTTTAGTACTATTGATTACATTAAAATAGAACAAGAAAGGCAGTGAGTGGAAATGAGGACTAACATATAAAGGAAGAAGTACCTACAATGTGTCTATGTTCGGTACAAGAGTATAATATATACATTTTATTATGGAAGCTACTTGCACATCTTCAGCAATGCGTGCTTTGTAAAGAATTAAGAGTTACTAAGGCCAAAGTATTTGAAACAAAAGGTGAAATCAATAGTCTTGAATAGTTTCAAGGAAATGCATGTTCCATTTAAGGTTGGAGAAAGTAAGACAAACCAAAAGGGTGATTGATGAAAAAGACTAAAGGGCAGATCTATCACATGTCTGTGCTACCAGTTAGCTTTGTGAGTGACACAAAGAAACCACTTCTTGGAATAATTGAAAGAAACTAAATTTTCACTGACTTGAAGAAAACCATGATAAAAAATAGTTGTCGTTGTATGAGAGGACACAGAGCATGGAAGGCATCAATTTTGAAGCAATTAAATCACCAAAATGAGTTGGCTTTAAATTTCCACCTTGTTGAATTGTTATTTTCCCTTTTAATGTGCCTTTATCAAGGGCTTCAAACCCATTGAATATCACATTAGACAAAATGTATTTAAAGTTCTTTAATATCCTACAGCAAGTATGACTCCTAAAAAGTGCAATTGCAAATGTTTTCCTGTTAGTGATGTTAATACTGAATCTGATTGATTACTTTGGACCTTTCCCCTGTAAATAATGTTGTGCAAATACAATGTTCCAACAAAGTGTCATTCCTCTTCCCTAGTGACGTATGCCTATGAATGTGAAACAAACAGGGTCAAAATAGGTAGTTAATTAATCGTAACTTTATCTGTTTGACCTTTGCAACAGATAATGCAGTGGTGAAAAATGCAAACTCTGGTGAGTCCCACTTCTTGCTTTATCATTTGCAAGTGCCTAGTTAGGGCTTCAAAGGTGAATAACTTTGAAGCCTTAACTAGGATGATATTATTTATTCTTCTTTTATTAAACTGCAGAGCACAGAGATGGATCTTCAGTCAAAACTAATGATTTGGGATGGTAAAAGAGAAACTGGTCCTTGCAATAAACCTTGAGGTGCTCAACATACCAAATGTCAGAGAATTTCAAAAAATAGAGAAAACGTGTCCCTTTCCAAACCACGATCTTTTCATCAAAGCCCCTCCTCAGTGATCTGGCCATTGTTACCCATCAATCATTAGCTAACCAGATATTATGATAACTTGTATCTACCAGAAAACTTGTATGTCCAGTCACTTAGATCTATGTTACAATGGCCATCTTAGAGAGATACAAATACTTATCGAACTAATGACAGCAGAGGCAATGGTAGTTTAGGACAAGTAGTAGGCTAGGACTGAAATGGCATATGTCATACACTTTTAGAATTTACCAGAATGGAATATTAGGCTCACATAATCTAACCACAGATATAACAATACATTTGCTGAATTTACTGTCACCTTAACCAGATAGGTGATTTTTTTTTAAAAATGGTACAGAATAAGATAGGAGGATAGCAAGAGATTATCATCAGGGCAGCACAGTGGTGCTCAGAGCACCAGAGACTCATGTTCGATCCTGATCACAGGTGCTGTTTGTTTGTACGTGTTCCTTGTGACCACGTGGGTTTCCTTCCACATTCCAAAGACATGCAGATTTGAAGGTTAATTGTTTCTGGTGTCGAAGACGGGATAGCATAGAACTAATGTACGGGTGTTAGCATGGACTCAGTGTGCCGAAGGGTCTGTTTCCATGCTGTATCTCTAAACTAAACCAAATCAAGAATTCTTGAGATGATACAAAGAATAACATCTATTTAATTTGCTTATTTAGCAGAGCTAGCCAGATAAAAATAATCAAACTGACACATAACTTTGGTGCTCTGTTCATTATTATTGCCTGACCAGCTGAGAGTTTCTTGCATTTTCTGTTTTATTTCCAATTTCAGCATCTACAGTATTTTGCTTTTGGATTATTGCCAGTGACTGGGAAATTCAACTGAATGTCCAACAGTATATATGGGCATTTAGTCCAAACATGTCTTGCCATCACAGATATATATGAACTAACAAACCCTTTGTCAGTGCTTGCATCTATACTGGACTTGAAGGCAGGATGGTCGCTTCAGATTAACACTACACACTGCATATGGTGACAATGGTGTGTACAGTAATCTGCCCCAAACTATCAACAAATTTGAAATACTACTTCAAGGTGATAGCTCAAGGTGATCCATCATGATTCTGATATGTGTCCTTTTTTTCTTTTCTGGCTGCAACAAGCACAAATGGCAGAGCCAGTTGAAGAGGATAATCTTGATCTTAAAGAAACCATCATCATGTTTGCCTTCACTTTTAAATCAATGTGATGCAATAGCCTTAATAAAAAAAGTATTGAGATAAGTACCAGCTAAGCTCTCTGATGTGCTTCTTTTATCTGCCAGTATTTCTGGGCTCTGCTTGAGCCACTTTAAAAACACTATCATTATTGAAAATTTACCCTCAATAAAAATTGCACTCTCTCTTCAAGATCCACCTTCATCCTCAATAATTCGGTCTGTTCTTTTGAAATGGTCGCAGTTTATGTAACTGCACATAGTGAAGTCAACATATGGGGAATCAGGTCTGAACAGCAGAAGGATGATTAATATAATTTCACAAGGCCAGCAATTACTTGGATTGGGGGAATGAGAGCCTGATAGAAGATGCTGCACTGCATTTACAACATAAAAAACATAAGATGTTGGAGAAGCTGTGGGCCATCTGCTCTTTGTGGCTATTCCATCATTCAAAGTGATCTTATAGCTCACTACTGCTTTCGTGCACTGACCCCAAATCCCTCGATTCCTGTAATATTCAAAACTCTATTTATCTATGCCTTGTATATTCTCAGTTTCTGAATCAGTAAGACCCTTCTTGATAATGAATTATAAAAATTCATGTCTTCTGAGTGAGGAAATTGCTTCTCATCTCTGTCCTGAATAGCTGCCTCCTTATGTTTATCATTTGCATCTAAGTACCCCCGACAAGGGAAATATCATCCGAACATCTATGTTGTCCGTCTTTTAAGAATTTTCATCCTATTAAATTCAAGAGAGCATTGCAAACACCTTTTCCCTGTCACCCAAGCTGCTTAATTCCTATTCATGCAAAAATCACCCAAGTCAGGAACCAATCTGGTGAACTTTCATTACATTCTTCTTATCGTAATTATACAATTTCTTACACAAGAAGATGGGCCCCTTACACAACATTCCAAGTGGAATTTGTATCAGGGTCTTGTATATTTGCAGCAGTATGTCTCAACTCTTGCTTTCAATATTCTCTTCCAATAAAGACCAACCTAACTTTTGTCTTCCTAATTGCCTGTTGTGCCTGTATATTACCACCAAGTAATTTCTGTGCATTCAGGTGCACTGGAGCACAGTTGTAGTGACTACATTCAATCTTTTTTCTATGCCAAGATACAAGCTTATTTATATCCCCAATAATGGAGATTTAAAACTTGTAGTATGACAAAGTCCAAACATTAGTCCTTCTAAACAAAAGAACAAGCCAAAAAAGGAGAAGAAAAGCTCTGGATAGAGCAGTAGGCATCTTCTGGAGTCGTCTGAGAGTACTTCATACCCTTGAAAGACAGTTTTCAAACACAATTGCATCCGGAACCTTCAATGTTCTGGTGGCACATCTCCAATCATGCAGTCAAGGCTGGACCACTCAGCTTCTGGATGTCATTATTTACCTGAATATTCCAGCCATGGTGGCTTCCATAGCTCACAGCTTGCAGCATGTCATTGCCTTCTCTACATCAAGTAGATTATTTATTCAAGGAGAGGCAACGTGTCTCTGTTTCTCGAGCAGAGGGCACCAGGCAGAAAAAGCATGTAGTTTTGTAAAGTTTGTTGGCCTCCTCATCATTGGAGTGCACTGGGGTCTGCACATATGTGAACCAGGTGCCGTACATTTACTGACTAGAGTAACATTCACTGAGAAAGATATGGGTCAGACTGCACCTCTGGAGATCACAGATGGTGAGGTTTCAGATCAGGACCCTTCTTCAGTGATTGTGGTGGGGAGGAGGAATGCTGGAACAGAGGAGTGGTCAGACAAAGCCTGGCTAGTGATAGATAGATACAGGTGGAGGAGGGGGGTGGTTTTGATAGGCAAATTTTTGGACAAAGGTGAAGATGACAGAGATGAAAAGCCAAAAGATGTGGGATAAGGATTGAAGAGTAGCAAATTGTCCCAACCTGAAACGCAACTATCCATGTTTCCTGAGATGCTGCCGCACCTGCTGAGTTACTCCGGCACTTCGTCTTTTTTTTTTCAACCGGCATCTGCAGTTCCTTGTTTCTGCATTTAATACTCACGAAGTATGCAACTAGTGAGTGGCAACTTCCAAATAATTCTAATAGCCAATGCTATTAATCAAGGAAACTCAAAAGGTTTAATCATTATGCAGGAATCCAGCATTTCGAAAAGTTTCAGCCAGCATGTCAATTGGATGACAGATGAAGGGGGAGACAAGAAACTGCAGATGTTGGAATCGTGAGTAAAACACAAAGTGCAGAGGGTGCTCAAGGGGTCAGGCAGCATCTGTGGAGGGAACCAATAAGCAAAGTTTTGGGTTTGGACCCTTCTTCAGACACTTGAAGGGAAATGGGTATCCCCTATATCCATGGGTCTTCACTCCTGCATGGGCTTCTGGAAATGCTAGATGATATCAGTTCAACCACAGCAATGGGGTTACTAAGATTATTGAAGAGCTTGCCATAAAATCAGTTTCTGTTGATGGATGAGTCAAGGGATTCATTGAAAACATTCTTGAGAGAATTGTCGCCTCCATCATCATTTACTGTATCCTCCACATTCTGAACATAATGTAACTTGCGGTGACTGCATTATCTTGTAGTAAGAGGTGTAAGAGAAGGTAGAGACACATTTCTTTTCCTGTGACTGGGCAAATAGGTTCATTATCTGTCTGTGTGTCTGTCTGTCTGTCTGTCTCTAAAACTCTGATCTTGTGCTCTTCCGGGTTGTGCGGTTTTCAATTTGCGCAAAAACGGTACGCAATAGCCAATTTTCATAAATCAAAGTTTACCTCAAGATATTTTGCACAATAACAGATTCTCTGATTATGTGACTGAATCCTTCACCCCTGACCATCATTTGAGGTAATTTGTAGGTTACCCAATAAACATACTGAAAACTCCATAACTGCATTTGAGCTCATAATATATAACCTCTATTATGTCATTTGCCTCAACCTCAGAAAAATATGAAATATGATTTACTTGCCCATGATTTAAGCTATAAACTGTCAAACTAACTGCCACTAACAAATTACTTTTACTAATTCAAGCTAGAATTTCATGTGCAGCGTGGTTTGTCGGTTGTCCACATAGCTCTCTTTAATATCAGCTCCAGTGGTTTTAGAACAGATGGAAAAATAATCAGATGGGCGGGACTGTGGCATAGACAGTAGAGCTGCTACCTCACAGCGCCAGTCCCGAGTACATCCTAATCTCAGGTATCACCTGTGTGGAGTTTGCACCTTCATCCTGTGACCACATGGGTTTCCTCCGAGTGCTCCAATTTCCTACCACATGCCAGACATGCGGGTGTATAGGTTAATTGGCCTCTAGAAAAATGGCCCTAATGTGTAGGGAGTGGATCAGAAAGTGTGATAACATAGAACTTGTATGAATAGGTGAGTGATGGTCAGCGGGGATTCGGTGGGCCGAAGGACCTCTTTCCATGCAGTATCACACAACTTAACCAAAATATTTTATGAAAACATGGAACCAGATTACTGGGATAGACAGTGCAAAAAAAAGTGTAATATATTTATAAAAGGAACTTAATAGGTCCTCCCCAGCAAAGATATTTATTAAAAATGTACCAATGGGATACCGTGGGAATTCAGAGTCAGAAACAGATCTTTCTGAAACTGTTATCATATTAGCATAAGAAAATCTGATCTATGAAACCTTTACTAAAACAATTAGCCAAAATTAAGTTTGCTGAATAATCAGCATCAAATTGAACATATATTCCTGATCCATCATAAAGTCTATCTCTGATCTAGTTGTGAACAAGTGAACAAGACAAACTGAGCAAACTAATGATCAAACTAAAGGAAATATAAATACATGTCTTTCAGTGCTCCGATTAGTTGTACTTACATTTATTTGGCTTCTCTGTCAGACTTTTGATTATGCAGCCAAAGCTGGTGTGTAATAACACCCAAGTCTATTTTCTATATATGAGCCTGGATCTTAACCAGAAATGTTGGATTTTTATTCATTAGCACTCTCTGTGAAAATCTTGTAATCAATGCTAAAAGAACAAACCTGATTTTTAAGAAAAGGTTCATGTATAATTTTCTCACAATTTATTTGCCTTTATTATTTAAAGGAAAATCACCACTGCTTCAGAAGAAAAATGCATTCTTCTGCTTTTGCACGCTGAGATAACCAAAACATTATTCCAATGCTAACGTCATCATTACACTCTAACATGCACCACACCTTCCAATGGATGTAGGAAGATGACACACTTAGGCGTTTTGTATTATGGATAGATAAATAAACACATAACTGTGACAATATGAAGCTTTAGAGTAAAACTAGTTTATATTTTATACTTTCCTCTAAGGGACAATGTTGCTGATGCATTATCATTAGCCATGAAAATAACTGGGCAATGAATGTGCATTTATAAATATTAATAATTTATATTAATAATCACAAAATACATTTTAAAACGTAACTACAAATAAAATATAAAACAAACAAATCATGGTGTGGAATTGGGATTGGGAAAATCCTTGACGTGCTCATGATTATTAAACCAAGTTAAATTTAGGAGGCTGGATATTGAACTTACTTTGTGGTATTTTTCTCTCAATCAAGATAAGGAAGCATGCAAAACCACTGAAAGCACAGTTCCCTTGCCAAATAAAAAGTATCATGCTTTTACCATTCTGAATTGATCTCCATGGCTTTAATCAATTACTATTTTTATACCTGCAGAACCAGTAAACAGTGAAGCCTACCCTTTCTTCTTTATAAAGTCATATACTTCAAAAATAGAATAGCATCGAGAAATGGCCTCTTATGCTGTCCTTACCAATGAGGAAAATCTTGTCGTCAAAGTCAAACAAACTTTATTGTCATTTAGAAATACATTGATATATGTAGTTCCAAACGAAATTCGGTTGCATTTGGCTCCCTGTGCAACACAATAATTAACAGAAGGATAAACATGGATAAAATGGATAAAATGGATAAAATGGATAAAAAGGATAAAAAGGATAAATAGACAATGGTGGCAGCCCATTACATGGCATCCAGGAGTCTGATGGCTCATGGGAAGAAGCTGTTGCAGAACCTTGATGTTCTGCTCCTTATGATGCGATATATTTTGCCCGAGGGCAGCAGAGTGAACAGTCCGTGATGGAGATGTGTGGGGTCTTTTATAATACTGCTGGCCTTAGACACGCAACGTTTGGTCGCAATATCCTCGATTGAGGGGAGAGAGGTCCCGATGATTTTTTCCGCTGTCCTCACCACTCTCTGCACGGACTTCCAGTCAGAGGCTTTACAGTCCCCAAACCAGACAGAGATACAGCTGGTCAAAATACTCTCTATGGTGCCCCTGTTGAAAGTGGTGAGGATGGGATGGGGGAGGTGAGCTCTTCTCATCCGGCGCAGAAAGTGCAACCGCTGCTGCGCTCCCTTAACTGTTGTTGAGATGTTATTCGACCAGGTCAGACTGTTAGTGATCTGCACCCCCAGGAACATTGTGCTACTGACCACCTCCACATCGCTGTCATTGATGTGAAGTGGTATGGGACTGTGCCGGTTTTTCCTGAAGTCAACGATGATCTCCTTTGTTTTTTCGACATTCAGGATCAGGTTGTTCGTATTGCACCAGTCCACCAGTTGTTTCACCTCTTCCCTGTAAGCCAGCTCATTGTCGTCCCGGATGAGGCCCACCACTGTTGTGTCATCTGCGTACTTCATTATGTGGTTTGTACTAAACCTGGCACAACTGTCGTGGATCATCAGGGTAAACAGCAGTAGACTCAGGACACAGCCCTGAGGGGAGCCGGTGCTCAGAGAGATGGTGTTAGAGGTGTTATTTCCAACCCTCACAGACTGGGGTCTGTCAGTGAGGAAGTCCAATAGCCAGTTACACATAAATACTGGTAACTAACTTTCTATATTTATCCACCAAATTTCAATATTAAAGCATGAAACCATTTGGTGACCAAAACTGAACACAATATTCTACGTGTAGCCACATCAAGATATTATGCATTAATGTAACATATCATCCCAATTTATATACTCAATTCCATGACTGATGAAGGCCAATGTGCCAAAAACCTTCTTATCACCTTATTTATCTGGAATGCCACTTTCAGAGAACTATGTATTTGTACTGCTCGATCCTTCTGCACTACAACACTCCCCAGGGACCTACTATTCACTGAGAAGATCCTGTCCTAGTTTGACTTCCCAAAATGCAACACCTCACATTTATCTGAATTAAACTCCATTACTCATTCCTTGGTCCACTTGCTCAACTAATCAAAAGTTCTGCTATAACAATAGTCGACATGTAAACTTTGGAAAAAAATCATTGGTCTTTTCAAAACACTTTAGGTGGCTTTGCTGGCTTGGTTCAACACTCTTGATTGAAACTCATTTACTTACCAGCACTCCAATGTTTTAATTCAATCCCAACTAATGTGCACAAGTTCTGGTAATTACCTTCACAATCACAGTACCAGAATATTCAACATGAACTTCTTAAAAAGGATACATAGTGCTGGAGTTACTCCTGCAGTCTGTGTCCCTTTGTGTAAAGATTCTGAAGTTCTTTAAAAAGTGTATTTTAATTAGTTCATAATTCATCCCATCCACAACTTACTTCATTGGTTATACTATGGTCTCATTGTGCCTTCATGTCTATCTCTGAGGCTTGAAACCAGAAGCTATTTTCTAGAACTTTCAATGTGTAGTTCTTGCATTTAATTTCTATATCTGAATTCTCAATTAGTAATCTTGACATGGTAATCTGCACATGCATTTTATTTCCACTTTCCCTCTTTGATCATGTAATCATATTGAGTTGAGGGAAGTAGCCATATTTGCATTTGCAATAAACCATTGGCAGTAGTGCTGATTCAGGACCAAGAATCACTAGTTAAAGGACTGTGACCAAAATAGAAGATTTGCCCAATAGGAATTGACAAAACCTTTCAACTCTAAAGAATATTAATAGTCTCTCTTTCTCAATTTGAGCAATTACCCCCCCCCCCCCAATCTTTGACAATGCATATGACACAAGCACAGTTGGCTTTTCTTGACCATCATTCATTATGTGATTCTTGACTTTTACGTCATCACTCTTTTGCAGGACTATCAGTCAACTCAATTTGTTCCATAAATGTTTGAGTAACCTTGCTGTGTGTAAATTAGACGTCCTACTTCCTATGTTATTATACACCAGAAAGTACTTCATAGACTGTGCAGTGCTTTCAAACATGTTGTGAAAATGGCTCTATAAATACGGGGACTTATTTCTTCTTTAATTAAAAATGGAGCTTGGTGCTTCAAAGATGAATGATCAAATTGGACCTCAGCAGTGCATAACGAGGATTCATTCATAAAATATTGTTGCAAGCTATACAACATCAGGATTAATAATTTGTGCAAATACAATAAGCTTTTCAGTGCTTGTCAGCATCAATCATCTTTTATTCTTTTCAAGTGCTTGATATTTCTTAAACACAATTGTTCTTTTACACCAACAATTGTTCTATATGCCAACAAAATGTTAAATGGTTAAAATAAGTTCCTTTGTAGAGATTCTTTCAGGCTGAGGATCCACTATCAGGGCTTACAGTCACCGAAACCTATGAATTACTGAAAATTGATTCAATTTGTATCAGTAACAAAAGGTCACTGTGATCAATTTAAACTTGATTCATTTATAAATTGTAAAGGAACACCTGTAAGTGAAAGTGATCCTATCTGGATCAGTCGCTTTAGCTCTGATTTCGAACACCAAAGTGCTGATTATCAAATAACTTATCAGTTATCTTAAAGCTTTGTTCTGAACAAGGTTTAACTTTAACTATAAAGGACAACCGACGGCTGAAGCAAAATAAGAAGTTTGCTTTTATTTACTGAGTTGTTCCACGATATTATACATTCTGAGTAATTATTAATTAATAATTAACAATTAATAATGTATTTATAAAATAATAATTAATAATTAATAATTAACAATTAATAATTTGTTTAAAAAAAAATAATAGCAGAGAAACACTCTGTTAACACATTATTTAAACATCTGTTTATTCTCCTGCAGTATCCCACTGCAAGATAAACATGCAAAAGCAATACCATTGGAAGCATCAAATCTGCCCTCTGATAGAATTGACTTGACCCCTCACAAGATAATGCACTGTTAACGAGAATGGCTTTTTAAAATGTTGCTTTTGTACCTGCCTCAACCAGGTACAAACTGGCCCCAAGTTTGTTTTGTACGTCTCTAGCAGCCCATTTTCCATGTATGTACCCCCTTGTTAACAGTAAACTAAACAGTATAACATTCAAAAGCCATAACATTTTGATCTTGTGTTTGGATATGTAAAGGTAATTATAGACTTTCTGAATACATCTTCGAAATCTTGATCATAACATCAATAAGAACTTGCATTTTGATAGCACCCTTAATTCTGAACAACATTTCAAAGTATTTAAGAGGCATTTAAGATTTTTCTGTATTGACACCGGGACAAGCGGGGAATGACCCAGGGATGTGGTTGATGCGGTTGGTGGGGGCGCTGCAAGCCGGCAGCCCTGTCAGCAGTGTGTTAGTATGTTAGTCATTTCAACTTTTTTTTCTTTTTTTAGCGTGTTTTAAAGTATGTTTTTAATGTTTCTTTGTGTGTCTTGTGTGGGGGTGGTGTGGGGGGGTGAAGGGGAAACCGTTTTGGTCACTTCCTTCACGGAGAGGTGACTTTTTCCAGGTCGTCTCCCCTGTGACCTAACAACGAGGATTGAGCGGCCTTTCCCGGAGACGCGCCCGGGGCTTCAGCGGCGGACGCAGCGTGGATACTCGGCATGGAGCTGGTGAGCCCTCGCCGGAGGGGAGCGCTCCATTCACTGGCCCGCGGCAGCCAGCAGCCTGAAGCCGCGGTCTGCAGAGCTCCAGCTGGCGCGGAGTCCGCAACCTGGGCTCCCCCGTTGGGGACCCGGGAGAAGAAGAAGCTTCCACCGCCGGCCCACGGCCAACTTCAGGAGCGGGGTGCCTCGCCGGAGACCCCTGGAGGGGAGCTTCGACTGCCGGCCCTGTGGTCTGCGGTGCTTCTGGCTGCGGCGCGGCGGGGACTTTAGATCTTTGACCGCCGGCCTGCGGCCTACACCAGCCTGAAGCCGCGGTCTCCGGTGGGGAAGAGCCGATTCTGGACTTACCTGGACTTTTATCTGTCTGTACATCTGGACGCCTGCAGCGGCGGCTGCGGAGGGTTGAGGTCCCGACCACGGGGGAAAATGGAGGAGGACGGACCAATTTTTTTGCCTTCCACCACAGTAATGTATGCTGTGGTGGATGTTTGTGTTCAATTTTAGTGCGTTTTTGTGTGTTCTTTATCATTGTACCGCTGCTGACAAATTCATTTCACTTGCACTTTGTGTGCAATGTGACGAATAAAACTGATTGATTGATTGATTGATTGATTCTTTCAACTTGGCATCATGTTTGGCATAGACTTTGTAGACTGAAAGATCTGTTCCTGTGCTGAACTGTGCTATGTTCCATGTTCTAAGTGAATTATAATGGGTTAACTAGATAAAAAGGGATGTTGAGCGAGTAGAGCCATTATGCTAACTGACCTTAGTCAGACATTGTTGTACCATTGGAGTGTTACCTGGATCTCCAGTACAAACTTTCAGCGGCACAGCAAGAATATCAAACTGGCCCCAAGTTCATTTTAAATAATAACTATTCAAAATGTTTTTGGTGCCCATAACCTGTTCCTACCTCCAGTGCACTTATACATTCTTGATATCGTGGAGTGAACTGAATTGACTGAAAACTGGCTTAGCATGCAAAATAAATAGCTAAATGATTACACAACCAATAGATCAAATGACAGCTTTGTATCCCAGCCACATTTAGTCATGATTGAAAGCAGACAATTAAACAGCTAAAAGGAAGGGGAGGCTGCAAGAATATTTTCATCTTCTTTGATGGTGGGACTTCGCCTGCGAGCACTAAAAACGAGCCATATAAATCATAGCAACGTGCAGTCCGTAGTACTGAATAAATGATTCATCTCCTTTTCTTCCTGAAATCCCCATCACCACAGAAAACAATCTCCTGCCAATTAAATTCACGGAAAATGATAGCAAAGGACAGCTGAGAGACAGAGAGAGACAGCGACAGAAACAGAGACAGAGAGAGACAGACAGAGAGAGATAGATAGAGAGAGAGGGAGAGAGAGAGGAGACTGTGTTCCATGCATATATGGAGTGTGAGAGGTTACTGCCCCTGTACCAATATCTGAAGGGGTTGTTCCTCTAGTTCTGGTTGCATTTTAGTCCTACGATTCGAGTGTTTGGACACAAGGCAGGGAGTGGGAAGAGCCGATCGGCCGGGTGGGACTTCCCTGTTGGTTTGCTCCTGGGCCTGGCCTAGGTGGCTATTCGCGGGTCCAGGCAGCTGGCAGTCGAAGGTCAGACTCTAGTCGGCTGCCTTCCCCTTTTTCGTGCCTACGTCCGTGCACGTGTGTCCCTGGAGAGGGAACACGCGGTGTCCACGGGGACTCTGGAGGCCTTTCGTGGGCACTGGTCACTGCGTGGGGTTGAGAGTAATGTAAACAATGAATGCACTGTTGTACTATAATGATTATTTGTTCTAGTGTGATTTCTGATTATGTTTTGATGTGTTGTATCATATGATTGTGTCGAATAAAGATTTTGGAAGTGAAAAAAAAGAGAGAGAGAGAGAGCAATGGATTCAGCAAAAGCTATAATATCAGGCAACATCCCAAAGGTAGGACTGAAGACCTACACTACAGAACTAATTCTATCGGTGAGATCACACGCAGACTCGACAACTGTTTCGCTGAACACTTGTGCTTGCTCTGCCAGGACGTATTGGATCTTCCGGTTGCTAAACGCTTTAACAACTCTTCCCATTCCCATACTGATCTTTCTGCACAGGGCTTCCTCCATTACCAAAATGAGGCCACATGTAAACTGGAGGAATGACACCTTGTGTTGTTCCTTAGGTAGCTTATAACCAAATGTCATGAAAATGGAATTCTCCCATTTTAGGTAAATCCACAAAACTACACCTCCATCGCGCCCCACCTGGACTCGCACCTATTTCTCTTCTCCCTTTCTCCAACTTCACAATTCACAACTCTTCAATCCTTATCTTGCACTTTTTGTCTTTTCATCTCTGGCCTTTGTCCTACCATCTGCCTATCACCCCCACCCCCACCCTCCCAATGTTGGGTCCCTCTATTACTTGCCAGGCTTCATGCTGCCACTCCAATTCCAGCTTTCTCTTCCCCACCCCACCCCCACCGCAATCAGTCTGTACAAAGGTCCCAACCAGAAATGCCACCTATCCATGATAAACCATTTCACACATCAAAGCTTTACGACATCTGTAAGCCACAAGTCAGCAGTGTGATGGAACACCCTCCAGTTGCCTGCATGAGTACAGCTCCAACAATTCTCAAGAAGCCGAACATCATCCAAAACAAACTAATCTGCATGATTGTCACCCCATCCACCATCCTCAACATTCATTCTCTCCACCACCAGTGCATAGTAGCTGCAAAGTGTACCATCTACAAAATACATTGCTGTTATTCACTCAGGCTAAGCTGACAGCACCTCCCAAACCTGCAAGCTCTAGAGCAAGATTAACGAGGCCACGAGGCACATAGGAACACCACCATCTGCAGGTTCCCCTCCAATTTACATTTCATCCTGGTTTGGAATATCACCAGTCCTTTATTGTTACCGACTGCAAATCCTGGACTTCCCTATTCATCAGCTATTTTCACTTCGAGTTACTTCACCAGAAAGACTGCAGTTAGTCAAGAAGGCAACTCATCTTCTTGAAGACAATAAGTGATATATGCTGGTCTTGACAGCAATGCCCAATCGTGAAAATAACATATTTCCCATCATCAAGAGTGAGCTTTCAATGAGATATCTCCCCTTGGCAGATATTTATGTGTTCATCGTAATTTACTGCTGCTTGTGGCAGGTCTACCTTGTTGGTAAATATAATGTGTGAAGTTTTGGGTCGAGACCCTTCTTCAGTCTCGACCCGAAACTTCACCTATTCCTTCTATCCAGAGATGCTGCCTCTCCCACTGAGTTACTCCAGCTTTTCCTGTCAATCTGTGGAATGTTAAAGATTGGATTTCATCACCACAGGAACTTTTTCATGGTCATCCCAACCAAACCGTCAGAGCATTTTCATCAGAGACTGGTGTATTGGTGAGAACTCGATTGCAAGCCCTCCTTCCTTGTTGGTTTTCCCCACACCTGTTACAGGCTGTGTCTGCTAGTTATGTCCTTCTGGAGCCATCCAGTTCAGTAATAGATGGAGTCCACAGCCACTCGGCACGGTGGCATGGCACGATGGCGCAGCGGTAGAGTTGCTTCCTTACAGTGCATCAGCGCCAGAGACCCGGGTTAGATCCCAACTACAGGTGCTGTCTTTACAGAGTTTGTATGTTCTGCCCGTGATCTTGTGGGTTTTCTCCGATATCCTCGGTTTCCTCCCACCCTCCAAAGACATACAGGTATGTAGGTTAATTGGTGGTGGATACAGGCTCAGGGGGCCGAAGGGCCTGTTTCCGTGCTGAAGCTAAACTAAACACTCTTGGTGAAGGAACGTCTCCACAAAGAATGTATCCTTGAGCTTGTTATACTCAGGCAACTTCAAAATGATGATTAACATGGAAAGGATATGACATATCATTTATTTTGTGACACTTTGGATTTTAAACGGGGTACTTGTGTGAAGATTGGACCTAACATTGTATTTTAATGTTGAAATCGTCATTATTTCTGGAGTCATTGGGAAACAACCCATTTGGATCGTGAGTGTAAGCACCACTTGGGTTCGCAAGTGATAAGTTCTGAAGATATCAGGACCTGTCCTATTATTATTATGTGGGCTGCGAAGAATAAATGCTGTAACATAATAAATGTTACAGCGTCAGGTGTTTAAGTCACTTGTCTGGCCTGGACCCTAATTATTAGATACACAGGGAAAATGACAATGCAGGAGTCATTTTCAGGCACCACTGAGTGACTCCCACCTCAGACATCTCCATTTGTCATCCTATCTCTCAAATGTAATTTTAAGAGTCAACATTTTTTTCCCACCCTCCACCCCCAGAAATAATCAAATGCTGGATCCAATTGCAAGTGAACTGTTAATTTTAACCACAAAATGGAAATGGTGTTATGTATTAATTTTCACTGGGCAATACATTCTAAATTGTTGAAACAAATTATTCAGGTGTTCTGACATACATATGAATGCAGACCATATTAGCAGTCTGCGCATATGGGTGGGCTTGAAACAATCAACAATGAAAACTAAATTGTGCTGTGCTTTCAATATTTTAGTTGGAATATGTTTAGGCAAATTTCACCCTTGTCCAAGGTATAAAATAAAATAGATTACCTCAGAAGAAAACTAGCTCACATCAGATTACCATTTTCATTGGTAAGGCTTATATATGTATAATAATACAATGATGTTGCTAACAGGAAAATTAATTTATTAACATCAGCTATATACAAAAGCAGAACAAATCATTTTTCTTCTTTTGAAACAGCAAAAATTCTCTGTTTTTTAAAACAGGGTGTGCTAGATCTGGCCAATTTACTGGCCATAGGAAATGTAATATATTTGAACGTTCTCTAAAAGATGAGATTGCATTCACTCCAAATGTCCAAGACAAGACAGAAATTATTAAATGGCTTTGTAACTAAGCCTAAGAGTAGGTTGGAGGGATACAAAACTCAAAAGGCTCTTAGACAATCTTACTCTCTGGCTAAATATAGCACACTGAAAAGGCTTACCTTGTGTATTGCTGGCACATCAGAGCATACATAATACAGGAGGGAACAAATGTGACAATTTTAACAACTTAACCATTGCACTATTTTTGCATAGCAGATATTGCTGTACTTCATCCAAATTTGCACACACTGGATTTACAATGTCTAATGTTGAAGGCTATTTTGAAATGCGTTCTATAGTTATGAATTTGTAACTTGATTGACAGTGCCAAGGCATTTTTAATCACTTTTTCACACTCAATTGAGACTATACTGGCTTGTTGTAAGACAGCTGACCTGATGCCACTGTGCATTTGGATTGTAACCACAGTACACTGTGTCCTCTATGACAGAACTGAAGGCCCTTTATAATTAGATTGACCATTTGTCTCCAGTTTTAGTAAGGATCAGAAATTCAGCAGGATGATAGCAATTGCCCTTTAGCAGATAAAAGCGCTGCCAAATTGCAGTGGATTAGGTAGCACATGCTTCAGCGTAGGTGGGCGTGTACTGAACACTGAAACTTGAGGACTGCCAAAAGAAGTGGTAATGAATGTGGTGGAATGTTTGCGTCACTGGGCTGTGACCTGCACATTTGTAATATCCACATCATGTGCCTGGGAGTAGAAGACAGTGGCTGCGAGAGCGGTTAAACATTCGAGTTGACACAACAGCTGTTTCATCCCAATTCAAACACATAAGCAAAGACACAGTTGAAACAGGATCTAATTAGTTCTGTGCAGAAACACATGGGCAATCTGAACAAATGCAACAAATAAATCATAAGAAAACATCCTTTTGAAACTCTGTTCCAAACTCTTGAAACAGCAGATTTTGAAACATTTGCTCGATTAAAAGTTTAGTTTGCATTAATACAGCAATTCTTTGGGAATTGCTTATGATAAAGCAAAGTAAAAATATTTATTTTTAATAATGAGATGCTTTGGTCTAACCTACAGTGCAAGGGAGCACATGAGTGAAAAAAATCCTACTTTCCCTTGCCACCCTGCTTTCAATATTTCACCCACTGATTTGACAATTGCTGTCTGCTAAAGCGGAAAAAAAACCAATATTCAGTAATTTCACGTTAATTTTTTTTCAAGTAGCTGTTATTCTGTCAGAAATAAATTTAGTTTTTCAATGGCAGCAAAAAATAATGTTCTGAAATCAAAAATTTCTTCTGATTAGAAATGAAGGTGCCACAAATCATGGACCATCTACGTCATTGCCATGGCATGTATAGAATTTTTACTTGTGAACTTCAAAGCAACGTGCCTCAGTGCCGTGCACGTGAAAACAAATGGAAAATGGATAACATTTCAGCTAAAAAAGTGGTGACACAAGACCCTGTAAATGCTGGAATCTGTAGCAATAAACAGTTTGCTGGAGGAACTTAACATTTCGGGTTGAAACCCTGCATCAGGTAAATGATCAGAGATGCTGCCTGTCCTGCTGAGTTACTCCAGCATTTTGTGTCTACCTTCGATTTAAACCACCATCTACAGTTCTTTCCTACACACATCAGATAAATGATGTTCTGTTGACTTTGGAAACAAATACTAAGTCCTCAGCACAACTTTGGATTTCTACAGACTATAAAAGGAATTAGATCATTGGCCTACTCCTTATAAGGGGTATGCATGAGAGCTTGGAACCTAATACCTTAAGTTTCCACATGCACGTGGGAACTAATATCTCATAGCTGAACTGCTTGAGGTGAAACCACACTTGATTGGCTGATAGAGCAGCGGTGGGCCACATCATTCAGTCCACCAAAGGTCTTTCTGTCAGGGATTCAGCAACCTTGACTGCTGAGGCTAATTGGCTTCTTGTCTCCCTCCAAAACAGCTGTAACCTAAAAGACCTAACCGTCAATCTGTAAACATCAACAGGATCAACAGCAATTGTCATAAGAAGCTTCATTACATAAAATAGAATTACGAGTAGGCCAGTAGCCTTTGAGCCTGCTCCACGATTTAATAAAATCATGATTGACCGCAATCTTGCCTCAAAATACTTTTCTACACTCTTCTCATACTCATTGTGACCTGTATCTCAAATGTATGTCTATCAGCACTTTGAACATATTCAATGGGTCTGCCTGCACAGCCCTGGGGTGGAGAATTCTAAAGATTCATCACCTACTGGGAAATGAAAAATTCCCGTTTTATATGAGTGACCCTTATTCTAAAACTAGACTCTCTAATTCAAATTAATCTCTATTAGGGAAATAAGCTCCCACCATATATCCTGTCCATCCCCCTCAGCATCTTATTTTTTTCCAATGTGGATAGTTCTACATTTTCAATGTTTTGTTTCATATACCAACTTCCTGTCCATTCACTTAAGTTATCCACAACACTGTGCAGCCACTTCTCAACTTGCAAACACATCTGTCATTACATCATGAGCAAATCTGGCTTATGGGAGACTCAATTCTATCATCCTAATCATTAATACATTATAAATGATTGATGTCCCAGCATTGATCCCTGTGGCACACTAGGAGTTACCAATCCAAAAATAACCTATTTATCCACACTATCTATTTTGTGTTAGTTAACGACCCCCTTGTTCATGCCAGGATATGATCCCAACCTTCAGTGAACCCATTTTGGTGTGGGAACCTTTTATATGTCATCTGGTCAAACCGTTTCTGGAAATACATTCATTTCCATCCCCCCTATTTGTTACATCTCAAAAAACTCACATATTTGTCAAAGACAATTTCCCTTTCCTTAATACACATTCGCTGCTTGTTGTCTAATGGCTTTCTAAATATGCTACTGGCACCTCCTTATCAATGAATCCCAGCATTTTCCCAGTGACAGGATCGGCAGAATTGGTGGTCTCAATGTGGTTTTCGAGTCTTAGAGTCAAAGAATAATGGTGTGGATAGAGACCCGCCAGCCTGATTTGTCCATGCTGGCCAAGGTGTCCATCTAAGTTAGTTCAATTGCTCACATTAGGCCCATATCCCTCAAAAACGTTCTTCCCATGAGTGGTCAGTATGTACTCATGTAGGGTACAATTTGCTGGAATAGCATGCTAAAGGTTTTTTTCACTGTATATTGGTCCATGTGACTAATATTCTAATAAAGTAAACCTGCCCAAATGCCTTTTAAAAATTATTATTATTGCACCTGACTCAACCACTTCCTCTGGCAGCTCATTCCATATTTGGTTCACCCTTTGTGTGATGAAGTTACCCCTCAGGTCCCTCGTAAATCTTTTTCCTTTCACCTTAAACCTATGCCCCCTAATTTTTTGATTCCCCTTTGGAAAAATACTGTGTGCAGTCAGTCTCTCGATACTCCTCATGACTTTATATACCTCCCTTATATATCTCCCTCAGTCTCCTATGCTTCAAGAAATAAAGTCCTAGACTGCTCACCTGATCCTGTTCCTCAGAATCCCCACTAGTAACTGTCAGTGGCCTGTGGTTCCTTGGTTCCTTGGTTTTTCCTTGCCACCATTCTCAAACAGTGGTACAACATTTAGTCACATTCCAGTGTCCTGAATCATCACCTGTGGCTAAAGACCTCTGCAAGGGCCTCTTCCCTTCATTTCCACAGTCCAAAGATCCCCTTGGTGAGGCCCTGGAGATTTATCCATCTTTATATGCATTAAGACCACCAAAACCTCGTTGGTAATTTGATTATGATCCATGCCATAACAACTCATTTGTTTCAAATCCTTAGTTTCCATGACCTTCGCAGTAAAGATTGAAGATAAGTATTCAGTACAATCACCCACATCTACTCTGTGTCCTGTACTTCTATGCTCACTCCCTCTAGAATAGAGTTTCTCTGGTCCTCACCATTCACCCCATCAATCTTCACATCCAACGCATCATTTTCTGATATTTCTGCCATTTTCAACGTGATCCTCCACCAGTTGCATCTTCCCAGCCCCCCTCCTTTCCACCTTCCACAGAGGCCTCTTCCTCCGCAACTCCTTGATTCATTCATTCTATTCCACCCAAACCACCTCCTTCCCCGGCACTTTCCCCTGAAACCACAGGAGACGTAACAGCTGTCCCTATACTTCCTTCATCACTTCCATCCAGAGACCCCAGCAGTCTTTCCATGTGAGACAGAGGCAAATGTTCATATGCAAAATATAAGATGCTGTTCTTCCAATAGCATCTCATATTTAGATTCATACGATAAATCAGTGGTATGCATATTGATTTCCCTAACTGCCGCCAAAGGACCCCCCACCCCCACCCCCCAGAACCACAGGCAGGAAAATGAGCAGGCCGACAAAACACGATAGCCTGACTCATAAACTAACAGGGAGACCATGAGGGCAGACGTCGAAAAGGGATGGAGCGCGCTCATCTTCTACCGGAGGTGCACGAGCATGGTCGAGGGCAGCTCTTGCTGTAGGTTGGAGGCACCCTGCCTGTGGGTCAGGACAGTGGGCCTCATGGGCGCAGTCAATGCTCAGGTTGTGGGCCATCCCGAGGTATGCCGTGGGGTGCAAGGAGACCAACGCAAAACCTGCGGGAGGGACGAGGTATAGACCAGTCACGTCGACCAGCAGGGGATTGTGACATGAGAAAGACGTCGGCAACAATGCAAATACAGTAACAAGAAACTAATAGTAATCTTAAGCTAGGTGATAACAGTGTACAGTGGAAAAAAAACTACAGTGAGCAAACAGCAAAGATACAGCAAATTCGAAAGTGGTCGGATTAGCTGTGCTTGAAACTGGAGGCTGTAGTAACACCAACAGACCGGGCATGGCACTGTAGACATCGGTCAGGCTGCATAGACGCCACTCCATCAGAGGTGGCGCTGCTGATGGCGGTCGGGCTGCAAAGTCGCCACTCAACCAGAGCTGTTGACGGTGGTCAGCTGGTCGAGCGTCGACTCCAGCTGACCGCGGCATCCATTTTTGTAGTCGCTGCGGCTATGTGGGAGTAGGCCATGGTGGCCATTTTGATGGCCAGCATCAATGGGCCTCGTCCCACCACTGCAGGTAGGGACTCCACCCACTGTCGCCGTCAGAGACCGGCTGCGCTGCCACGCCCTTGGCGGTGGCTGGAAGCTGCCGGGGACTCCGTCGCGCAATCACTGACTCATGACCGGCTGAGGCTCCACCCCGCTGCTGGGCTGGAAGGGCTGGTGAGGACTTCGAGCAGTCGCCCCAGGTAGGCCCGCTGTATCGGGTGGCTAGGCCTTGAGCAGTGGCCAGCGGGGTAATGGGCGGGTCCGCGCTCTCCCCGCATCCGTCGGGTGAGTGTCCGTGATACTGGGGGCGGGGGGCTGCTACGCCTGCAGCTCCTGCAGCAGCTGATGGGGGAGCGGTGGCTGGTGGGGAAGTTGCGACATCCACGACCTCTCAGCTCCAGGTTCAGCAGCTGGTGGGGGAGTGGCGGAAGCCGCGGCCTCTCAGCCATTGTGGTCGGCTCTGGGCAGGTTATGCAGGCGAGATTGGCGGCCTTCTAATAAGTTCTGGACCGCGCCCAATGACCCGGGCGGCCTTCGGCATTCCAAACAGTAGTGCCAGTTTGGTGGCAGCATCGTTGAGCTGGGCTGGGCTGTCGGCGGCAGACATCAGGTCGGCTGCGTGCATCAGGAAATCCAAAATATCCATTTTGGAACGTCGGGGTCACCAATGTAGAGGCACCAAATGTGGTGACAAATGGGTTACTTTATTCAGGCATAAAAGGTTAATTATACATGCACGTTGGTTCTCTAACATAAAGTTGTAGTTGCTGCTGCGAGGCTGTTGACTCTTGGGCTCGAGCTGTCCCTGCTGAGGTGGAAGGACACTCACCTCTCGAGAGAAGAGAGCTGGTCAGCTTGAAGTAAGAGAGAGAGAGAGAGAGAGAGAGAGAGAGAGAGAGAGAGAGAGAGAGAGAGAAGAGAGAGAGTGAGAGAGAGAGAGAGAGAGAGAGAGAGGGTTGTCCCAGGGTTCGTTATATATCTCAGGACACACCCCTGTCGGTCATGTGGGAACTCCGCCCTGCCATTGCCCAGTCACGTGTAGCTAGTGGCCCAACCATCGGGTGCCGCCACAATATCTTTCATTTGATGTTCTTTACCTCTCTACATCATCATCCATTTCTCTTATCCTTAACCAGTCTGAAGAAGGGTCTGTGTTACACCAGCTATTTGTGTCCATCTTCGGTTTAAACCAGCATCTGCAGTTCCTTCCTACACAAGTATTCCCTGTATTGCCTCTATCAATGTATTCCCTGAACTCCAGTGAGTATGGACCCAATGTTCAATCAGCCTGCGTAGATACATTATTTCCAGGAATTAATCATTTTTAATAAAAAAATTATGTTTCATTCTTCCTTCCAATGTGAATAACCCTATATTTATCATGTTCTGTTCGATACACCAATTTCTTGTCCACTCAATTAACTAATCCACATCCTTGCGCAAATTATTTGTGCCCTCATCTCAGCTTAATATGACTTGCTAATTTACTTTCACATCCTATATTCCCTTTTTTTCATAATTTTCTTTAGTCATCCTCTGCTTGTTGCTACATCCAGAGGGTATACAATTTTGTCCTCTGTACTGCATTGGCAAATGTACGGTTTTACATATGATATTGGAAAAGTAGATTTCTGCTGTTACTGTGGATGTTACTATAGGCTTTCTACTACCCTTGAGCATGTGAGACTATTGCTCTGTGCTATATTGCAGAGGTCAAAGTCAACTGCATAAATGAGGCATGTTATGCTTCTAAATTCTATTTTTACGTGAAATATGCATGAAGCTAAGGCCACTGGTATCTGCAAATTTCATAACAGCACAAATGTACATCAATGTAAAAGAGACAAGAAAACCTCAAAGCCAGGTCAGTGTGCACTGTGATGCCATGTGGAGTGACAACACAATTACCAAAGTAATCTCATGCTTTGGGCTTTGCCTATGCATGTTACCATTCTAGCCTGATGCACAAACTCATTTTAAACATGCCCAGTTGATTTATTATCATTCTGGAACAGCAAAACTAATTTTTGACTCTACTAATGTGTGTATACTACACGCACATAAAACTAAGGATTAGTCAGCTTGAGAGGATTAAACAGAACGTGCATCCAAGCAGCTATGTGTTTTATTTTCCTTTTATTGAATATGACTTGAAATCTATTGGCTGTTTGAATATCATACAGGTACTAGTCTGAAACTGCTCCACTGCAATACTCTGGCAGCTTAAGTTAAACTGCTTTTGGAGTAATTACAAAAAAATCATTATCCACAAATTGAAATAAAATCATGGCAAACATTCTAGCAATGTTGTAATACTTCTTCACTGTTGAATTAACACCACAGCATTGTTCAAGTGTTTGTAATTCAGCAGGTTGCCACTCCGTGGCTCAGTTGAATACAAACGTAAGGAATTTAATCCTCGTTTTTACATGCAGCATTGATGTCGCCACATCTAACGTAGCTTCTTATTTAAAGTTGTTAAAGTGTTGGAAGCAGTTCAGAGTAGATTTACTGGACTAATACTTGAAACAGTAGGTTGTCTTCTGAAGAAAGGTTCTCCAGGCTTATATTTTCTGAAGTTTAGTGAGAGTGAGAGAGTATTTGTTTGAAACATACTATATCCTAAGGGTTTTTGACAGGAGGAAATAGTGAGGACGATGCATTTCACCTTCCCATTTCCATACTGACGTTTCTGTCCTAGACCACCTGCGCTGTCAGAGTGAGGCCACTTGCTAATTGGAGGAAAATACCTCATATTCCGCTGGCGTTTCTTACAATGGTTCAATGCTATAAACATTGCATCCTCCAATTTTAGGTGACTAACCTACAAGAACCTTTCCACTTCCACTTACATCCCATCCTCGGGCTTGACATTTTGCGCTTCTTCTCTCCTTATCTCTCAGTCTTTTCTTTTCTATCCATCTCTGGCCTTTGTCCACCCATTTGCAAATCAAACCTCCCTCACCTATATCCTAATCCCTAGTAGGGCTCTGTCCCGGCAGACCTCT
This sequence comes from Raja brachyura, assembly GCA_963514005.1. Next base: position 102,122,797 of record OY740781.1, on the reverse strand, counting down.
CTTCCAGCTTTCTCCCCCAACTACAACCAATCCAAAAAAGGGTCCCAACTAAAATCTCACCTATCCTTGTTCTCCAGAGATGCTGCCTGATCCTTTGTGTGTCAAGCACTTTGTGCCTTCTTTTGCTGGAATCTTAAATACTAGATCTGATAATATTTGAGCTACTTTCAAAGAATAATATCCAGAGGTTTTCTTTCGTTATGCCTTTGGCAATGTATGTGCATTAGTTCTTTGCATTCATCCAGTTTTATATTTTCAACAACAGAGAAGATAATGGGCTACAAATGTTAATATATAAACTTGAAATTAATATGGTGCTGTATAGAAAAATGCTGTTTTTATACTGCATTAGGAGAGCAATTTACGAATAGAAAATGATAGAGTTGTGTATAATTATTCCTGACATAGATAGGGTAGAGCACAGGAATCCTTCCTCCATGTCATAGGTAGACAACATTCAAGGACACCAGTTTAGGGTAAAGAGGATGAGATTTCGAAGTAAATGAGGTAGATCGTCTACAGCTTGGGAAGCAGTGCCTGAGAGAATGCTTGAAGCTGGCTCAATGACAACACATAGAAAGTGTCTAGATGAGTACTTAAATTGGCATGGAATAGAGGACTGTGAACCTAATGCTGGGCATTGCGATTAATACAGCAGGATCATGGATGATCTGAATAGCCTATTTCCATGCTGTGCATTCTAGGTTCTACATTTCTATTTTTCACTCAAGCTTCCTTTCTCTTGTTCAGGCTTATTCTTCAGGTCAAGATCTTAGCATTTTTGAAATGCAACCGTGCACTTCAGAAAGGATATGTCACAGCACCAATATCAACCAATTGAAAGCATTGCTGTACACCAGGAGACCTATGTGCATGGATACTGCATAGAGTATTGGATTATTTACTTAAGGGTGAAATGCACTGGAAACAGATTTGTGGTGTACTCGACTGATATCTGGAATAGATCATAAGGGAAAAAGGACGAGTTTGGCATCTATGCCTGAACTTTATGAGTCTGAAAGATGGCTTGATTGACTCTCCCAAAACCTATAGTTAACCTATAGATAATATATATAAGTATCTGGATAAACAGGGTCACATGGATTTATGCCTGGAAGGTCATGTTTGACTAATCTTCTTGAATTTTTTGAAGAGGTTACTAGGGAAATTGACGAGGGTAAAGCAGTGGATGTTGTCTATATGGACTTCAGTAAGGCCTTTGACAAGGTTCATCATGGAAGGTTGGTTAAGAAGGTTCAACTGTTGGGTATAAATGCAGGAATAGCAAGATGGATTCAACAGTGGCTGAATGGGAGAAGCCAGAGGGTAATGGTGGATGGCTGTTTGTCGGGTTGGAGGCAGGTGACTAGTGGGGTGCCTCAGGGATCTGTGTTGGGTCCTTTGTTGTTTGTCATGTACATCAATGATCTGGATGAAGGGGTGGTAAATTGGATTAGTAAGTATGCAGATGATACCAAGATAGGGGGTGTTGTGGATAATGAAGAGGATTTCCAAAGTCTACAGAGTGATTTAGGCCAGTTGGAAAAATGGGCTGAAAGATGGCAGATGGAGTTTAATGCTGATAAATGTGAGGTGCTACACCTTGGCAGGACAAATCAAAGTAGGACGTACATGGTAAACGGTAGGGAATTGAAGAATACAGTTGAACAGAGGGATCTGGGAATAACCATGCATAGTTCCTTGAAGGTGGAATCTCATATAGATAGGGTGGTAAAGAAAGCTTTTGGTATGCTAGCCTTTATAAATCAGAGCATTGAGTATAGAAGCTGGGATGTAATGTTAAAATTGTACAAGGCATTGGTGAGACCAAATCTGGAGTATGGCGTACAATTTTGGTCGCGCAATTATAGGAAGGATGTCAACAAAATAGAGAGGGTACAGAGGCGATTTACTAGAATGTTGCCTGGGTTTCAACAGCTAAGTTACAGAGATAGGTTGAATAAGTTAGGTCTTTATTCTCTGGAGCGCAGAAGGTTAAGGGGGGACTTGATAGAGGTCTTTAAAATGATGAGAGGGATAGACAGAGTTGATGTGGACAAGCTTTTCCCTATGAGAATAGGGAAGATTCAAACAAGAGGACATGACTTTAGAATTAAGGGACAGAGGTTTAGGGGTAACATGAGGGGGAACTTCTTTACTCAGAGAGTGGTAGCGGTGTGGAATGAGCTTCCAGTGGAAGTGGTGGCGGCAGGTTTGTTGGTATCATTTAAAAATAAATTGGATAGGCATATGGATGAGAAGGGTATGGACGATTATGGTATGAGTGCAGGCAGGTGGGACTAAGGGAAAAAAGTTGTTCGGCATGGACTTGAAGGGCCGAGATGGCCTGTTTCCTTGCTGTGATTGTTATATGGTTATAGTGAGTAGAAAGAAAAGTCCATGGAAATGAGGCAGCACAACCATCCCACCATATTTTCCCCACTACATCAGTTCAGCTAAGATTCAACCACATCTACCAAGAAGGCAGCTATTTTACATTGATTAATATATCCGGAAAATATCCTGGGGCTAGCTGAAGAAACATGTTGTACAAAAGGAATGCATGCTTAATATATCTGCATACACACAAATCCTATTCCTTTTCATGACCTCAAGATGTCCCAACACACCTTCCTACCAAAGTATTATTTTTTGGAACAGTACCAATTTTATATTGTGGTGAAGGTGAATTCAGGTAGCAATATGAAAATGTCTGGTTCATATCCTTTTATGTTAATGTTGGTTGAATACAGTGGTGCACTATTTTATAATACAAATTTGGTGAAGCAGGATTTTTATTTGCCTGATGTCAGTACACATGACAATAATAAATCAATACAAATAACAATTCATGGGGTACAGAAATTCTATCCTGTTTTCTGCTACCTGCTGCCTAATTTATTCCACATGCAAAGTCAATAATGGAGAATCAAATTAATGTGTAACTGCTTATACATGAAGCCAACGTGCCTGCAGTGAGCAGTGATTTTATTCTTGCACCACACTGTCTTAGCTTAGTCTAATTGGATGCTCGTGGGATGAGGTGTCTTTCAATTTAAAACGTAATCCAGGACTTACTCAATGCCATGACCTTTACCTGGGGACTCACACATCTGTAACCGCCTTTTGAATGAAACTTAAAGGTTTTGTTCATACATTCTCAATACTTCTAAGATTGCGTCGATGCTCGGTATAAAATGCATGGGGTTTTTTTTGGAAGACAATTTCTCCTCAAGGAGCACCGCCGGAAAAATAAAGTGCTCACCTACCACTACTTCTATTAGTGGGATTTATTGCTCTTGAATGTTAATTAGCATTTCACACAGAATTTTCTACCTGTGGTTAACATTAACCGAGGAATGATTCGGAAGGTAGACATGAGGATCACCTGGTGGAACTCCTGGGCTGGATAAAGATTTTAGTTCTCAGGAGATCTCCAACGACAGGTTGCCTCAATTGCCTGCTTTTCTAAACCATGTTGCCTGCCTGAGTGATTTTGGAGTGAGTTCACACAACGTTTGATGGTTTACTCAAGGATTTTTGTGATCAGTGGGCATGACTGGGACGCAATCTGTTTCATAAACAATGAAAACAAAACTGTAATTTAAATGTAATGCAAATGTACTGTTTTGGTTACTGGGTCACTTACTCCATTTCATGCAATGTCCTGGGGAAGGGGAGCAATGATATTTTATTCTGAGGCACTGGGCTCATGCCCAATGTCATCCCGTTGACCTAGGCAACACGGAATAGAACGAAAGATAATGCAATACCTTAAAGCAATTCATTTGTTTATAAATTCGTTGAGAAGCTTCAAAATTGTATTTTTTACAATGATATTTAATTTAGTTTGATGCATGGAAATAGGGAAACAGGCCCTTCAGCCCAATGAGTCCATGATGACCATTCCTCATCTATTCGTACTAGTTCTATGTTTTTTCCACTTGCTCCTCCATTCCAAACACATTGGAGCCAATTAACCTATAAACCTGCACATCTTTGGGATGTAGGGGGAAAGCCGAGCACCTGGAGGAAACCCACATGGTCACAGAGAATGTACAAAGTCCACATAGGTAGCACCCAAGGTTAGGATTGGGCCCGGGTCTCTAGCACTGTGAGGCAGCAGCTCTACAAGTTGCGCCAATGTGCCGCCTCTGTATTTGGTCTTTTCAACAGGATTGCAAGATAATAAAAGATAATGAATAATAGACAATAATGGATAATGAATAGGAACAACCCAGTTTTACTGTTAATTTCTGTAAAGAGAAAATTGAACAAACACTTGGCGTTCACATGGTTAAACATATTGATTTCAAGTGAACCATTAACGTCATGTAATATTAGTAAAGTATTGCATCCAAACAAAAATCGGCATTGTACATATTTCTAAAAATTTAAAGACATGCTTTCTATATAATTTTGGAACAAAATTTATAAAATTATTTATTCTGTTACAGTTTAAATGATACAGTTATCTTTTAAAGCTTTTGCAGATTTAATTTTCTTAATAATTTGTGGCAGTCTTTGTCAATCTATTTCAAGCAGAGAACAGCTCCTGCATTTTGTTACTCGGCCATATGACTCATGCTGCAGTGTACGCTACCATATGATTCATATTGCAGTGTCATTGTGCAGTACCTACAGTACCTACGAACAATAGTATGCTTTCTATATGGAGAGCTTGAATTTTACAGTTTTAAGGAATGGAAAAAGACCCCTGAAGGCCTACTTGGAAAAATTGGTTTTGATTTCATTCATTGCTAAATCTTTTTGTCAGCAATAAAACATCTACCATGCAAAATTTACACTTCTATTTGCTTTGCTTTAAGAATACTGTGCATGGCTTTCAAATTGCACATCTCCACTCCTGGCGTTAATGGAATGTGCTGGTCAGTTGAGTGATGGCAGACTGTAAAACATTTTAATAAGACATGATGTCTTTGAATATGCATGTGGCATTAATTTAACCAATTTCAATAGTGTTGCATATTACAGAGACCAAATGTTGATATATTTTTCACACCTTTAATTCCATGTTCCTCCACATAGAGCACTGTGCGTATAACATGAACTGAATTTATCGGTTTCTAGGTTGTAAGGAAGCAAACTTCAATAGGCAAAACCAAATATTTACCACAGATAAGACACTCATAATGCAACATATCAGCTTACTATGCCATTCCATCATATCATTCAAACTGTACAGGTTATAAATCACATTCACACAAATGTATGCCAGAAAAAGATTTAAACCAATTTATAATCAATTCTAACATCCCAAAGTTACCGAGCAACCAATAACCTTGCAACAACCTTCTTTAATCATGGAACATTTTACAATGGAATTCAGATTTTACACTCACTGAAATAACTAAGACAGATCTATGTTCCGCGTGCACCTAGACTAACATTATACATGGTTAATTTTGAATGTATTATTTAAATTGGAAATTATTAAGAAAATACAGGCTGTAATCTGATATTATTTAGTACCTGAGAAGAATAGTATGCTTTATATATGGAATTATTTGTGCGTCAATCTGAATCCTCTCCTGTTACTTGTTTAGTCCTTAAAAACGTTGTGCTAGCTTTTAGTTTAGTTTATAGTTTAGTTAAGAGATACAGCATGGAAACTGGCCCTTCGGCCCATCAGGTTGACAAATGATCACCCGCACACTAGTTCTATCCTACACACTAGGGACAATTTACAGTAGCTAATTAACCTACAAACCTGTACGTGTTCGAAATGTGGAAGGAAATCAGAGCACCTGGATAAAACCCACGTGGTCACTGGGAGAACATACAAGGTCTGTACGGACAGCACCCATAGTCAGGATTGAACCCAGGTCTCTGGCGCTGTAAGGCAGCAGCTCTACCACTGTTCACTATTCGTTAGTAATGGAACATCTTATACATGTACTTTATACTTTAAAAATACATATCCAGAAGTCTTGGAAAGTCATGTGAGCCACTTCAGCAAGATTCATTGTCCCCTCTTGAAGATACTGACTCTTGTTGTAGAATGGTGCACAGGTACTGGTAGACTTTCAGAGCCGAGGCAAAAAGGTCTAGTCTGCATTCAGAATGTCACAAGCCAACCCTTCTGTGGAATGCATCACATACAAATCTAATCCTTTCCTAGTGTGACAAATATAGATGCAATATATGTGCACATTTGACACGCACAGACAATATCCAACAGGGGTTACTGAAGTGAGGGGAAGTGACAACTCGGATAAATGTTCACGTGCACAATCTGGGATACCTAAAGCTACTCAACTGCAGCCACAGTTTAATATGTAGCCAAGGACAGGAATTGAAAGAACATCCACTGATAAATTGGTTCATCAAACTGAGCAGGACAATCTTATTTGTGTGGAACCTTATGCACGTAAAATTCCTGCTGTAAAGTGAATTTTTATGTGATGACATCTATTGAATAAGGATGTGACCAGAATGAATACTACTCGATGTACATTGCAACCTTGAAGCGTTGGCATGGTTGACAAGCTGATGTAATGGGTGGATAGGTATCAGATGAAACAATGCGGAAATGGGAAATTTATACTTTAGGAGCAAATATAAATTAGGGAATCCAATTGAAAAATGGGTACTCTCCTTTTGACAGTTATTATCCTCCCTCTTGAAGTACTTCCTTGAAATTAATAACAACTTCCTCACAGGGCGGCACAGAGGCACAGAAGTAGAGTTGCTGCCTTACATCACCAGAGACCCAGGTTTCATCCTGGCTACAGGTGCTTGTCTGTATGGAGTTTGTACGTTCTCCCCATGACCTGCGTTGGCTTTCTCCGAGAACTTTGGTTTCCTCGCCCACTCCAAAGCCATACAGGCTTGTAGGTTAATTGGCTTGGTGTAAATGTAAAAATTGTCCCCAGTGTAGGATATTGTTAACATGTGGGGATCGCTGGTCGGTGCAGACTCGGTGGGCCAAATGGCCTGTTTCCGTGCTGTATCTGTAAACCAAAGTTATAATGCTCCATCTTGAAACCAAATTCATTATTCTGCTGAGTTTTGTGACATGTGCAGTTATGCCACAATTTGTGAATCATACAATCAAGCCTTGTTTAGTCAAGGCCAGGTATTATGGGTCAGCTGGCAGTCATTGTCATTTCTCAGCAAGTTTGCAATGCTACTACAACCTCATCCTTGGCATGGAATTATATCAGGGAATGGCCTACTCATCACAAATCTGGGAATGGAGGAAGTGCAAAAGATGATTCTGTACTTCCTTCTGTAGTGAGCATGAGCAGCTTGTCACTGTCCTCAGACTCGAGGACAAATCTTGACCAAAGATCATTCAGCACAGGATGGTGTCCAGCATTTGAAAGGTTAGGACTATCCAACCAAATAGGAACCAATGGTCACAATGGTTCAGAGCAAGTGTTAGTGCTCAATGCGAAACTGCAAAAATTGTCGCAAATTTTCAGTGTTTTGTTTTTGTAAGTAGTCTGGAGCTGTTCCTTTAAGGATGACCGTACACCAGCAATACAATATATATAGATTAGTTTAGTTTAGAAATACAACATGGTAACAAGCCCTTTGACCCACTGAGTCCATGCCGACCCATACACTAATTCGATCCTACACACCAGGGATAATTTGCAGAAGCCAATTGTGCTCCAAACCTGCAGGAGTGAAACCAGAGCATCCAAAGAAAATCCATGCGATCACAGGGACACAATACAAGATTTGTACAGACAGCACTCATAGTCAGTGTTTCTTGCATGGTAAGGCAGCAACTCTACCGCTGTGCCACTGTGCCGCCCTTATCTTATAATACCTTATATATACAATATCTTATGCTTTGTGGATTATCTAAATTTGAAAATAAATAACTTTAAAATTGAAGTAAATATTAAAATGATGTAAATTATAATGATGTAAAATGATGCCAAATCTGATGTCTACCTGAACCTGCTCAACTTAAGAAACATCATCCGTGACCCAATACTCGGGTCTCCCGCCCAACGTCTGATGTGCCAACAGACCCGTGCTGTACTGCCTGTGCCTCAACAACTACTGCAACCACAGGTTCATTCACCACTTGCTGTACAGAAACAACTCCAGCTGAAACCTGCTGAACCTGCAGCTGCAGGCCAACCATTGATTGTGTCTCCGGCTTCCTCATCACCACGTTTGGTGCCCCGCTCGCCTGCCTTGCCATGTTTGTCCCCGGGTCAACAGTGCTCCCGTCGCATGGGACCCCGGCAATCTCGCCGTTGAAGGGAGGCGCTGTACCGTATGCGCGCGCGACGGGTTTGTACGCCGCCCCTTAGATACGGGGATTTTGTTTGAACCATCTGTACTTCCCTGTATGCGCTATTAGCGTTTCGGTTACTGTTTTAATCAGTCAGCACCAAGTAATGTGCTTGTTCATATGCATCACTTTACTTTAGATCACTTTACTTTATTCTCACTTTTTATTCTTACAAGGAAAGCTGTAGATTGATTACTTTACTTACTAACCAATGTAATGCTTTATTATTATAAGCTGCGCCTACTACCACCATTCATATTATCGCAACCCGACATGTGCTGCCAGTCAGTGCTGCCAAACAGTAGATGTATCATGCTGTAGTGTGTAGTATGCGTTACTCAATAAATACTGTTGTACCAAATCAGTGAGTATGTTTGATTCACTTAACAGCATCTACTTTTGCAAGCTTTTTGAGCATTACCTCACTTCAGGTGTAACATGCATTCAGCAGATTTCTGTTAAATTGATGCAACTGAAACTTTGATTATTGATGTGGTCTATTTGAATGTCTTACCTCAAAGAGATCCGATGAGTCAGAGCCATACTGATTGGAAATTATTTCTGATTGGTCACTGTACCACTTGAGTCCACCTAGAAAATTTTCTGTGTCCAAGTCATTCACATCAAGCTCAGAAAGGTCAAGTTCAGGGAGATCTGAACACAGAGGCTGATCTTCACCTACTAAGGCAGCACACTGTGAAGAAAACAGAACACACTTTAAGATATTTGACTTTACTGAGAAACATTACCTAAGTAGTCACTAAGTAACCACTAAGAATTTTCAGCACCTTGCCAAACAATGTTCAGGTTCAGAGTGCCCATGAGATTACTCTTAAGAGAAGTCCAAGAACGATGTGCGTTACTACCCTTTAGATTTTGTTCCTGTTTTATTTTTCAGGTAATTGCCTTTGAATTTGAAAACCAAGCTTCAAAGAGAAGTTATTTTTAAATGCTCTCCATATAGTTGTTCAAGGGTGCATTCATAATAGTGGCAATAAAAGAAGAAGCAAAAAGATACATTGCAACAGAAGGAATGATGGACCTCATGCTTCCACCAAAGAACGAATTAGGTGCAGATCACCCAGCTGCTGTAAACTTCATTAGTGACAATACCATCATTGTTAATGTTGGCATTTTTTGTGGGGGAATTTTTAAATAACTGAAGTTTGGAAAAAATGTCTAACCACACCATTTTGGTTGCAATAATTTTCCAAGCCATCTCTTCCAACTTGATAAAAGCAATTTAGGTTAAAGTGGTTTACTATCAGTATATGCTACTGTAAAGAGGCCAATGAGTTTGGGACTAGGATTGCACTTCTATTATCCAGAAACATATCAAATTGTTCCTTTACCAACATCTAAATGGCAAAATACTTCCATCATGTGCTTAGTTTTGCCCGTTTGGTGAATTGACAATATAAATCTGCTTTTAAATGCTCACTGAGATTAGGAAATGAGCTTCTGGAAATTGGGAGGAAAACAGCTGTCCAGCTATTCATGCATATCTCATTGCCATATCTACACAGTAGTACTAAGCTATTGATTCTTAATTGTTTCAACTTCTCTCACATCGCATGATGAACTGTATTGTGTTGTGTTATATTATAAAATACTTTCTTAAAATTGAGGCTTTGCTTCATATAATCTAACAGCACAGATTTTTGAAGTGAACATTTGGTCCCAAATGCTTTAACAGTAAATAACCTTGGACTAAATTGTGCTGAACTGGATCTACTGGCCGGAGTCATCACTTGTCGTCTCTGCATTTCTGGGATGCATGTGGAGGGTCTATTTCACTGGTCAGCTGCACCCTTGACTCATACAGTGTGGTCCATGTGATCCCTTGGCAACAAACAGCCTGGGGTGGAGGTATCACTTCCAAATTACCCCTGACAACCATAGCCAGAAATCAAGCTGGGCACGGAGCTTTGTCATCCATCAATGCTGTCTGCTTTTTAAATGTCTCTGAGATCCCATTAATAACTATTAAAATTGAAGTGCCGTTATGTAAAAATGATACCACAAGCAAATGATTTAAACCACATAAACACTTGGAAATAACTAAAAGCATTAATTAAACCAATATAATTTGTTTAAAATTATGTTCCTGTTTGTCTCCTAAACTGCAGACCTCGAATTCCCATTAAAATCAATAAGGCATCAGATGCTTTGCCAAGGCTGACCTGGCATGGGATCCTAGTGGTGGTTCCCCAGTTTAATACAGGGGAATCCCTGCAAGGTTGTGTCCCGCTTTTGGAGTGAATGCACAGTGCAGTGGCAAAACAAACTAACTGGCTCATCTCCTGCCCGATCAAGACCACGCTGAACTGCTATCCACAGCCAGCTTGGCATGGCCTATGTTTCTCAGTATTTGTCTTTAGACAATTATTTAACGATCAAGCATGGCACAAAGATGTCTTTATTCCCCGAGTATTGTTCAGTTTCCAGTTTGACATGGTACTGAAGAAGGGTCTCGACCCGAAACGTTGCCTATCTCCTTCACTCCTTAGATGCTGCTGCACCCGCTGAGTTTCTCCAGCTTTTTGTGTAACCCTCGATTCTCCAGCATCTGCAGTTCCTTCTTTAACACTTTGTCTACTCCACTGCGATATCTCCTCAAGGTATGCCTACTTTGAAGAAGTTCTCCTCCTCCCTACGAAGACAGTTTCACAACCTCCTCTCTAACTGCTCCCCCTCTGTGATATCCCCTTCCCTCAAACTCTACGACCACATCCTCACCCAGACTCGATACCACAGCCACATCTGCTTCCTCGGGGCCTGCCTGCGCCTCCACCTCATACCTCGTGGATTCCAGCTCCAATTCCCTGCCTCCCAGTTTGGACCCCAGCCGGACTATCGGTATCGACTGGCCATCCGCCGCCACACTGTGCAATTCTCCAACCGGGCATTAAGATCCACCCTGGTTGCAATGCGCCGGCACCAGCAGGACCTCGCATTGGCTCTCCCGAATCTTCGGGCCTCACTTACCCAGACCTGCAACGGACCCCAACTACACTACATCCTCCGGAAGATCCACCGCTTCAATCAGCAATTCCTGTCCCATCTTACCTCCACCAAGGACCTGAAGTTAGCCCGCCTCCAGGCCGTTCCAGCTACCGGCAATCCCCAACTCGAATGCCCGCAGGCCCCGGGCCCCAACTCTGGCCCGAGCCTCCGGCCTGAGTCCCCCGACGCCATCTTGGCCACCAGGAGCACCTAAAAAGACCAGTCTGAAGAAGGGTCTCGACCCGAAACGTCGCCTATCTCCTTCACTCCTTAGATGCTGCTGCACCCGCTGAGTTTCTCCAGCTTTTTGTGTAACCCTTGACATGGTACTTGATTGCTAAAGCCACTGAAGGATAGCAGCTTCAGGAAAGGACTGCAGAACTCAATTCAGTAACATCAAAAACCCAGAGAGCTGACCACAATTCACTACTCCCCATTCATAAGTAATGTCACTAGAACACCACTTTAATATATCACAACATGGGGAGTTCCACAGAAACCACTTGTGCTCAAGATGCTCCTACACAACATAAATCAGGAAACCCAGGGTCATAGTCTGGCTACAACATTTACGATTATGTGATCATTCCACTGGTCTGATACTTTTCTAACTAAAATTCCAGATTGCATAAAATAGGTTAGATTTTATAACAGAGATCAGAGATTGAACAAGATTGCCTGTTACACATCATATTCACCTTTGCCCCTAATGAATTTCAAGGGCAATCGAACAATAATTGTCCACAACACTAGTTTATACTGTACCTCCATTAGAAAACTCAAAATATACACATGGTACAAATATACACATGATACATTCTTATACGATTGATATTTTCCCAAAATCTGCTGCCCTTTAAAAAGAAAGGCTTCAATAGGTTATCGGCAACATTACAAAATATACTTTTAATAAATCACATTAAATGTTGCATTCTTTCCCTTGTTCACTGACAAATCGAACACATGACAGAAGAAAAGCAAGTTTGCAAACGGACTGAAGAAAAAACCACGGCCAAAATCCATTATTTGAACAAACCACTCAGCTGCTTATAAACAAATAGAACCTCAGGGGCATCAAGATGTCAGTGGTGAAAAATGTACATAGTGTGAGTAGTTGCGAAGCAAAAATATAAGAAGCATGCGATAATACAAATGCACTTTGTACTCATGCAAAAATATAAAAGGACAAAAGTATTGGAATGCAACAACAAAGGCATATGAATGATTATACATCTTCTGCTTCATGGAACATAATATTAATTCTAAAGAAGTGTCTTGTGGTTAGCCGCAACCTTACTGCCAAATTAATATTTCTGTAGTGGAACGTGAGCACCTAAAACCCCCTCGCAGAGCTAAAAACGTATGACATGCATACACGGGAGAGCAGCTGTGAACCTGCCTGCTTTTTTTTCATGAATTGTTCCCATGCAGGTGATACAGATTTGATATATTAGTGCCTATTTTTACACCTCCAGCAGCAGCGTATTCATACAAACAGTCTGATGCAGTCACATTCCTATTGTGGATTGTGTGAATCTTATGGTTGGAAGGGGGTTATTTGGGAGGTAAGCTGTAGAACCTCAAAATAATTGAATTTGGAACATTATCAGCACCGTAACAATATTTAAAATGTAAAATAAAATGCATTGTTCACACGTTGAGCTAAGGTATCTAATTGACTCAATCACATTGTTGATGCACACTTCCAGCAGATTTCCAAATGACAGCAGGATTTTAGGTTATAACTGGATCTTGACACAATTGTTTCAGAAATGAGAATTAAAATAAAAGAAGTTAGTGTCACTTTCCACAGCATTGAAAATCACATGACATGTGACTGCATTCCAAATGAAGGGGGCAGATAAACAGATGATGGAATTTCTATCCTGCTTAAAATACTTTAGAGAAGTTTTAAGTTGAGGTCATAATAAAGTTCAACAAAGCCAGTTCATCTTGAAATATAATAAAAGCATCAGTCTACTTGCCTGTAGCATTGCCTCAATCAATTACTGGTAGAACAAGTTCAGGACAGTTGAGGTTTAGGTGAGTACACTTTTAAGTAGTATTCTCTGATTATTCCTACTTATTCCTGCTGCAAAGATCACTGAATCATGTTACTGCTCACCTCTGTTTCACTCCACTCAAAGCGTTGGCTGCACCTGTCCCGCTCCATTCAGCTCGTGGCTTAAAATCTCAATAAATCCACACGCACACACACACAAGCACACACACACACATAGGCGCACACACACACAAGCACACACACACCCACACCCACAGAAGGCACACGTGTGGTGCCAGCCCCATACAGAGATTGAACTGAAGGCACCTGACTTACTACTACACTAACGCTACTGTTTAGTATCACATGACAAGGTTATTAAAAGTAGCTGTGCTGTCAGTCAGAAGTACTGTTCCATGATAAAACAAATGACGTATTAAGAGGGTGGAGTTACAAAGTGCAGTCAATCTTTAAACTACTCAACCTTTGAGTCTTCAGACCCAAGCTGTGATTAAATCCAATGTTTCAAGGCACACCTTTCATTAGCAAGCTACAGATAAAGAAATTCACTTGTAAAATAACCTACTTTTATAATCTTTAAATGCTTTATAGAACACGAGATAAACACTATTACTGTAATCATAAATTGACTTTTACTATATTTTGTAAAATCAGAAGCTTGTTTCATAAAACAGCATTTGTAGAGATCAGGCAATACAAAATGCTTTTATTATGTATCCCTTTCCCACTTAACACACAACGAAACTCATACGAATTGTATCAAACTAAATAAATAAATATGAATCTTGTTTTTCTCTGTTAGGTGGAGACACAAATCAGATTTCCATAAATTCATTGAAGATCATCTGACCATGTACTTCACCGAAATTACACACTTCAAAAGGAACATAACAAAAAAGCACAGCTCATCTGTGTTGATAGTCAAAATACTGTGGTACAATAGAACATAGTACGTAGAACAGTACAGCACAGAAACAACCCACAATGTCCGTGCTGAACAAATGACAAGCCCAACTCTTATCTGCCTGCACATAATCCATATTCCTACATTCCCTGCATATTTATATGCCTATCCAAAAGTCTCTTAAATGCCACTATCGTAGCTGCCTCAACCACTATCCCAGGCAACATATTCCGGGCACTCACCATCCTCTGTGTAAAAAAATGTATTCCACACATTTTGTTTAAAGTTTGCCCCTCTCGCCTTAAAGCTTATTATTTATAGACAATAGAAAATAGGAGCAGGAGTAGGCCATTCGGCCCCTCAAGCCAGCACCACCATTCAATATGATCATGGCTGATCATCCACAATCTGTACCCCATTCCTGCCTTCTCCCCATATCCCTTGACTCTGCTATCTTTAAGAGCTCTGTTCAGCTCTCTCTTGAAAGGATCCAGAGAACCAGCCTCCACCAGCCCTCGAGGCATAGAATTCCACAGGCATTTGATTTTATGACTGTCTACCCTATCGATGTCTCTCATAATGTTATATACTTCTGTTAGTTCTCCCCGCAAACTGTCATTCCAGAGAAAACAATCCAAGTCTGTTCAACCTCTACCTATAGTTCATACCCCCTATAGACCTCCTCTGCACACTTTCGAAAGCTTCCACATTCTTCTTATAATGGTGCGATCAGAACTACATGTAATATTTCAAATGTAGCATAACCAACATTTTGTAACCAAACTCACTGAGTTACTGCAGCATTTTGAGTCTATTTCTATCTGTCATTTCTCAATCCATTTCTACAGCAGATCTGTATGCCACTGTATACTTTGACAGCCTTCCTCGCAATCCTCGACCCTGGCAATCTTGGTGTCACCTGCCAACTTACTAACCAACCTGTCTATGTTTACATCCAAGTCATTCATATATATCACAAACAGAAGAGGTCCCAGCACAAATCCCTGCAGAATTGCAATGGTCACAGGCCTCAACGGGAATATTGTCCTTCTACCCCAACCCCCTCTGCCTTCTATCATTAAGGCAATTTTGAATCCACACAACCAAGTCACTGTTAATCCTGTGCATTTTAATCAGCCTACCATGGGGGACATTATCAAATCCCTGCAGAAAACATCCACCACCCTAGTGTCATTGATTACCTTTGTTCATAGACATAGAAACATCGAAAATAGGTACAGGAGGAGGCCATTCGACCCTTCGAGCCCTTCGAGCCAGCACCACCATTCATTGTGATCATGGCCAATCGTCCCCTATCAATAATCCGTGCCTGCCTTCTCCCCATATCCCTTGATTCCACTAGCCCCTAGAGCTCTATCTAACTCTCTCTTAAATCCATCCAATGACTTGGCCTCCACTGCCCTCTGTGGCAGGGAATTCCATAAAATCCATAAATTCACAACTCTCTGGGTGAAATATTTTTTTCTCACCTCAGTCTTAAATGACATCCCCTTTATTCTGTTCTGCAGAACTTTCTCGATCTTTCTGTGCCTTTAATCCACAGTGGTGGGGGGGGGGGGGGGGGCCTGGAGGCAGGTGGGCCGGGACTGGTGGGCAAGGGGCATTGTGACGTCAGCAGCTGGCAAGCGTCATTTATATTTTTTTAATTGAGTTTTGTGCTCAGTTTTATTCAAAATCTGGGGAAGTAATTGACCAAGGAGTGGATTTCTGAACTCATAAGTTAAATCTCTACCAAAATTGCAAGAATCTCCGCTTTTTCGCATCTGGTTTTCGAGGAGATACGTTTCAAAGGTAAAATGACATACACACACACACACAGTTTTAATAGATATATGAATGATGATATATATGATAGATTACTTAAATAAAAATATGATGAACTTTGACTTTTAAGGCTTTAAACTGGCAGCTGAGACATACAATATCTAAATTAACTTTATCACCCAGGATGAACATGATAGGCCAAGTGGCCCCATTCAGGGCTGTAAACGTAAAGATTTGCATGATATTGTGACTCCAACCAAGAAGTTTATTTATTTTGCATTCTCGTCCAAAAGTGCAAGATAATTATTCTCATTATTTTTACATGTAATTCTATAAAATCACATTAAGGGTTTGATCATGATATTCACCAACTACTACCCATACTGTATATTATTGCTTATTGAATGTTTTCTTTTCTCACTCACTATGATTATCTAGATCCTCCTGATTTGGTTATAAATCCCCGCCGTACATCAACTCATCAAAGGATAATTATACCTGGGAGTCAATGCTGACATTATACTTGCTCGAAAGTGAAATTCACTTTGTCAGAGAGTTGGTCACCTTTGTTTAAATGGTCTAATTTCAACTGAGACCAACGTACACACCTCAGCTTTCCAGTGCTATCCAATTACTCTCACTGGATATAGAGGCGTGAAGATCTTTCAGTATATTTCAAAGTGGCGTCATTTAAGCCTCAGAACAAGTTGTCGATCTCTCAATTGTGATTGCTCAAGGAAAATAGAAGACTCACGTTTATTCTGTTGTCATGCCTGTCCCCTCTATTGATACAATATTGTACGCATCATCATTTTTACATTATTTTATTTTTAAATAATACCTGCATAAAAATAGCACACAGGAATGCAGTTCAAATACATAAGCATTTGATCATGAGAATCAGCAATCACGTTTAACTCATTTATTTTTGTATGGCTTATGGCCATATTAACATTCAGTTTTTACAGAGACTATGTTCATGCTAAATTGGCCAAATCAGAGAACAGTAGTTGGAAAGGTTATAAAATAAGGTTAATTTTAATCTTCTGCTATTTGATAGGCACCAAGTCTTTAATTATCTGTGGAGTTGCACATAGAACTCGACATTTATCAGCACTTCTAGACTTAGAATTGAAGCAAGATTGTTGGTGAAGCAGCTGAAGATATCTGAGCTGTTGGGAGTCAATCTGAGAAACCCCTGATATAAATGGTGTTAAATGCTTGTTCTCCAACAATCATAATTCCCACTGATATGAGTGTACTTGGATGGTGCATTTGGTCAAATGCCGTATTGCGTCAAAGGCTGTCGTTTTTATACCACCTCTGAAATTCACCTCTTTTGACCATTGTTTGGAATTCAGTGGTCCCTTTGGAATTTCAACTCGAGATCAGTGGACAGATTATTGGAGAAATTGATGCTCAAGGAGAGTCCATGTTGCCTTTAATGACTTTTATAAATATTCCTAGTGGCATTTTTTCTTAAGATAGACATATGGATATGCAGGGAATGGAGAAATGTAGATCACATACAGACAGAGGGATTTGTTTACTTTATGTTTGGCACGGACATTCTGGGCTGAAAGGCCTATTCTCGTGCTGCACTGTTCTATTTTCTATATTGTTTTATGTGGTAGCCAATAGCCAGATTGAATTTGTTATGTTCCTTTGAGGAGCTGGAACCATAGATCCTAAGAACTTGGTGGGACCTAGAAATATGCAGTGCTTTCTAAGTAAGAAAACATCCAAAGGCATTTAGAGGTGCATTTTCAAACATGCTGTGTTGTCAAAAACTGACTTTTGCCTTCCCAATATTTCGGAGATTTCTGTGGGACATTACCACTGCAAATTGAACTGACCAATAAACCAACCAAGAAGAAGTCTGACAACTTTAGAAAGTGGAAAGCTCATGACACTTGGTGGTGAGTAAAGGCCCTGTCTCACGGTGCGAGTTGACACACGAGTGACCCAGAGTGACAGACTCGTGGTTGTGTACGATATTCCAAGTTGATGTGCAAGTGTTTGTGGCGAGTTCCCACGGGTATGGTAATCTGCTATGTTCCGAGTTTGTCTCCAGAGTTACCAAGTTCCCTTCCCGTTTGCTCTTGAGTTACCAAGTTCCTCTCCCGCTCAGGGCGTGTGTTGTTGCTGCAGTCCGGGATTCGCATTTAAAGCACTCGGTTATCTTCAGCAGTTCAGGCGAGAACAGGTTTGGGGGGGGGGGGGCGCGAGGGATGGTGGAATTGGGAGAAGGCAAAGACTATGGGTGGGGAGGAGTGAGAGGGGGGCTAGGAACGGCATCTGCGAAACGGGTAGTCAACCTTTAGGGTCCCGGCCCGAAACATCCCTATACATTTTATGATTTCCCTCCAAAGATGCAGTCTCCCGTGGTTTGTTTGCACAACTCTCTCCCCTCTCTCTCCCAACATGAGGGGGTGGGGGGGGGGGGGGGCGGACGACGACAAGATAGTTTAAACGGACCTTACCCCCACTTCATGCTTCTGTTGCGCATAATTCAGCAGTAAAACCTCTCTTCCCCTTACCCAGCGACGCCCGATTCCTCGCACCCCCACAAGTTCACATCGACGAGGGAAGAATGAGCGGGGAGTCTGAAGAAGGGTCCCGACCCAAAACATCACTCATTCCTTCTCTCCAGATGCGATGCCTGTCCCGCTGAGTTACTCCAGCATGTTTGTGTCTATCGTCGGTGTAAACCAGCATCTGCAGTTCCTTCCTACACACGGACAGTGAAGTGCCTCGGCCAAATTAGGAACATTAGGATTCTCTGATGTGAAAGTAGTCTGGTTTGCGTTTCTTACACTTGATCATATCCGAAACTAAAGTATAGATAGACACAAAATGCTGGAGTAACTCAGTGGGACTGGCAGCATCTCTGGAGAGAAGGAATGGGTGGCGTTTTGGGTAAGTCTGAAGAAGGGTCTCGACTCCATTCCTTCTCTCCAGAGATGCTGCCTGGTCCGCTGAGTTACTCCAGCATTTTGTGTCTATTAAAGAGTTCCCACGGTAGACGCACGAATCACTAAACTTAACGCACGGGCCACTACGATATTACAACGAGTTTAAATGTTTCAATTTTAAAATTGACCACGAAATTTGACTCGTGGAAAAAGTCAAACATGTTTGACTTTTTTCACGAGTTCACAAGTTTCACGGGTACCTGCCGTTAGCGCCACGAGTGGACAAGTTGATCGCGCGAGTTCCGACGTTCCCACTACGTTGGCTGTACGTGATCACCACGAGTGAAAACTCGGGGTCACTCGTGGGCCAACTCGCACCGTGAGACAGGGGTTTAAGAACTAGTTGGCATCAATGTACATGTCAAGACTGACAGTGTAATTTCAAATGATAAATCTAAGAGATAGCAGTTAAATTAAAAAAGAGGATGAAGCTAAGGCCAAATTCTCAGGGCAACATTAAAATTAACAGTGCATGGGAAGGACGAGAAGCCACTGGAGTTGATTCCCTGGCTGAACAGGTAAGAGTGGATTGAGGGAAAGATAGACACAAAATGCTGGAGTAACTCAGCTTGACAGACAGTATCTCTGGAGAGAAAGAATGGTTGACGTTTCGGGTTGAGACTCTTCTTCAGAAGGAATGGATGACATTTTGGGTCGAGAATGGTCTGAGGAAGGGTCTCGACCTGAAACATCACACATTCCTTCTCTCCAGGATACTGCCTGGCCCGTTGAGTTATTCCAGTATTTTGAGTCTCTTTGGTTTAATCCAGCATCTGCAGTTCCTTCATACAGAGTGGATTGAGGGAAATGTGTTTCCACTGGGCGAGACAACAGAAGAGCAGCAATACTGGAGAATGGAGTGGTCAGTCATGTTCAAGGCTGTTGAGAGCTGGAGAGGCTTAATAGAGCTGGAGAGTTTCTCAGGTAGGGCTGTGATAATGGTGACCTTGAGTTGAAACAGTATGATATGGGGGCATTAATCTGCCCCTTTACTTGTTTTGGTAGAATTTTTTGTGAATGTTTGGTCTAAGGTGTTGCAAGAGGGAAACCATTTTTTCAATGTTTAATTACTTTGTTTGTTTACATGCAAATTGTTTTTGGACTCCAGACTTTGGCGATACAGCATGGAAAAGGGCCCTTCGGCCCACCGAGTACGCTGCACCAGCGATCACCTGGAACTATTTTACAATTAACTGATGCCAATTAACCTACAAACTTGTATGTCTTTGGAGAGTGGTAGGAAACTGGATCACCTGGTGAAAACCCAGGGGGTCATAGGAAAATTGTAGAAACTCCGTACAGCCAGCACCTGTAGTCAGGATTGAAACCGGGTCTCTTGCACTGTAATGCAGCAACTCTACCGTTGTTCCACTGTGTCACGCTCTTTTTTGTGGTGCTCTATCCCCTGTACCATTCTAATGTTATCATTTTATTTTGTTCTTCTGTTGTAAAAATTCCTTTCAAAAAATAAAATCTACCAAAGGTGAACATATAAATGAACTGAAGCTAATTTCCTTTATGTCAGTTTGCAGATTGCATGATAAGGCTGTTTAACTTTGAAAATTATACTCAGGACAAAGGTCGGTATCACAGTCTTGAAAATAATGAACCTTGAAGGAATGCTAAACAGGCAAAAGTTGTTAATGCAGTCAATTATTACTAAAGTTGCCAAACTTTTCCTGTATTCTATTCTATCACTAGACTAAGTGGGACCCGTTGGGTCCCAGCTTCACACGCGAGGGCTTGTATACAAACACAATACTCCACCTCTCCACCAATTACAAGATTGCTGGCCAGTGTGTGGGGGGGGGTGGGGGCTTTCTGGAGTGCTAGCATGGGTGCTGTGGGCAGAAGGGACTGGTTTCCAGAGGGCTAGTATGGACTTTGTGGGCCAAATGGATTCTTGGGCTGGTTGCTCAGTCACTCAGGCCTGGCAGCTCATTAACTCAAGCCTGGCAGGCTGGCAGCTCCGAAACTGCCAGAAATTCTGCCAAAAACTGGAGAGAGAATGTGAGAGAGAGGGGAGAGGGTGGACAATCAATTTTAGACATTTTTATCTTTTTTTACAGTTGCAAAAGGCACACAATTGCAATAGGCACACATTTGCAAAGGGCGCAGTTTAAAAACACATAAAGCGCACTCACAGGTCAGTATTCTCAGTGTTCTGTAGATTTCCAGTTGAGACTGAGAGTCGTGACCCTCTCCCTGCCCCATCTTGCAGAGACTAAGCCACGCTTCCGGGTTTTATAGCTCGCCCCCCGGAAGGGGCATGGCCTTCATGGCATGATTCACAGGAGAGAGAATCTCAACATTTTTTAAGCATTAATAAGTCTTTTATTTTTCATCGATGGAAAAATATCCTCTGGCCCTGACAGCTGGAGGGGGATTCTGAGTAAGGTGGCCAAATATCACAGCTGTAAGTGGTCGCGTTTTTTCTAAAATCAATATACAGTGCAATCAGGAAGTGGTCAAGTTTAGATTTTTAATTATATAGTTAAATACTGGCCACCTATTTTCCATTCCACCTTATTATTTGGAAACAAATTAATGTTGGATTTTACTCGTGGGCATTTTTCAGCATGTTGAAAAATACACCGCAACCTAGCTGAGGCCTCAAGTACGCGTGGACTACTCTCGAGCATGAACGAGAGTTACAAAGATCTCCTAGGACCTCGTGTCGACAATGCTGCGTGTATGAGTCGAGGGCAAACTCAAACTCACCAATTAGGTCGCCGACAGCCCCTTTATGTTCATCATTTTCATGATCTCAGTTTACATGCTGGCAAATATCATCAAACCAGATAAAGCATTGAAAATGTCCTAAAATAATGAATTACTTTGTCAGGAATTCCAATATTTGGAGGCAGGAAATCATGTTGAATTTAGCCACAGGCAATCACAAGATGAGTTTTTTTTAATTTCATACCACACAATAGTACACTATGGTACTGTATTTGTCACGTGTACCGAGACACAGTGAAATTTATTTTTGTATACAGTTCAGTACAAGTATCACTATACATAAGCATTTAGATATATATTAAATAAGCATCTGAGATACAGTACAAGTGTACAGCACTGGTACAGCCAGACAGTATACAGAGTCGCCAGTTTAGTGCCATTTTCAAATTCCAGTTGTGTGCAGGAATCTTGATCAGACCATGAAAGTCTGTTGTCCTGGTGGTGTTGCAGAATCGGCCTGGCCAAGCATAGCTGTGATGTCCTCCACCGCTGCTCCATCACTATAGGTTGCATCCGGTCCAGGCGCTTGGCCTCTTGGAGCAGCAGCCGAGCCGCAGGCGGTTGCAGTGCCTCCAGCGGCTCACTCCGCTGTCGAGGCCGTGCACTCCCTCCTGCAGCCGGTTGGTTTATCGGCCCTCTAGGTAGGTTCCCGTGGGTCCTCAATCGGCAGTGGGCCTTCTGTGCAGGTTCCAGTCCTTGGTGCAAATCCTCTGTCTGTGCCGGGCAAGTCCCCGGTCTACGCGGTGTGGCACGCCCCAGGATACTCCAGGCGTGTGCCAGGCACATCTCCTCGCTCAGCTGCCACCCAGGCCAGGTCCCGCTCCCGGTCAGCTCCACGCCGGCAGCTAGGCCCGGTCCAGTATGGTTGTGCAGTGCTCACCGTAAACTCCCTTCTCTGCTGGTGCAGCGCTTGCCGGAAGCTTCCTTAAGACCCACAGGTTAAAACATGAAACCAGCACCTCTAATCAAATAATAACCCTTGATAACTTTATGTTTGGCTCCCCCCATTTCTTCCAAATCCAAGGCTTAGCTATGGGCACGTGCATGAGCCCCAGCTATGCCTGCCTCTTTGTAGGGTACGTTGAACAATCTTTGTTCGAGACTTACCCGAGTCCCATCCCCGACCTCTACCTCCATTACATCGACAATTGCATTGGTGCTACCTCCTGCACCCACACGCAACTCACTGACTTCATCCGCTTCACCACTAACTTCCATCCAGCACTCAAGTACACCTGGACCATTTCCAACACTTCCCTACCATTTCTGGACCTCACTATCTCCATCGCAGGTGAGAGACTTCTGACCGACATCCACTATAAACCCACTGACTCCCATGGCTATCTAGACTACACTTCTTCCCACCCTGCTTCTGGTAAGGACTCCATCCCCTACTCACAATTCCTCTGTCTACGCCGCATCTGCTCCCAGGATGAGGTGTTCCACACCAGGGCATCGGAAATGTCCTCATTCTTCAGGGAACGGGGGTTCCCCTCCCCTACTATAGATGAGGCTCTCACTAGGGTCTCTTCAATACCCTGTAACACTGCTCTCTCTCCCCATCCCCCCACTCACAACAACGGCAGAGTCCCCCTAGTCCTCACCTTTCACCCCACTAGCCATGACATACAACAAATAGTCCTCTGTCATTTTTGCCACCTCCAACGTGACCCCTCCACTCGCCACATCTTCCCATCTCCCCCCCGTCTGCTTTCCGCAAAGACCGCTCCCTCCATAACTCCCTGGTCAATTCTTCCCTTCCCTCCCGCACCACCCCCTCCCCGGGTACTTTCCCTTGCAACCGCAAGAGATGCTACACTTGTCGCTTTACCTCCCCACTCGACTCCATTCAAGGGTCCAAGCAGTCATTCCAGGTGCGACAGGTTCACCTGCACCTCCTCCAACCGCATCTATTGCATCCGCTGCTCTAGATGTCAGCTGATCTACATCGGTGAGACCAAGCGTAGGCTTGGCGATCGTTTCGCCGAACACCTCCACTCGGTCCACATTAACCAACCTGATCTCCCTGTGGCTCAGCACTTCAACTCCCCCTCCCATTCCGAATCTGAGGTTCCTGTCCTGGGCCTCCTCCATGGCCAGAGTGAGCACCACTGGAAATTTGAGAAGCAACACCTCATATACCGCTTGAGCAGTTTGCACCCTAGTGGCATGAACATTGAATTCTCCAATTTTCGGTTGCCTTTGCTGTCTCCTCCCCTTCTCAGCTCTCCCTCAGCCCTCTGGCTCCTCCTCTTCCTTTCTCCTTTCTTCTCCTCCCTCCACCCCCCCCCCCCCCCCCCCCCACACGTCCGAGGAATGGTTTTGGCCCGAAACGTTGCCTATTTCCTTCACTCCATAGATGCTGCAGCACCCACTGAGTTTCTCCAGCACTTTTGTCAACCAAATAATAGAGACCAGGCGAGATCACTCACCACCACATTTTCTCTCTTTACCACCTCCACCTTCTCCTCCATTCATCCTCTCCTTCACTGACATCCTCTCATTCTTTATGTCCTTGCATAATGTCTTCCTTCTTCCCTCTCTACTCCTCTTTCTAATCTCTGGACCTCCCCCTTTCTCGTGCTTTATCTCTCTCACATTCCTCTATTGCACTCCACCCTTTCCTCCCAGTATGATTCACAAACATAATCTCCAATTTTCAGAGTCATGGATATGGTTTTAAGGAATATGGGCCAAACGCAGGCAGGTGGGATCAGTGACAATGGGACATCTTGGTCAGCATGGACAAGTTGGGCCAAAGGGCCCGTTTCCATGCTATATTACTCTATGATTCTGTGAACATAGAAATAATGCAAATGTATTAAAGTATATACACATCAATCACATGGCCATGGGATTTTATGGGTTTTTTTGCACTGCTTTGGATTGCACGACAATCTTTGCACCATTCTGCTGTTCTGCATTCATTGTCATGTTTATTGTTGTATCTATCATTACCATGTATACTGTTTACTCTATGAGCTTCATGCGAACAAGAAATTTCACTGCACCCTGGTGTATGCGACAATAAACTAATCTGATCTGATCTGATCAGTTGTCAGACAAGAATAAAGTATTCACCTTGCTTCAGGTTCAGGTGTTCAATTGTTACTATGGTAGTGAGAATGTAACAGCATTCCCTTCTTTGTTCACAAACCAACCCCAAACATGGAACAATAGTTTTGAAACACCAGAGAAGTTGAAACTTTGCTTCTTGAATGAGCAATAGCTTTCTCAGCTTAAGGATATCGAAGTAGTGGATGTCCACCAGTTCAGGATAAAAGGAAGCTGGCAAGAACTTTATGATCACATTAACAAGGCATCTGCTGGTGGGTTTTGTCTTGTGATTAATGATCCATTAAACATACCCTAAACTCTGGTACACATATTGAGTCCATGAGAGATAGGTTACTTGAAGGTTGTAACTTTTATTTAAAAAACCTTGGCAAACTTTCTGTTATTTACTTCCTTAAAAACACACAATGGCATGAATGACATTGAAATGCAATATTGCTACTTGGTGTGAATTATGTTAGTAAAATTAAACTGATGCAAGTCTCTTTCCCTTCACAAATATTTTTAGCAAATGCATACTATAAATGAGCATAGACTGTATTTAACTTCTTACTATTCTAGGGCAATCCAAAATGGAATTCAAAGTGAGGCAGGTTCCCATGACTTTATTGCACGACGGCAGTAATATTATATCTGTCAGCCAGTCGTCATAACAAGGCTGACTATTGACGCCACAGGACCTCATCATTACCCTTGGCTTTTGCCAGTTCTCCCAGCTGTCCGTCCCAATATTACACTGCAAGATTTATATTGCAGTGAACAAGGGCTGGATATTCTGCTCCAGATTACCTTCACAACTATTTTGTTTTGGATTTGTTTTATGAATCCCTCATAATGCCTGTAAGATAAGAGCCTTTTTGTAATGCAACATTCATTGGCGGTTGTAGTTACAGTCAGTTTGGCTAGAACAGGTTAATTGGGGTTAACTCTGAGGCATTAATTTACGGCAGGCACAGCAGCAAAAATAAAGACAGAGTTTGTTTTGCCACCAAGCTACTAACTATATTCTTGTAACATCTCTCTCCTCAATTAGCTAGTGGAATTCAATAGTTCAGAATCCAGGTAAAGATAACATGACACGGTTATGAATGTGACGTGAAACATGGGTCCCTTAAGATGCCATTTTCTTTCCACTGGCAATATTAATACCTTTTGTTTTGGAGATCCATATGCTAGCAGAATATTTAGATATATAAAACAAAGACCTGCCATTAACAATGGAACATTTGAATGTTTACCAGTGGTAGTAATCTTCAGCTACTTACAGAGTTTTATTTTATTGATGTAGCTTTAATTCCACAAATATTTGGTTGGAACTTATTTTTTTATAAAAACATTCTCTTCTGTTTTTCTGAAGCTTTAACCAGTTCCATATATATATTATAAGGTCAAATGGTACAGCAATAGGCCCTAGGCCTACCAAGTCCCTACCAACTATTTTTTCTCCCCATGCTCCCATTAACTCCCCCCAGATTCAATACACACCTACATACTCAGGGCAATTTACAGTGGCCAATTAACCTACCAAACCACATGTCCTTGGGAAGTAGGGATACATGGAACATAGAATACAGCACAGAAATGGGCCCTTCGGCCCACCATATCCGTGCTGAACATGATGTTAAATTAGTCTCCTCCGCCTGCACATGGTAAATATCCCTACACTCCTTGCATATTTATGTGCCTATCTAAAAGCCTCTTAATTGCCACTGTCACATCTGCCACACAATACTCCAAATGCAGTCTAACCAAAGGTTTATAAAGCTGTAACATATCCTCTGGTTTCTTGTACTTAAATTCCTTACTGATAAATCAGTAAGTTGCTTGGTAGCAAGGAACTGGTAGCAAGGTACTAAGGAACCGATTGTGGACTTCGGAAGGGGTAGGATGGGGACCCACAGTCCCGTTTACATCAACGGGTCAATGGTGGAAAGGGTCAAGAACTTCAAATTCCTGGGCGTGCATATTGCCGAAGATCTCTCCTGGTCCCAGAACACTGATGCAATCATAAAGAAAGCACATCAGTGCCTCTACTTCCTGAGAAGATTACAGAGAGTCGGTATGTCAAGGAGGACTCTCTCAAACTTCTACAGGTGCACAGTAGAGAGCATGCTGACCGGTTGCATTGTGGCTTGAGTGTCTAGGAGCGGAAAAGGCTGCAAAAAGTTGTAAACACTGCCCAGTCCATCATCGGCTCTGGCCTCCCCACCATCGAGGGGATCCATCGCAGTCGCCACCTCAAAAAGGCTGCCAGCATCACACCATCCTGGCACACACTCATCTCTCCGCTGCCATCAGGTAGAAGGTACAGGAGCCTGAAATCTGCAACAGCTTCTTACCCACAGTCATCAAACTATTAAACACAACTTCAAACAAACTCTGAACTATAACAGCCTATCGCAATGTATATGTTTATTGATGTGTGTGTGTATACATATATATATATATATATGGACACACTGATCTGATCTGTATTTATGACTACAATATCCCGTTGTACTGCAGTGATGCAAGAATTTCATTGTCCTATCTGGGGCATATGACAATAAACTCTCTTGAATCTTGAATCTAAAGAAAAGCCACTTGGAGGGAGATATGGACTTGGTCCCCAAATCTCTCTGTACATCAAAACTGTTTAGGGTCTTGTCATTAGCTGTATTCTTTCCCCTTACATCCTTATGCCCCTATCCCACTTAGGAAACCTGAACGGAAACCTCTGGAGACTTTGCGCCCCACCCAAGGTTTCCGTGCGGTTCCCGGAGGTTTTTGACAGTCTCCCTAATGGTCGAAAGTGGTTTCCGCTTCTTCTATGTTCCGGCTATTATTTCAAAAAATTCAAAACCGGCCGCGACTAAAAATAGGTTGCCGTTTTAAAAATCGGTAATTTTTTAGTCAAAGCCGGTTGCGATACTAGTTGAAGGTGGTTGCCGGAGGTTGCAGGTAGTGGAAGGTAAGACCTCCCTGGTGGAATAAAACTGGGTGTAAAAAAGGTCATACCTTCCACTACCTGTGTATGAATAAACAGAATGCTGTTTCCATATATAGTCACAGCAGAAGTGCAACTTATTTATGTTTTCTAAATCACATTACATCTTAATAAACATAGTTAATGGCATTCTTTATGGAAGGTGAGAAAATAATGTGAATAATAAACTGAATGGGATATCACAAATAGAGTAAGAATTTAAAAGTTAATTGCAGTGTTTATCTCCATTATATGGTCTTTTCCAACTGCTTGAAACAATAGTGCATTCGGCCATCATTTCAGAATAAAGAGGCTATGACAGACAGCCCCACTACTGTGTCTTTCATGTTAAAATAAATCATCTGTTACACACTCTACAAACAAACCTCTGAGGAACTAAGTCAGCTTTTCTGTGATCCAATGGTTACGGTACAACTCATTTTTTCAATGCAAATCAGAATGGAATCTTTCCTTTCAAATCCCAAGATTGGCTGTTTACATCTAACAGTTCCAGAGGACTTTAATTAAAAGCATGTCAACTGAAACTAAAAATAGACTCCAAGTAAATCAAAAAGATATAGGCAATTACAGGGAAATAGCCCGTAGATTCAAGAAACACAAGAAAATAAATGTTGTGTTGTGAATGCAGTGCTTGCAGAATGATAGTTTTAGATTTCTCACTTAAAGTGTGTCGTCCTGATATAGTTTTTCCCAGCTGTAACTGCCCATGTAACTAAATAGACAATAGACAATAGACAATAGGTGCAGGAGTAGGCCTTTCGACCGTTCGAGCCATTCAATGTGATCATGGCTGATCATCCACAATCAATACCATGTTCCTGCGTCCTCCCCATATCCCCTGATTCCACTATTTTAAGAGCCTTATCAAGCTCTCTCTTGAAAGTATCCAGAGAACCGGCCTCCACCTCCCTGGACTCCCCCAAAATCGGGAACACATTTCCTGCCTCTAGCGTGCCCAAACCCTTAATAATCTTATATGTTTCAATATGATCCCCTCATCCTTCTAAATTCCAGAGAATACAAGGCCAGCCGCTCCATTCTCTCAGCATATGACAGTCCCGCCATCCCGGGAATTAACCTTGTGAACCTGAGCGGCACTCCATCAATAGAAAGAATGTCTTTCCTCAAATTAGGGGACCAAAACTGTACACAAAATCTAGGTGTGGTCTCACTAGGGTCCTTTACAAATGCAGAAGGACCTCTTTACTCAACTCCACTTGTTATGAAGGCCAACATGACATAGTTTCTTCAATGTCTGCTGTACCTGCATGTTTAAGGGCCTGTCCCACTTTACGAGGTAATTCAGGAGTTCTCCCAAGTTTTCCCCTGATTCGAATTCGGAGAATGTCCGTAGCGGGTCCGTAGGAGTTCGTGGATGTCCCGTAGCGGCTCGTACGATCCCGTTGTACTTTCCCTTTTCCTAACTTGACACCATTTAGATAATAATCTGCCTTCCTGTTTTTTCCACCAAAGTGGATAACCGCGCACTTATCCACATTAAACTGCATCTGCCCACTCACCCAACCTGTCCAAGTCACCCTGCATTCTCATAGCATCCTCCTCACAGTTCACACTGCCAGTCGGCTTTGTGTCATCTGCAAATTTGCTAATGTTACTTTGAATCCCTTTGAATCCCTTTGTCTAAATCATCGAAATCATTGATGTATATTGTAAATAGCTGCGGTCCCAGCACTGAGCCTTGCAGTAGTCCACTAGTAACTGCCTGCCATTCTGAAAGGGACCCGTTAATCCCTACTCTTTGTTTCCTGTCTGCCAACCAATTTTCTACCCATGTCAGCACTCTAACCCCAATACCATGTGCTCTAATTTTGCCCACTAATCTCCTATGTTGGACCATATCAAATGATTTCTGAAAATCCAGGTACACTACATCCACTGGCTCTCCCTTGTCCATTTTCCTAGTTACATCCTCAAAAAATTCCAGAAGATTAGTCAAGCATGATTGCCCCTTTGTAAATCCATGCTGACATGGACTGATCCAAATGTGCCGTTATTTCATAGTTTATGATTGACTCCAGCATCTTCTCCACCACCGATGTCAGGCTAACTGGTCTATAATTCCCTGTTTTCTCTCTCCCGCCTTTCTTAAAAAGTGCCATAACATTAGCTACCCTCCAATCCACAGGAACTGATCCTGAATCTATAGAACATTGGAAAATGAACACAAATGCGTCCACGATTTCTAGAGCCACTTCCTTCAGTACCCTGGGATGCTTCCCGCTTCTCTTTTATTTTTATACTGTGCCAGACTTCCCTTGTCAGCCATAGTTACCTCTTACTCCTCTTAGAATCTTTCTTCCTCTTTGGAATGAACTGATTCTGCACCTTCTGTATTATTCCCAGAAATACCTGCCATTGTTGTTCCACTGTCATCCCTGCTAGGGAATCTTTCCAGTCAACTTTGGCCAGCTCCTCCCTCACGGCTCCATAGTCCAATTTGTTCAACTGTAACATGGACACCTCCAATTTTCTTATACTTCGCGCATTCATATACAACACTTTGACTTCGGCATTCACCTCCCCTCTCATACTGGTCACAATTGGCCCTGACCTTACTCTCTTATCCCTTCTCGAACTTTCCTTCCCATTAATTCGGGGGTCTTTTGTAACTTTTCCTGTACTCACTTCCCCTTTAGCTCCATCTTTATACTCCCAATTTGTCAAACCCTCCCTCCCACTATTTAGTTTAAACCCGCACGTATTGCCCAAGCAAACCTGCCTGCCAGAATGTCGGTCCCCCTCCAGTTAAGGTGTAACCTGTCTCTTTTGGACAGGTCACTCCTACCCCAGAAGAGATCTCAGTGGTCTATAAATCTAAATCCTTGCTCCCTGCTCCAGCCCCTCAGCCACACATTAAGATCCCCTATCTCCCTTTTCCTGTCCTCACTAGCACGAGGTACTGGAAGCAATCCAGAGATAACCACCCTAGAAGACCTGCTTTTCAGTCATATTCCTAACTCTCTAAACTTGCGTTGCAGAACCTCATTCCTCTTGTTCCCAATATCGTTTGTGCCTATGTGCACAACTACTGCCAGCTGTTCACCTTCCCTCTCGAGGATGTTCTGAATTGTGTTTGTGATATCTTGAACCTTGGCACCAGGGAGGCAACAAACCATCCTCGAGTCTTGCCTGCCGCCACAGAATCTCCAGTCCACACCTTGGACAATGGAGTCACCCACCACTATGGCTCTGCCCGACGTCGGTCTTGCTGGTCGAGTCTCAACTCTAGGATTGGAGCCACCGACCTGTCCGCCGCTCGGACTGGAAGCGTCGTCTCCCCCGACTGTTCCCAAGAGGGCGTACCTGTTTTCATTAGGCACAGCCACCTGGGTCTCCTGCACTCCACGGTTACTCCCCTTTCTCACGGTCACACACCTTCGTTCTTTCTGTATCGTTGGCGTGACAACCTCACTGTAGGTCCTGCCCAGGAAACTGTCGTTATCCCGGATGGCCCTGAGGTCATCCAGCTGCTTCTCCAGTGCCCCAACACGGTCCTTCAATAGTTGAACCTGGACATACTTACCACAGTTGTGGCAGCCGGAGGCTCCATCAGTGTCCCTGGCCTTCCACATCCTGCAAATCTATATGTTGCCCAAATTAATTAAATATATATCATAAACACACCACATATTACAGTTCAATTAATATGTGGTATCTTTTTTCAATTAACTCACATTTCCACTAATGTTTCAAATTAAACATTTTGACTTTGTAATCAAACATGCGAGCTGATGTGAAGCCTAAGAAACATCATTAATCATAGACCTAATCAAAATTGTGATGGTTTAAACTATAATAAATATACACAAATTACTTTCTAAAATACAAACAATTCTGCTTATTTCCTGATTTTTGTTTGCCTGTTCACTCAGTAAAAGGCCACTAATTATTCTAATCACAGAAATTTGCTGCTTGTGTTCATGATATAAAATCAACGTTGATTAATTTGACTAAATATCTGAGCTTTGAACATTCAATGTATTATGTTTTCAAACAATCTTAGAACCATTGAGAGACACAGCACAGAAACAGGCCATTCAGCCCATTGAGGCCCAGCATTTTACATGTCCATTTGTGATTTGCTCTAAGCAAGGAAAACGTATTGAATATCTCTAGAATGTTGTGGTTTTATTTAAAATTTCCACCATGTGCTGCATTCGGCTTCCCCCACTAATTTTCCTGCTATCTGCCTGGGGGTATGATTGCTTTTCAAGACAGGAATTTCCAGGGAGGAGTGATAATGACGAGATCTCGCAACAGAAAGAGAACTTTCTGTTTGATTCTGTTTTGCCCCTTGTAGCTTCAGTCTAAGTAAGTACATTCCCTGAACATATTCAGGAGCAGTATGTTTGCTTTCTGCTATGTGGCCTTTCTTTCCACATAGTTCAGCAGTAAATATATAATGGTAGAGGTTTAGTGGCAAGATATTTCTGCAACAAGATACGAAGGGAAAAATAATTATTTAATGCAGGAAAGCAAAACAGCTGCTTTGACATTCTCAATGGATAAAGCTGATCCACTTCTGTGAAATTAAAAGTTTGTAACAAAATGGCATCACACTGGACTGTAATGTGATATATTATGTATGGTGGCCCTGCCTGCTCTGAGGAATGGAAGGGTAGCCGGGCTTGATCACAGCTAATTACAGTTGCATGAGTGGTTCAGAATGTGCCTGGACCACAAATATACAGACTGTTGAAGTAAGTCCCAGTCCCTTTTGAGGTTAACTAAAATCCTATCTAACATAATAGGGACATGGGAAGGGGCAGATATAGTCAAGGAAGAATAAATAATTCCCATAGGGCACCAACAATTTGGAATACATCTTTGACACTAACTTTCCTACACCAAAATTAGACACCCAGAAGGCAAGCTAAAGTGAAGACTAATAATCTGAGCTTTTACCAAGCATCCACAGGTATTAAGTTGAATGCAACACAAGGGCAAAGCCAATCTAGGCCCATAGTGTTTGAATGTATAGTTTTACTAAAAGCAGAAGGTGAAATATAAATGTGTAGAACTAATATGTTGTACTTATGCTTCTTAAACTGCAAATTTGACAGCTCATCCCGACACTGGACCTTCTTTCGAATCCTGCAATGATCTTTTGCCAGGAATCCCCAGGATTATTCCGAGGAAATCATCACACATTCCCTGCATCAAGTCTTATACGGCACAGGGCATGAAGCCTAGTTGATTTCAATGAAGATTAAGGTATAGGTTTAGGAGATAAAGAAGATGGTGAGTATTTTTTAAACAAATTATTTTGTTTTCGTTTAATGGTTTAAATTATTTCTGTTTATGTCCCTTTAAGAATTTTTAAAAATCCCTGAAAAACATTCAAAAAATGCTTACATTTAGTTTTCATAGGAGACAACGGTCTCCTCCTGACTTTACCTTCTGTCGGGATTTTGGGGAATGGGATTGCACTGCCAGTTTCAGTCCAAACCTTGCTGCAGAACTCATGGATTCTGAGGTGCCAGAGTGGAAGGCCCCAGCTTCTGGCTGAGGTGCATTTGGACATGCAAAGGCCATAGACCATGATTCTGAGAAATGGACCCAGTCCTGCACTATCTGGCCTCTTAAACTCTAATTTTTCACTCAGAGAGTAGTGAATCTGTGGAATGTAGGACCGGTTTGTGCCACTCTAATGTATTCCAGTGTATTTAGTATTCTGTGATTGTCTATTGGAGGTGGATTTCACAGAGTCTGCCTGTCATGGTCCCTCGCTGTCTCGTAAATGCAAGAAAATATTAACTTTATTGTTATTAACCACCAGTGAACTGCAGGGTTGCAGGGTTTTCAAAATACAGTTCATTTATTGGGAGAGGTTTTGCAAGCTTTTACAGGTGGCTCTGATTGGGGGGACTGTCAGTACTCAGCCACCTAAAGTATAAGTGGCAGGTCTGTATGCACACACTGTCAAATACTGAAGTCTGGGCTTTACTGACTGATTCAGAAGGCCAAATCCATCATTTCACAATATGCCCCAATTGTGTTGGGATTCCCAAAATGTACACTGGGGAAATCACCTCTTTCATCTCATGCAGAGGTTCAACGAGGAGTGAATGGAAACAAGAAGGAAAACAGGAAAGATAATCTTTTATAAAATCATTTAGCATTCAGGGATTTTTAATTAACTCTGTTAAATATTAATCATCCATGTTAGAAAGAGTTAGATGGAGCTCTTAAAGATAGTGGAGGCAGGGGAATTGGCAGGAATGGGGTACTGATTGTGGATGATCAGCCATGATCACAGTGAATGGTGGTGCTGGCTCGAAGGGCCAAATAGACAATATAGACAATAGACAATAGGTGCAGGAGTAGGCCATTCGGCCCTTCGAGCCAGCACCGCCATTCAACATGATCATGGCTGATCATCCCCAATCAGTACCCCATTTGTGCCTTCTCCCCATATGCCCTGACTCCGCTATCTTTAAGAGCCCTATCTAGCTCTCTCTTGAAAGTATCCAGAGAACCGGCCTCCACTGCCCTCTGAGGCAGAGAATTCCACAGACTCACAACTCTCTGTGAGAAAAAGTGTTTCCTCGTCTCCATTCTAAATGGCTTACCCCTTATTCTGAAACTGTGGCCCCTGGTTCTGGACCCATCCAACATCAGGAACATGTTTCCTGCCTCTAGCGTGTCCAAACCCTTAACAATCTTATAAGTTTCAATAAGATCCCCTCTCACCCTCCTAAACTCCAGAGTGTACAAACCCAGCCGCTCCATTCTCTCATCATATGACAGTGCCACCATCCCAGGAATTAACCTTGTAAACCTACGCTGCACTCCCTCAATAGCAAGAGTGTCCTTTTAGGGGACCAAATTAGGGGACCAAAACTGCACACAAAATTGCCAGGTGTGGTCTCACTGGGGCTCTCCCGTGCAACTGCAGAAGGACCTCTTTGCTCCTATACTCAACTCCTCGTGTTATAAAGGCCAACATGCCATTCGCTTTCTTCACTGCCCGCTGTATCTGCATGCTTACTTTCATAGACTGATGAACAAGGACCCCCAGATCCGTTGCACTTCCCCTTTTCCCAACTGGACGCCATTTAGATAGCAATCTGCCTTCCTGTTTTTGCTACCAAAGTGGATAACCTCACATCTATCCACATTAAACTCCATCTGCCATGCATCTGCCCACTCCCCCAACCTGTCCAAGTCACCCTGCATTCTCATAGCATCCTCCTCACAGTTCACACTGCCAGCTGACTTTGTGTCATCTGCAAATTTGCTAATGTTACTTTGAATCCCTTCATCCAAATCATTGATGTATATTGTAAATAGCTGTGGTCCCAGCACCGAGCCTTGCAGTACCCCACTAGTCACTGCCTGCCATTCTGAAAGGGACCAGTTAATCCCTACTCTTTGTTTCCTGTCTGCCAACCAATTTTCTATCCATGTCAGCACTCTACCCCCAATACCATGTGCTCTAATTTTGCCCACTAATCTCCTACGTGGGACCTTACCAAATGCTTTCTGAAAGTCCAGGTACACTATATCCACTGACTCTCCCCTGTCCATTTTCCTAGTAACATCCTCAAAAAATTCCAGAAGATTAGTCAAGCATGATTTCCCCTTCGTAAATCCATGCTGACTTGGACCAATCCTGTTACTGGTATCCAAATGTGCGGCTATTTCATAATTTATAATTGACTCTAGCATCTTCCCCACCACCGATGTCAGGCTAACTGGGCCATAATTCCCAGTTTTCTCTCTCCTGCCCTTCTTAAAAAGTGGGATACATTAGCTACCCCCTAATCCACAGGAACTGATCCTGAGTCTATAGAACATTGGAAAATTATCACCAATGCATCCACGATTTCTAGAACCACTTCCTTAAGTACCCTGGGATGAAGACCATCAGGCCCTGGGGATTTATTAGACTTCAGTCCCATCAGTCTACCCAACACCATTTCCTGCCTAATGTGGATTTCCTTCAGTTCCTCCATCACCCCAGATTCTCTGGCCACTACTGTATCAGGAAGATTGTTTGTGTCCTCCTTAGTGAAGACAGATCCAAAGTACCTGTTCAACTCATCTGCCATTTCCTTGTTCCCCATAATAAATTCACCTTTTTTCAGTCTTCAAATGGCCTATTCCTGCACCTATTGTCTATTGTAATTCATTGTTTAATAGATTTTATATGTTTATTCATGCCAGGAAAAAATTCACCTAAACATTCTTCCAAACAGCATAGCCCCGTCTTCACACTTAACAGCTGCCAAGGGGTATCAGCAACATTTTAGGGATGTCATCTGTTCTGTGGTCTTGTTGTTATTGACAGAACACTGCTGAGAGGACACTGAACATTCTTGCACGAGGGCTAGCCTGCAATTTCTACCTGCTTCCCATTGAAGTTCACTCAGCACCATTATAATTGAATTCTTGAAGCAGGAGCCCAGTCACCTGCTATAAAATAACCTCATTCATTCAGCAAATTGAGATGCCATGATGTTGATAGAACTCCTATTATATCGTCTTTCCACCAGCATAGTCCTGCACTACAGAAACTAAGAATGAATCCTCGTGATATAACTGCATCCATATAAGGAAGAAAGTCATATAAACATCAGAAAAAACGTTCTTCATCCAGTTTCTTAGAATGCTTTCCTTTATTGCTCATACCAAATGAATGGTGGGTCAAAATGTTACCTGGTGGAAAGGTTGTATCAAAGGAAAGATGCAGGGCATGTTATGCAATTCATTCTTCCTGTTGATAACCCTGAACCACAATGCAAATGTGTTTTCATACAAAATAACTCTTTCATAGAAAAGTGTCAAATAATATCTGCTTCTTAACCCCGTCAGAATTTATTGCCTCATAACAGTTTTTCATCAACCCCCTCCTGCATCTTCACCCACCTAACTTCACTGCCAACATTCCTGGATTTGTTCCACTATTGGCATGCAAGCATTAGAGCCCCCTTCTGCTTTCCTCTTTCTTGATCTCTCTTCATGCCAAGAGGTTATTGGTAATCTAAAAGTTTACATTTTTAACCAGCAGCAAAATCCAGATGGATAAGCAGTTGATAATTAGCTCTTCTGTCAAAGTAACATCAGGGGATAATCAATGATAATTAGAGGCTGCTGGCTTCAAATTTAAATTAATTCTTTTTTTTAATGAATTTGAATTAAGATGAGGACAGAAGCCATGCACAGGGCGAAAATATTTCATATCACCCCTAATTTTTGGATGCTAAGCAATCTTGGTTTGTAATCTTCTAACCCTTAGCCAATCAGGGAACAAATTAGTTCCACAACGGTAAAACCACTTTGGGCTTGAGAGACTCTTATTGCCTCTCTCCATCTCTTCAGGGTCAATCTGCAGACTAGCTCTGTGCCTACACTTCGGGATAGCTTGAAGCTGATCAGCAGCTTGCTTTGGGAGGATGCTTTAATTGAAGTACAAAGTCCAATAAAGACCAAAGCTCAGAAAAAAAGTCCTCTGGTGTACCCTCCCCTCTGTGCTAATATCTAACAGAAATATACGTCCTTGGTGATTTAGTCCACCTCTCTCGATATATATTTTATCCCACAGCTTATACCATTGGTCTCAACCCAAAATAAATCAAGTGTATTTTTCAAGCATACTCGCTTGCAGTTTTGGTTTGGAAATCTCACAGCTCTCTGGCTTTAAAAAAAATCTCTGAACACAAGCTATGATTCAATAAAATTTAGAAATTGAACTTCTCAGTTTTCTTTTAATAGCTTTCAGAAAGTGGAAGAAAAACACTGAGAAGCTAGAAAAAGAAACTCAACCGTGAATTTAACGGAAAGTTAATAAGAGACTCTTGCCCTGGATTGTACTGGCGGTGCTGGCTCGAAGGGCCAAATGGCCTACTCCTGCACTTATTTTACATTGGATCAATCTGAACCATTCACATTGACACACTCCAGAACTAAGAGTGCATCTATATTTTCTGTTCAAGCAGAGGTATAAGAGTGGCATCCACCTGAAAATGTGTAAACTTGCCAAAGCATGTGAAATTGTACAAATCCAATCCAGTTAATTACTGGCCCATCTGTTCTTATCATCAGCAAAGAGATGAAAGGTGTAATCTATAGTATTGTAAATAACCACCTCACTGATGCTCAGCTTGAGTGTGCTAAAACCACTGAGGTCCAGACTTCATTAAAGCTATCGTCCAAACATGGTTGAAAGCTGAATTCTGGAGTCTAGAGTGAAAGCAACCATAAGTGTAAAACAGGTCAATGGGAATCAAATGGAAATCTCTGTCCCCCCTGAAATATTTATGGCACAGAAGGCAGTTGTGCTGCTGGAAGTAAGCTATCTTGGACATTGCTGCAGAATGTGATTCTGATGTCACTTTGCACCCACACAATACATGGTATCAAAACGTGGCCAGGGGTTTCTCAGCAGGACAGGCAGCATCTCTGGAGAGAAGGAATGGGTGACGTTTTGGGTCGAGACCCATCTTCGATCTGAAACGTGACCCATTCCTTCTCTCCAGAGATGCTGCCTGTCCCACTGAGTTACTCCAGCATTTTGTGTCTATCTTCGGTTTAAACCAGCATCTGCAGTTCCTTCCTACACATGGCCAGGGGTTTCCTTGTCTAACATCTGTGGAATGAGCAAATAGGTCACATCCTTCCTCCAATCAAACAGTGCAGAATATACCATTGGATCAGTTTAATTAACTCATTTAGGAGTTTGATAGGCTCATTATTTAACAGCAAGTGACAAGAGTTGCAGACCCAAACTAGTCAGGATGATTTGTCCCAATTGTGGCCTTCACAAGGGAAGCGGAAGAATACTAAACAAAAAATAATTGCAATCAAAAGTCGAAAAAGGACACAAGTGGTGTCAAATAAATTCTTCATCAAATGATTAAGAACAGACTTGATGGGCCTAAAGATCTCCTTTTGAACTCTGCTATTATATGATTCCAGTTGGAATGATTCCTCATCAAAATGTTTATTTTATTGTAAAACTTACTTCAGTTGCATTTATATAAAATGTCACTGTGGTAGCACTATCCATCAGAGTCTGGCATACAGTATGGAAACAGGCCCTTCAGCCCAACTCGTCCATGCTGACCAAGATGCCCCATCTATGCGAGACCCATTTGCCTGCATTTGCCCCATATGCCTGTAAATCTTTTCTATCCATGCAGAAGTCCAGATGTCTTTAAAATGTTATTATAGTACCTGCCTCCACTACCTTCTCTGGTAGCTCATTCCATATACCTACCATCCTCTGAGTGGAAAAGGTTATCCCTTATGGGCCTGTCAGATTTTTCAGGCGCTGAAAAACTGGCGACTGGAACGGCGACTGTCAGAGTGGAACACATACACCCACACACATCGCTTTCTTCACCAGCCTGTTATGCAGGCGGGGGACAGGGAAGCGGGGGGAAGCCCTGTCTGAGTGAAATTCACACGTTGCAAAGCCAATGTGATACAGACACGCACCACGATGAGCAGGAAGGTTGGTGCTGTAATTAAGACGGTGAAAGCACAGTGTACGGGAAGGGTCACGTAAGTCCTTTAAAAGAGGGGGGGAGAGGGGTAGAAGGGGGGGAGCAGGAGTGAAGACAACATTTAAGAAGCCAGAGATACATGACTGTGAAGCTCAGCGGACATTAACATTACCGGTCGGTTACCTTTGCTTCTGAAAACTACTGTTTATGTTTTTTTCCTCAATGAACCAATGAAATTCACCGGTCAGCACCGGCAACAATCTACGATGACCTATGACAACCTACGGCCTCCTGGCAACCCACTACCACTGCACGTACGTCACAGGAATTCTCGCTACCCTCCATGGCGTCAACATTCTGGTCGCTGCTAATTTTTTGTTGAAAAATTAATGGTGACCAGAATGAAGTCGCGACCAGTTACAAGAATGCGGGAACTACTCACCACCATGCAAGCAACCCTCCGGCGAACATGTGGCGACCTTGTGGCAACCTCATAATCTCCTGTAGTCGCCTAAAACGTCGCGTAAATGCGACAGGCCCATTATTAGGTTCCAGTTTTGGTGCAAATTTCGAGTAGGTACTCATGTGAAAACTTGAGCTCAAGGTATCCTCTGAACTATACTGGAAAGGACATCATTGTCCAGTTCTAAAACATCAAGAACTTCATGCACAGTAAAAGTATCCCCCAGTATGTGTGGGTTTCTGGATGCAGCCTTTGTAAGTTTTGTTGCTGTGAGTGTTGAAACTCAGCAGAAATCATCAATTACTCCCAAACAGTGCTACCCTGATGGAAAGCAATTACAAAACTGAGTTCCAATCCCCCTGCATACAGTAAATCAGACAGATCAGTGGTACTGTCCTGTTTTTAATAGTTGTTGCCCAACAGCTGAGATGTTTGATAGCCACTTCTGTCTTCAAGTGGGGAAAAACTCCAAGTCACCATTAAAATCCAGAAGCCTGCAGTGGAAAAGAAATAGGCACTGGATTTTTCTACCCTGCAATTCAAAGTAACTCATTGGTTGTAAAATACTTCAAAATATCCCAAGGGCATAATGAGGTGCTATATAACTGAATTACTTATCTTTACTTAATTACTACTTTACTTCCTTATTTCCTTCCTGGCTATGCCTATTAGCCCACTGGCTCTCAAAAGGATCTGGTCTTTAACTTCCCCTTTATGGCCAACATAAATGCTGGTGGTTATACTACCCTGCAGCTCAGTTGGGATGAATAGAAACACGCCACGTAGAGGTCCATCCCCAATTATAATACCCATAGCTGCCAGGAGTCATTGATCTGTGTGCAGACAGAGCATTCATTTGGAGTGAAATATCATTGT
Source organism: Raja brachyura (assembly GCA_963514005.1). The sequence continues at coordinate 102,082,213 of OY740781.1, read as the reverse complement.
GTAGTTTGCTTTGCAACAAGCTATTTTCTAAGTTGTAGAACACGGAACAACAAAATTAAACTATTTGTCATTTTTCCCCCAGTGATAATTCGAAGCATATAGTCTTTTTTAAATTAAATGTATGACTGCCAGGAACGAAATTTCATTCAGACCGAAAGGTCTGAATGACAATAAAGGATACTTTACTTTACTTACTTCAGATTTACAAGGTCCAAGGTAACAGTTAATGATCGTGTCATAAAAATGGACCTTCAGATTCAGCAATATACTTAAATGTGGTTCAAAGGATTAAGATCTGTAAACACTATAATTATCAATGCTCGATACATGGCTGGAATTAATACACAGCCATATAACTGCCAATGCTACACATTCAATCTGGCTGTGTCGCTGTTCGATAGATTTGAGCAACTGCGAGCACAGATAATGATTCCCAATCCACCAAATCCACCTGGTTTGCATCAAAATAGATTGCTGAACAGAAAAATGAACTAACGCTTCTGTAATACCTTTCATGTAAAACCCTCTGCAGCCAATTAGAACAGCACTGTCATGTTAGTCTACCTTTCAGCCTTACCCCTGAAATGAAATTTGAACTTTGTGACATAGGGAGTGAGAGTTCTCTCTGCCAATTCACATCCAGTTCCTAAGCAGCAATGTTTTACCCCATTTATATTAAATAAGCTACTATATTACAGCAGGATGGTGCAACAAAGTGCGGCTGAGTCACAGGCAGGTGGTGGGTACGTAGGTGATAGAGGAAACAGGGGACTCTGGATGGGGAGAAAAGTGGGGGACATGCTTGCCACTTGAAAATAAATTGTAATTTAGCAAAACTTTCAAAACCCATGAACTGCCACTGTCTGGGGAATTAGCTGATCATCATCCAAGGTTGTGATGATCATCAGTCATAGGAGCAGAATTAGGCCATTCGGACCATCAAGTCTACTCCGTCATTTAATCATGGCTGATCTATCTTTCCCTCTCAATTCTCTTGCCTTCTCCCCATAATCCCTGACACCCTTACTAATCAAGAAACTGTCAATCTCTGCCTTAAAAATTACCAATGACGTGGCCTTCACATCCGTCTGTGGCAATGAAATACACAGATTCACCACCCTCTGACTAAAACAAAAACCTCCTCATCTCCGTTCTAAAGGTACATCCATTTATTCCTGAAGCTATGCCCTCTGGTCCTAGACTTTCCCACTAGTAGAAACATCCTCTCCACATTCACTCTATCCAGGCCCTTCACTATTTTGTATTTTTCAATTTGTTCCCTCCGAGTGCTGCCCAACGCTCATCATATGTGATAATTGATCAAGAGAAATTTGACCTTTAATGGCTTCTAACTTTTGCTAAATTTAGAGGGAATTTGGAATGGGAGGTGCCCATATCTTGATGAATGCTACATGGAAGTGCAATGTTTATATCCTTCTAAAGCAATAAAAAAAAGTACCTATAAAGACCGGGACAAACAGTGGCGAATTGAGCTCTTTTGTGGGTATCACCTGTTTGTCCTTACAATATAATGCAACGGGAGGCTGGAATAGCAAGTCATGCTCAGGCCAGTGGTTGATTGACCTACCACTGCATCTCTGGACTTGCTGCCGTCCAGGGAAAGATCTAGATCTGGCTATAACATGTATTCAAGCAACATGTCTGATTATTGGCCAATCTTCATTCAAAAGGTAAGTCTGGGTGAAGTTTTTTTTTCTTATTTTTCTTTCACATTTACTTATTTACCACACATTTACATATTATAGTTCACATTTACACATAGTTAATTAAGTATAAAATATTTTTAACCAAATTATTTTTTTCATATTTTGATTATTTAAACCCAATGAAGGTATCCCTGAATGTGAGTTCTACAATTAATGAAAATACTTTTGATAGCAACAAGCTATCAACAAGTGATCAAATGCCATAAGGGCAATGCAGGGTGTTGGAGCCTGGGGCAGGGTTCAGGCTCCACTGAATGATGCTGGATCACTTCCATTGGCCCATTCCACCAAGAGGAAGGGCCATGGAATGGAGACCTCCGGTGCAATGGATTCAGTGAGTCATAGTCATACAGCCTGGAAACAGGCCTTTCGTCCCAACGTGCCCACACCGACTAACATGTCATAAGTCATGACATATGGGATAGGAGTAGAATTAGGCCATTTGACCCATCAAGTCTACTCTGCCATTCAATCATGACTGATCAATCTCTCCCTCCTAACCCCATTCACCTGCCTTCTCCCCATCAATTAATCAATCAATCAATCAGTTTTTATTCATCACATACACAATAAAGTGCAGAGAAATGAATTTGCCAGCAGCGGTACAATCAAAAAAGAACACACAATACATGATCAAATTTAACACAAACATCCACCACAGCATTCTTCACTGTGCTAGAAGGCACAAAGTACAGTCAGTCCTCCTCCATTGTTCCCCCGTGGTCGGGGACATAAAACTCCGCAGTCGCCGCTGTAGGCGGCCGGATGTACAGGCCCTCTCGTCGGGACGGTAAGTCCCGAATAGACGTCCCTACCGGAGACTGCAGCTTCAGGATGTTGTAGGCACCTAATCAAAAATCTATTTATCTCTGCCTTAAAAATATCTTTGGCCTCGACAGCCTTCTGTGGCAGAATTCCACAGATTCACCACCCATTCATGCCCCATCTACACTAGTCCCACCTGCCTGCATTTAGCCCATGTCCCTCTAAACCTGTTTATATCCATGTACTTGTCTAATTGTTTCTTAAACGTTGCAATAGTCGCTGCCTCAACTACCTCCCTCTGGCAGCTTGTTCCATGCACCCACCACCTGTTGTGTGAACATGTGAACCAGGTAAATATGGCTGTGAGGTTAGTGTGGTGTCTTTGTTCAGGATAAATTCAATGTGATCCAGCCTACCATTCCAGTCCTCACTAACCACATTTTTCACAGGTGAGTCCTTGTATAAAAAACGGAACCAGTTCTTGTTATGTTCTGCATCAATGGACCCACGTATAACTCACATTCAAGCTTTCCGTTTTTTTTGGTATCTTATCAGATGAAATAAGAAAAATACTTGCATTTGTAAATAGCTTGGATGCCCTCAGGATGTCTGAAAACACTTCACATCCAAATGAACTACTTTTAATGACTGCTCACTATTGTGCTGGTAAATACTGCAGCCATGTTTTTGGCCATAAAATCCAACAAATGGCAAATGTGATAAAAAAATCAATTAGTTAATCTATTTTTATGCTCTGCAGATAAAGGTCAACCAGATCTTTTACATTCAACAGGACAGGGATTGGGGTTCAATTTGTCATTTCTTACAAAGAGGTCACCTTCAAGAATGCAACCGATTTAGTACTCCCTTTTAAATGCAATGCAATCCCTCCAATAGATGCACTGAAGGTCAGAACACTGTCATTCATGCAATTACTTTGCTGCTCATATATCATCATGAAGATAAATTAATTTTCAGCCTTGGGGTTGATCACTAAAGGCAAGATAGTCCAGAAATTAGGCAAGACCAAACTGGGACATGATCTTAGTGCAACAGACATTGCACATAGGGTTGTGGAAAGCTAATTTGCTTGCTACTTCAGCAGGTGATGATTGTACACGATAGTCAAGTATAGGTAGTTCTGCTATAACTCATGTTTCCATCAGGCTATTTGGATATAATGCGATTGGTTAATTCAGGAACAGTATCTGCATTACTAAGACTGAACTGTTTATAACAGGAGTTCTATCAGCAACTAGAGAACCACTTAAAAGTCAGTTTGGAAATTGACAAGCAGAAAAAAAGCTGCCATGGTTAAAATGAAGTCTATGGAAAAACCCGTTTCCATGTAACCTCGGTGTAGTAATTAGACACCATTGTCTTTTAAGATTACAGTGGGTAGCCTTTGAAATTGACAAGCATTTGTTTCTATTGACACGTGCAATGACACTTGTGCAATGACACATGTACTACCACTCTTGTACAACCTTCAGTATTTTAGTTTGCAGTAACAAAAATAAACTTAAGTGACAAAATACATTGGATATCAAGCCAGGAATGCTTCTACTTTCCTACAATAAGGTAAGTAAAATGAATCATTTACATATATTTGCCTTGGAGAATTTACATGATTACCATCAATTTGGATATGGAATAACATTCTATGGTCATTGTCATCGAGGCTGAAACAAACATAAGGCCACAAAACGACTGAGGTGAAGGGCCAGACACCAGCTTGAGGTTTTACTGATATTCAGGACGTTTATCTGAACATTTTACAAAAACAAGTAAAACTAACAAGAAATGTGCACAGCCACACAAGCAGTCTATATAATTTAGTGCTGCAGGAAGTCGACAAGAATTGCACTACAGTTGCAACTCTTTAAAAGATACAGGGATTGTCCCACTTGGGCGTCATTTGCGCGTCACGCAGATGGCGTGCAAAGATTTTGTGCATCCCAAAATCTTGGGGCGTTGCGTGCGACCGCGCATCACTGCCTACGTCACCACGCACCATGCGCGCGTAATGCGCACCATGCGCACATCACGTGTGCGGCATGACGCATACGTCATGCTTCGTGATGCGTAAATGATGTCGCGTAAATGATGCGCAAATGACGCCCAAGTGGGACAGGCCCTTAAGGCCCAAAACATGTCTGACAAAACATAGCCCCTCACATTCAGGGACACCAGCAGCTCTTCTAGATGAGACAGAGGTTCACATGCACCGACTCTTACATTCATATACTACATTTGGTACTCTGATGCAGCCTCCTTTATATTGTTGAAACCAAGCATAGATTAGGCAACTGTTTTGCCAAACACTTGTGCTCGGTCCGCCAACTAGAGGAAAAACACCTCATCTTCATACTCATGGCTCACATCCAAATATATGAACTTCAGATTTTCCAAGTTTCGAAAACCTACCAACAAACTTCCACCCCCACCTTCCCCTTTTAACCCCTCTCCTCCCTGTGCCCCAATTAAATGCACACCCATTTCTGTCACAATCCTGCCCCCTTCATCTTTCACACCTCCATATCTCACAACCTGTTGACTTTTCATGCGTGGCCTTTGGCCAACCATCTACCAATCAACCCCCCCCCCCCCCCCCCCCCCTCCTCTCCCCACTGCCCCTAATCTGTATCCACTATCACTTGCCAGGCTTCTCTTCCAGCTTTCTCCGCCTTACTGCTATCAGCAAAAGAATGGTCCTGGCCAAGGAGGGCCGAAGGGCCCGTTTCCATGACCCAAAACACTGCCTATTCATATCCTCCAGAGATGCTGCCTGACCCGTCGAGTTACTCCAACAATGTGTGTCTATAATTATCAAGGAGTTATTTCCAAAATGTTAACATATGCAGTTAGAACAAACTTGGTTCAACTGGAGGTTTGCCAGCATACAGTTTTCACTTGACATTTATTTGGTTTCTTAAAGACGCGTATAGTTTTGACAGCTGCTGCATGACAGTCAGTTAGTTCGTGTACTGATTAATTCAGAAACTCATCTAATGTCCAGAGATTGAGGAGAGGATATTTATACACATATCCTTCTAGATCTGCAATTTCATTACATGGACTCTGACAGTAATATTATAAAGAAACAAGGAACTGCAGATGCTGGTTTACAAAATGCTGGAATAACTCAGCAATTCAGGCAGCATCTCTGCAGAAATTGGATAGGTGACATTTTCGGTTGGGATTCTTCCTTAGACTAATTGTAGAGGGGAGGGGAAAAAAGCTAGAAGAGAGGTGGGGCGAGAGGAATGTTTGAGAGGCAGGTGATTGGTCAAAAGTCAAAGGTGAAAGTACAGTGTGAGACAAAAGGATTTAAAGGTTGCAAATTGTGAAGCCACAGGAAGGAATTCAGGGGGAGGGGAGAAATAGGTGCGACTACAGGTGGGGTACAGGGGAGGATAGGGGGAGTAGGAAAAGGGTTGTGGAGGAGAAAAGAGTATGGGTGGGGGTTGTTAGATGTTACCTAAAATTGGAGAATTCAATGTCTGAAGAAGGGTCTTGACCCGAAACATCACCCATTCCTTCTTTCCATAGATGCTGCCTGCCCAGCTGACTTACTCCAGCTTTTTGTGTCTATCTTCAAAGTTTATACCATTGGGCTATAAGGTACCCTAGTGGAATATGATTTCTGTGCGGCCTCACTCTGGCAATGGAGAAGGCTCAGCGCCGAAAGATGAGTATGGGAATAGACAATAGACAATAGGTGCAGGAGTAGGCCATTCGGCCCTTCGAGCCAGCACCGCCATTCAATGTGATCATGGCTGATCATCCCCAATCAGTATCCCGTTCCTGCCTTTCCCCTATATCCCCTGACACCGCTATCTTTAAGTGCCCCATCCAGCTCACTCTTGAAAGCATCCAGAGAACCTTCTCCACCACCCTCTGAGGCAGAGAATTCCACAGACTCACCACTCTCTGTGAGAAAAAGTGTTTCCATGTCTCCGTTCTAAATGGCTTACCCCTTATTCTTGAACTGTGGGCCCTGGTTCTGGACTCCTCCAACATCGGGAAAATGTTTCCTGCCTCCAGCGTGTCCAAACTCTTAATAATATTGTATGTTTCAATAAGATCCCCTCTCATCCTTCTAAACTCCAGAGTGTACAAGCCCAGCTACTTAATTCTCTTAGCATATGACAGTCCCGCCATCCCAGGAATTAACCTTGTAAACCTACGCTGCACTCCCTCAATAGCAACCATGTCCTTCCTCAAATTAGGGGACCAAAACTGCACACAATACTCCAGGTGTGGTCTCACTAGGGCTCTGTACAACTGCAGAAGGACCTCTTTGCTCCTATATTCAACTCCTCGTGTTATAAAGGCCAACATGCCATTCGCTTTCTTCACTGCCTGCTGTACCTGCATGCTTACTTTTAGACTGATGAAAAAGGGCCTCCATATCCCACTGTACTTCCCCTTTTCCCAACTTGACGCCATTTAGCTAGCAATCTGCCTTCCTGTTTTTGCTACCAAAGTGGATAACCTCACATTTCTCCACATTAAACGTCATCTGCCATGCATCTGCCCACTCCCCCAACCTGTCCAAGTCACCCTGCATTCTCATAGCGTCCTCCTCACAGTTCACACTGCCACCCAGCTTTGTGTCATCTGCAAATTTGCTAATGTTATTTTGAATCTCTTCATCCAAATCATTGATGTATATTGTAAATACCTGCAGTCCCAGCACCGAACCTTGCAGTACCCCACTAGTCAATGCCTGCCATTCTGAAAGGGACCCGTTAATCCCCACTCTCTGTTTCCGGTCTGCCAACCAATTTTTTATCCATGTCAGCACTCCACCCCCAATACCATGTGCCCTAATTTTGCCCACTAATCTCCTAAGTGGGACCTTATCAAATACTTTCTGAAAGTCCAGGTACACTACATCCACTGGCACTCCCTTGTCCATTTTCCTCGTTACATCTTCAAAAAATTCCAGATGATTAGTCAAGCATGATTTCCCCTTCGTAAATCCACGCTGACTCAGACCGATCCTACTACTGCTATCCAAATGGGCAGCTATTTCATCTTTTATAATTGACTCCTGCATCTTCCCCATCACTGATGTCAGGCTAACTGGTCAATAAATCCCTGTTTTCTCTCTCCCGCCTTTATTAAAAAGTGGGATAGCATTAGCTACCCTCCAATCCATAGGAACTTATCCTCAGTCTATAGAACTTTGGAAAATTATCACCAATGCATCCACAATTTCTAGAGCCACTTCCTTAAGTACCCTGGGATGCAGTAGAGGAGGTTGGAGAAGGTGCAGGTGAATCTCTGTCTTGAAGGACTGCTGGGGCGTCTGGATGGAGGCAAGGGAGGAGGTATAGGGATAGTTGATGCAACTCCTTTCTTTTCAGGTGAAAGTATCCAGGGAGTGGATGGTTTGCATGAGGAGTTGCAAAGGCAGTAGTCTCTGCAGAAAGTGGAAAAGGGTGGAGATGGGAAGATGTGATTGGTGGTGGGATACAGTAATATTATAGCTGACTGAATGTCAATGGTAGTGAGTGCAATAAGTATATACAGGTTCAGTTATATTTTATGGGCAATTGATATATAACTGACATTGATTGTAGTTTGCTTATAATAATCAGTTAAGGCTTCAGTTCAGTTAAGATTATTTGCTTTAATCAGTTAAGGCAAATAATCAGTTAAAATAATTAGTTAAGCCCTCTCACGGTCTGCATCAGTTTTGATATCATACAGCGTTGTATTTTTTTAATATTTTCTCCCCTGTTGGACAATAAGGTAACATTTGATTTCCAAAGTCATCATGATACAACCAAACCAATTACATTACCCCTGTCACCATGAATTGACAAATAAAGGGTCATTATTTTGATCAAAGGTAGCTAAATTACTCTAAACTTTCGGACGAGAAAGTACGTGGATACATGGGACAATGTACATACTTTTATTGACTCAATCAACATTTATAAACTCCTAGGTAGACAAAAATGCTGGAGAAACTCAGCGGGCGAGGCAGCATCTATGAAGCGAAGGAATAGGTGATGTTTTGGGTCGAGACCCTTCATCAGACTGATGTAGGGTTGTGGGGGGGCGGGAAGATGAAAGGAAGAGGCAGAGAAAGGGGCTGTGGGAGAGCTGGGAAGGGGAGGGGAAGGAGGGAGAAAGCAAGCACTACCTGAAATTGGAGAAGTCAATGTTCATACCGCAGGGGTGTAAACTACCCAAACTAATATGAGGTGCTGCTCCTCCAATTTGCGATGGGACTCACTCTGACCATGGAGGAGGCCCAGGACAGAAAGGTCGAATTCGGAATGGGAGGGGGGGGTTGAAGTGCAGAGCCACCAGAAGATCGGGTTGGTTAATGTGAACTGTACGGAGGTGTTGGGCGAAGAAATCGCCAAGCCTGCGCTTGGTCTCACCGATGTAGAGTAGTTGACACCTAGAGCAGAGGATGCAATAGATGAGGTTGGAGGAGGTGCAGGTGAACCTCTGCCTCACCTGGGAAGACTGCTTGGGTCTTTGGATGGAGCCGGGGTGGGGGGGAGATAAAGCGACAAGTATAGTATTTCCTGTGGTTGCAAGGGATAGTACCAGGGGAGGGGGTGGTTTGGGTGGGAAGGGACTAATTGACCAGGGAGTTACGGACGGAGCGGTCTCTGCGGAAAGCAGAAGGGAGGAGATGGGAAGATGTGGCCAGGTGAGATCCCATTGTAAGTTGCGAAAATGTCGGAGGATTATCTGTTGTGTTAAAATATATCTTAAAATGTTATCTTAAATATATACACTCTCTGTGGGTTGGCCCATGGGGTAGGCCCATAGTTAAGGGATTTATGGAAGGTGGTGATAAAATAATCTATATTTTGCCCATCACAGCCCTTGATGTGGCAAGCTTAATAAAATAGTTCAGAAGTGTGTGGATCAGTGGGCTACTCGAAATAGGGATAAATATAGCAACCTGTCAAAATCCCACAAACACCAATGGGATAATGATTAAGCAATCTACTTTTTTTTAATTTGGATTGGCTAACAATATGTCTACACCTGGTGCCAATTCTGCAGTGTTGTTGTTTTCTTATTGCCATACTATTTTATAGTTTCCACTTTAAGAATATTGTTTAATTCCCTTTAAAGACCAAGAACACTGTCTATAGCTGTGAGCAAGGCAATACATGTGAGGCATAGTGGACTCCAGACTCTGGTGCGGTTATGTATATGAAGAAGTGCGAGTAATACATGACTAACACAAGTGTTGATATTTACAGTATCTCATCCCTGTCCTTGAGTAGTGTCATGAGATATATTACATCCAGTTGAGAAAGCAGCTGAGAGCTCCGTTTAATGCTCTGTCTAAAATATAACACATCCAATGATGCAACATGCTCTCAACGGCCTTATATTCAATTAAAAGATTCATCCTCTGAGTGTCTTATATAGGTATGTCAATTTTCACTTACTTATTACTTACTTCCTAAATGTATTTATATTCTGATGAGATTATTCATGAATCTTGTTAACATTATCTAACCCATCATATTTGCAAATATCAGGATTCTCACATGGCACTGATAAAAGCTGCTCAACAACAAAATATTTCAGTTTCTTGCTCGGAATTATTTTTTATTTGAATAAATCAAGGAGCATAGACAGCAATTCCACATCGTTAGCTTTTGATTTTCACACGATTGAAATTAATGATGAGAAAATAACATATGCAAAGTATGCAGAATATTCCAGTATGCACCCCTGGTGTCTTCTAGATTGCCTAGGAATATCCTAGCTGTTGCATCCAGATTGCTACCTCAGTTATCATCTGTACCTAAGGAAGTAAATCATTGTCGGACAAAGTCATGTGGCTCTCACGCCTACCTGCTGATCTGAAAGCATCTGATCTTGAAAGCATCTGGAGGCTGGTTCTCTGGATGCTTTCCGGGAGAGTTAGATAAAGCTCTTAGGGATAGCAGAGTTAAGGGAAATGGAGAGAAGGCAGGAACGGGATACTGATGGAGGATGATCAGCCACGATCACATTGAATGGCGGTGCTGGCTCGAAGGGCCGAATGGCCTACTCCTGCACCTATTGTCTATTGTCTATTTGTCTGCCACAAGCTTCAACACTTCTTCTGTACCAGTTATGCATGTCAAGTTTCCATTTTTTCTCGGCCAAAATAAAATAATTTTAAAGATACAGCATGGAAACATGCCCTTTGGCCCACCGAGTCCACACCGACTATCAATCATCCATTCATATTACCCCATTTTCACAATTTTCACACTGGGAACAATTTACAGAAGCCAATCAACCTAAAAACCCATGCTTCTTTGGGACGTGGGAGGAAACCGGAGCACCTGGACGAAACCCACACAGTCAGAGGGGGAGTGTGCGCACAGTCAGCAGAAAACCCTGGTCTCTGGCACTGTGAGGCAGCGGCTCTGCCAGCTGCACCACGGTATTGCCCATATCCCGATTCAAACACATCCAGTGATCTACCATCTACATGAATTCCACAGATTACCACCCACCTTGAGAAGAAATTCTTATTTACCCTCTGATTTAAATAACCAGCCACTTATCTTGTATCTATATTACCTCATTTGAAACTACTGCTGGTCGAAAGAACCTAATGTCTATCTTGCCATGGCCCCTCAGGATGTGGAGAATCAAGGAATCAAGGATGTGGAGAATCATAGCAGCTGCCAGTTTACAAAAAAAGACACAAAGTGCTGGAGTAGTTCAGCAGATCAAGCAGTAATTCACCGTGTCTGTTGAACATGGATAGATGCCGTTTCAGATAAGGACCCTTCTTCACTCTTATTATGGAGGGATGGCGAGAAGCTGGAAGAGTGGAGAGGCAAGGCAAAACCTGGCAAATGATAGGTCAGAAGACAGACATAAAATGCTCGAGTAACTCAGTGGTTTAGGCAGCATCTCTGGAGAAAAGGAATGTGACGTTGCGGATCAGAACCCTTCTTCAGTCGGAGTCATAGGTTAATACTGGTGTGGAGGCGAGACCAAGCGTAAACTCTGCGGACACGTAATCTGTCCACCAAGGCACATCGCGATCCCCCGGTTTGCTAACCATTTTAACTCCTCTTCTCATTCCCATACTGACCTTTCTGTCCTGGACTTCCTCCATTGCCAGAGTGAGACCATGTACAAACTGGGGGAACAGCACCTCATATTCTGCTTGGGTAGCTTATGACCTAATGTTACAAACTCTGACCTACAATTTTAGGTTACTAAACTACAACCACCCCGACACTCCGCCCCACCCCCCCACCCCCACTCTTCTCCTTGCCCATCCCTGTGCCCCACCTGGACTCACACCTATCCCCCACCCCACCTCTTCCACCTATATACCTTCCTCTGGCTTCAAATTTCACAACTCTTCTATCCTTAGCTCACAACTTTTGTTTTTCATCATTGACCATCTGTGTCCACCTAACACTCCCCAGGCTTTTTTCTGCACCAGCTCCCCCCCTCCCTCCACCATCACTCCACCATCACAATCAGTCTGAACAAGGGACCCAGTTCGAAACATCACCAATCATTTTCTCCAGAGATGATGCCTGACTCGTTGAGTTACTCCAGCACATTGTGCCTTTTTTCTCAACTCTGGATATGATATGTTTCAGTAAATTCACTGTTCATATTCCTATGTCCAAAGAATACAGATCTAGCATTTTAGATGTTCATGAAATGTCAACCTTCCATTCTCAGGACTTAAACCTAATTAATCTCTTCTGGACTGCCTCCAGTACTCGTACATTCTTTTTTTAATAAGTGGGCCAAAACCATGGATTCAAAGTAACATTAGCAAATTTGCAGATGACTCAAAGCTGGGTGGCAGTGTAAACTGTGAGAAGGATGCTATGAGAATACAGGGTGACTTGGACAGGTTGGGTGAATGGGCAGATGCATGGCAGATGCAGTTTAATGGGGATAAATGTGAGATTATCCACTTTGGTAGCAAAAACAGGAAGGCAGATTATTATCTAAGTGGTATCAATTTGGAAAAAGGGGAAGTACAACGGGATGTGGGGGTCCTTGTTCATCAGTCAATGAAAGTAAGCATGCAGGTACAGCAGGCAGTGAAGAAAGCAAAGGGCATGTTGGCCTTCATAACAAGAGGAATTGAGTATAGGAGCAAAGAGGTCCTTCTGCAGTTGTACAGGGCCCTAGTGAGACCACACATTGAGTATTGTGTGCAGTTTAGGTCTCCAAATTTGAGGAAGGACTTTCTTGCTATTGAGGGAGTGCAGTGTAGGTTCACAAGGTTAATTCTCAGGATTGCGTGACTGTCATGCTGAGAGAATGGAGCAGCTGGGCTTGTATACTCTGGAATTCAGAAGGATGAGAGGGTATCATATTGAAACATATAAGATTATTGGACACGCTAGAGGCAGGAAACATGTTCCCGATGTTGGGGGAGTCCAGAACCAGGGGCCACAGTTTAAAAATAAGGGGTTACCCATTTAGAACGAAAATGAGGAAACGCTTTTCCACACAGAGAGTTGTGAGTCTGTGGAATTCTCTGCCTCAGAGGGCGGTGGAGGCCAGTCCTCTGGATACTTTCAAGACAGAGCTAGGTAGGCCTCTTAAAGATAGCGGAGTCAGGAGATATGGGGAGAAGGCAAGAACGTGGTACTGATTGGGGATGATCAGCCATGATCACATTGAATGGCGGTGCTGGCTCGAAGGGCCGAATGGCCTACTCCTGCACCTATTGCCTATTGTGCTATAACCGAGTGAAGTTTAACCCAAGGCTGGGAGGGAAGAAATGTGGCATTTGGGGGCTAAACAAGCAGGGATTCACAAGTTGGAGAGCCAGTGAACCGCAGAACCCCTGGATGGGCCCGGTACGCACAACGCCTTTGATCAGCTCGATCTGCCCGCTCCCGCAACCGGAAGTACTCCATGTGGCACCAGCTCGTTGGGTAACTGGTGGAAGTGGAGGTGGGGGGGAGGGGGGGAGGGGTGCTGTGTAATGAGTGCCTAATAGGCCTGTTCCACATAGGTGATTTTTCAGGCAACTGTGCAAAGCCAAGGTGATGCAGACACACACCGCGATGAACAGGAAGGTTGGCGCTGTAATTCAGACGGCTAAGCACAGTGTACGGTAAGTCCTTTAAAAGGGCGGGGAGAGGGGGAGGGGAGACAGGGGGATAAGAAGGGAGAAGGAGTGGAGACAATTTTTAAGAAGCCAGAGTTACACAGCTGTGAAGCTCAGCAGACATTAACATTACAGGTCGGTTATCCTTGGGTCTGAAAACTACTGCTTACGTTTTTTTTCCCAATGAGTCAATGAAATTCACAGGTCAACATCGGCTACAACTTACGAAAACCTACGAGAACCTTCAACCTCCTGGCAACCCACTAGGATGGCCTCCTGAAGGCCCACCTACGGCTTGAGAATTCTCGCTACCCTCCATGGCAGCTTCATTCTGAAACATTTGCGGCGACCATAATGAGGCCGCGAATAGTTCCCAGAATGCGGGAATTCCCCACGACCATGAAGGCGACTCCCCAGCAACCACCCGCGAACATGTGGGGACCATGTGGCGACTGCAGTGGGACGGGGCCCATTAGTCCGCTTCCACCGAAATCCACTCCATGTAGATCCATTATTGCGAGGGTTTACTGTATATTAGTCCATTTTCTTTTTAATTACAATTCCACAGCAGTAAGGCCAATATGCCGTTATCTTCCTAATTACTTCCTATCTGCATTGCTTCCAATGATAGTTCACGCTGAGCTAGAACTATCACAACACAGCTCAATGTGCTAGCACATGAATCAGCCAACTGAAGCAATCTGAACATGGACAGTAGATTCATCTCCTCTCCTGAATAGCAAGACAGTTGCCCAATGCCAACACATGCGTGCCCTTCCTAAAATGCAAGGGGTGTCAAATAACTGCCAAAGGAAACCTAAAGACAGTCCTGGATGTCAGCAAGTGATTAGCCAATTACTTGAAATATGGATCTCAGAAAGTTGAGAATGGGGCAAGGTTTGTAATAATATTTGATCTTCAATGTATATTTTTATTCATTTGTTCCTGGGATACGGGTGTGGCTGACTAGGCACACATTTATTGCTCCGAAACCGAATGATTTGCTAGAGGAATTCAGAGGTCAGTTAAATGTCAAAAACATTGCAGTGGGCCAGGGATCACAAGTAGGTCAAAACAAATACCCTTCCTCCACAGGTTATGAATGGCCACATTTTTTACACACGAAGGAGCATTCGGGAGCCTAACAGGATGATTTACAAGTTACCGAGGGACTGCGAGGTGTGGCTGAACAGTTTGGAAACAAGGCCTTAGTATGTGAACTCCGTATGCGGCCATATTTCCAAACTGTTTTGGTTACAAAGAGTTCTCGGGAAGAGAACCCTGCCTTAGCCTGGAGAGGACCTATAAGTAGAATGTAGGAAAGAACTGCAGATGCTGGTTTAAACTGAAGACAATTAACAATGTCCTGTTTCCTTTATCATTGTTACTTTTTTTGCGTATCTTTCATTAATCTGTTCTATATCTCTCTACATCACCATCTATATCTCTCGTTTCCTTTTCCCCTCCCCCGACTCTCAGTCTGGAGAAGGGTCTCGACCCGAAACATCACCCATTCGTTCTCTTGAGAGATGGTGCCAGTCCCACTAAGTTACTCCAGCACTTTATTTATCTGAGGACCTATAAGTAGGAAGCTTACAGCTCACAGGATTCCCCAAAAAGTTAATTTGCTAGTTGAATCGCTAGCAAGGAAGGCAAATGCAGCGTTAACATTTATTTCGAGAGGACTAGAATATAAAAACAAGGATATAATGCTGAGGCTTTATAAGGCAGTGCATTGACAGATTCTTGGGGTCAGGAGTTATGGGGAGAAGGCAGGAGAATGGGGTCGAAAGGGATAAATAGATCAGACATGATTGAATGGCGGAGTGAACTTGATGGGCCGAAGGGCCTAATTCTGCTCCTGTAACTTATGAACGTGAACTCTCGAACCTTTCTTCCTTGAACGACATCAGTAAAGCAGTTGGATGTGTATGGTAACAATTATTAATCCCACATGATTTTAATGACCTGATTTCAACAAAGAAAGACAAAGCTGTTATTTTGTTTTTCTCTTTCCATACATGCTGAGTATTTCTAATGTTTTCAGTTTTTATAATAGGTTACTCAATTCCTGGTACTGCTCCTGCCATTAATTAGATCAAGGCTAATCTCTACTGAAATACTATAAACCAATCTTAGATCAATATCACCTCACAAAAATGTATGGAACTTTCAACTGACAGGAACAATTTCAGAGTTTCAGGGTAAGGTTGCCTACTGATCTGCCGAGTCTGTTTAATACCATCCAATATTAGTGTCACCAATGAAATCCCATTTTGTTTAATAAACTATTGACAATGGAAGTTCAAATAAAAAACCTTCACTGGCTCATTCATACCTGTCATATCAGTGACCATTTCAGAAAAATAAACCAATCATTCACAAATTCATACTGACCCTTTTTGATCAGCTCAAACGCATTTCAATTGCTCTATTAACTCCAATAATTTTCCTAAGACTGGCAATATAGTGACAAGTTTACAATTTTCTAGCTTTTACCTACTTCCTGCCTTAATACCCATGGGCTCCTGAATATATTTCTATATTTTATTCCATGACTTTCTCCTCAGCTAGTCGATCATGGGCCCAACTCGCCCCGTCACCAAAAGCATTGTCTCATGGAGGCGGCATCCATCGTCGAGGATTATCACCACCCGGGACAAGCCATCTTCTCCTTGTCACTGCTATGCAGGAAGTACAGAAGCCTGAAGTCTCACACCACCAGGTTCAGAAACAGCTACTTTCCTGCAACCATCAGGTTCTTAAGGCAAGGCACATTGGTGCAGTGGTAGAGTTGCTGCCTTATACCGCCCGAGACCCGGGTTCGATCCTGACTACGGGTGCTGTCTCTACAGAATGTGTACTTTTCCTCAGTGACCTGCGTGGGTTTTCTCTGGGGGTACGATCTGCCCAACACCTGCGTGGGTTTTCTCCAGGAGCTGTTTCCTCCCACACTCTAAAGACAAATGACATACAGGTTTGTAGACTAAATGGCTTGGTAAAACTGTAAATTGTCCCTAGATAGTGTCAGTGTGCAGGATTCGCTGGTCAGCATGGATTCAGTGGGCCAAAGGGCCTTTCTGCACTGTATCCCTAAACTAAACTAATCTACCTCCTTTGGCAACTCACTCTATATACACTCTGACAAAGTGACAAAGTTTTCCCTCAGTTCCAAATAAATCTTTCCTCTCTCACCTTAAACCTTCTCGTTCATTTGCTTTTACATCACGCAGACACTCCCAAGAGTCTTCATCCTTTATGCTGCAAGAGCTGTTGCATTGACATTATCTGGGAAATTTGCTTTGGAATTTGAACTTTCCTGCACTCATTCATGCTGTACTAGGTTGACTTTTGTCTGTCATCAAATAATGATTAAAGTGTGAGGCTGTTCAGTCACTTGCCCACAAGCTCGGTTTGAATTTTTTGTGCTTCAGCTCTCAGTTATCACTTCTGTCACATTTAGAGCTGTTTTAGAATTATTTATGAACTTTTGAAAAGGCTTCAGTATTTATTTTGTCCGCACATGCCGCCACCTCCATTTAAAGTTCCGTTGAATTTTTGTCTAGAATGGTACCATCCATACGAGATCTTGCAGGTCACAGTCATTGGATCCTTGCACAAGGTTCAAGCTAAACACCGAGTGTTTGATAATGATATTCATTATCAGCATTGCAGCATCTGGTGACTTGTATGATTCTCATGTTCTGAGGGCAGTGTTAAGCCTGGATGTCACCTTCTGCCATGCATGGCACATCGCTGCTCTCAGGGGAAGGTACACATCATCCTGGCAGTATTGCTTTATGGAGCAATCTGAGCAAATTTTTTAGACTCATTAAAATTGGGATGGAGGTGTGAATGTGTTGCAGGAGTGCCGGTCTACCATTGCAGAGTCTCGCAATACATGTCAAGATAGAAACTGTATGCAGTGCATAAGTTTATCTCTGAACAGTACCGTTTACTAGCAAATCACTTAAGATTCCATGCTATTCTCCAGTCAACCTATTCCACATTTATTACTATGAAACAGCCATAATTCATGTAAAGCCCAAGCAGTAGTGAATCAACAAGATTTTATTAATCTGAATGAAAATACCAGTGCCAGTGTAATATTCCATTAACCATTCTGTGCAGCATCAGCCAATTTCCAAAAAAATAAAACAAAGTTATGATTTTGATAAAGAAACTTAAATTTCGATTATACAAGTTGACCTGTATCCATTAGATAAGGGTTAGCACTACTAATGGGCAAAGACACAAAAAGCTTGAGTAACTCAGTGGGACAGTTAACGTCTCTGGATAGAAGGAATGGGTGACGTTTCGGGTTAAAACCCTTCTTCAGACTGAGGGTCAGGGGAGAGGAAGACATCGAGATATGGAAGGGTAAGGTGTCAAAACAAAAGATCAAAGGGGATGAAGCTCAAGTAAAATTAGTAAAAGATGCCCCATCAAAGCTAGTCCCATTTGCCCACGTTGGGTCCATACCCCTCTAAACCTTTCTTCTCCGTGTACCTGTCCAAGTGTCTATAAATGCCTGCCTCAATTATCTCCTCCTGCAGCTCGTTCCATTTACCCACCACTCTTTGAGTGCAAAGGTTGTCCAATAGGTTCCTATTAAACCTTTCCCTGCTCACCTTAAATCTATGGCCTTTGGTTCTCGATTCCCCCAATCTTGTAAAATACTCTGTGCATTCACCCTATCTATTCCCCTCATAATTGTATACACTTCTATAAGATCACATCTCAGCCTCCTGGGCTCCAAGGAATAAACTCCTAGCCTGCTCAACCTCGCCTAATAATTCAGGCCCTTGAGTCCTGGTAAAAGAGGCTTTAGGCTTTTAGATGGAAGGGGAGGGAATAGAGAGAATAGAGAGGGAATAGGAATCATGTACAAGCAGATGAGATCGATTTAACAGCATCATGTTCAGCACAAACATTGTGGGCCAAATGGCCCATTCCCATACTGTACTGTTCAATGTTCAATAGTCTAATATACTCGTAAAAAAAGTAGTTTAAAAACAGTTCCATGTGGCATGGCATTTTGAAGTAGAAGGAGTTCAATATGTGAATTATTGCAAGTTAACCAAATAAACTAATTAAACTCCCCTGGGTTTGTCAAAGAAGAACTAATTGGGTGCTTTTGTGGCTGATTGAAGCCACATATCAACACATTTTTTTCACCAATGCAGCTGCTACATTATAGCTCATCCTTCTTACCACTTTGTGCAATGGTACATCTGGGATGTATTCACCAACATAAATCCAATTGCAAGCATATGCTTTAGCCAAATAATCATGCAAAGAAAAGTGATCATAGCATACCATAGTTTAAATATTACCTGGGGCGAGATCATGAAAATAACTGACATCTTCAGCGCATTTATGTTCTTAATAGTTACATCTACTCAATTAGCACCAATCGTACAATAACGTCTGAAATTTGTTATTGATTGATCATGGAAAATGAATTTATCACCAAAATCAAGTTAAGTGCAGCAGAGATAATAGTCTTAGTCATCATCATAGAGATAGAAATTGGCCCTCAGTCTCCTTCACCTGGAAAAACAAACATAGACCATCCAACCTCTCTCCATTCAATCCACTCAACATCCTGGTAAACCCTCCATGCAGTGTACACATCCTTCCCATAGCATGGTGGCCAGAATGGAACACAATGCTCCAAGTGTGTTCTAATTGGTGTCTTGTAAAATTATAACATAACTAGACTAAGTGGGACCCGCTGGGTCCCATGTTCATACGGGAGGGCTGGTCCTCCAATGCACTATTCCACCTCTCCACCAATTCCAATATTGGTGGCCAGTGGGGGGACTTTTTGGAGCACTGGTATGGGTTCTTGGGGTTGCAGCTCAGTCACTCAAGCCTGATGTGCTGGCAGCTCATTCACGGCTGGTGGGCTGGCAGTTGATTCATGGCTATTCCTTGAAATTCCATTTCAAGCAGGGTGCAAGGCCACCAAATTCAAATGAATTTTCCTACCATTTCAAACAGGGTGCAAGGCCACCAAATTCAAGTGCAGTTTCTTACCACTTCGAGCAGGATGCAAGGCCATCAAATTCAAGTGCACTTTCCTACCACTTCAAGCAGGGTGCAAGGCCACCAAATTTGTGCAGTTTCCAACCACTTCAAGCAGGGTGCAAGTCCACCGAACTCAAGTGCAGTTTCCAACCACTACAGGTAGGGTGCAAGGCCACCGAATTCAAATGCAGTTTCATACCACTTCAAACCAGGTGCAAGGCCACCAAATTCAAGTGCAGTTTTATACCACTTAAAGCTGGATCCAAGGCTACCAAATTCAAGTGAAGTTTCATACCACTTTCAGCAGGGTGCAAGGCCACCAAATTCAGTGCAGTTTCATACCACTTCAAGCAGGGTGCAAGGCCACCAAATTCAAGTGCAGTTTCATTCCACTTCAAGCAGGGTGCAAGGCCACTACATTCAAATGCAGTGTCATACCATTTCAAACAGGGTGCAAGGCCACCAATTTCAAGTGCAGTTTCTTACCACTTCGAGCAGGGTGCAAGGCCACCAAATTCAAGTGCAGTTTCCAACCACTTTAAGCAGGGTGCAAGGCTACCGAATTCAAGTGCAGTTTCATACCACTTCAAGCCGGGTGCAAGGCCACCAAATTCAAGTGCAGTTTCATACCACTTCAAGCCAGATCCAAGGCTACCAAATTCAAGTGCAGTTTCATACCACTTTCAGCAGGGTGCAAGACCACCAAATTCAGTGCAGTTTCATACCACTTCAAGCAGGGTGCAAGGCCACCAAATTCAAGTGCAGCTTCATACCATTTCATGCAGGGTGCAACGCCACCACATTCAAATGCAGTTTCATACCATTTCATGCAGGGTGCAAGGCCACCACATTCAAATGTTGTTTCATACCATATCAAGCAGGGTGAAACCACCATAAAACCACCATAAAACCACACAAAATACCAAACTCACAGATCAGTAGACATGCAGTGTGTTCAGTTGATTTACAGCTCAGACAGAGACATGACCTCTCCCTCCCCCATCATGCAGAGACTGAGCCACAACCACACTTCCGGGTTTTCTAACCCTTCCCCCTCCCACCGGAAAAGGTGTGGCCTTCATGGCGTGATTGACAGGGGAGAGATTCTCAACATTTTTTAAACACTAATAACACTTTTATTTTTCTTTGATGGGAAGAATCCTCTGCACCTGCTGAGCGAAGGGGGACTGAGTAAGATGGCCAAAAATCACAGCCATAAGTGGTAGTAGGGTGCAAGGCCACTGAATTCAAGTACAGTTTCATACCACTTCAAGCCGGGTAGGCCACCAAATTCAAGTGCAGTTTCATACCACTTCAAGCCAGATCCAAGGCTGCCAAATTCAAGTGCAGTTTCATACCACTTCAAGCAGGGTGTATTGATTTATCTAAAATCAATATACAGTGCAAACAGGAAGTTGCCCCAAGCACCCAACCCACCATTTGCAGTAGTGCCTTTTCACTTCAACCCAAAGCACCCAAACCACCATTTGCAGTAGTGCCCTTTTACTCCAACGCAAAGCGCCCAAACAACCATTTGCAGGCAGTGCCTTTTTACTTCGAACCAACCATATTTTCATTTTCAAACCACATTAAGGGCACTCACAGTTGAGTAGACATGTGTTCAGTGTTATTCAGAGCTCAGAGAGATGCGACCCTCTGGCTTCCTCCATCTTGCAGAGACTGAGTGAGGCACACCATTTCCGGGTTTTATAGTCCCTCCCCCCTCCCGCAGCAGAGAGAATGGCAATTTAAAAAAAACATTAACATATCTCTGATTTTTCATCGATGGGAAAAATTCTCCGGTCCAGCGAGGTGACCAAAAATGACGGCCGTAGGTGGCGGCGTTCTCTTGGAAACCACAGCACAGCGAGCCAAAAGCGGTCAAGATCAGACTTATTTATTAATGTTCCAACCTCTACATTCTATGCCTTGACCTATGATGTCAAGTACTCTATGCTATATGCCTTTTCCACTATTCTATGTTACCATTTTCAGGTAACTATGAACTTGAACCCCAAGGTCCTTCTGTTCATCAATAATCCTTAGTGTCCTATTATTTATGTATATGTCCTACTCCTATTTGGCTTCCCAAAATACATCACTTTGGATTTGTGGGGATTAAATACCACCCACTATTGCTCTGCCCAACATTCCTGCAATATCCGGCTATAACTTTAAACAACACCACCAACCTTTGTGTCACCCATTATGGAAAACTGCAATATACTTACCATAAAATTACAGAGATGCTCTGAGCCTAGTTCCTCCAGCTTGCATTGCTTGGTTTACATTTCAATTGCACAACTTAAAGATCTAAATATGTGATTAGTTCTCCTACCAGATTTGGTATGTAAAGCTGGATCACTGTGCTTTAGAAACAAATTCCAAGTATAAATAAAACAGCCTTGAAACTGAACGAAAATTATAATATTGATGAAAAGTACTGACAATATCAAATAAGAAAGGAAATATTTGATGGATAGTTTTAAGTGTTTGTTTTCAGCAATAGCATCATGCATTTAAATAACATTTGGATATTAACTGGTGTCTCCTAACACTTTGCAAATAATTGCACGGAAAACACGTACCAAGATAGAAGAGGTTAATAGAGATGAATGTGCAGTTTTAAAAATAAGGAGAACAGTGCAAAAAAAACTTAAATCTCTGGTAAATGTCATGTGGCAAATGAGATACATACAAAGCAAAAGATAGAAGAATACAGCGTTGAAGTGAGGGTTTGGAGTTGAAGGAAATCATAAAGATCACACACTGAAAAGCCCAGAGGCATTTATAAATGAAAAGAATAATTCTGAATTGAACACTTTGGAGACAGGGTGCTAGTGGATGCCAGAAAGGATTAGGTTGATCAGAGGGACAAACGTACGATCAAAAAATTTAACATTTTTAGACGTCCAGGACTGGGACACTATTGAATAAGGAATTTACAAAAGCACCATACGTTTGGAGAGGTAAACATATACTTTGCAGAGGTGGGTTGGAGTGTTGCTGGCGGTGGATCATGTGTAAGGTTTAATAGCCACTACATAGCAAAAATTGTTAACAGTCTGCTTGAGCTTGAAACCACAACAAGAGATGGAAGTGCTTTCAATAATGTTGTGCAAGAGTAAAGATATTATTCTCTTCATTCGGAAACAATCATGTGTTCAAATATTAATGTTAGGATTCTATGTAACTAGTAAAAATAAAGATATTTTGGCAACTCAGAAGCATGGCTGACATTATTTGACCTGGATTTGGACCATATTCAGCCCATTTTGTTTGTGTCAGTTCTTTAATGGAGATGTTCAACTAATTCCACTCCTTGTTTTTTCACCGCTGTACTGTAAATCGTTTCCAGTCCAGTTTAGTTGAGAGAAACAGCATGGAAACAAGCCCTTCAGCCCACCGAGTCCACACCGACTAGTGATCCCCGCGTGTTAACACTATCCTACACACATTAGGGACAACTTACATTTATACCTAGCCAATTAACCTACAAATCTGTACGCCATTGGAGTGTGGGAGGAAACTGAAGATTTCGGAGAAAATTCACGCAGTCATGGGGAGAACGTACAATCTCGGTACAGACAGCACCCGTGGTCGGGATTGAACCCGGGTCTCTGGTGCTAGAAGCGCTGTAAGGCAGCAACTCTACCACTGCGCCACCAACTATTTAGTATTTAGCTGGTTTACTTTTTACTTGAATCTGCTTCTGTCATCTTTTCTGGAAGTTCACTCTAGATCGTGGCCACACATGCATTTGGTGGCCAATTTTTTTTCCCAGTGCAACCAGAATCTTTACAATTAATCCATTTAAAATGTTTATGATTTTGAATTGCTCATCATCACATCATACCATCTTCTGCTCTAAGGAGGAAGATTCCAATTTCCCCAAATGACTGAAGCCCCTCATCACAGTTAATATTCAAGATACTTTCTTCTGCACCCGCTCTTAAGGGCATGTCCTACAAGCATGCAACTCTATGCGATTAGCGCGACCTAACGTGGTCGCTTGAGACGTCCGGCGTCGCGGGGCCGGTCCCACTTCGATTGCCGGAGCCGTGCGGAATTGTGCGGAGTTTGTCCCGACATCGCGCAGCGCTGCGAAAAACTGACTATGTTCAAAAATTCCACGTGGCAACAGCTTGTCGCCTCGCAGTCGCCTCGACACATTACACACCGCCCCGACATCGTGCCTCCGTGAACCTATCTGTATGTGCCTCCGTGACCCTCTATGTGTGTGACTCCATGGCCCTCTGTGTGTGTGTGCCTCTGTGCCCCTCTCTGTGTGCCCCTCTCTGTCCTGGCGAACTTACCTTAGACTTCGCTCCAAGTTCGCCTCACTTTGCGCCCGTTGCGCCACTCACCTGACCTCCGCGCAGCCCCTGCTGCCGGTTTGGTTGCGCTTGCTGCATGCAGGCGCATGCTGGTGGGAACGGCCCTGTACAGGGGATCACCCGACCTCCGTGCGGCCCCCGCTTCTAGTTTGATCGCGTTCATTGCATAGAGTTGCATGCTTGTAGGACAGGCCCTTTAGTCCTTCACATCTTTCATAAAAAAATGATGCCAGTATTTAACGGCACCTGAGGTCTAACTGGTGATTTATAGTTTAGAATAACTTGCTGCTGTTGTACTCTGCTATTAATAAAGCTAACATGCTGTTCAATAGCCTTTTCAACCTGTCCTGCCACCAAAGATTTGTGCGCGGATGCCCCAGGACTTTGTCCTGACATGCTCTCAGAGAGTTTATATTGCTTTTCCTTATTCTTTCCACCAACTAAATTTGACCTTCGGTGTAGATATTTCATTTCTGTCTGAGGAACCATTCACCATAACTCTCTTACTTTGTGGCCTTCGCTCTTTTTATATCCACACTGCCATTGTGCAATTAGTCCCATAGGCTTTCCTTTTGCTAATGTTCATGTTATCAGACACATTCTGAAATTCCATATACACATCAACCCTACTACCCTCATCAACTCTCTCCATTATTTTATCAAATAACTTAATCACTATTTGCTTTTTTTTTGCAAATTTTCATTAACCGTAATTTAATTTGCATTGCCCATTATTTTTCAGGTGACAATGCAGTTTATGAGCACGGGCCTGGACTGAACTACCTTTTTGATTGAAATGTTCGATTAGGATTTTAAAAAGCAGGCAAAATGCTGAACTCATTTTTGCTCAAGAGATGGAATTAACACAAGTCCTTATGATAACGGACATGAAAAAAAAGACTGATGTAAACTTTCAAACCTCACGAAAATGTTTTTTTTTTTAATTTCCTTTACATCACAGAACAACAAGGTGATTTTTTGTCATAAAGCTGCTGATAGCTTCCTCCCAGTACTGGTGCAATTTTGAAATTTGCACAACACATATGGCTTTCCATCATTAAAAATAACAGGCTGTGCGAGGTGGGAAGCTTGTCCATTACATGTGGCGATGTCCCAGAGAAGGTACTTGATACATGGTCAATTGTCAGCATAATTTGTAATGAATGGAAATTCATAGGCATATTTTATCTAGTTAGCAAGTAGAACACCTGCTCTGCCAAAATCTAAGCTTTAGTTGAGTTTACAGATACAACGTGGAAACAGGCCTTTCGGCCCATCGAGTCCATGCTGACTAGCGACCATCCATATGCAAGTTTTATCCTACACACTAGGGACAACATACAGAAGCCGGTTAACCTACAAACCTGCACTTCCTTGGAATATGAGAGGCAACTGGAGCACCCGGAGTAAACCTACGCAGTCACAAGAAGATGTTCAAATTCCATACGGACGGCATCCTTAGGCAGAATCTCTGGTGCTGTGAGGCAGCAACTCTACCGCTGTGCCACCATGCCAGACTCTGCATTGTTACATAATGGTTAGCTATTGAGAGGAAAAATATGTTCCTTTGAGTTTTACATTATATATTGCCAAAAATATGATTCTTATCTTGAAATGTTATAAAAATCCAAATTCTGTTGGACTTTGCTGGCAGTTTATGCACAGAAGTAGGGGCATTTCTTGGAATAAATGCTGGCAAAATTTGCAACATATTAGCAAATCCAGAGGATCCCAGCTTGCTGGCCCTGCTCCATAGATCATTTCTCAGCTGCACCACTCTGCCCTGTGGAGTCCAGCAAAAGAGCAGGAATTGATGAAATTCTCCAGCACTTACACTGGTGAATTTGTATTGCATCCTGCACTAGGTCCCATGAGCCCATTCATTAAAATGTAAGACTGCTAGGAGAGAAGGGGAGAATCAGATAATGTACAACTTTTCTTCAAAATAATTGTGTTCTGTTTAAAGTTTTCAATTAATTTAAAATATTTTAAAGCATTTTCATGGAATAGTTTTATTTGTTTTTAATATATTTTATACTCTTTAGAGGTCATAAATAATTCAGTTAATACTTGACCATTTTGGACACATTCAGTCACATTGAAAAAACGATGAGGGCTTTGCCAGACAGCAGAGGTGGGGTTGAGGTTTTGCTATCTGTTAAAAACTCCTTGAGGGGCTTGTTCTGGCCATCATCCATGACCAGATTTATATTGGCATTCAACGCCTTGCTGCTTAGGCCATGTAGGCCAATTGGATTGACTTTGGAGATCTACAGAGGTAACTTTGAGAAAATTGGGAATGCAGGAGGGACATCCAGCGGATAGTTAAGGATATCTGAAATCCCAAACACTGAGGGCAACCCTTGTCTCTTATGTCCATACATCATTTCATGTTTCAAATTGTATTTTACAGTTTTAAAGCAATAGTTTTAAAATTGATGGGTAGTTCCCTAAATCACTATGAACAGAACAAAAATAATAGGCCACTTTTGTCGGGATGCAGATGATTTTAAACAGGTAATGGTGAATGCAGATGGAAAGAGTCAAGGCAAATTCAATTAAACTGAAGGAGAATTGGGACAGGGCGTAGGCATGGTATATGTATGTGACACGTTAACTCATACAGTACCAGCATCAGTGCTTGAAGCAGAAACCATGTCAAAATTTAAGAAAATCTATATGCGGGGATACAGGGGGAGATACATGGGATTTGGATAATTACAAAAAACAAAAACAATTGGGCTGTTTTGCTGAAAGATATATTTTCCATGCAATAATCTTCATCCAATTCCATGCCCCAGAATCTATTGCCATAGCAAATGGTTGCTCACAACTCAAACAGCAATTGAGGTACTTCAGTTAATGCACACAATCCAACCGCTTCATGCCCTGGATATTGGGCTGAGCCAATCGAAAAAAAATAGGCTGGGATGACCAGCTATGGGTCACGGGTGAGTATCTTGTTTGAGCGGCTGCAGTGGGAAGCGAGAAGGTGCCTCTTCACATAAGACATCCCGCTGCACAGTGAAACAACAGTCTGCTCAAGAGAGCAGATGAGAGATGCAACGAGACCTGTGTGTCATGGTACACCAATCTTGAAAGGGACACAAATTTGCTGAATCTGCACACCAGGTGGCCTCTCAGGAGACTGAGTAGACAGTACTGCTTCAAACTGCTGGCACTCAGGCAGACCCTGCATTGTCTCAACTTGCAAGCACACAGCGAAGCTGGCTTAAATGCCCTTAACAACATATCTGGGCCCTGCGTTGTCTCTTTTCTGTATAGGGAGCTGCAGATGCTGGTTAATACCGAAGAAAGACACAAAATGCTGAGTAGAGGGGACCTGGCTGGGGGTCCGCCTGCAGCCACGTGCGACAGCGGGCCAGGTTCGTCGCTGCGAGCAGAAGATAAGACTGTTAGATTTAACCCTTTGTTATTTTCTCGGCGACTCTTTATGTACAGCCTATGTGAGATCTTCTGTATGATTTTACTAGGTTGTATGCAAAACAAAGAATTTCACTGTACATTTCACTGTAGGTACATGTGACAATAAAGTATCATTGGACTTGTTGAGTAACTCAGCAGGCAGCATCTCTGGAGAAAAGGAACTGATGATGTTTCAGGTGGGAACCCTTCTTCAGACTGATTGATGGAGAAGGCTGGAACAAAACAGGGCCGACCTTGGAGTCTCCTCTGTACACAATCTGAATGGGACACTCCTCGTGAGGAGGAAGCATGTGGGTGCCAAGGAGCAGGTTAGTCCCCATGTGCCATATCATTGCTCCAGTAGAAGAGTGATCTGCAGATGTCCAGCATGTCTGCTCATGTGGAAAATGTGGCTGTGGACACAGAGCATCCCGCTGCCCCAGGAGTACGGTGAGATCGTGTCTCCACTGCCTATTCACATAAGACATCGAGCTGCACAGTGAAACAGCAGTCTGCTCAAGAGAGCAGACGAGAGATGCAACGAGACCTGGGTGTCATGGTACACCAATCATTGAAAGTAGGCATGCAGGTGCAGCAGGCAGTGAAGAAAGCGAATGGATGTTAGCATTCATAGCAAAAGGATTTGAGTATAGGAGCAGGGAGGTTCTACTACAGTTGTACAGGGCCTTGGTGAGACCATACCTGGAGTATTGCGTACAGTTTTGGTCTCTTAATCTGAGGAAATACATTCTTGCCGTAGAGGGAGTACAGAGAAAGTTCACCAGACTGATTCCTGGGATGGCAGGAGTTTCATATGAAGAAAGACTGGATAGATTTGGCTTGTACTCGCTAGAATTAAGAAGATTGAGGGGGGATCTTATACAAACTTACAAAATTCTTAAGTGGTTGGACAGGCTAGATGCAGGAAGATTGTTCCTGATGTTGGGGAAGTCCAGAACAAGGGGTCACAGTTTAAGGATAAGGGGGAAGTCTTTTAGGACCGAGATGAGAAAAACATTTTTCACACAGAGATGGTGAATCTGCGGAATTCTCTGCCACAGAAGGTAGTTGAGGCCAATTCGTTGGCTATATTTAAAAGGGGGTTAGATGTGGCCCTTGTGGCTAAAGGGATCAGGGGATATGGAGAGAAGGCAGGTACAGGATACTGAGTTGGATGATCAGCCATGATCATATTGAATGGCTGTGCAGGCTCGAAGGGCCAAATGGCCTACTCCTGCACCTATTTTCTATGTTTCTATGTTTCTAAGAGAGGCACCTCTCCTTTCAATGTGGAAACCAAATCACTCCTTGGTGGCATATTGACCTTTCTTTACAACGTCAAGGTTTTTTTCTGGGTGGGGGGGACCAGATCTCCAATTTGATCAGTGTGAGGCTGCACAGCCGCAAATTAGTTTGTTTTGCCTCTGTCTATACCTTCACAAACGTTGCCACCTCCACTGATATAAGCTCCCCACCAGCATGACCCACACCAGATTGCTAATGCCAAGTACCCAGCATGGTCAGGTACAGACTGCGAATGCTTGCTGTACCTGACCATGATGTTGGTAATGGACTATAAACAAGCCCTGGATGCATCCCTGATGCATGACTGTCATCTGAGTTTAGTTTAGTTTAGTAATACGGCATGGAAACAGATCCTTTGGCACACCAAGTCTTCGCCGACTATCGATCACCCCTTCACATTAATTATATGTTTTCCCACTTTCTCAGTGTGGGAGGAATTCCCTACACACTGGGGACAATTTATAGAAGCCAATTAACCCACAAAGCTGCATATCTTTGGGATGTGGGAGGAAACTGGAGAAACCAGAGGATGACCATGCATTCACAGGAGAAAGTGTAAATTCCATAGGGACAGCACCCAAAATCAGGATCAAACCCGAATCTCCAGTGCTGTGAGGCAGCAGCTCTGCCAGTCACTGCCGAGTTTCTGGTGCTAATTTTCTTAGTGAAAATACAGAAGCTTGGATCTCTTCTCCACCATGACCCGCTCCAGATTCCTTATGTCCAGTACCCAGCAGCAGCCTGCTAATGTCTGCAGTACCTCACCGTAATCCGTATCTCCCCAACATATTCACTGGATCGATTATGGTGCTAGTCCCTGAGCTGGTGCTGGGATAAATAAGGTGATAAATAAGAGTGTGGAAGACATTGATGAGGGACAATTTGTGCAGATAGCAGCTTAATAGTTTGTGTGAATGGCAAGTATAATTGTGTGTTTTTGCTGTGTGTCTGCCCAAGGGAATATGCCTATAGGATGATGTCCTTTATAGATTAGTATGCAGCAAAGTGCAAGCAATTGTGCTGAGTTGAATGAGATTCAATTAGGTACTGTGCAAGTCCTATTGTAGTTCATGTTTCTGTGCGTAAACTTCCCTGATGTTATTTCAAATGTCTTTTTGGCTAATATCCTGATTTTTTTTCCAGGGAAACTAAATAGATATTTGTCTGACACTATATGCAGTCCTGATTTAATGTGACAGGAAAGCGCAAAATCCAATCTCTTGTCATTTGATCTTCATGTGACTTTCACAAACAAAAAATGGACCCACTGCGCTATTTTACTGCCATTAAAGGGTAGTTAAGCACTTTCTATCCAGTTTTGTTAATATGTAGCCTTAAATCTTATTTTAAATTTGATTTTTTTTTCATATCTGCTTCCCTTTTTTGGATTCAGCTCTATTGACATTGACATCCCTCTTGTACCTTAACAGATGAACATTATTCATGGGTGACCATCAGCATGTTCAGTTATATGCTGACTCTCAAAATGCTCGGCTATTGTTTAATCTTCCAGAGCTGAGCCCTACAATGAACGCTGAGGTCTTTTGCTCTCTGCTTTGTTCCCTTTTGGAGCTCCCATGGACAATCACAGTTATTTAAACTACTCTATGTCACACACTGTCTCCTCTAGAAACTATTCCCTTCTCCCAATTCATCTCTCTCCTCCGTATTTCCTCTGATACTATGGCTTTATGTACAGGTTGCTGTGACATAGCTTATTTCTTCCAGAATTGTGGCTTTCCCTTATCATTGTTAACAAAACCCTTGACTACTTCTCATCCACTCCTGTATCTCTGCTCTTAGCCTCTCTCATCTGGGAGAGAACAGCATAGAGTTGTATTTCACCTTCCTCTCTGTCACCTCCACATTCAACAAATCATTCTCCTCTATTTCCACCACCTACAGAGATTCCACTACCAGACACACCCTCCCCTTTCCTCCCTCTTCAGCAATACGCAGGTACTGTTGCCTCATGACTCCCTTTTTTAATTTCCACCAACCAACACCACACTACCCCCCTCAATGCTGAGCTTCCAATTGCCTGCCATTTTTATTCTCCATCCTATTCCTTCTCTGTGGTATCCTGCACCATTCCAATGAGGCCACATGCAAGCCTGAGGAACAGCACTTCATTTCTATCTGGACATGTTACAACCATCTGCACAATATTGAATTCTGCAACTGCATATATAGTTTAAAGTTCAGAGTTTACACATACAGTGCGGCGACAGGCTGTTCTGCCCACCTACACCATGCCAACATACGATCAACATACACTTTCACTGGGAGAACGTACAAACTCCATACAGATTGTGCGCGTAGTCAGGATCAAACCTGGGTTTAATTAAATGCTGTGCCACTGTGCCATCCATAACTTTTCCCTTAACTTTCCCCATTCTCCTGCCTCCTCCCTGTAAACTTTAATGGGCCTATTTATCAAGGACCTATCAATCTCCGCTTTAAAACTAAGATCATAAGCCATATGTTCATAAGTGATAGGAGTAGAATTAGACCATTTGGCCCATCAAGTCTACTCATCATGGCTGATCTATATCTCCCTCCTAACCCAATTCTCCTGTCTTCTCCCCATAACCTCTGACACCTGTACTAATCAAAAATCTATCTATCTATCTCTGCCTTCAAATTATCCACTGAAGGCTTCCACAGCATTATGTGGTAAAGAATTCCACAGATTCACCACCCTCTGACTAAGGACATTTCTCCTCATCTCCTTCCTAAAAGAACATCCTTTAATTCTGAGGCTATGACCTCTAGTCCTAGACACTCCCACTAGTGGAAGCATCCTCTTCACACCCACTCTATCCAAGCCTTTCACTATTCTGTATGTTTCAATGAGATCCCCCCTCATTCTTTGAAACTCCAGCGAGTACAGGCCCAGTGCCTAAAAAAGCTCATCATATGTTAACCTACTAATTCCTGGGATCATTAGGGTTATTATTAGGGTTATGGACGGGCCAGAGCCCGTACATCCTTCCCCAGATATATCTGAGTGCCCATAATTGCTCACAATATTCCAAATGAGCACTTACCAGCACCTTATAGAGGCTAGCATTGAGTTTGCTTTCTTTACTACCGATTCGAGCAATGCCTTGGCCTCCACAGCCGCCTGTGGCAATGAATTCTACTGATTCACCACCCTCTGACTAAAGAAATTCCTCCTCATCTCCATTCAATCCTCGGTGGTACGTCGGCAACTAAACGCTGAGGACAGCCCACTCAGTTGCCTTGAAAGCAACCTGTGCCTTTAGATTCTTGATGTCAACAAAATGACCGTTCACACGGATATAAATGCAACAAAGTGGGAACAGCTAAATCTAGTTGTAGCTAAATCTCATCCTAGGTTGAACTGAAAACATTCCACTTATGTTATCCAGAGAGGTACTATGCAACTAGTGAGTATGCGTGATGCTGAAAAAAGATCTGAAAAAGGGTCTCAACACCTATTCCTTCTCTCCAGTGATACTGCCTGTCCTGCTTAGTTACTCCAGCTTTTGTGTCTAACTTCTAGAAACACATCACATGCGCTAAGTTGAACTGTGCCTGGAGGTGCCTGGGACAACTTCACTGATCAATTATCATCGGCAAGATCTAAACCATATTAAAATGCTTCCATGTATAATTTGTGCATGCAAAAATGACTCTAGTGACTCCAGTATTTTGTAACACATCGTCAATTGCCAGTTTGTACAGAATAACATTGTCGTATGCCCTTGTCTAATGTTTCACTACAGCTAATATTGCCTTTTTCAGTATTTTCTATTTATCCACTACACATTAACATAGAACATAAAACAGTACAGCACAGAAACAGCCCCTTCAGCCATGATGTCTGTGCAGAACATGATGCCAATTTAAACTAATCCTTCTGCCTGCACATGATCTATATCCTTCCATTCCCTGAATATTCATGTGCCTATCTAAAAGATTGTTAAATGCCACCGCTGGCAGCGCATTCCAGGCACCTAACACTCTCAGTGTAAAAAAACTTATTGCATAAATCTCCTTTAAACTTCCCCCTTCTCACCTTAAAGCTGTAGTATTTTACATTTCCACCCTGGAAAAAAGATTCTGATTGTCAACCCTACCTATGTTACTCATAATTTTATAAGCTTCCATCAAGTGACCCCCTCAACCTCCGATGCTCTGCAGAAAACAATCAGGACAGGTTTGTAGCTTCTTATAGCTGATAATATTTAATCGAGGCATTGTCTTGGTTAACCTTTTCTGCACCTGTACCGAAGTATTCGCATCCTTGCTGCAATGGAATGACCAGAACTGCACACAATACTCTAAATGCAATCTAACCACCGTTTTATAAAACTGCAGTGTCTTCCTGGCTCTTATATTCAATGTCTTGAATGATGCAGGCAAGCATAGCATACATCATTTTTTATCACTGTCTACTTTTGCTCTTGTAATTATCAGCATTTAGCCCAGCAGGTGTGACCTTTGCAGCCCGTTCGGGAAAGGAACACGTAACGATACATGCAGCACCCGTGCAGGCACACGGGAGCATTGCTGCTGAACAACTGGATGCAGCAATGATGAGACGAATGTGGGAGATGCAGAGTCACAGGCGAGTGAACAACAGTGACTGTGGAAAGTATGTCATTCATGCCATATAGAGATACAGCACTGGAATGGACTTTCAGCCCATCAGATCTGTGCTGAACATCAAACTATACATTTATTCTAATCACACATTAATATCATGTTTTGTTCTCCCACCATCTCAACAGCACCCCCCCCCCCCCCCACCCCCCCAGATTCCACCAATTATCTGCATACAATTTCTTTGTAAACTACCAAGTATGTCTGTGGACTGCGGTAGAAAATTGAGAGCACCAGGTGGACGGACACCCACATGGCTACAGGAAGAATGCAAACTCCACACAGAAAGCACTCAAGATTAGGCTTGAATCTGTGTCTTTGCCACTGTAGGCCAACGGTTACAAGCTGCTCAAAATTTACATTCATGGTAGCCATGGAGACCCTCCAGGGTTGCAACCAGGGCCTCCTTCTGGGCTGAAATGGGTAATACTGGCTTTAGTGCAATATAACACTGGGAAATATTTTGATACGATAAAAATGGCAATTGGAGGTATTTTATACAAAAGAGGAGCCACAGGTCTCTTTCGCAAGGATGATCTGGCCATGGCACTGAAAGGTCTCTAAGGTTGCCAGGGAGGTCTCTATACGGCCTGAGGCCAATCTATGAATGCCAGTACTCTGTGGAAGCCTGCAATACTGGAAAACACCCCAGTTCACTCTGCCGGCTCTCCAGAGTTGTGGAGAAAAGAAGATGAAGTCATCATCTAAATGCAGTAATGGGCTGCACAATGTGAGAATGGCCGAGGTCAACAGCAGCAGCCTAGAATAATCCAGGACAAGGTAAGAACGCTGAGAGTCACTGTGACCTTGACCTCCAGAGGCAACATTATGCAGCCACACATCTGAGGCTGTGCTTGAGTTTACACAGTCACTGAATCTCAGAGGACAAAGAAAGCAGCCTGAATGTTGGCCCATTAAATAGCACCATTTCGGGGTAAACAGTTAAAGAAAGCTAATTGTTCTGCAAGTAAATAGGAATTATTGTTTTGCAGATAAATGAGGTTGAAAATCTCAATGCAGTTGAATTTTTTTCATGTTGCACTATTGCTGTGGTCAATTGGGGCAGTTTTATGCCAAACTAAATGGTGCTGGGAGAAACAAAGTTCGCACTGAAAAGAGTGTTATCACTCTCAGAAACATGTGAAGATCTGCTCTACTCTGATCTTCAACTGCACTGCACACCTATATGGAACTGTACGGACAGATTTCTAAGTCACATTGTATAGAACTTTTCTGGTGCCTGCATTGAACCTCTTCTGCTGAAGCCCAAAACCATACCCATCAAAAAGCCCTAGTTTTTTTACCTGGTCTCTTTGTTGCCCGGCTGAACCCCTGCCAGGTCAGCAGTTGGATGCGTCCACACTTCTTGCTAAACTGTGGGAAAGTGCAAGTCTGTAAATTGGTAGATCAAGGTGATATCATGATCATACCATTGTAGGGGGGATTTATATAAACTACATCATCTCATCACAATGTAAATTAGCACTTCAGTCGAGAAGTAAATTGGAACCCTCCCTTCATTGTGTCAGTGCTGGTTTTTAAATAAATTAAGACATACACCACACAACCTGGCCTTTCATCGCATCATGTCCATACTGGCCATCAAGTACCTTTCGGTGCTAACTCCATTTTCCAGCACTTGCCCTGCAGCCTTCTGTTGCTTCATAAATGGGGCAGTGGTGTAACATACAGTATAGTAGTTGCCATTTACAGTATCGCCAGTAGGTCATTTTCTGACATCAGCTTTTTGATAGAATACTACATGCCAATTTCAGAAATTTAAAAACTCAAAGCAAATACAGAGATAACTGATGAAGAGCAA
This sequence comes from Raja brachyura, assembly GCA_963514005.1. Next base: position 102,047,071 of record OY740781.1, on the reverse strand, counting down.
TGACAGAGAGGCCTATTCCTTTAAAGTTTTCCGATTGTCATTGTATCTCTCTTTTAATGCATCTGCTCTTAATTATAAAACACGGTCTTGCATGTTATGGCAATCATATATGATTTAGCTATTAAAACATGACAAAATTGTTTTGCAGAAGCTTTTTGGTTACCACTCAACAATCATTGGGTAGCACATGCTAATAGCTTGATACACTTTTTGCTGTTATGTTCCTCCACCTGTTAGCTGGCTTACTGATTAACAGTATAACCCTGTGAGCAGTCCACTTGGTTGTTCCATGAACTATGCAAAATATGCATGAGGCTTAAAGTCATGTGCTGTTACTGATGCTGAATTTATGGTGTTACTGCATGAGACACGTTCCCCTACCAATATACACACGACCTCTTCTGCAACTGCTGCTGCAGGGTTCTTCAAAGTTACTTTTAAATCAAATGAAGTAGTCTTGAATATGGTAAAACTAACCAATATTTCATTTTAATCACAGCATCTTTTACTTGTTGTTCAGCTCACGCCTGGAAAGGGGAAGGAAGTGAGGGTGTTTAGTGTAACTGCCTTATCTTGTGAGTGATGAATACTGTATATGGAACAGATTACCAAGGGATGCAGAGGATGCGAATTGCATCAACAAATTGAAGAAACAGTTGGATAAGTCCCTGCAGGAAACGTTGATAGAGAGGATTGAGAGCTATTGTGAAATATTACATTCCCCAGACAATGAGGCTTGGCAGATGGACGGCAATTACCTTTCCAATCTGTACAAATCTGTATCTGTATCATGCAAGTATTTTTTACACTTAAGTCATACCAACATTTGACTTCATGGCAATGATAGTAACTTCCATTTTTCAATGAACAAAATTATATTATTATTATATATTAACTAGACCAAGTGGGACCCGTTGGGTCCTGTCCTCTCAACGCGCAATTGCGGTGGGGGGGGGGGGGGGGGGGCCTGCGGCATCACACACACACTAACCACCCCCCACACACACACACTAACCACCCCCTCCCCCACACACACACTAACCACCCCCCCCACACACACACACACTAACCACCCCTCTTGATATTATATTAATATTATTCATTGGCTCCTTTTACCCCATCCCCACCCCATCCACCGACGCATAGCCCACCAACTCGCAGGCGCGTCTAGAGAGGGAGGGGGAGTAGAGAGCGAGGAGGCAGAGACACATGGGGGGGGGGGCAAGGGGGGGGGGGAGGGAAGGGGGGTAGAGAGAGAGGGGCAGAGAGAGGGGGCAGAGACAGAGAGGGGGGAGAGGGGGAGGAGGGGGGAAAGGGAAGGGAGAGAGAAGGGGAGAGAGGGGGGCGAGAGAGCGGGGCGAGAGAGGGGGGTGAAGAGAGGGGGAGAGAGGGGGTGGAGGGATGGGGAGAGGGATGGCGAGGAGTTGGAGGGGGGAAGGGAGGGAGAAGGGAGGGGAAGTGGGGGAGGGAAGAGCAGGGGGAGGAGGGGGGAGAGAGGGATGGAGGGAGGAGGGAGGAGGGGTTGAGGGGGCGGGGAGGGGGGAGGGGAGGGAGGGGGAGGGGGAGAGGTGGGGGAGAGGGAGGTGGAGAGAGGGGGGAGGGGGGAGAGAGAGGAGAGAGGAGGGGAGAGAGGGAAAGAGGGGGGAGAGGAGGGGGGTAGGGAGAGGGGGAGAGGGGGAGAGGATGGGGAGAGGAGGGGGGGAGAGGAGGGGGAGAGAGGAGGGGGAGAGGAGAGGGCAAGAGAGGAGGAGGGAAAGTGGAGGGGGGAGGGGGAGAGAGGGGAGAGAAGGGGGAGAGCGGGGGAGGGGGAGGGAGGGAGGGGGAGAGAGGGAAGGGGAGGGTAGAGGGTGGGAGAGAGGGGCAGAGAGGGGGGAGAGGAGGAGGGTAGGAGAGGATGGGGAGAGGAGAAGGGGAGAGGAGGAGGGTAGGAGAGGATGGGGAGAGGAGAAGGGGAGAGGAGGGGGAGAGAAGGGGGGGAGAGGGTGGTGGAGAGAGGGGGGAGAGAGGGGGGAGAGAGGAAGGGGAGTGGGGTGGACAGCTCGCGGCCGGGCAGTTCACTAGGGGGCACGTTTCTCGCAGTGCAAACGCAGCCCGCAGAGCCATTGTGACGTCATCTGCCAAAGCCGGTCAGTTTTATTTTCAGTTATTTCAGATTCTTGAACATTTTGATTAATAATTCGAGAAATAATGCATGAAATTTTCAGAGTAGGCGCTTTTGACTTCACGGCATAAATCTCTATCAGAGTATGTAAAAATGTTACCGTTATTGTGTCATTTTTTTGAGAAGATGTGATCACACACAAACAAATAAATACACAAATGCACAAATCCACATACAAGATCAGAGTTTTATAGTTATAAGAATATGATAATGCAATTAAGAAGTGTTCCTTCGATCAAAATAAAGGTGATATTAGTATTGAAAATTGCCAATACATAAGAAACATTTCAACAAATCCTTTCAATGAGAATCCAGCACTTAAAACATATCTTGTCTGGAGGCTAAATATTTTTTAACAGCAATGCAGATAGGTGGCTTCTGTGCCAACTACAGAGATTAATGTGCTCAATAAAATATTACCTAATTTTCCTCAGAAGTAAATTTAAACTAAACCCTTGTGAGAAAACTTAAGCTATTTACCTAAATTGAAGAGGCAACCAGCAATCTAATAAACTAAATTCAACACTTTAATCCTTGACTATAAATACAATCATGAAGATAGCCAAAGAATTACAACATATAAAATCCAGTTAATGATGCACCAAATGTTTTAATATCTGTCATGAGGCTGCTTTCATTATTGATTTTTCATAAACATTTAGCTCAATGTTGAAGATGTTTGTTTTTAGAGAATCCAAGCCTATGCATTTATGGGTACATACGCAACCTCTTCAATGAGGTTCACTGTTTTTTTTAAAAATAAGGTAGTGAAGCCAATAGAGCCAATAAATTGTTGCAATAGAGAGAAACTCTCAGGTACACATACAGCAGACATCATAAAAATGTTTACATTTGTTATCAATGAGGATGGGGAAGCTGCAGTGTCACATTCCACATATGAATTGTCAGCAGAAAATAGCCAATCCAAAGGGTTAATTTTAATCAAATTTGTTCGATGGGAAATTATTGCAATCGAAGCAGCCATAACACAATTTCACTTTTCATTGAAAAAAATGCTGGGATGATCCATGTTTCCTGTTGAAAATCAAAACTATATCAGAATTAGAAAACTGGTGAGCTTGTTAACTAAACATGCAATTTAGTCCTTTTCCTGTTTGAATGAGACTAATAATGCAATCATTTAAATAAAAGATTATTTCAATGAATCTAACCACATTTCAGACTTGACTCTGTAGTTGAATCTTACATCCTGGAACTAATCACAGGCGTGTTCACAGATTTACATTTAGCCAACTTATCAGCTGCACCATGTCCATCAAACTTCAGCTTCTTGCAAGTAATTCAGTGTTAGGTCCACATGCACAAGCTTCAGTAACCCACTTCCATTAAGTTAATTTCACAGCCAGTGGCAGCAAGCACTGCCATAATATTCTCCAAACAGACCATTCAAATTATCAAGAGCCTTCAAAGCGTCCATGACAACTATCGAGACATTTTCTTTAAACATTCAGCAGACATTACACTAAAATAAATAAAGCAACCATAAAGCCAAGCTTAACTACTTGCCTATCCAAATTACTAAAACATTGTGGAAACAGGGAACTGCTGATGCAGGTTTACAAAAAAAGACACAAAGCGCTGGAGTAAGTCAGCGGGTCAGGCAGAATGTCTGGAGAACATGAATAGGTGACATTTTCGGTCAGGACCTTCTTCTGACTGATTGTGGTTGGGGGAGGGGGTAGGGAAGCTGGAAGAGAGGAGGGGAAGCACTAAGCCTGGCAAGTAATAGGTGGTATTGGTGAGGGGGGGATTTTGATTACAAAGATCAAAGATAAAGACAGAAGGTGCGAGAAAAAGGATTGAAGAGTTGTGAATTGTGAAGCTAGAGAGAAGGAATGTAGATGCAGGGCCGTGCGAGGGGAGAAATAGGTGCAAGATGAGGTGGGGAAGGGGAGAGGTATGAAAAGAAAGGGGGTTGGAGAATAGGGCAGGGGAAGAAGTGGATAGGGTGGTGGTAGTTACTGGAAATTGGAGTACATTTCCTCCCACCTCATCTCCACCTCCTGCTAGGCAAAACTGCTGGAGAAACTCAGCGGGTGAGGCAGCATCTATGAGCGAAGGAATAGGTGACGATCCGGGTCAAGACCCTTCTTCAGACTGATGTCGGGGGGGGGGGGGGAAATAAAGGAAGAGGTGGAGACAGTAGGCTGTGGGAGAGCTGGGAAGGGAAAGGGAAGGATGGAGAAAGCAAGGACTACCTGAAATTGGAGAAGTCAATGTTCATATTCCTGGGGTGTAAACTACCAAGCGAAATATGAGGTGCTGCTCCTCCAATTTGCGGTGGGACTCGCTCTGGTCATGGAGGAGGCCCAGGACAGAAAGGTAGGATTCGGAATGAGAGGGGGAGTTGAAATGCTAGGACTTTCCCTATTCTTTAATCATTTTGTATCACACCTTCTTGTCTTTTCATCTCTGGCCTGTCAAACCATATGCCTATCAAATCCTGCCTCCCCCGTATTCACCTATTACTTGTCGGGATTTGTCCTGCTCCTCCTCTTTCCAGGGTTTTTCTTTCCCACCTCCCTCCCCCAACTCCAGCACAATCAGTTTGAAGCAGCGTCCTGACCCAAAATGCCATGTTCTCCAGGAAGTGCTGCCTGACCCGCTGAGTTATTCTAGCACCTGTGCATTTTTTATTAAAACATTGCAGTAAATGATCATTAGTAAAAGCAAAGTAAATACTAAATATATATTGACTCAATTCTAACATAATAGTTAATATCTCAGAGACAGAAAATGGAGAATTCTGAACTATTGGTATTGGTTTATTATTGTCACGTGCACTGAGATGTAGTGAAAAGCTATCCAGTCAAGTCACACCATACAGGAGTACAAGTCATGCCATAAACAAGTACAACATGTAGTGCAATAAGTAAAATATCAAATACAGAATACAGCGTTGCAACATCATAGAGTCATAGTTACAGAGGAGAAGTCCAAGGTCTTGGTTTTGGGTGGTTGGTTGCATGGGCGGACATCCCAGCGACACACGTGTGTCCCCCCCCCCCCCCCCCCCCCAACATGTTTTGCGAGGTGGGGGACAATCCCCCCCATGTTTTGTATTCCGGATTTTGAAATTTGGTAAAAAAATTAATCTATTAAAAATCTCCGCTCTCCACAAGACAGTGGGGGTGGGACTGAGGTCGAGGGCGCAGATTGGATGAGAGAGACGTCGGTCAGCAGGTAATGGGTGGGGGGAACATGATGATTCAGCGGGATGATTGGAGGAGGGATGTGTCGGTCAGAGGCGGAAGTAGAGGGATGGGACTGAGAATAGAGCACGGTGATTGGAGGAGGGAGACGTCCCGGTTGAGCAAAGATCATAGAGCGGAGCTTGAATCAGCCCGTTTGCGGTGTCTTTCATCGCCCGGCACAGTGCGGCTTAAAATTGGCCGCGGGATTTTTCCATCGCCACGTGGTCAAATTGTTGCATCGAGGCGATCAAAGCTCCTGATGTTGAAGCCCCTGACGGCCGATGGAAGATCCCGCAGTGGGTTTTAAGCCACGCCTGGCGATGAAAGGTCCCGCGAATGGGCCGATTCAAACCCCACGATTCGGGGCGGACGTTGCTGGAGTTTGGAGTCAGTCACCAACCAGGTCAGGTCGTGATGTTATCATCCACAGGGCCCATGACCGAAGCCTCCAAAGCCGTGCGTGCGTGCGTGCGTGCGTGCGTGTGTGCGTGTGTGCACGTGTGGCAGCAAGAAATTGCGTCACCCCTATGTTTTGATAGCAATTTCTGCCCCTGGTTGGTTGGAAGATTGGGATTACATCTTAGTTTATGGGAGGACTGAGGTGGAAGAAGCTGTTCCTGAGTCTGGTGGCATGTGTTTATATCTTCTCCCCGAAGAGAGAGGGGAGTAGAGGAGGGAATGACCTGGGTGGAAAAGGTCCATGATAATATTAGCTGCTTTCCTGAGGCAGCATGAAGTTTAGATGGACTCGATGGTGGGAAGGATGTTCTGTGTAATGGACTAGGCTACATTCACAACTCTCTCTAATTTGTTGTGGTCTTGGCCAGAGTTAGTACCAAAGCAAGCTGTGAAGTATCCTGCAGGATGCTTTCTATGGCACATCAGCAGAAGTTGGTAAGAATCATTGGAGACTTGCCGAACCTCCTTGGTCACCTGTGGAAATAGAGGCGTTTGTGTGCTTTCTTGGACATACCACCAATGTGGTAGGCCCAGGACAAATTGTTGGTGATATTTATGTCTCAGAAGCTAAAGCTCTCAACCATCTCAACTTCAGTGCCTTTCATGCTGATTGGGGCCAGTACTCCACTTCGCATCCTAATGACCAGTCATGCTGACTTTGAGGGAGAGGTTGTTGTCCTGACACAAAGTCACTAAGCACACTATCTCTGAACTTTGTCTCATCATTGTTCGAGATCTGGCCCAATACAGTGATGACATCTGCATCGGACTTCTGCATCAGTGACTTTGGGTACAAGTGACCTGAGGTTGACGGGGCAGGTGACAACATTCCACTGACCTTCTGTCTTTTTGACATCAATAGGTTTTAGAGCATTTAGCTGACAGTTGTAAGTTCTCCTCAAAAAAATTGAGAACAGGAGAAAATACTCCAAAAAATAGTGATTCCTAAAAAGTTGCAATATATAGAGAAAAGATTACATTGAACAAATTCGCAATTTGAAGTTTCCTCTCCTGTGACTCAGAAACAAAGAAATGCATATGCTGGTTAATATACAAAAGGACACAGTGCTGGAGTAAGTCAGTAGGTCAGGCAGCATCTCTGGAGAACATGGATAGGTGATGTATCAGGTCAAGACCCTTCTTCAGAATTTTCAGGGTCTCAACCCTAATCATCACTTATCCATGTTCTCCAGAGATGCTGCCTGACATGCTGTTATTCCAGCACTTTGTGCTCTTTTCTCTCCTATAATTTAACTAACAAGATCTGCTTTTCCCATTGTCTATTTTTCCCAGTATTTTTGTCAATAAGGCATCCATAGGAGGAAAACATAGTCACAAAGGAAGATAGATAATGATGGGGGAAGGGATAAGTGAAGAAAGAATGGGATAGCGAGAGGATTGGAACATCAAGTGTGTATAGGGCCTTCTCTGTTCGCTTCAGCCTTCAAACAATTAATTGCCATTATTCAGTTGACATCAATTATGCTCCACAACATCTTTCTACACTTAAAATTACTCCAAGTCCATCATCCAGTATTAGAACATAGAACTTACAACAGGACAGCACATGGAGGCTCGTTGGTTCATGATGTTTGTGGTGAAAAATATGGCAAATTAAAGTAGTCTCTTTTGCTCGCATATAATCCACTTCCCTCCATCCCCTGCATATTCTTTGGCCCTCCTCAAAGCCTCTTAAATGCCACTATGGCGGTGCACCACCAGCCCTGGCAGTGCTTTCTGGGCACCTCTCACTCTCTGTGTAAAATCTTACCCCACACATCTCCTTTCAAGTTTCCTATCACCTAAAAACTATGCCCTGCAGTATTTAACATGTCCAATAAGGGATAAAGGTTCCAGTTGTGTGTCCAATCCATGCCCCTTATCATATTCCATCGTCTCCCCTCAGTCAATCCTGCTGCAGAGAAAACTATCAAGTTTATCCATCCTCGTTGCTGTAGAGCAGTGAGATACAGAAGTACAAGTACATAATTCACTGAAGGTGGTATTGTAGGTAGTTAAGATGATGAAGGCGGCTTTTGGTATGCTGGCCTTCATCGATCAGGGAATTGACTATAGGCGTTGGGATATCATGTCACAGTTATGCAAGACGTTGGTGAGGGTGCACTTGGAATATTGTGTTCTGTTTCAGTCAACCTACTATAGGAAAGATGCTATAAGCTGGAAAGTGTGCAGAGAAGATTTATGAGAATGTTGAGGGCCTGAAGAAAAGGGAGAGGCAGGCTGGGACATTATTCCTTGGAGTACAGGAGGCTATGAGGTGACTTTATGCAGGTGTATACAATCATGTGGGGAATAGAATTAAACACCTTCTTTGCCCGCTTCGAAACTGGCAACACCACCAGGAGAGGAACAAACCCGGCTAGGGCGGAGGGACAGGCCTTAACACTGAGCACCCAGGAGGTACAGTGCGCTCTGCGTAGTATCAATCCACGCAAGGCTGCAGGCCCGGATGGAGTCCAGGGTAGGGTACTAAAGGACTGTGCTGTACAGCTGGCAGAGGTATTTACAAGGATCTTCAACCTGTCTCTATCTCTGGCAAAAGTCCCCAAGTGCCTGAAGACAGCTACCATAGTGCCGGTGCCAAAAAAGTCTAAAGTCACCAACCTGAATGACTACCGCCCGGTTGCCCTAACTCCAATACCAATGAAGTGCTTTGAAAGGCTGGTCCTCTCCCACATCAAATCCAGCATCCCTGCATCATTGGACTCTCATCAATTTGCATACAGGGCAAATAGATCCACAGAGGATGCCATCTCTGTGGCTCTTCACACTGTCCTGACCCACCTGGAAAGACAGGGCACCTATGCGAGGATGCTCTTCATTGACTATAGCTCTGCCTTCAATACAGTCATCCCCACCAAGCTCACCACCAAACTCCACCAGCTAGGCTTCAGCTCACTGATGTGCGATTGGATCCTGAATTTTCTGACGGAGCGACCGCAGGCAGTGAGACTGGGGCCCGCACCTGTCCTCCACTATCACCCTGAGCACCGGCACACCACAGGACTGTGTACTGAGCCCCATGCTCTACTCCCTCTTCACCCACGACTATGTCCCTGCATTTGACAACAACACCATTGTCAAGTTTGCAGATGACACAACGGTGATCGGGCTGATCACCAACGGTGATGAAAAACTATAGAGCGGAGGTGCAGAACCTGGCGGACTGGTGCTCACGGAACAACTTGTCGCTAAACACCTCCAAGACCAAGGAGCTGATTATCGACTTCAGGAGGTCACAGAATGGGGAATACGCCCCAATCTCCATCTACGGGGACAGTGTGGAGAGAGTGTCCAGCTTCAAGTTTTTTGGCACTCACATCTCAGAGGACCTCACATGGTCCACCAATACCGCTGCGCTGGTCAAAAAGGCACAGCAATGACTGTTCTTCCTAAGAACATTGAAACGGACTGGTCTGCCCCAACAGCTACTGATGACCTTCTACCGCTGCACCACAGAGAGCATAGTAACGTATGGTATCTCTGTGTGGTATCTTAGCTGCACGGAGGCGGAGAGGAGAGCTCTTCAGCGCGTTGTCCATAGAGCGCAACAGATTATTGGGACACTGCTACCAGCCTTAGAGGGCATCTACCACACACAGTGCCTCAGGAAGGCCGTCAGCATACATAAAGACTCCTCTCACCCTTGTAATGGACTGTTCGAACTACTCCCTTCCGGCAGACATTACAAGGCCTTCTACGCCCGCACCTCCAAACTCAGGAACAGCTTAATTCCCAGAGCTATAGTGGCTCTGAACTGGCCCTGCTGAATGCCCCCCCACCCCCCCCACCCCCATGGACTGTCTCCTCCGGCCTCGCACTTTAGTCTGTGTTGATTTTACTGGTCAAATGTTTGTTTTTACAAACCTTGTTCTCGGGGGTTGCAAACCGAAATCGTGAAGTTGCAAACCAAATCTCGTTGCACATATGTGTAATGACAATAAAATATATTATTATTATTATTATTATTATTAGATAGAGGGTTCTTTTCCCAGAGTTGGGGAATCAAGAACTAGTGGGCATAGGTTTAAAGTGAGAGAAGAAAGATTTAATGAGACCCTGAGGGCCAATCTTTTCACAGAGAAGATGATGAGTATATGGAAGGAGCTGCTAGATGAAGAGGTTTGTACAATAACATTTAAAAGGCACTTGGATAGATTCATGGATAGTAAAGGTAGACAAAAATGCTGGAGAAACTCAGCGGGTGAGTTCTTTGCTCTTTGACTCTCTGACTATGACTCTCCTTATCATTAATACCCACCTATCCAAGCAGCATCCTGGTGAACCCCTTCTGCACCATCTCCTAACCTTTCAAAACCTTCCTAACACAGGGTGACCAGAACTGCACCAACATTCCAAATGCAGCCTAGCCAAAATTTTATAAAGCTGCAACATGACTTCCTGACTCTTATACTCAATGCACCAATTGATGAAGGCAATCTCTTTAAAACATTGGTCTGCAAGCAAGACAGTAGTAAATTAATTTATATTTGTAGTACCTTTCCAGCACACAGGCAAGCTTCAACATTGTATAATAATATTGCAAATATATGTCCCTAGGAATATAAGGCAATATTAATGAAAATCATATTTGAGATAATATGTACACAGCAACGGATACTACCAGTACTGCTCTTACAATCCCTTTCTCCTGCTGTGTGGGATCACACAAAAAAATAAATGCCTGTTGGGTTGAAGATCACAGCAATGTACCATAACACATGGTGCTCGCTATGCAGCAGGTCAGATGGCTCCTCATCGCATTCTTCTAGTTCACGCCATCATAAAAGGCGTAAAATCTGTTGCCATTTTTATGTTACTGATTACATAAGCTATTTTAATTTCTGGGCAATGGCTCATACATTCCTATCAGTGATCTAAGTAGTCTGAAGCTCCTTAAAATAATCAATAACATATTGGCACAGATCTTCTTGGTCATTATCACTAGGTTTTTCTCGGATACAAAATTAATTTTTAAACAGTTTCACATGACAGTTTACAAAAGCATTACTAACCTCGTCATTCCACGGTTTATAGAATATTCATTGTAGCCCAGTTTTTCACCCTCTCTATGGTCCACTATTGATATTTATAAAGCTTTCACTGAAAATGCTTGGCAAATGGCTCTTCATTTTGGCAAGGACATGAGCTATGTATAAACCACAACATAATATTTCTGTGGGTGCTATTGTGTTGCTCAACTCAGTAAAAAATTAAAAAGATACTGACGATTCATTTATTGCTGATTATCTGAAAATGGGTGGACAAATGAATATCTGTATGATATATCTTCAGCACTTTCCCACTGGCAAGAAGTCAAAACTGACATGGGCCGATGGAAGTACAACAAACCTCAAGAAACACTCAAACCTCAACAAACAGCAACTCCAAGTTCTAAAACTTGGTGGAAAGTAATCTCAGTCACAAAGTCACCACTAATCTCCCATGTATGGGAAGAGAGGGACATGCCAGAAAACACCAAAGTCTCCATAATTATGGCTAACTACATGAAAGAAGGCAAATCTAATTCCCAGCTGACTGCCACAGGGAAAAGCATCACCATCATCCCGCGCAACATACATAGGTACATAGACGATAGGTGCAGGAGTAGGCCATTCGGCCCTTTGTGCCAGCACCGCCATTCAATGTGATTATGGCTGATCATCCATAATCAGTATCCCGTTCCTGCCTTCTCCCCATACCTCTTGATTTGGCTAGCCCTAAGGGCTCTATCTAACTCTCTTTTGAATGCATCCAGTGAATCAGCCTCCACTGCCTTCTGAGGCAGAGAATTCCACAAATTCACAACTTTGTGTGAAAAAGTTTTTCCTTATCTCAGTTCTAAATAGCCTAAACTGTGGCCCCTGGTTCTGGACTCCTCCAACATCAGGAACATGTTTCCTGTATCTAGCATGTCCAATCCCTTAATAATTTCATATGTTTCTATAAGATCCCCCTCATCCTTCTAAATTCCAGTGAATACATGCCCAGTCGCTCCATTCTTTCATCATATTACAGTCTCGCCATCCCGGAATTAACCTTGTGTACCTACGCTGCACTCCCTCAATACCAAGAATGTCCTTCCTCAAATTAGGAGACCAAAACTGCACACAATACTCCAGGTGTGGTCTCTGTACACACCTGTACCCTGTACAACTGAAGAAGGACCTCTTTGCTCCTATACTCATCTCCTCTCGTTATGAAAGCCAACATGCCATTAGCTTTCTTCACTGCCTGCTGTACCTGTATGCTTACCTTCAGTGACTGATGTACTAGGACACCAAGGTCTCATTGTATCTCTCCTTTTCCTAACCTGACACCATTCAGATAATAATCTGTCTTCCCGTTCTTGCCTCCAAAGTGGGTAACCTCACATTTGTCCACATTATACTGCATCCATCATGCATCCGCCCACTCACCGTGCACCTGTCCACGTCACCCTGCATCCTCAGAGCATCCTCTTCACAGTTCACACTTGCACCCAGCTTTGTGTCATCTGCAAATTTGCTAATGTTACTTTTAATTCCTTCATCTAAATCATTAATGCATATTGTAAATAGCTGCGGTCCCAGCACCGAGCCTTGCGGCACCCCACCAGTCACTGCCTGCCATTCTGAAAGGGACCCGTTAATCCATACTCTTTGTTTCTGTCTGCCAACCAATTTTCTCTCCATGTCGGTACCCTACTCACTATACCATCTCTCAGCAGCGGAGGATTTGCTCTCCAAATCAGAGTATAGATTCTCTCCATTTTGAGGTACAACAGATATGACTTGATCTTCATTATGCATCAATTACAACAAATCCAATCTCAATATAGACTTGTGTTATTAAGGCTGCATCATTGCCACAATGTTTCTTCCAGACTTTCTGACCCCAATCCTTCACTTCACCTCTAACAAACTTGGAGTGCAGCTAATCTGCAGGATGGGTGAAAATTGGGCAACATGAGAGGTAGTTATTGGTATTACAATCAAGTTAGTTCAAGTTGCCACCCCTTAGATCACAGTGTAAAAAGTGTGACAATTGTGGTTGCTCCTTAATGGTGACATTATGCAGTATGCAATAAAACACCAATGAGTTTTGAGACCTGCTCTGCTGAGAACAGTCCTTACAACAGATTCCTGTGTCAGTACACCACATCTGTGCTGAACCACCATGGCTCCAGTGCAGGGGCGGAAATCCTAGGGGGGGGGGGGGGGGGGGGGGGACAGGTGGACACGCCCCCCCCCCCCCCCCCCCCCCCGCCCCATGTTTTGTAATCCGGACTTTATCAGACGCTATCTAGGGGCTGAATCGGTCTGTTTGCGGGGCCTTTCTGTGCACGGCGCGGCTTAAAATCAAACTGCTGCATGGAGGTAATCGAGGCTCCCGATGTTGAAGCCCCCCGCCGGCCGATTCAAGCCCCGAAATTCGGGGCGGACAAAGCTGATGTTGCTGGAGTTCGGAATCGGTCACCAACCAGGTCAGCTTCCGATGTTACCGTCCACAGAGCCTCGCATGTGTTCGCATGCGCGTTTGCAGCCGCCAAACAATTGTGGCCCCCGCATGTTTTGATAGCGAGTTCCGTGCCTGCTCCAGTGTGCATACTTCAAAGTGATTTCCGGGTGTTGACAGAATCATCAGCCACGATGTCATTCAGTGCTCTAGTGTTAGCTCAATCTGCACGCAACAGTGCATTGCCAGAGTGAAGTCATGACTGCTGCTGAGATATAGGGTATTGATCTACATAATTCACAGCCATTAGTCGCATACCAGTTGGCCATTAAGGAGGCGCAATACCTGTTGGTTATGATACATTGTGCAATGATGTGCAATGATTGGTCCCTAAATAATGAGAACGTCTGAAATTCTGGCAAAGCTGTGTGCTATCTCTACCAACTGAGCTATCACTTGTTCATTCTCCTTAAACCATGAACTTCATTGAGTTCATGACACAATGGGGATAACAAACTTTAAAATATCTCCATCTCCACCCTTTAAGAGACTACGTAGGCAAAGGCAAATTGTCATTTAAGTTCCATATTCACTTTTACCGAAAATGGCCATGCAGTCATTGCTCTGCTGCATCTGCGTTTTTGGTAAACGTGATCATGGTTTAGTTGAGTGTATCCTTATCAAAGTACAGAGGTTTCACACATTATTCATGGCTGAAATCCAGGTGAAAGATTCATCCCTGGAGGGAAATTGGTCTGCCAACAGTCATAACACATAACAAGGTACACGAAAACTTGAAATAAAAATTAAATTAAAAGTGAAAAAAAGAAAATGACAAGTGACTGTGGTCTGGCTGCCATGTGGACACCATCTTAACCAGGCCAAATGAACAAACAAACAAACAAACGCAGCTTTATCCCCTGGGCAGAGGATTCAAAACTAGACTGCACCTCCCCGACAACGGGTCCCCTTTGTTCTCCCACCGTCCCTCACAGCAGCCCCCCGACGCCGGGTCCCCATTGTTCTTCACAGCGGGAACAATGCCTCCATCTGAGTAACCAAACTTTATGCACCTCCCTACATACACACCCCTCACAGCCTCACTTGCATGCACACAACTCCACCCTTTCCTGGAAGCTTGACCTGCTCTATGTGCCCTCTGTTCAATCTTACTGTGATGATGCATTCCAAACAGGTGCATACCAATGCATCCCAACTCTGGGAATTCATGCAGAGGTCCAGAAATCCGCACACTAAAAAAAAATAATTTGAAGCAGGAGTGGTTGTAGAATCACATTGACAGCTGGAGAAGATCAACCAGCAACAAATCTGTCAGTAATTTCTAATTATTTTAAAAGAGGGTAATATCTGAAGCAGTAAGCATTTCTATCAAATTAGCATTGCATGCGAATTGACACCATAATCATTTTGTTCTGTATATTTGTGCCAAATAGTACCCTGTGCCACACTGTCCAAACTAATATGGCACTGGTGTAACTGGCTGCAGGATTGTGCACACATTGATTGAATGTATGAATATCTAACAGCATCTATAGTATCCAAACAAGTACTACCAATCTATAACTTTCTGGCCCTCATGCCTGTGGGAAATAGAAAGCAAGGAATCCAGATGCATTGGAATCTGTTGATCTTTTAAGGTCCTCTCTAATTCCATATTCACTTTTACTGAAAATGGCCATGCAGTCATTGCTCTGCTGCATCTGCGTTGTTGGTAAACGTGATCATGATTTAGTTGAGTGTGTCCTTATCAAAGTACAGACGTGTCACACATGTATTTCAGTCTATCATAACATGTCTTCATTACATGTGATTTGAATAATGCAGTTTTATTTACACTTCATCTTTTTAACACATTTTTATCCAAGTGTTTATTAAGATCAATTCAATCTGAAAAGACTGTAATATGTAAGTATAATCAGTCGAATACAGGGCTCCAATAAATCTAGCACATCTTATTTTCCACTCCCCCTGCTTCACATCTCAGGTTTCATTCATTTAATCATTAAACAGAGGATAACTAGAACATCAGAAACAAGGAACAGGGAATGGCGGAAGAGTTGAACAGGTACTTTGTTTCTGTCTTCATGAAGGAAGACACAAACAATCTCCCAGATATACCAGAGGACAGAGGATCTAGGGAGACAAAGAAACTGAAAAAAATTTGCATTAAACGAGAAAGGGTATTGGGTAGACTGATGGGACTGAAGGCTGCTAAATCCCCAGGGCCTGATGGTCTGTATCCCAGGGTACTCAAGGAGGTGGCTCTAGAAATTGTGGACGCATTGATGACCATTTTCCAATGTTCAATAGATTCAGAAACAGTTCCTTGGAGGGTAGCTAATGTTATCCTACTTTTCAAGAAAGGAGCGAGAGAGAAAACGGGGAATTACAGACCAGTTAGCCTGACATCGGTGGTGGGGAAGAAGCTGGAATCAATTATAAAAGAAGTAATAACGGCGGGATTGGATAGCAGTAAAAGGATTGGTCCAGTGTCAGCATGGATTTATGAAGGGGAAATCCTACTTGACTAATCTTCTGGAATTTTTTGAGGATGTGACAAGTAAAATGGATGAAGGAGAGCCAGTGTGGATGCAGTGTATCAGGACTTTCAAAAAGCCTTTTATAAGGTCCCACGCAGGAGATAAGGTTCCACGTGGAGGGTATTGCACCGAGGTGTTCCCTGCAACCTGCTTCTCTCGCGGTTCACAGACTCGCCAACCGCCTGCCACTTTTGCGGGCTGGAAGAATTTGCGTAACACATTTTTTTAAATGCTGGTTACGTGATGGGCCGGGCTTGAGAGCATCCGGCCCTTATCCCGCCCCACCGGGTGTCGGGAGGGCTCAAACGTGTGGAGTACTTGCGGTTGAGCAAACCCGCGCTCAGCCGGAAATATTCGCCGTAATCCTTCCCAGGAGCCGGTCCCACACAACTTGAGCCACCTTTCCTCGACACCCTTCATGTCCCTCCATGACGCAGGGAGGCGTGTCCTGTGCGGGCTCCTCCTCCACACCCTGCACTTCCTCGCCCTGGTCCACCGTCCAGACACCAAGTGGTGGTCGGTGTTGCCTACCGGTTGTGAGAGGGCCCCTGGTAGGGCTCCCTCCATGCAGGGATTCTCTCTCTCTACATTGGGAACTTGGGACTTTTTTAAAATTTAAACAAGTATGGTTACGTGAGTAGGTGCGGTGATTAGGAGCTCCCGTCCAGACACAAGAACTAGTGTATTTTATCATCTTTATGGAATTCAGAGGAGATACAGCAGTACTATAAACATCTTTGAGTATTGCTGCAACGTAGCAGAGACTTGTTTTAAAGTTTCTGCTTGTTTTTGGGATAGTGAGCAGTCCTATCAACTAACTGTCGAACTCCCACAATTGCTGGCAACCTGCCAGGAACTGCGGCTTACCAAAAGGGAGGAGAAAATCTTTCTGGACTTTTACACCTGCGTCCAGAACAACCCCCCTTACTGCCTTGTCAGTGCTGACTGGGCTGTCTGGCTTTCAGGTGTCGTTGGAGGATTTCTGCACCTGCGCCGTCTCGACCTCTTTCTGTGGACTTGGAGCCTGGAGCTGAAGACTAAGCCTCCTTTCTCTCAGTAAGACTGATGGGGACAAGAGGCTTCCAACAGCGAGACTGCAGTCTGGTCCCTTTCGTTGCAGCTAAGAACAGCTTGGATTGCCGGCGAAGGTCAGCGGCTGGCCTGGGAATGCAGGAGAGCTGAGATAGCCGGGCGGAGGTGGTGACGCAACAGTTTTTCAAGGGAGCCACCATTATCGACATTCGAGGCGACACCACTTTGCCACCCTCCCTTGAACTGTTCCATATTCGTTTTGTGTTTGGGCTTGGCCTCGTGCCATTTGGACTGTCTGTGTCTCAGTCTTTGTGTAAGTGCTGTTTTAATTTGTAGCACCTGATACCATGCTGGGTCAGTTTTCTGGGGGAGAGGTGCCTTCCAGGAGCTATGCGGCTGCTTCAGCTGCTGCTCTGGGGGCCCGGTTCTCCATGAGGAACCTGCCTATCAAGCTTGGGGTAAGGTGCTACTTGCCCCCTCATATGAACCTGGAAGACTGCTTGGCTGCCGTGGCGGTGGCGGCCAAGCACGCAGGTGTCCTGTACGTGGGCAAGATGTTCGGGAAGGCCGTGTTCTTCCTCGAGTCTGTTGAGGGGGTGAACGCGGCAGTGAGTAAAGGGATCTCAGTGGGGGGAACATTCTTGCTGGTCGAACCCTTGGCGACCACCGCGCAGAGGGTGGTATTGTCCAACCTCCCGCCCTGTATCACAAATGAGGCCCACCTTCACACCCTGGGGAAGGTACTCATGGACATCACCCCAATATCCCAGGATTTCCACAGGAAGGAGCTGCAGCACATTCTTTCCCTCCGGCGCCAGCTGATGATATTGCTGGACCGGGAGGAGGTAGTTGTCGGGCGGTTCTGTGCCCAGCAGGTTGGGTGTGAATTCGCCATCTACTGGATATCGGAACGCCCAATGCCTGTAAGGAAGTGGGACATATTCGGAGGAATTGCCCCAAATCCCGGGCTGAGGCTTCCGCCTCAGGTGCCACTAACCCCCCCCCCCCACGCTTCCACCTCGCTATAGCTGAGTCAGGGACCCCTGGGGTTGCGCAGAGTGTGGGTGGGTAGGGTCAAAAGAAGGGGGGCAAGGTGGTGAAGAAGGTGAAGTACCTGGAGAACAAAATCCGTAGGGACAAGAATGATCCACCCATCCTGTCACCTCCCATTAGGGAGTCTGCAAGCCCCACAATCCAGCCGTGGGCGGTATGGATCGGGCAGGAGGAGGGGGTGCCACAGAGGACGGTTGCTCAGGTGACCCCAGAGTCTGTGAGCTCCTCCCCATCGAAAAAGAGAAGGAGGAATCTCTCTAGGGAGGAGTGGAAGGGGGACGAACGGGAATCCTCCAGGGGGGAGGGGAGTATTGTGGTGGAGGAAGACTCCCACCCTCTGCTTCAGGCCCCAGTCCCATGTTCTGGAGGAGATTCTGTGGAGATTGGTAAGGAAGACCACTCGGGCGTTATGGAGCAAGGGGAGATTCCTGTTGGGGAGGGAGTCGCGCATCAGGCACCCGAGGAAGCCCAGGAGCAACCCACCCATGATGAGGTGCAGAGCACGCCTCTGGAAGTAGAGACTGTAGGCGGGGAAGGGGTAGGGAAAACCAGCCCTTCTCTCCCTCAGGACCTGGCTCCAGAGGGACTCCCTGTGTCTGGTGCACCAGAGTTCACTCTGGGCCCAACTGGGGGAGGGATACTTGCCCCCACTGTCGATGGTCTTGACTTCCTGGGTACATCTGGGGAAGGCCCCTCTCCCACTGGCCCTAGGGTTGGGACTGAGGTGGAGGTGAAACGAGCGAGTGGTGAAGACGCAACAGCCGCACAGGGTGAGGCGGGAGTATCGAGCACTAAGGGTGTATTGGGGATGGGGATGGTGTCTCCATCTGCAGTGAGCAGGTGGAAGGGGACTCCTCGGACAATGAATCAATGGATGTTTTTGTTCCCCCCGACGTCACTCCACTCATTCCAGTGGAGGAAATCTGTGAGTTCATCCAGGCCACTGAAGGAGCCCAGGTTGGCCTCCCTCCACTGGCCAAACCTACACGGGCTCACCAGCTCACTGAACCCCATCCTCAGAAGGAGGGGGAGGGACAAGGGGGTGAAGGGGAATGACCGGCGTCAGCTCAGGTCCTTCTTGGACCTGGAGAAGGACGCCAAGACCAAGAGCAGTACCAGACGAGTGTCCCTTGTAGCCAGGGTCTGGAAGGCAAGGAGCACCGCCACTCCACCTAGGGTATGCAAGGGGAGGAGTGGCTCCGCTGTCAGCGACCGAAGGACTCGTGATGGTTGGGTTTCTCCTAGGCCTGGCCAAGGTGGCCATCCGCAAGTCATGGCGCCAGGCGGAAGAGTACTTTGCCCAAGCTAGATGCTTGCCCCTTTACCGGGGTTGTATAAAAGTTATTAGAATATTTGTAACTTCGTTGTTTGGTGATTTTGTAACATGGTGGTGAGTATGTCACCACGGTTTTTGATTTTTTTTGGTTTTTGTATCGTGTTGAAATTAAATAAATTATTTTTTGATACAAAAATAAAGCTCATGGAACTGCGCATCCCTCTGCAATTGGATTCTCGACTTCCTCATCCGCAAACTGCAGTCTGTTCAAATAGACAGAAATACTTCATCCTCAGTAACAATCAGTACGGGTGCACCTCAAGGCAGCGTGCTCAGTCCCCTGCTCTACTCACTCTATACTCATGACTGTGTAGCCGGACACAGTGCAAACTTCATCATTAAGTTTGCCGATGACATCACTGTTGTATGATGAAGTACAGATGGTGATGAGTCAGAGTATAGAAGTGAGATCGACCGATTGACCAAATGGTGCCAGCACAACAACTTGGCTCTCAACATCAGTAAAACCAAGGAACCGATTGTGGATTTTTGGAAGAGGAAACACAAGATTGAGGACACACAACCCTGTTTATATCAATGGGACGATGGTGGAGAGAGTCAAAAACTTCATTCCTGGGTGTGCATATTTCCAACGATCTTTCCTGGATCCAGCACTGATGTAATTATAAATTATCGATGCCTCTAACTGCTGAGAAGTTTGCAGAGATTCGGCATGTCAATGAGGATTCTCTTGAACATCTACAGGTGCGGAGTAGAGACCACACTGACTGGTTGCATCATGGCCTGGTTCGGCAACTTGAACATCCAGAAAAGATTGCAAAAGGTTATGACCACTGCCCAGTCCATCGCTGGCTCTGACCTCCCCACCATCAAAGAGATTTATCGGTCGCTGCCTCAAAAAGGCAGCCAACATCATCAGAGACCCACACTATCCTGGCCACACACTCATTTCACAATTGCCATCGGGAAGAAGGTACAGGAGCCTGAAAACGGTAACGTCCAGGTTCAGGAACAGCTTCTTCTCTTCAGCCATCATGCTACTAAACACAACAACAAATAAGCTCTGAACTAAAATAAACTATTATTATTATTGGACTATAATTGTTTATTGAGTGTGTGTATGTGTATATATGCACACTGCACTTATTTTCTCCCGTTGTGTACTATGTTTACATAAGTAAGAATTTCATTGTTCTACCTGGGACGTATGACAATAAAACACTCTTGACTCTTGAACTGCGAAGAGGATGCTAGTAGGTTGTATGGTGACCTGGATAAGTTGTGAGTGAGCAGATGCATGGCAAATGCAGTATAATGTAGATAAACGTAATGTTTCCACTTTGGCGGCAAGTACAAGGAGGCAGATTATTATCTCAATGGTGTCCGAATAGGAAAAAAGGGAAGTGCAACGAGACCTGGGTGTCCTTGTACACCAGTCACTGAAAGTATACATGCAAGTACAGAGGGCAGTGAAGAAAGCTAATGGCATGTTGGCCTTCATAATGAGAGGATTTGAGTATTTCCTTCTGCAGCTGTACAGTGCCCTGGTGAGACCACATCTGGAGTATTATGTGCAGTTTTGGTCTCCTAATTTGAGGAAGGACATCCTTGCCATTGAGGCAGTGCAGCATAGGTCCACAAGGTTAATCCTGGGATGGCGGCATTGTCATATGAGGAAAGATTGGAAAGACTGGCCTTGTATTCACAGCAATTCAGATGGATGAGAGGTTATCTTATAGAAACGTATAAAATTATAAAGGACTGGACAAGCTAGATGCAGGTAAAATGTTCCAATGTTGGGGGAGTCCAGAACCAGGGGGCCACAGTCTAAGAATAGAGGAGAGGCCTTTTAAAACTGGGATGAGGAAAAACATTTTCACCCAGAGAGTTGTGAAATTGTGGAATTCTCTTCCACTTAAGGCAGTAGAGGCCAATTCACTGGGTGAATTTAAAAGAGTTAGATGAAGCTCTAGGGGCTAGCAGAATCAATGGATATTGGGAGAAGGGTTACTGATTGTGGATGATCAGCCCTGATCACAATGAATGGCGGTGCTGGCCTGAAGGGCCAAATGACCTCCTCCTGCACCTAGTTTCTCCATGATCAAATGCATTCTTATTGGTTCTAAGTTAACCCTCACAGCAATTAAGAAATGCACTGTAACTTTTCACACAAAACTATCACATCATGATCTGTCCTACAGAATAAGGTGCGAGTTGCTTTTAAATCTTGTTTTATGCTGTCTTGGCTGGCTTGGTTAAAATATGATAAAGCACAGCCCAAATAGCTCACCTGAATGTCACACGACTCTAAAGTAAAGATCTGTCCTTCAGCTGAACTTTGCCTTAGTTACTCGGGGGAGGGAGAAACACGTGCATAAGGCAGTGGTTTCTCAGCTGTTACACTGCACGAGAATGTTTGTCTCATGACATATGCAGAGAACGAGTCAGAGCAGAAGTTATACCGTGCACAATTCGAAGGCCTAATGGGATCCATGTCAAAATGTTCCACAGTTGTAAAATAACAATTTACAAGAGAAACTCCTGGCTCAGCTGTCATCACTTATATGTTATAAGGACACTTTGCTTGATCTCTAGAGGTGAAGTGCAAAGAATACATCTTCATTGTCCTTGTGAATGCTTGGAAAATTCCGTTCAATGCCTGCATGTTCTGTCACATTGTGTTTGATTCATTATACTTCAATACTTAACTTTACTTATACTACATGAAGAAGAAGGAACAAAATGTTTAGACGTCAGAAGGAGATTTTAAATTGATTTTAAGCTGCAGATGATTAATTGCAAAACGGTCAGTAGTTATACATCATTATATGACCATATTTAGTAAAATACTAGACGAAGTGGGACCCGTTGGGTCCCATGTTCACACGGGAGGGCTGATCTCCCAACGCAATATTCCACCCCTCCACCAATTCCTATATTGGTGGCCAGTGGAGGGGGGGGGGCTTTCTGGAGCGCTAGTATGGGTATTGTGGGCTGAAAGGTCTGCTTTCCAGAGGGCTAGTATGGACATAGTGGGCTAAATGGATTCTTGGGGTGACAGCTCAGTCACTCAAGCCTGATGTGCTGGCAGCTCACTCACGGCTGGTGGACGAGAAGTTAACTCACGGCTATTCCTTCAATTTCAAGCAGCGTGCAAGGCCGCCAAATTCAAACGCAGTTTCCTTCCATTTCAAGCAGGGTGAAAGGCCACCAAATTCAAGTGCAGTTTCCTACCACTTCAAACAGGATGCAAGGCCACCAAATTCAAGTGCAGTTTCCTACCACTTCAAACAGGATGCAAGGCCACCGAATTCAAGTGCAGTTTCATACCACTTCAAGCAGGGTACAAGGCCACTGAATGCAAATGCAGTTTCATACCACTTCAAGCAGGGTGCAAGGCCACCGAATGCAAGTGCAGTTTCATACCACTTCAAGCAGGGTACAGGGCCACCAAACTCATGTGCAGTTTCCTACCAAATCAAGCAGGGTGCATGGCCACCAAATTCATGCAGTTTCATGCCAATTCAAGCAGAGTGCAAGGCCACCAAATGCTAGTGCTGTTTAATGCCATTTCAAGCAGGGTGCAAGGCCACCAAATTGAAGTGCAGTTTCATACCATTTCTAGCAGGGTGAAATCACCATAAAACCACCACAAAACCGCACTAAACACCACATAAACACCACACTCACAGTTCAGTAGACATTCAGTGTATTCAGTTGATTCACAGCTCAGACAGAGTCATGACCTCTCCCTCCCCCATCTTGCAGAGACTGAGCCACACTCACACTTCCAGGTTTTATAATCCCTCCTACCGGAAGGGGTGTGGCCTTCATGGGATGACATGAGAGAGATTCTCAACATTTTTTTAAAACACTAATAACAGTTTTATTTTTAATTGATGGGAAGAATCCTCTGCACCTGATGAGTGGAGGGGGACTGAATAAGATGGCCAAAAATCACAGCCATAAGTGGTAGCATTTTATCTAAAATCAATATACAGTACAAACAGGAAGTTGTGCAGTTACCACCACCAACAACCATTTGCAGTACAGCATTTCAGAGCAGTTTCCACCACCAACAACCATTTGCAGTGCAGCATTTCAAAGCAGTTACCGCCACCAACAACCATTTGCAGTGCAGCATTTCAAAGCAGTTACCACCACCAACAACCATTTGCAGTGCAGCATTTCAAAGCAACCACATTTTCATTTTCAAACCACATTAAGGGCACTCACAGTTGAGTAGACATGTGTTCAGTGTTATTCACAGCTCAGAGTGACATCTTCCTCCATCTTGCAGAGACTGAGTGAGGTACAACCCTTCCAGGTTTTATAGTCCCTCCCCCCTCCCACCAGCAGGGGCAGCAGAGAGAATGTCAACATGTTTTAAACATTCGTAACTCTTTTATTTTTCAACGATGGGAAAAATCCTCTTGTGCTGCGCAGCGGAGGGCGACTCTGAGTAAGATGGCCAAAAATCACAGTTGTAAGTGGCAGCATTTTTTCAAAAATCATGAAACAGAATAACAGGAGGTGGTCAAGATCTTACTTTTAGTAATATAGATTTATTGTAACTGTTGTAACCCTATTATTTTGGTATAACAGATTGCTAATCTAAGATTTTTACCTTGCACAGAATTATTTTTTTACTGGACCACATTTAAATATTTCCTCTTCTTCTACCAAACTGTATAATTACTGATCAAACTGAAAACCTTATCACCCACACTGCAAACTGAAAGCACCAATCTCGTCTCCCATTGTATGTAGGCTCAGTTTTGTGAATCTGGAAATAAATAAGTCAAATTATTGTCTTCTTATTCCTTCTGAGAATCCTATTGTATACCAATGCTGATTTTAGACTTTATAGTTATAGTTAAACATTACAGCACAGAAACAGACCCTTCGGCCTACTGAGTCCGCGATGACCACCAGCACTATCCTACATTCTAGGGACAATTTTACAACTTACTAAAGATAATCAACCTACAAACCTATATGTCTTTGGAGTGTCGGAGGACACGGAGAAAATACTCAGGGCCATATTTGCAACGACCAAATATTAAGATATTGAATGGATTCGTCAGAATAAGGACATGTATATTTTATTGGAATTTTTTGTTACATGACATATTGTTTTTCATATAATGCCACATATCATCCAACATGAATTTTGCATGCAATGAGAAATTTATATTTGATATTTTCAATCACTTTCTTAATTATCTTCCTTAAATTTCATGTTGCACCTGTGGCGCCACCTGGTGGTTAGGCCACTTACTGTGTGAACCCTTGGCAGTCAGGGGTAGGATCACGTGACTGGGTTTGGCGGGAAGGAGTTGTCATGGGGTTTAGGGGTGTGCTCTGGTAAATAAAATGAACCACGGGTTAACCTTCCCCTATTCACATGTGTGCTGATCTCTTTACTGTGTTAATAAAGATTTCTTTGTTTCACCATGCGTGGCTTGCGTATTCACCCGCCATACACCCAAGGATATGTTTGTGCTGACTGGAGATCTTATGTGTGGTCTCTCTGAGCTGTGCTTCTTCACTGTAAAAAATAATTAGACTGTTGAAATATGTTAAAGTATCTTTATTGCTTTTTCCTTTGTCCCTTATTATTAATTCAAGGAATCTTTTTTGCTGAGTTATGGTTGAAACATAAGAAACCATACGGTAGGTTTTGAATTTATGTCATCATGTAAAATGGGAAATAGCTGGTTGGCAGCTTATTTTACGCTCTGCACATTTTTATTTCCTTTGGCTTGTGATCAGAGGAGCTGCAAAGTGGATTGCCATCTCTTGGTCAGCCGTTTCACATGACTGCATGAGAC
The DNA here is from genome assembly GCA_963514005.1 of Raja brachyura. The sequence goes on along the minus strand of OY740781.1, from coordinate 102,022,001 downwards.
AAAATCTACCCTGTGAAACCAGAAAAAGACCACCAGTCCATGCTCTAAAGACCATGCCCAATTTACCCATCTCGGGGCTTAATTTACTTGGATATTTCCTGATTTGCAAGAATAATTCGACCAAAATTCCAGACCCCACATCTCCATTTTTATACCAATGTAAGTCTGATATTCTCTGTGGAATTTTCTACTCCGTCAAAATGTATATCACTGGATCACAGCCCAACACAGAAGTTGAGTTGGTCATTCAATCCCTTCAGTCTTTCCACCATTGAATTGGATTAATTGATTTCAACCCATTTAATTAATTCATATCTATATCGCATAGTATATTTACTTAACAGTAACCTAACAGATCTTTCTTTTTTTAATTTTCAGCTAAACTAGCTTCAAAAGCATTTTCATGGATAGAATTACAAACTTCAACAATGTGTAAAGAAATGGTTGTTGGCATTACTCATGAAAGACTTGGAACCATTTGAAGATTATTACCATATCAGAGAAAACAGTTTCTCTCGCTAAATTCAACCAACTGAATCAAAAATCTTAAAATACCTCAATTATGTTGCTCTGCAGTCCATTGTAAATGAAACACAAGCCCTATTCACACAACTGATTCAAATAATGTAACCCTTTTAATCACTATTTGATTCTGGTGACTTTGTGCTGAATTAATTCACAAGTTATGCAGCCTCTCTGAAATGTGACCACAGACGCAAATGTTGAATGCCAAATGAGGTCTAACCATAGCTGTAATGCAGTTGTGTTTTTTAATGTGTATAAGTTGTCTCTATAATAACATTGCAGCATAATTCTGATGAGTACAGGCCTTCACTATATAACAGTAGGACACAAAACAGCTGGGAACAGATTAGTCATTGCATATTAATGCCGTGCAGGTCCGTAACTATGAAACTGAGACATGGCTCTGTTACTAATACTGATGTACAATTCTTGTAGGTATTGGCTGTCCAGTATTAAGACCATGACCAAAAGACATAGGAGAATAATTAGGCCATTCAGTCCTTTGAGACTTCTCCGCCGTTCAATCATGGCTGATATATTTTCCCCTCTCAACCCCATTCTCCTGCCCTATCCCCAGAACCTTTGCAACCCTTACTAATCAAGAATCTATCAATCTCAGCTTTGTAAATACCTCGTGACATGGTCTCCACTGTCGCCTGGGGCAACAAATTCCACAGATTCACCACCCTTTGGCTAAATATATTTTGCCTTGGCTCCATTCTGAAAGTACGTCCTTGGATTCTGAGGCTGTGCCCTCGGGTTCTAAACTCTCCCATTACTGGAAACATCCTTTCCACCTCCATTCTATTTAGGCCTTCCATTATTCCAGTAGGTTTCAATGAGATTCCCCTTCATCCTTCTAAACTCCAGTGAGTACAGGGTCAAATGCTCCACATACATTCAGCCAATCATCCCTGGGATCATTCTCATACTCCTCCTCTGGATCGTTTAAAAAGCCAACACATCCTTCCTCAGATATGGGGCACAAAACTGCTCACAATTTTACAAATGTGGCCTCGCCAGCGCCTGATAAACCCTGATTACATTCTTGCTTTTATATTCTAATTCCCTCTAAATGAATGCTCGCATTACACCTGCTTTCCTTACCGCAGACTTAGTCTGCAAATTAACCTTTTGGGAATGTTGCTCCAGCATTCCCAAGTAGCTTTGCACCTCGGTTTTCTGAACCTTCTCCCCAGTGCATGATCGCCCACTTTGCTACGCTCTTTTCTAGTTGCCACTTTTTTACGCTCATTCCCAAACGGTCAAAGTCCTTCTGCAGCTTCTCTGCTTCCTCACCACTACTTTCCACTCCACCAATGTTCGCATCATCTACATATTTGCCCACAAAGCCGTCAACTTGTTCAGCCAGATTATTAATATATAACCTGGAATGTAGCAGACCCAACATTGAACCCTGCAGCACACCACTAGTCTCCCACAGGCAACCTGAAAAGATCCCCTTTATTCCCACTCTTTGCCTTCTGCCAGTCAACTAAACATCTATCCATGCTAGTAGCTTGCCTCTAATACCCTAGGCTCATATCTTGTTTTATCATGTGCTCAATACCTTATTCTTAATTATGGACTCTAAAATGTTCCCAGCGACATGCAGGTGAGTTGATGACAGGCAATTACAGGCAATTATCCCTTGGTTTTGTGTAAGGTGCAATGCTGGTGGATTCAGGTCTCTCATTGGAGATTTGTGTAACTTGAATCAACCGGTTAATAGTATTATTTTCAAATGTTTTGTATATTGAAAGATCCTTTATTGCCCTGAGAGAAATTCTAAATGCATTATCTCCAGAACTGATCCTGAGTCTGATACTATGTCACTATGGACATAAGGTCATGAGGTCATAGGTCATAAGTAATCTGAGCAGAATTAGGCCATTCGGCCTATCAAGTCTACTCTGCTATTCGGCCTATCAAGTCTACTCTGCATGGCTGATCTATCTCTCTCTCCTAACCCTCCTGCATTCTCCCCATAACCCCTGGCACCTGACACATGCAGGGAATGGAGTGATATTGATCACTTGCAGGCAGAGCAGATTAGTTTAATTTAGCATTATGTTTGGCACGGACATTGTGGACTGAAGGGCCTGTCCCTGTGTTCTACTGTTTGTTCTATGTTCCTTGTTCTAAGTAATTTCCAGCTCTTTGCAATCCAGTCTTTGGAATAAAAAGTTGATGTTCCATTTGTTTTTTAACTTATTGCTGGCATTTGCTGACAAGTTTTTAGTAATTTATGTTCCCACATCCTATAGTCTGAGATAGTGCAGATATTGTTGCTGCAGCCTCCCAGCTCTGGATGCTGGGGTAAATCCTGATACAGGGGGCTGCCGATGCAGAGTTTGCATATTGTCTCTCTGACCATATCCCAAACACATGCAGAGAAGTTAATTAATGACAGAAAATTATCCCTAAGTGTAGTTTAATAGCAAAAAGAATCAAAGGGGAGTTGATGAGAATATGTGAGGCTATGGGGATACAGGAAAATGAGAGGAGATATCAGACTAATGGGATTTTCTCCTGGGTGCCAGCAGAGACCAATGATTTGAATGGTCTCCTTCTGTGTGATAATACGATATCTTTGTTGCTCTAAATGTTCATCTTCTCCCAAGTTAGAAATAAGCTGAGCTTTCTTTTTGCCCATTTTACACGACCCCGCTGTACCAAATGTTTTGCCTGCTCATTTATTCAATAACATATTTGATCTTAGTCTGTAATTCTCCCAGTGACCTCTAATTTTGCTCAAACACATCTTGCTGAATCTGCACTTTTTATGGACAACATGATGACTTAGCCACAGTGAAAAGTGAAACACAAGCCTCTTTTTTTTTTAACAAAAACAGCAAAATATATTCTTCCATACAAAATCATCAGACGATCATGAACAATTGTCGAAGATCTTTACCTTTTAATCACACTGGTAGGCATATTATCATATTTGGCAATAGAGAAAGATGGTTGAAATATTTGACTGCTCTGCTTGTTTACAGAATGAAGAAGAACATAATCAAAAATATATTTGGAGCAGAGGGATTTTCAGCTGCTGCTCATTCAATTCACATCTGAAAATATGTTTAGCCACCAGTAACAGGCAGGGATGAAGGGTCCTAGTCTCTCAATGTCAATAACTCAAAAGTGATGCAATTTTCAAGGACGCCATCCCATGGACAATCATCAATTTTCAAAATACAAGAGGCTGATTGGAAAGATAGCCAAAATGAATTCCTACACAGATTTAGGCTAATTAGCAATCACATGTTTACACCTCACGCTTCCTTGGCAAGGCCAGCAGCATAATCAAGGACAGGTCGCACCCTGGCCACTCCCTATTCTCCACTCTCCCATCGAGGAATAAAGTATGTAGGTGAAATGCACACCCCCAGATTTAGGGACAGTTTCTTCCCAGCTGTTAAAACGCAACTGAACCATCCTATCAATAACCAGAGAGCAGTCCTGAGCTACTATCCACCTCATAGGAGGCCCTCAAATTATCTTTGATCAGTCTTTATTGGACTTTATCTTGTATTAAACATTATTTCCATTAATCATCGTGTATTTGTACACTGCGGATGGCTTGACCTTTTTGCTGACTTGGCACACAACAAAAGCTACATGTGGCAATAAACTAAACTCAACTAAAAATCAACTCAACAGTCAGTGAGAAGCCTTAAAAGAATTCCTTAAGAGATGGAATTACCTCTCCAAATTAAAAGCATAAAAATTATTTTTGGTGATTTTTTTAATGGGATTAAGAGAGCACTTGTTGTTTCCCCAAAACAATTCCACCTGCTGAAATTTTATATATACCCTCTCTTCACTTTGTCAGCCCTACCATCCCCAATCCAACCTCACCCCTGACCCAACCCCACACCACCCCCAACCCAACCCTACTGCCTCAGTCTCTGCACCATATTCACACCGCTCAACTTCAACTGAGCCACTAACTGCCAGCTTTCTCCCTCCATTGCCCCTCCCCAACCCATCTTTTTTGTATTTTCAACGGAGGTACACAAAAGGCTGGAGAAACTCAGCGGGTGCAGCAGCATCTAAGGAGCGAAGGAGATAGGCGACGTTTCGGGTCGAGACCCTTCTTCCTTAAGAGAAACTCAGCGGGTGCTGCAGCATCTAAGGAGTGAAGGAAATAGGTGACGTTTCGGGTCGAGACTCTTATATGCAACGGGCTTGTACGCGCTGGCAAGATAGGTTTCCTTTGTTCTCGTCCGGGGCTTCAGAGAGATCGGAGAGAATTAAGCCTCCCTTGCACACCACTCCCTTGCACACCACTCCTAACCCAAAAGCCTTGTCACCCCAGACAGATTAATGACGCCCTCCTCCCCCCCTCCCCAACCTCCCTCACACCTGGGCACCAAAGCAGCTCAGGAGGCGAACCCTGAGCTCCGTCTCCCAACAATCTGATGCGCATTTTCCCTCTGTAGGTCATATTAATAGATGCAGCCGCGCTGATTTCTATCTTTAACTCAAAGCCGCAGGATGGAGATGTTTTCTTTACTTTCACTTTTCTTTTCTTCGTTTTTCACGTTTTTTTTCTTTCACTTGGGGTCACTCTTGGGTGGACTCGCACCTTGAGACAGGGCCATAAGGCTGCAACTCTACCGCTGCGCCACCATGATGCCCTTCAGGTATTGCTGAATTTTGACACAGAAGGCCCATGACCAAGTGTGGCACTGAGTGACAACACGGGTTTACTATTGCAGATGTATGCATCATTATAGTTTCCTGGCTGTTAATAACAGTTATTGTAATTGTCTTTAATAGTAATTGCCTGATTGAATCCGTTTACCATCTTAGTGTCTTATGTACCCTTTAGTTCTCCCTGCATATTACAATCTGACGCTATCATTCTCTCAGATCTTCGGCTGCTGAAATGTATGTAAGGTATGTACTATTTGGTACTTATAGACTTGACTTCTTATACAGTTTCATTCTCAACTATCACCCCTGAATCTACATCTTATAAGCACGAGCCCATCCAAATCTCTGCTCTCTTTGTCTTGAAACACCCCATATGAAATATATCAGTTAATTTGGGTCGTTCACAGATATTGTCCTGGTCAAGTAACATCTCAAGTTAAACATTCTCACCCATCTTCCCTGTGACTTGCCCTACTACCTGACACCTGGATCTTTGTAATTTACTCAGCTCTTTAATGCTCTGAAATATTCATACTCATACAGTTCTGGCCTTTTGATCATCCCCATATTCAATCACTTCACCATTCACTGCTGTGCCTTCAGCTGCCAAGGCTCTGAGCTCTGGATTTCCTCCTTACACCTTTAACCTCTCTTTACAAATTACTCCTTAAAACCCAATTTATTTGCTCTAACTGTTAATGATCAGCCCTAAAACCCCTATGTGCCCTGGTGTCATTTTATTTAATCTGAGTGATTCCTTGAAACAACGTGACATTTTACTGGGTTAGAGGCTCTATTTAACATATATTAGTGATGATGTTGCTTTAAAAAATCCAATGCTGCCTTGTAGTAGGGTGTGAGCAATAGTATTGTACATGTGAAATGACAAAGGTAATGCAGTTCCACAATGACTAGGGGTAATTAATATGAAGAAGGAACAGTGATTGACAACAGGCAAAAACCAAAGGAACTAAGCTAAACAAAGAGGAATCAGTGCTTGGGGCATCAATAACTATAGGCATATTAATTAAAGATGAAGGAAATTAAATAGTCCTAAAAAAAACATGAGCAGAGGGCTATTATGCCAATAACATGTTTCTAAATACAACCATGTAAGCCTTGTCAAGGTGTGAGACGACAGCCAAGGTAATGATAAACAATTTATCACAATATTCACAAGCAGAATTGTAGACGTTCTTGTCTTACATTATATCGGGTCTAATTAGATTATCTAAACAGTTTCTATTAGCTGTCTGCACTGTGTGGCATCCTGTCTTTGCATGTTAGTTAGGCTGTGCTACATTACCTAAAGTGTTATACGAGAAATAATTATCTCAATTTCACAGTATATCCATTGAGGTTAATGTTCAGTGTAATTTTAGCAGATCTCCCATGGCACTTCTCAGAATGAGTTAGGGGAAACAATCTTTTGTAACAATAGGGCTTTTTTATGACCTGAAAGGCACTGTCTATGTCAGTTATTATTCAGTTGGTTACATGCTTGCCTCTCTGCCAAAAGGTTGTGTGTGTTCAAATGCCACTCGCGAGACCTTAACCATAACAATGAAGGCTTATAGACCAGAGTTACAATGACAGAGAAATGCATGGTCCATGGTGTCATCGTTTAGATGAAAGTAAATGAATGCTGTGGGAAGGAACTGCAGGTGCTGGTTTACAGCGGAGATAGACACAAAATGCTGGAGTAACTCAGTGGGTCAGACGGCATCTCTGGGGAAAAGGAGTAGGTGATGTTTCGGGCAGAGACCCGTGTTCAAATGAAATCTGTGTCTTCTCTTTCACTTGGATGTAAAGGATCCCTTGAAACATTTTCAAAAGAAATGGAGGGTGGTTATCCATGCTGCCTGACCAATATATATATATATATTCCTTAATTAACTATATTTTGTAAATGTCCTCTGGCCATTGCACATTGCTAACTGTAGGTGTTTGTAATGCACAGCCTAGTTGCCTTATTTTCAATATAAATCACAGGCTGCTTTTCAAAAGAACTGCACTGGTGTAAAATATCTTGGGGGTTTCCTGAGATTGCAAAAGGTACAGAGAGTGCACACATCTTGTTACTTCTTTAATTTGCCGTGATTTAATGTCACATCCCATTTTAGTAATTGGTATTTTGAAATTTTGAGAAAATCCTTTGAATAGATTCCATAACTGTCCATTATTCGGTGAAAATTATAAATGATAGCTTTCATTAACTCTCCTAAAAATATAAATTAATACCTTATAGGTCTTAATGCTTAGTTATGCACAGCAAGATGATACGGAAAATAAAGCACTGAAGCTAGCTGGCAGAGTGAAAAGAGAGATTGTTGAGCACATTTGCAGAAACTCTCTTCCATTGTCCAAACCCAGGGTTCTAAGAGATATTGAGGTCTTTGAAGAAAGCTTCAAGAAAGTCTTAAGGAAATAAGTAATCAATTTGTAAAATGTAATTATCCCTTGCGTGAAATATGAACCTTATTTTTACCTTCTATTCAACCATAATTCCCCACATTTCAACTCCAGGGAACATTGCAAACACAGGGTATGAGTGGGCAGGTGTTCTTCCTGAGAGTCATTTTTAATTCAGTCTGAAGTAGGGTCTCGATCCGAAACGTCACCCATTCCTTTTCCCCAGAGATGTTGCCTGTCCCGTTGAGTTACTCAAGCATTTCGTGTCTACCTTTGATTTAAACCAGCAACTGTAATTCTTTCCTACACACCTAGTTATTTTTAACTACTTGATTTTCAGAATGGGAAAGCAATCAACACTGGAGAGACATCCTAATGATGTTCTTTAAATGGGCAAGCACTTCCGCAACTGGGACCAGAGACAAATTAGACTTTCCAAACCTGACCCCAGCCACCATATCCCCCAACACCCACTCTCCCTAACCACACTATCACCTCCCTCACAATCAATAATTATATTAACAGGAACTGAATTTCAATAATTGATATAAAAAACAGAACTGATTCATTATTATGAATATTTTGCTCTTTTGACAGGCAAAGAATGTGAAATGGGAATTGTGAATTTATAACAGCAATGTGGACGCAAAAACACAAAATATTATAATAAACTGAAATAAGCAGTGGGCTCAGGAGAAGCATGGTTACCAAAAATATATATATTACAATATAGAAATATTAAATATCGTTCTATTCTCATTTTTATTTCATTCTCATAATTTCTGCTAATTTTGAATGTGTAAGTTTACTTCAGTGGAGGGAGAGTGGAAATAAGGGAGGCACTGAAAGGCATGGTGTTGGATCAGACCTTTGTTTAATAGTAATGGTGACACAGTGGTGAAGACTCCTGACTCATAACCATATAACCATATAACAATTACAGCACGGAAACAGGCCTTCTCGCCCCTTCCAGTCCGTGCCGACCATTTATTTTCCCCTAGTCCCATCTACCTGCACCCAGACCATACCCCTCCATTCCCTTCCCATCCATATACCTATAACCCAGAGACCTAGACTAATAATCCATGAGATGAAATACCACCCTGACAGCTGAGGAGTTTAATTGTTTCATTAAATAGACAGGAACTTAGGAAAAAATAAGTTGTTTCGTTAATGGCAATGGTAAACAGTTAATTATCATGAATGGCCATGTTATTAGAGACTTTTACCCACTTTTCCAGTTTGTTCTATGTATGGCTCAAGGCACAGAGCAATCTTATTAACTTGTAACTGCCTCGCAAGTCATTCAGTTGTAACCAAACTACTGTGTTGAAACACAATAAGGACGAAACTGGGCAAGCCACCTGGTATCAGGGACTAGATCTGGAAAAATTGCACTCAGCCCAGTTTAGTTTAGTTTAGCTAGTTTATTCTAAACTAGAGATACATCATGAAAACAGGCTCTTTGACCCATCAAGTCTGCGCCAACCAACAATCACACAGTAAACTAGCACAATCCTACACACTAGAGACAATTTTACAGTTTTATCAAACCCACTTAACCGACAAACCTGCATGTCTTTGGAATGTGTGAGGAAACCAGAAGACGTGGAGAAAACCCACATGGTCACTGGGAGAACATACAAACACCATTCAGACTGCACCTGGTGTCAGGATCGAACCTGGGTCTCTAACACTGTATGGCAGCAGCTCTACTGCTGCACCATTGTATTGCCCCAGTTAACCTTGCAAAGTCCTATTCTCAAAAATCTAAGAAATCATGTCTAAAGCGGTAGTGCTGTGCCACAGACAAAGCTATACTCACAGAAATATACCAAACATCCATTCCACCACAACCCTCTATCAAATTCGATACGGTGTTGACACAGTAGCATACAGATGGAATGACCCTGAAAATCCTCACGTTGATTTCAGATTCCATTATAGATTCATAGGATCTGGTCTAATTCAGCCTAGGTGAACTGCAAATTAATATCCTATGTCTACTGTCTCCATCTGTTGATGAATCAATACTCTTCTCAATTGGCTAACACTGGGAAGAAAACTGAAAGCAAAGAAAAGGTACAAAATATACTTTAGGTCAGGAGTTTAATGCCCATCGTTATGAGGGTTCACTGGCATCACTACTGACTATGATAGTTGAGCCTTGAAGGGCATTACTGCTACACTGTTTAGTTTACTTTAGTTTAGTAATACACCGTGGAAAGAGGCTGTTCGGCTCACCGAGTCCGACCAGCGATCTCTGTACACTAGCACTATCCTACACAATAGGGACAATTTACAATTCGTACCAAAGTAATTAACCTACAAACCTGCACATCTTTGGCCTGTGGGAAGAAATTGGAGCACCCAGGGAAAGCCCACGCTCTCACGGGGAGAACATACAAACTCCATACAGATAGCACCCATAGTCATGATCAAACCCGGGCAGCAACTGTACCACTGTGCCACCATGCTGCCCCTGGGTCAGTGACACTGTGGTAAGCAAACAAACACAATAAATATGTTGGGTTACACAAAAAGCTGGAGAAACTCAGCGGGTGCAGCAGCATCTAAGGAGCGAAGGAGATAGGCGACGTTTCGGGTCGAGACCCTTCTTCAGCCCCGCTGAGTTTCTCCAGCTTTTTGTGTAACCCTCGATTCCTTAGATGCTGCTGCACCCGCTGAGTTTCTCCAGCTTTTTGTGTAACCCTCGATTCTTAGATGCTGCTGCACCCGCTGAGTTTCTCCAGCTTTTTGTGTAACCCTCGATTCTCCAGCATCTGCAGTTCCTTCTTTAACAATAAATATGTTTACTTGTTTTGGCCAGATCAATCTGTCTGTGGAAAATAAATCTGTCTATGAAAGCTTTGATTGGTGTGAGAATCACAAATTTTGTGTATAAGGACCAATCTTCATATATGGACATTCGTCATCATACTGTGTACCACTCATATAAGTTCATAAATCACAGGAGAATGAGGCCATTCAGCCCATCGAGTCTACTTCACAATATAATCACAGTTGATCTATCTTTCCCTCTCAACCCCATTCTCCTGCCTTCTCCCTATTATCTTTGACACCCTTATTAATCAAGAACGTCAATCTCCGCTTTAAAAAGTGTTAAATAAAACAGACTCCGAGCAGTTGAATGGCAATGCAAAACTGGACATTCAAGACTTGCTGAGGGCCATCACGAGAAAAATACCATATTTACCATAATCTGATTCTGATTCAGATTTAGTTTATTGTCACATAAACCAGTTCAGTGAATTTCCAATTACATGGCCTGCATATACATCAAACTATCATTATTATCCAACAAGAGGACCAACTTTGGTTCGGCAAGGAATTTGCATTCTGGTAACAGCATCAAACATACCTAAAAGTGGACTTGTCATCCTGGCATGGTTGCAAAACTGAATTACATCCATGCAAAGCACCATCAACCGCATTCAAAAGACAGAACATAGAAATCCTGCAATTAACACATCAGTTTAACACTCTGGAGTCCTGTCGGATGTACAGTTGTGGATAATTAAATAGCTGATTGGAGCTGCAAAAACATCCTCATCCTAAGTAATGATGGAGTCCAATATGTGATCAGACTGAAGCATTTGCAGCCAAATTCAGTCAGAAGTGCTGTGGCCAATCCATCTTGGCTTCCTTCAGAACTGAAGAATTGACCTCCTGAGGCAGCCATACCTCGTGCCAAGCTTCCATTGCAGTCCCACACTGGCATCCATACAACCACGTGGAATTTTGCCCAAGTATGTCCAGTCCAAGTAGGATAATGTCAATCCAGCTCATTATTGACCGATTAGTTCACCCTCAATCATCAGCAAAATGATTAAAAATGGATTCATAGTATCATCACTCACTCATTGATTACCTTTCTGCCAAAGCTCATTTTAGGTTAGAGCTGCTTTTAGGGTTTAGATCTCACTGCAGCCATGATCCAACTCAAATAGCTGATTTCCAGAGATTTAACTGCATAACATCAGGGAGAGAGTAACTGCATAACATCAATTCAGCTTTTAACTGAAAATGGGATCAACAAGCCCCGGTAAAACTAAAGTTGATGGGCAGCAGAGAGAAAGCACTTCAACACAAAATGCTGATAGAGTCATAGAGTGATCCAGCTTGGAAACAGGCCCCTCGTCCCAACTTGCCCACACCGGCAAACATGTCCCAGCTACACTAATCCCACCTGCCCGGATTTGGTCCATATCCCTCCAAACCTGTCCTATCCATTTACCTGTCGAGCTGTTTCTCAAATGTTGGGATTGTCCCAGCCTCAACAACGTCATCTGGCAGCTTGTTCCATACACCCATCACCTTTGGTGTGAAAAAGTTACCCCTCAGTTTCCTATTAAATCTTTTCCCCTTCACCTTAAACCTACGTCCTCTGGTCATCGATTCACCTACTCTGGGCAAGAGACTGCCCAATCTATTCCTCTCATTATTTTATACACCTCAATAAGATCACCCCTCATCCTCCTGCGCTCCAAGGAATAAAGTCCCAGCCTACTCAACCTCTTCCATATAGCTCATAACCAATATGATGGTTATTGTTAGTGCAGTTCAATCATCGCCCAGCTCTAGGCAATCCAGACATTCCTTCTGATTGTGTTTATAATCTTTCTTCCATCATGAGATCTGAAGTGGTAGTTCACCGAAGATTGTGTGATGCCTAATAACAATAAAAAGGGTGGCACAGTGGCACAGCAGTGTGGCACAGTGGTGCAGCAGTAGAGTTGCTGCCTCACAGTGCCAGGGACCCAGGTTCGATCCAGACTACGTGTGCTGTCTGTGCAATTTGTACGTTCTCCCTGTTTCCCACGGGTGCTCCAGTTTCCTGCCACAGTCCAAAGACATGCAGGCATGTACGTTAATTGGCTTCTATAAATTGCTGCTGGTGTACAGGGAGTGGATATGAAAATGGGATAACATGTAGCTAGCATGCTGGTGACCGATGGTCGGCGTGGACATCCTATTTTCACTCTTCATCTCTAAAACTAAAACATTTGTAATTCCTCAGCAATTGAAGTGACCCACGCTTGCATGCAGCAAGGCTTAAATATGAATCAGGAATGAACTGATAAGTGACAAAAAATAATTGTGCCACAAGTGCTCGGTAATGGTTGCCTCCAAAAAGAAAACCTAACCATTGCAAAGGTACAAGTCAGGAGTACGATAGAATACTTTTCACTTGCTTGGGTGAGCACAACTCCAACAGCAGTGAAGTGATATTTTAATCAACACAAGCATAGTGGCAATACTATGTACCATCTGCAAATGCTCTCCGATTACATGCTTGGGCTATTCTATAAATCGTGCTGTGGTCTCTACCACCCGCAGTAGGTGCAAGCAACCCCATCATCTGCAGGACCCACACCATTTTGACTCTGAAATAAATTGTTTTTGTTATCTTCCCCACTGAATGTAAATTTTTGAACTTCATCCAAAAATATGGTCTTTTCAATGACCACAGCAACTCAAGCCAGCAGCTCACCACCAATTCTCAAGGAAATTAGGAAAGTCACCAAAAAGCCAGCCTTGCAAGTATCCCATAAACAAATAAAACAAAACTCCTTTCACTGAATAAATAAAATAAAATAAACTTTCAGATCATACTGTTTTTCCATTTATTGAGTTCTCTCTTCTATCTCTCTTTCCTTATATCCCTTCCCCTGACACACGCTCACCTCTGTTTTTAGAAGATATGGAAACAGAAGGGAAATCCTATTTTTTGTGCTCCCTCTCCCTCGTTCGTGTCTTTTTTTTGTCTGTTCTGTTTCCGTTTTTTCTCTCTGAACATTTTCTCTGTTTGATTTTCTGAAGTTTCTGCTTGTCACAGCATTTTTACTTTCATTATCATCTTCCTTCCAATAACAAACCCCTCATCTAATGGTTGTTAATTAAATGCACAAAAGCTTGTGGCAAATGTGCTAAGCAAAGCAAATATTAAGTTATGAAACCAAAATTTTGTTAATCAGCTATAGCTGGTACAAACTTAAATCTTTTATTAAGAGCAACTTAAGAGCCTTGTTTGTGAAAACTCTGAGTCTTCTTGCATATGAATTCAGGATGTGAAAGGGACTTTTCAAATTGCCACAGGGAAATACAAAGATATGCATCATCCTAATTAGAACAAAATGCAATCTGGTTGTGTAAAATAATTGCATATTGATTGATCATATTATTTATAATTCCCGTGTCCCAAAGAAGTTCAGGCATTGAGCAAGATTCAATTACCAACAATATGCACACACGTTAAAATTTACTGTGGTCAAAACAATAGCAGCAGATTTTAATTAGGTGCACATTAGCTTAATATGAATAGCTCACTTTGCAGTACAGCCCAACATTCAGTATTCACAAGTCAGTATTTCTATGCAGAGAGTAAAAAACCTTTTACTCATCCACAATTGACAGAAATAAATTTCATTGAAGACATTTTGCAAATTAAGTGCAACCTACAAATGGGTATTTCCAAGAGCCAAAACAAACAAATCAAGAACAGATACAGTAATGCTGAAATAAAATGATATACTCAGCATGTTGAGCAGTGTCTGTGGAGAAACTGAGTTAACATGTAAGGCTAATGACCCTTTTTCAGGAAGGTCAAGAGAACATGGTCAATAATACATGTTTGAAGGTAGACAAATCTCTGGGATCTGATCAGATATATCCGAGGACACTGCGGGAAACTAGAGAGGAAATTTCGGGAGCCCTGGTTGAAATATATGTCGTCCTTAAATACAGGAGAGGTGCCAGAGGATTGGAGGGTGGCAAATGCTGTGTATCTTTTCAAGGAAGGGCTGCAGGGAAAATGCTGGGAACTATAGGTCAGTGAGCTTAACATCTGTAGTTGGGAAGTTACTGGAGAGTATTCTGAGGGATAGGATACACAGGCATTTGGATGGGCAAGGGATGATTAGGGACAGTCAGCATGGTTTTGTACATGGGAGGTCGTGTCTCGCAAATCTGATTGATTGTTTTGAAGACGTGAGCAAAAAGGTTAATAAGGGCAGAGCTGTAAATGTTGTGAAAGGTGTTCGACAAGGTGCCACATGGAAGGTTGCTCTAGAAGGTTAGATCTCATAGGATCCAAGGAGAGATAGCTGAATGGATAGCAAATTGGCTCCATGGAAGGACGCAGAGGGTGATGGTGGAAGGTTGCTTCTCAGGATGGAGGTCTGTGACTAGTGCTGTGCCACAGGGTTTGGTGCTGGGCCCATTACTCTTTGTCATCTACATCAATGATTTGGATGAGATCTCAAGGGCCTGTCTTACATGGACATAATTTGCGCGCCACCTGTGTGGCGCGCGAGGTTTTTGAGCATCCCAAAATCTAGGGGCGCCACGCGTTACCTCGCGTCACTGGATATGCCACCACGCCTCACCACGCGTTATGCGAGTGTCATGACACACCAACCAATTTTTAGGATGTTGCGTAAATGACGCGCAAATGACGCCCAAGTAGGACAGCCCTACACAGGGCAAGATTAGCAAGTTTGCTGATGATACAAAAGTTAGTAGTTTTGCAGATAGTGAAGATGGTTGTGAAAGATTGTAGCAGGATTTGGAGCGATTGACCAGGTGGGCAGAAGAATGGTTGTTGGAATTTAATACAGAAAAGTGTGAGGTGTTGCATTTTGGGACATTGAACAAGGGCAGGACCTACACAGTAAATGGCCTCTGGGTAGTGGTGTCGAGCAGAGGGATCTAGGCGTACATGTGCATGGATGAAGGTCGAGTTGCAGGTAAATAAGGTGGTCAAAAAGGCTTTTGGCACTTTGCCTTCATCAGTCAGAGTATTGAGTATAGAAGTTGGGAGGTCATGTTGCAGTTGTATAAGACGTTGGTGAGACCGCCATTTTAGAATGTTATGTTCAGTCCTGGGCACCATGTTATAGGAAAGATATAGTCAAGCTTGAAAGGGTTCAGAAAAGATTTATGAGGATGTTGCCAGGACTGTGAGCTACAGGGAGAGGTTGAGTAGGCTGGGTCTCTATTTCATGGTGCGTAGGAGGATGAGGGGAGAATTTATAGAGGTATACAAAATCAAGAAAGGAATAGATCGGGGAATTGAGGATCACAAGTTCAAGGTGAAGGGGAAAAGATATAATAGGAATCCGAGGGGAAACTTTTTCACACAAAAGGTGGTGGGTGTATGCTGTCAGGGGAGGTAGTTGAGGCTGGGACTATCCCATTGTTTAAGAAACTGTTGGACAGGTACATGGATAGGACAGGTTTGGAGGGTTATGGACCAAGCACAGGCAAGTGATATGGAAGCTAGGATATTGTTGGCCAGCGTGGGCGAGTTGGGCCGAAGGGCCTGTTTCCACCGAAGGGCCTGTTTTCACTCTATGACTCTAAGACTCTGCAGCACAGGAACAAGCCCAATGTTGTGCCGAACATAATGCCAAATTGAACCAATCTCATCTCCCTGCACGTGATTCATATACTTCCATTCCCTGTACCTTCATGTGCCTATCTAAAAGCCTCTTAAATGTGCTGTCATATCTCCTTCCACCACCACCCCTAGCAAAACATCACAGGCACCCAACAACTGATAAAAGTTCTGAGCATCTACCTTATCTAAGCCTCATAATTTTATATATTTCTCAGTACTCACCTCAATCTCCTGCGTTCTAGAGAAAACAATCCGAAAACCTCTCTTCTTGGCTAATACACCCTGATCCAAGTAGCATTCTGGTAAACCTCACCTGCTCTCACGGCAAAGCCTCCACATCTTTCCTTTAGTGGGGCGACCAGAACTGCACCCTAGCCCAAATACAGCCTAACCAAAGTCTTATAGAGCTGCGTGGATCTGAAATATTACTGATGAGGAAATGTAATGTTGTTTTTTTCTCTCCGCACCTGCAACCTGATCTAATAAATGGGAAAGTTAGACACAAAAGCTGGAGTAACTCAGCGGGACAGGCAGCATCTCTGGAGAAAAGGAATGACGTTTTGGGTCAAGACCCTTCTTCTGACTCGTTAGGGAGGGAAGCCTGGTATCAAATGCATTGAAATGAATGAAATATTTACTCCCTTTGTTGGGCAGAGAAGGCGGAGGCCTGAGGTGTGCTTGATCGGCAATGTACAAATCATTGTGAATATTCTCTGTGTGCACAGGCAGCATTCTCAATGACTGTGCTGATTCCATTAAGATTATATAACATTTGTAAAGTTATTTTGTTGTGTTATCACTCACACCCCATCCCCACCCCTATGGTTTACTGTGATGTTTTGTCGATTTGTTGCCTTAAGATGATGCATTGCTGTTCATAGCAAATCAATTATATATTCTTGTTGATTGCAATTTAATATGAACATGCTCCATATTTACATCTCTACCAGATCTAACTTTCAATATTTATAAATCCTTTTATCACCTTCTATCAACTTAATGTTTCACTCATTCTATTATTTAATCTCTTCTGCCTTCCACCTCATAGAAACATAGAAACATAGAAAATAGGTGCAGGAGTAGGCCATTCAGCCCTTCGAGCCTGCACCGCCATTCAATGTGATCATGGCTGATCATCCAACTCAGTACCCCGTACCTGCCTTCTCTCCATACCCTCTGATCCCTTTAGCCACAAGGGCCACATCTAACATCCTCTTAAATATAGCCAATGAACTGGCCTCAACTTTCCTTAAACTGTGAACCCCTTGTTCTGGAGTTCCCCAACATCGGGAACAATCTTCCTGCATCTAGCCTGACCAGCCACTTAAGAATTTTGTAAGTTTCTATAAGATCCCCCCTCAGTCTTCTAAATTCTAGCGAGTACAAGCCGAGTCTATCCAGTCTTTCCTCATATGAAATACCTGACATCCCAGGAATCAGTCTGGTGAATCTTCTCTGTACCCCCTCTATGGCAAGAATGTCTTTCCTCAGATTTAGAGACCAAAACTGTACGCACTACTCCAGGTGTGGCCTCACCAAAACCCTGTACAACTGCAGTAGAACCTCCCTGCTCCTATACTCAAATCCTTTCGCTATGAATGCTAACATACCATTTGCTTTCTTCACTGCCTGCTGTACCTGCATGCCTACTTTCAATGACTGGTGTACCATGACACCCAGGTCTCGTTGCATCTCCCCTTTTCCTAATCTGCCACCATTCAGATAATAGTCTACCCTCATGTTTTTGCCACCAAAGTGGATAACCTCACATGTATCCACATTATACTGCATCTGCCATGCATCTGCCCATTCACTCAGCCTATCCAAATCACCCTGCAGCCTCCAAGCATCCTCCTTGCAACTAACTATACCCCCCAGCTTGGTGTCATCTGCAAATTTGGAGATGTTGCATTGAATTCCCTCGTCCAAATCATTAATATATATTGTAAATAGCTGAAGTCCCAGCACTGAGCCTTGCGATACCCCATTAGTCACTGCCTGCCATTCTGAAAAGGACCCGTTTACTCCTACCCTTTGCCTCCTGTCTGCCAGCCAGTTCTCTATCCACATCAATACTGAACCCCCAATACCGTGTGCTTTAAGTTTGTATACTAATCTCTTATTTGGGACCTTGTTGAAAGCCTTCTGAAAGTCTAGATATAACACATCCACTGGTTCTTCCTTAGCCACTCTACTAGTTACATCCTCGAAAAATTCTATCAGATTTGTCAGACATGATTTACCTTTCGTAAATCCATGCTGACTTTGTCCAATGACTTCACCACTTTCCAAATGCGCTGCTATCCCATCTTTAATAACTGACTCTAGCAGTTTCCCCACTACTGATGTTAGACTAACTGGTCTGTAATTCCCCGTTTTCTCTCTCCCTCCTTTTTTTAAGTGGGGTTACATTAGCTACCCTCCAACCCTCAGGAACTACTCCAGAATCTAAGGAGTTTTGAAAAATTATCACTAATGCATCCACTGGGCATTACTTTGGCTATATTGTGTTTACTGTGTTTACTGTGACTACTTCCTTGAGTACTCTGGGATGCAGCCTATCTGGCCCTGGGGATTTATCGGCCTTTAATCTGTTCAATTTACCCAACACCACTTCCCGGCTAACCTGGATTTCACTCAGTTCCTCCATCTTATTTGACCCCCCGGTCCCCTGCTATTTCCGGCAGATTATTTATGTCTTCCTTAGTGAAGACAGAACCAGTTTTTCAATTGGTCTGCCATGTTCCCCATGATCAATTCACCTGTTTCTGACTGCAAGGAACCAACATTTGTTTTAACAAATCTCTTTCTCTTCACATATCTATAAAAAAAAATTGCAGTCAGTTTTTATGTTCCCTTAGTTCTTTCACAATCTATTTTCCCTTTCCTAACTAAGCCCTTTGTGCTCCTCTGTTGGACTCTGAATTTCTCCCAGTCCTCTGGCTGCTTTTTCTGGCTAATTTGTATGCCTCATCTTTTGTTTTTATACTATCACTGACTTCCCTTGTTATCCATGGATGCACTACCTTCCCTGATTTATTATTTTGCCAAACTGGGATGAACAATTCTTGTAGTTCATCCATGCAGTCTTTAAATACCTTCCATTGCACATCCACTGTCAACCCTTTAAGAATCACTTGCCAGTCTATCTTGGCCAATTCACGTCTCATATCTTCAAAGTTACCTTTGTTTAAGTTCAGAACCCTTGTTTCTGACTTAATTATATCTTATATTATGGTCACTCTTGCCCAAGGGGCCACGCACAACAAGACTGCTAACTAACCCTTGCTCATTATTCAATACCTAGTCTAGAATAGCCTGCTCTCTCGTTGGTTCCTCTACATCTTGGTTTAGAAACTATCCCGCATACATTCCAAGAAATCCTCTTCCTCAGCACCACTGCCCATTTGATTCACCCAATCTATATGTAGATTGAAGTCACCCATTATAACTGTTTTACCCTTGTTGTACGCATCTCTAATATCCTGTTTGATGCCATCCCCAACTCCACTACTATTGTTAGGTGGCCTGTACACAACTCCCACTAGCGTTTTCTGTCCCTCGGTGTTTCACAGCTCTACCCATATCGATTCCACATCCTCCAAGCTAATGTCCTTCCTTTCTATTGCATTAATCTCCTCTCTCACAAGCAACGCTCCCCCACTGCCTTTTCCTTTCTGTCTATTCCTCCTAAATATTCAATATCCCTGGATGTTCAGCTCCCAGCCTTGGTCCCCCTGGAGCCATGTCTCCCTGGTCCCAACTATAGCATAGTCATTAATAGCTATCTGCACATTCAACTAGTCCACCTTATTACGAATGCTCCTCGCATTGAGACACAAAGCCTTCAGGCTTGTTTTTACAATGCTCATACTCCTTATGCAATCATCAGATAGCTCTCTTGTTTACTATCTCCATTGCAATTTAAGTTGTTTTATTCCTCACCTTTCACAATACCAATGCAACGTTATTGAAGTAACCATAACTCTGTTCCTCTCTCCACAGACACTGCCCAAATTGAGTTTTTCTAGCACCATTTTCATGATTAATTATTGCAGACTGTACTTCACCAAGTATTATTGCCAACTGTGACACTGTGTCCTATTTTGGCTGTCCATTACCGTCAATTGTAATTGTCACATGATTGTTGACTAACTCAATGTTGTTTCTTAGCGCCCACCATGATATATTCTTGATTAGTAAGGGCATCAAAGGGTACGTGGAGAAGGAAGATGAATGGGGTTGTGAGGGAAAAATAGATCAGCCATAATCTAATGGTGGAGCAGACTCAATGGGCTGAAGGGCCTAATTCTGCTCCTATGTCTTCTGGTCTTATAATACCCTATAACTATATTGTGTATTATCAACTGTAACTCAGTGGAGTATTATCGCTTCTGTAACACACAGGTAAGCATTACGTTTTTGTCAAACATATTGCCAAACTTATTGTGATGTACTATTGATTGTCGGAACTTAAGTGTCAACTCGAACGATTAATTGTGTATATTATCACTATCTGAACTCACTGTGATGTATTAGCATCCCCTTTAACTTACTCTAAGCCATCATTGCTCCCTCGAACAAGTGAAGTACACTAACTGCAAGTCACCATGATGTATAATTACTTCATGTAACTGTGGCTCAGTCTGCAACTGATTGTGATGCATTATCACTGATTATAATGTAGTGATGTACAGTATGATCATCGTATGAAACAATTTATGATGTTTTATATTTCTCTATAACTCAATATCACTCATTATGATGTATTGTCAGTGTGCACTTTATTGGTTTGAATTTTCCTAGTGTCAATAATTCCATCAATTTGAGAAACTGGCACGTGTTCATTTAACCGGAAGCAGGTCATATCTGCGTAGAAACGTTTACAGCCGGGTTCAGGAACCAAATCTGTTAGTCAGTGATCATGTGAAGCCACTGTGGTGTCACACACTCTTGTCGAGATGCTATGCCTGTTGGCACAAGATCTGAAACCTCAACATCGACTTCAGGGGAACATGCACATAATTTTGAAGAATTTTTTTTTTAATTTACTATCTTTAATAAAGTTTAGTTTAGTTTTAGTGATACAGCATGGAAACAGGCTCTTCGGCCTACCAAGATCACGTCGACCATTGATATACCACTACACACTAGGAGCAATTTACAGGAGACCATTAAACTACAAACCTGCACATCTTCGGAATGTAGGAGGAAACAGGAGCACCTGGAGAAACCCTATGAGGACACAGGGAGAACATACAAACTTCACACAGACAGCACCCGAGGTAGGGGTTTAACCCAGTCTCTGGCATTGTGAAGCAGCAGCTCTACCATTGGACCATTGTTCCATCCTGAATTTAAGAGATTTTGGCTATATTTTTAAGTTTGATTTTTTAAATCAACTATTTCACTTTTCATAGTTTGTAAATGTTTATGTCTCAGGGATTGTCTAAAATTATTCAGAGCCTCCACATGCCATGTTGCATAATAATAAGCCAGAGTAAGATAGTTGACAGTCATACATCACATTGGGATGCTTTGTTCAATGATACGTCACTGTGAGTTACAGAGTATGAAATACATTGTGCGGTGCCACAGCAGCAGTAAGGCAGCACAGTAGGTCAGATCATGCTGGATTGGGTCCTGAAGGTAGGCCTCAGTAACCCAATCAGAACAGTATGGGCCTGGTCTGCCCTTAGGCTGCAATTGCGAACAGTGGATACATGCTATCACAATCTAACCTATTGCAATGCCCTGGAGCTGCTGAAACACCCCACAATGTACATTCATAACCTGTAACTCACGGTGATTCTTTATTGCAGTCAGCATCCCAACGTGAAATATTATTGCCAACATTTGCACTCTGCTTTCCTAGCATTCCCTGTAGTTCACTGTGCTACATGGGATTGAACCTCTCTCTGACCACAAGTAGTGTCATTCCTTTGGTTCAGCTTGCCTGTACCCTCTGCAAGTGTGCTTTGAAACAAAAAAGTCAGGGGTGAGCTTTGGTTTGCATGTTTCAACTCTGGTTATTTTAGATTGAAATACATATCTTAAGGAAACATTGCCCAGCACTAAGAAACTGATGTGAAAGGCAAATGTAAATATATGAATTTGAAACCGGTCTATGAGAAATAATATTTTGTATATTTTTCACTGTATATTTTACAACTAATTTTCAGTATGCGGTTATGATGCTTTTCCACAAAATATTTAATCCTTTGAATAAGTTAGTCAGAAAAGGTTGGGACTCTGTCTTGCAATATTTGATCCCGTGCATTTAAAAAAAATCAGGAATGATATTCATTTCATTTCATTACCAAGGGGTGGGGGGGGAGGGAATAGGGCGGGGTATAATAAAACCATGCTCAGGGTTAAAGTCACATAGAAACTTTAATTCCCTTTTTCGAGCTTTAACAAATCACACATACAATTTTATTTCGGAGTCACATGAGTGACTACCTGAAGACCCTGCCAGCACGCATGCGCGACATATCGTCGAACGCATTGCGAAGCAACAGGTAGGGAGGAGGGTCGCTCGTCCACCGGTAAGTTTAAAACGGACCAACAGGTGAGTATTCACTAACCTGATTTCCTTTTCGGGCACTCTGTTGTGTTTTCGTTACAGAGTACCCTACCATGGACAAATCGCACAAGTCCAAACAGGCCGCTTTGAGATCGACTGCGGTGGACCGCGGGAACGCGGACAGTCAACAGCGGCCGACTACACCTGAGCTGCCCGTTGAACAAGCAGCAGCCCCCGACTTCACGCCGCAGCAGCCCCCAGGAGCACCTCGGACTGGCGGCAAAGCTACCCGGAAGTCGGGTAATCCCGTTGCCTCGGCAGGGTCCGGGCTCGATGACTTGCCATTCACTGGTAGCGACGGTGGTCGATTATCCCGCATTGAGCGGATGGTGGAGCAGTTGCTCCAACATGACCTACTCATAGAATCATAGAAAATAGGTGCAGGAGTAGACCATTCGGCCCTTCGAGCCTGCACCGCCATTCAATGTGATCATGGCTGATCATCCAACTCGGTATCCTGTACCTGCCTTCTCTCCATACCCCCTGATCCGTTTAGCCACAAGGGCCACATCTAACTCCCTCTTAAATATAGCCAATGAACTGGCCTCAACTACCTTCTCTGGCAGAGAATCCCACAGACTCACCACTCTCTGTGTGAAAAATGATCTTCTCATCTCGGTCCTAAAATAATTCCCTCTTATCGTTAAACTGTGACCACTTGTTCTGGATTTCCCCAACATCGGGAAGAATCTTCCTGCATCTAGCCTGACCAACCCCTTAAGAATTGTGTAAGTCTCTATAAGATCCCCCCTCAATCTCCTAAATTCCAGCGAGTACAAGCCGAGACTATCCAGTCTTCGTTCATATGGAAGTCCTGCCATCCCAGTAATCAGTCTAGTGAACCTTCTCTGTACTCCCTCTTTGGCAAGAATGTCTTTCCTCAGATTAGGAGACCAAAACTGTACGCAATACTCCAGATGTGGTCTCACCAAGACCCTGTGCAACTGCAGTAGAACATCCCAGCTCTTGTACTCAAAACCTTTTGCTATGAATGCCAACATACCATTCGCTTTCTTCTTAGCCTGCTGCACCTGCATGCCTACTTTCAATGACTGGTGTACCATGACACCCAGGTCTCGTTGCAACTCCCCTTTTCCTAATCGGCCACCATTCAGATAATAGTCTACCCTCCTGTTTTTGCCGCCAAAGTGGAAAACGTCACATTTATCCACATTATACTGCATCAGCCATGCATTTGCCCACTCACCCAACCTATCCAACTCACCTTGCAGCCTCCTAGCATCCTCCTCACAGCTAACACTCCCCCCCCCCCCCCCCCCCACTTGGGATGGTATCCAAGTTTGCGATGCCCTCACAGAAGGGGCTGCCGGTGCAGCCACAGCTGGCAGCTAGTATAAATTACTTAACAACACACCAGCTACAAGAACAAGCTATGAATGATACAACAACCAATTACCTATCTCCAGAGAATTGCATCTCCCTCAATGTGCCTGCGGTAAATAACCCCATCTGGGGAAATATTAGTCCTGGCATCAGGAGCCAGAAAGTTAAAATGCAAAAAATCCTCAAACTACTGGCCTCGGGTATTACAGCTTATTCCAGGTCAGTAGACGGAAAAGATATGTCGGAAGAGCAACAGGATGCTCTGGCACCCTTCTGCAATGTTCAATTTGAAATCAACTGTTTCAGTTAGAGTGCCATTCGACCTACACTGAACCCAAAGTTCACAGGGTTGTGTAGAACCAGCAGTGCACAGCCGCCTACTCTGTTGCTTGGGGACAACCTGCCTAAACAGGTAAAAGACCTCGACAAAGAGGCAAAAGCTGTTGGCATGATTAAGGTGCCGGCGCTACCAAATCCTCGTACATTCAGCGGCAGCACCCCTACGCATCCACCAGCAGGCCGGAATATAACAACGAAAGAACAGCTGGTGAAAGCTCAAAGGCCGTACAATCCACACAAGGTATTTTTTAGGCCATGTCCTAGAACGGCCTTCCAGGAAGATGCGCCAACCCCACACCACAATGCCTCCACCTCCCAGGAACCAAGGACGGAGAAAACCAACTCAGCACCACCGGTAACCATGGAGGTAGGTGGGTTTGATTGCCCTCAGAACATAGCATGTGTAACTTCTTCACAGGTTGGGGGCAGGTTACATTTGTTCAGGGATGCATGGAGTTCTATCATTTCTGATCTTTTCATACAGCACAGTATTCAGGGATACAAACTTGAATTTGTTGACAAACTCCTCCTTCCAGTTCAGCATGCACCTAGCCAAAAGTTTGTGCTTTCACAAAAGAGAAAGTGGAAGGTCATACGGAACTATTAAGAATACACACGAAAGGAGTAATAGAGAAAACTAAACATTTATTCGAGGCATGATAATTTCATATCAAGCTTTTCAAAATATGAAAAATAAGAATGAACAAAGACAATTAGAAGAACAAATTAGACAACTGGACATAGAAAACGCTAAAGACCCCACTATGGATAAACATAATTGAATAATAATACTGAAATTCAAATTAAATAAATTATTATCAGAGAAAGTCATAAGATTTTTACAAATTACAAGACAGGAACAATTTGCATTTGGGGATAAGCCCCACAAACTTCTGGCACGTCAGTTAAAAAAACGAGATAAGGATCACACAATTTTAAAGATTAAATCAGACAAAGGGGAAATATTGACCTTGCCGAGTGATATCAATGAAAGATTTGCAAAATTTTACGAGAATCTGCATACATCTAAAATGATAATGGACACCAACAAAGTTACAGAGTTCTTGGATAAATGTAACCTTCCTAAATTAGAGTTGCAGGAACAAGAGGAATTGGGAGCACAAAACTCAAATAAGGAAATAGAAGAAACAATAATCTCATTAAAAAATGGAAAAACACCAGGTCCCGACGGATTTAGTAATGAATTCTATAAAAGTTTTTACGACATATTTACCCCCCGCCTACAGAAAATGTATACTTATGCCTTCGAAGAACAAATACTACCTCAAACACTAGCAGAATCCACGATCACAATAATACTTAAGAAAGATAAAGATGTGGAAGAACCTGGATCATACAGAGCTATTGCGTTGTTAAACACAGATCAAAAAATATTAGTGAAAATACTAGCTAGAAGACTAAGTAAATATGCTAGTGAATTAATACATCCGGATCAAGCGGGATTTATCCCTAAGAGACAATCATTTAATAATTTGAGATGTCTGTTCAATATAATGCATTCACACCAAACTGAAGAACAAAAACTATCAATCATATCGTTGGATGCAGAGAAAGCATTCGATCAGGTCGAATGGGATTATATGCTCAGGGTATTGCAAGAATTTCAACTGAGAGATAATTTTATTCTATGGATTAAATTACTATATAATAAACCAACGGGTAGAATATTAACGAACAATAATTTATCTATGAAATTTCATTTGTCAAGGGGAAATAGACAAGGGTGTTCATTATCACCATTGTTATTTGCCCTCATAATTGAACCCCTAGCGGAAACAATTAGAACTCATCCGAATATCCATGGATATAAAACAAAATATTCCATTAATAAAATATCACTATACGCTGATGACGTACTATTGTACATCACAAAACCTCATATTACTATACCAAATATTTTAAAATTAATAGAGGACTTCAGATCATTCTCAGGATATAGAATAAATTGCAATAAAAGTGAAATCATGTCAATAAAACCAAAAGACTCCACGCATCTTTTACAGTTTCCTTTCAAAATAGCTATGGAAATATTTAAATACTTGGGCATCAAAATTACTAGAAGATATCAAGATATGTTTGACGAAAATTATAACCTTCTACTTAAGAAACTATGTAACTTGATTAAATTTTGGAAAATGCTGCCGATGATCTTAATAGGCCGAATAAATGCCATGAAAATGACTTTTCTACCACAAATTTTATACCTGTTCCAATCTATCCCAATATATTTGCCCAAAACGTTTTTTAAAAAACTGAACTCAGATATCACAAATTTTATTTGGGATTATAAATCCCACAGAATACAAAGAGCTCATCTGAATAAACCCAAAGTAGTAGGGGGATTAGCACTCCCCAACTTTATGTATTAAGTTGTCAATAAACTACTGGTCTGTAAATATCAGAAACATGATCCAATTGCTGGATAACTCTCCCCAACAACCGGATTGGACGATTATGGAGAGAGAGGATTGCTCTCCTTATAATATTGGAGCAATCCTTCTCTCTCCAATATCGATGAATAATATAAATTACAACAATAATTCAATTATATACAGTACAATCAGAATTTGGAAACAAATAAAACACAATCTAAAATTAAGAAATTTATCTCTCTTATCTCCTATCGGTAAAAACCCCTCATTTAAACCTTCAACTATAGATAAAACATTTATACAATGGGAAAGAGCTGGAATTAAAATCTTCGGCGATGTGTATGAATCGGGAAAACTATTATCATTTAAACAAATACAACTAAAATACAATTTGGGAAACAATCAGTATTTTAAATATTTCCAAATCTGTGACTATCTGAAAAAATACGCACAAGATTATCACAATATGCCTTCAGACTTACTGGAAGATGTAATGAATACAAAGGCAGAATCAGCAAACCTAATATCATATATATATAATATTATTCTAAATGCAGAAATACCAACAACAGATGGTATCAGGGGAGACTGGGAAAAAGAATTAAGTATAAAAATTCCCAAAGAAAGGTGGGAAGAATATTTATTAAACGTGCCTAAATGTTCAATTAATGTAAGACACACCTTAATACAATTTAAAATCTTACACAGATTATACTATTCAAAAACTAAAATAAGTAAACTTTTTCCCAACGTCTCTCCTATATGTGATAAATGGCAATGTCAAGAAGCCAATATTGCACACTCATTTGTCTTTTGTACAAAAATTCAAACATTTCGGATGAAATTTTTGAAATTTTCCCAAAAATATTTAAAATAAAACTGACCCCAGAAGCAGACTGGATAATCTTCGGGATATCGGAAGATTGCCCCGAACTAAATGTGTTTCAAAAGACTCTATTTGATATGGCTTAATAACTGGAAAAAAGCTAATCTTAAAATTCTGGAAAAATTCTCCGGTACCCACAGTAAATATGTGGATTTCATCTATGTTCGAAACACTACACTTGGAAGATATGAGACTCCAACTAGCAGGAAAATCAGACTGTTTCTATAAGACGTGGTCTGCATTTATAAATCTATTACAAGGATAAGGTGCAAGAATACCTCAAAAAAGTACCAGTGTCGGGTATTGTTAAAGGGGAAAGAAAAACTGTCGAGTTGGTAGATTCCTTTTGCGAGATGTTTATAATAAAGTAACTGGCTTTTCTTTTTTCTTTTTCCTTTTTTTTCCTCTCCAGGGTCTATCTCTTAATTCCCGTTTCTAACTCATCAAGGGTTTCCTTTCCCTCTGTCACGCTTTGGCACTTTCACATCTCTTTTTCACTTTTCTACTTTCTATGCTGCTATTTTTCTCTCTATTCTCTCTTTTCTAAAGCCTTAAAATAAAATTAAAATTATGGGGTACAATAACTGTAATACAATATAATGGATGTACACTGATGTAACTTACAGTACCGCTAATAAATAAAGATAATAAAAAAAAGAGAAAACTAAACATGCATCTCTTGAGTTTGTATCAAACATCTTCACAAAAACAAAAAAGATGGCGATGCCGCATCATTATTGATTTGACCCAACTGAATACTTTTGTGCAGTGCACCCACTTTAAAATGGAAACATTTGTTACTGCTAAACAACCAGTTTCCAAGGGGTACTTTCATGGCTTGCATTGATCTAAAAGATGCATACTACTTGGTACCAATAGACAAAGATCACCACAGATATTTGAAATTTATTTGGATGGGGCAGCTCTGGCAGTATAAAGCACTGCCTAATGGATTAACATCAGCCCCAAGACTGTTTACTAAAATGTTGAAATCAGCATTGGCGTTTCTTCAGAAACAAAAACATATTGTCATGGCATATCTCAATGACATCCTAAGTGTGGGGAAAACCTTGGAATTGGATAAAATTGGCTGTTTCAGCCACCAAGCTCCTATTTCAAAAATTGGGATTTATCATCCATCCAGACAAATCCAAGTTAATGCCTTCTGTGACTATGGATTATTTGGGGTTCACGATTGACTCTGTTCACATGTCTGTCACCTTGCCAAAGGACAAAGCTACAGACTTGATAGAGGCATGTAACAGCCTTGTTTGCATCAGTAAACCATCTGTTCGGCAAGTAGCCAGGGTAATTGGGAAGCTTGAGGCTGCTTTTCCAGCCACACAATTTGGACCATTACATTACCAAAATCTACAAAGGGCCAAAATAGCAGCACTTGAACACCATGCTGGCCATTTTGACAGGCCAATGCAGTTACCAGCCAAAGTAAAATTGGAATTGGGATGGTGAATTAGCAATGTTCGACATTGCTCTAATCCCATCACAGTCACAAACCCTTCGGTTGTGTTACAAACTGACACCAGCGCTCATGGCTGGGGAGCAACCAATACCACCTCCAGTTGTGGTGGGAGATGGAATGCACATGAGTTAACCTTAGTTCAGACACTAGGTATTAACCATCTAGAGATGTTGGGAGCATTTCACGGTCTTACTGTTCAGACATGCACCATCTGCATGTTCGCCTACAAATTGATAATACCACTGTGGTGGCATACACTAATCATATGGGTGGAATTAAGTCGATATCTTGCAATGAATTGTTCAATACAATCTGGCACGGGTGTATAGAAAGAAATATTTGGATATCAGCTACTTACCTTCCAGGTAAGCTCAATACAGTGGCGGACATCGAATGGATGTTGGACCACCGGGTATTTGCTGACATTGTAGCTCAGTATGGAATGTAAGATATCGACCTTTTTTTGCATCAAGACTTAATCACCAAATACCAACATATGTTGCATGGGAACCAGACCCTGGGGCAGTAGCGATGGATGCTTTCTTGCTACACTGGGGGGATTTGTTTTTCTATGCATTTCCCCCTTTCAGCCCTATCAGTCGGGTCTTGCAAAAAATTCAACAAGACTCCGCATCAGGTATTTTAGTAGTACCCGATTGGCCTACTCAACCATGGTTCCCTGTGGTACTCGACATGGTTTCAGAACCATGTATTCCAATCTCCAAGCGACCGAGTTTGCTGGTACATCCTATGACAGGGGAGAGTCATCCGTGCCATGACCGAATGAACCTATTGGTTTGCAGGATTTGAAAAGACCTCTCCTGGAATTTGGGCTGTCGGACCAAACCATTAATATCTTCGCGGCATCATGCAGAGAGTCCACCAGGAAACAGTACCTCACCCACATCAAAAAATGGGAGGTATTTTGTACCAGGACAGACATTTCTTACAACACAGCCTCCATCAAGGATGTGCTGGAGTTCCTGGCAAGTCTACACTTCGATGAAGACTTAAGTTATAGTGCCATCAACTGCGCAAGGAGTAACCCTATCCTCATACCTGAGACTGGGGTTATAATACCATGGAGTAGGATCTCACCCTCTGGTGTCAAAACTAATGAGGGGTTTTTATAACTCAAATCCCCCCAGGCCTCGATACTCCCAGACTTGGGATATTGGCATTGTCCTGACCCTACTCAGAGATTGGGCACCAGCCACGTCCCTCTCACTAACCAAACTCACGTACAAAATAGTGATGCTGATGGCACTTGTATGGCGCAGCGGGTCCAGTCTCTGCATAAACTAAGACTGGACTCCATGGTAACATCTCAAAATAAAGTAACCTTTCACATTTACAAGTTACTTAAACAAAACAGGCCTGGGTCATCTGGCCTCAAATTGGAATTGGCTTATCCCGTAGATAGACGCCTATGCATAGTGACTCACCTTCTACATTACTGGAGGTCACCAAAAGTCTCAGGGGAATGGAAATGGCTCTATTGATAAGTTTTAAACATCCCCATCACAGAGGAACCATACAGACCATCTCAAGATGGCTCAGGGTGGTGTTAGGTGCAGCAGGGGTGGACACTGATATTTTTAAATCTCATTCTACCAGGCTGCAGCTACATCGGCAGCGAGGATAATGGAAGTTCCCATGGACCACCTCCTTGCAACGGCGGGATGGTCCAATGAAACAACTTTCCAGCGGTTTTATAACAAATCTGTGGCCACGCCTGAGATACTCACAGACACTATTTTAAGTCCTGTATTATAATTTTCCCCGAAGTTAGGGGTTATTATTATTATTTGTTAAATAAATACATTGTTTTTCAGCACTGTTTCAAGTCTGAAATACGTTAACATACTTCCTCCATTGGTTATTATGGCAGTGTGTGAGCATGGACTAGTTTCCAGGACATGAAATCACAGAGCTTTGAAGTCCTCACGTAGTCACTCACATGACTCCGATGTAAAATAGTATGATTAAACGAGAACTTACCAGTTCGAAGCTTGATCCTTATTTTATGAGTTATGATGAGATCCCAACCCTCTATTATAAGGTCAACTGGTATGTTAGTTCTCTTATCTTACTATCTTCAGTCAACTCTACTATCTGTGATTTCATGCCGCTGCTTTGAAGAATGTTGCGCATGCGTGCTGGTGGGGTCTTCACGTGAACCCTCATCGTAACTCCTCATAAAATAAGGATCAAACTTCAAACTGGTAAGTTCTCATTTAATCTTACTATTAAACACCATAAGGGCAAACATGCTTCTTGCACACTTAAGCCTCTTTTGCTGCCTCTGGAGCTGTCACTAGAAAGTGGACATCAGCATTCCTGGTAAATTGTCCTTCAGTCTATTTTTTTCCCTTGTGGAAACAGACAAAGCATCCATTCCGTTCTCTCGCTGACATTACAGACAAAGAATATGAGACTACCACATGGAAAGGGAGATATCATACCCATCCTCCTGCACAAGGCACAGTGCCACTACCACCTGAAGTTTTTGTGGATATGGCTGAGTAGTTTGTAATCTGAAGGTTGATGTTTTCAAACTGCAAGATTAGCAGTTTTGATTAATGCAGTACTTTATAAATTGTGAATATGCAATAGAAGCTCCTTGTTAAGGAAAAAAAAAGACACCTGGTTTATTATTCTAAAGATGCATAAAATGCCAATGGCAATTTATAGAAAATACATTTTCTCTTTCACTGTAAAAATCTGCTTTGCTCTGAAGTGAGATTAGTTTTAACTGTTCAAATGGAAACGGGTGGCAATTGGACTATTGTTTTATATAACTGGGCAAGTGTAAAAATATATGTCCATTTCCTACCATGAGAAATAGGTGACATTAAACTCATGTGATTTACTGCAACTGACTATTTAGTATTATATAGATTAGTTTGATCTATGTATGTATCTGGCTTTACCAGTTCATCTGGTGAAATTCTTTGAACACAGCAAGTTATGGACTGGTTTGTAACAAAAACAACCACAGTGATAATTCTTACATGGGAGAGACTCAGGTTTGCTTGCTAATAATGTAACTGATACAGAAACTAATTTTAAGTAGCTTTGAGCTGCACTGAGGTCAGACTAAACTGGATGAACAAGGCATATTCAAATTACTGTGCAAACAGATTCAGTGCTAGATTTCAACCAGTCTTTCAAACTTGTAAACAATCGTATTGCTCCTAATTTATTGGCACTTACTATAACGTTAACTGTTTTCATAACTAATACTCAAAGCACCATTTCTCCAAAGCATATCTATCAATTCAGTGTATTGTGCCATATTAATCTGCACCATGAGCAAAATATATGCACTACAATAATTCCAGTTTTCATGGTTGAATCTGTTTCATTTTTTTAAATGATCATCTGTTCTAAAACATTTTTAATAGTTTAAGAAATGGTGTTAAATGTGACGATGTTTATTTTTATATACAGTAACATTAAACTAAATGAAAACTCTTTGGAGCATCACATGGCATGTATGATGTTCATGATATCTAAATAGATGTTCCGCTTCCATGATTCATATGGTTTTCAAAAAACATGCCCCCTGCCCTGTTGTCAGTCTGAAGAAGGGTCGCGACCCGAAACATCACCCATTCCTTCTCTCCAGAGATGCTGCCTGACCCGCTGAGTTACTCCAGCATTTTGTGTCTACCTTCAATGTAAACTTCATCCTTACTTATAAAGTGCTTTGTGTTACACTGTTAAAATATGAGGAAATCTGTTCACCACAGAGTCAATTTTGCCTGATTTTCTATTTTATCGATCAACATAATACAGGACGAGTCGCACCCTGGCCACTCCCTCTTCTCACCTCTCTCATCCGGCAAAAGGTATAGGTGTGAAAACGTACACCCCCAGATTCAGGGACAGTTTCTTCCCAACTGTTATCAGGCAATTGAATCATCCTACCACAAGCAGAGAGCAGTCCTGAACTACTATCTACCTCATTGGTGACCCTCGGACTATCTTTGATCGGACATTACTAGCTTTACCTTGCACTAAATGTTATCCGCTTATCATGTATCTATACACTGTAAATGGCTCATGTACTTTGTATTTGTATCATGTAATTATGTATTTTCTTCCCACTGACTGGTTAGCATGCAACAAAAGCTTTTCACTGCAATTCGATACACGTGACAATAAACTAAACTGATAAACTAAACTGAACTGAAGTAATTGATAATCACAATATTAAGAGCAATGCCTTACACAGATTTTATTTATCTGATTTTAAATGGTCTGGACACTTTGATGGAATTCAAACTCATGCCCTGTGGTTTAATCATCGATAGTATAGCCACAATGTTACCATACCCATTATGTCATACATTTACTGTGATCCAGATAAATACCAAAAATGAATATTTGTAGAAATACTTGCTGGTATACTCATGTTCAACCACAAAGGCTTTTCTACAATTGTGTCATTGTGAAATCACTACAAGTTAACTAATCAAAGGAAGGCAATTCCCATCTTGTCTCTGATCTTCTTGAAGCCTTCTTAGGCCATAAACCCTTTCCTTCCCACTAAAACCTGCTCTTTCTAAGCCTCTGCAGAGGTTAATCACCAAGAAAGAGGACAGAATATTAAGTTCTATTTGGGGGAGCAATGACTGAGAACTGGGAATATTTTCAGAAAGATTAGTATGAATAAGTGGCATGTAGTAAGGTAGGCATGACTATGTCAGTCTTCCTATTTAAGGTGAGCACAAAATGCTGGAGTAACTCAGCGGGTCAGACAGCATCTCTGGAGAGAGGGAATGGGTAACGTTTCAGGTCGAGCCGAAATGCCACCAATTCCTTCTCTCCAGAGGTGCTGCCTGACCTGCTGAGTTACTCCAGCATTTTGTGTCTATCTTCAATTTAAACCAGTAATTCAGTAATGCCAACCAGTCATGAACAGTGTAACACCAGTTTAAATGCAAACTCTGTTGCCAAAATAGACACATCAGCTCATGACTATCAACACCAATGCATGAACTGTAATGGTATATTCGCAATGAAATATATCTGTGTTCCACCGCTGCTGCTACAGACAGAAATCTCCCAATTGTGAGAAATGTATGGCTTAGTACTTGAAAGGTGAAAAAGAGTTTCCTTAATTATGGCTTAACAACTCATACTTAAATTCTGGAAAAACGCACCCACACCAACGGTAAAAATGTGGATTTCAAATATGTCCGAAATGCTACACCTCGAAGACAGGAGATTCGTCCTAGCAGGCAAATCAGACCAATTCCTAAAGATTTGGTCTCCATATCTTGACTTATTACAAGCATGGGGTGCAACATAACTTTGGAAATAAACGGTTTCAGGACCTGGTGAGGGGTGTGTAAAGATATGAAGTAGGTACATCCCTTTTATCTTATCTTATTTTCTTATATTTTCTTTTTTCTATTTTCCTTTTTCCCTTTTTATAATTTTTTTAAATTCTCTCTCACATTCTACATCTTTACGGGCACTTCCTTTTCACTTTTTCACGCACTTACTATCTTATCTAACTTTCTCTATTTTTCTTTTTCTTCTTTCTATTACTTGCCTATTATTAAAGTTTAAAACAAGAAGTGGTACATGAAATGTATTATGTTATTTTTGGCTTATACTACTGTACTGCACATTACTTCTAATAAAAAGAAACTTAAATTTTTATTTATTTTTTTAAAAGAAAGGTAAGAATGTTTGAATTTATCATTCTGAAGATCATGTTTCATGACTCAATCAATACAATGTGACTGAGTGTTGTGTGACGTGAGAATCACTGGTATTTAATTCCTTCACTGGTAGATTTGATGGTCAAACCCTATTGTCCATCTTCTCATGCAGCAGCGAAAAACAAGCCTGAGTGACACCGAAAGCATATGTTCATTCATCGGATGTACACTTGGTAAGCATCTTACAGCATCTTATGGGGTGGGAAGATTGCAACCTTCACGTGGTCCACCCTGCTTTGACTAATGCAATCAACCCGACGTGCACAAACCTGTGGAAGGACCATTAAAAAAAAATAGAAAGCACTGATTGGCCCTAGCCCGAGTGGGAGGAGAGTTCTCAGTGAGTCAGAGGGGGAAAACAGTTGAAAAGGGAGACAACACACAGGCAGACTTTACTCAGTGTTCCCGTGGATTTTGAAGCAACAGCAACAAAGAGAAGCAGGAGAAAGGACTGATTGGCTCTAGCCCGAGTGGGAGGAGAGTTCTCAGTGAGTCAGAGGGGGAAAACAGTTGAAAAGGAGATACAAAGCACAGGCAGACTTTACTCAGTGTTCCCGTGGATTTTGAAGCAACAGCAACAAAGAGAAGCAGGAGAAAGCACCGATTGGCTCTAGCACGAGTGGGAGGAGAGTTCTCAGTGAGTCAGAGGGGGAAACAGTTGAAAACTGAGGAATTTGGTTTGTAAATTAGGAAATTTAACAGTCAATATAAGCAAGGCAGCTCTTGGGGAGCGGCAGTGAGGGAAGTGCCCTGTGAGTAAAGTGTGAGTCTTTGGCTCGAGTGTCTTTGGAGAGGAGGCTGCGCAAAACACTGGATAGGGAGAGACCGAGGCAAAAGAAGATGTCAAGCAAGCTGATGCAGTGTGATGCTTGCAGTATGTGGGAGGTCAAGGACACCGCTGGTGCCTCTGGCTGCTACACATGTGAGAAGTGCATCCAGGTACAGCTCCTGAAGGACCGTGTTGGGGAACTGGAGAAACAAGTGGATGACCTCAGGTTCATCCAAGAAACTGAGTCGTTCCTCGACAAGTCCTACAGTAAGATTGTTACACCCAAGGCACTAGAAGAGAGAAGGTGGGTGATGGTGAGAAAGGGAGGAAAACATGGAAGGCAAAGGTCCCTGGGTGTTGTACCTCTTGTGAACAGGTTCACCCATGTGGAAGCTGCCGGGACAGAAGACGGTATCGCACTGAGTGCGGACTGGCTTGTAAAACAAAAAGGGCTGTTGAGCCAAAACCAAAGAGGCCAAAGTCGGGCAATGCCATTGTAGTTGGAGACTCCATTGTGAGAGGTATGGACATGGGTTTCTGCGGCAACAGACGGGATTCGATGATGGTATGCTGCCTTCCTGGTGCCAGGATCCAGGATGTCATGGACAGAGTGCAGACAATCCTCAAGGGCGAAGGTGAACAGCCAGAAGTGGTCGTGCATGTTGGCACAAATGATGTTGGAAAGAAGGGGATGAATATTCTGCAGCGGGACTTCAGAGAGCTCGGAAAAATGCT
Organism: Raja brachyura; assembly: GCA_963514005.1. The sequence continues at coordinate 101,985,707 of OY740781.1, read as the reverse complement.
GAAAAGCAGGACTTCCAGGGTTGTTATCTCCGGTTTGCTTCCAGTTCCTCGTGCTGGCAGGAGCAGGAACGGGACCTCAATGTGTGGCTGAGGAACTGGTGCAGGGGGCAGGGATTTAGATTCTTAGATCACTGGGATCTGTTTTGGAGCAAGGGGGAACTGTACAAAAGGGACGGATCGCATCTTAACAGGTGGGGGACCAGCATTCTGGCCGGCAAGTTTGCCACTGCTACACGGATGGTTTTAAACAGAATAAGGGGGGTGGGGTGTCAAATGGGATAGTTGAGGACGGAGTTAAAGGGAAAGAGAGTAAAGGGATGGTTAATGACCCCAGAATTAAAAAAAGCTCACAAAGGGATAAAGAGTATGGCCAAGTGTAATAGGGATTGATGTGAAAGGGGCCACGTGACAAATAATTGTATAAGGAGTAAGAGTGTTGTAAAAACAAGCCTGAAGGCTTTGTGTCTCAATGCGAGGAGCATTCGTAATAAGGTGGATGAGTTGAAGGTGCAGATAGCAATTAATGCCTATGCTATCGTTGGGATTACGGAGACATGGCTCCAGGGTGACCAAGGCTGGGAGCTGAACATCCAGGGATATTCAATATTCAGGAGGGATAGACGAAAAGGAAAAGGAGGTGGGGTAGCATTGCTGGTGAGAGATGAGATTAATGCAATCGAAAGGAAGGACATTAGCGTGGAGGATGTGGAATCGATATAGGTAGAGCTGCAAAACTCTAAGGGGCAGAAAACACTAATGGGAGTTGTATACAGGCCACCTAACAGTAGTATTGGAGTTGGGGCATCAAACAGGAAATTAGAAATGCGTGCAACAAGGGTAACACGGTTATAATGGGTGAACTCAATCTGCATGTAGATTGGGTGAATCAAATTGGCAGGGGTGCTGAGGAAGAGGATTTCTTGGAATATATGCGGGATAGTTTTCTCAACCAACATGTACAGGAACCAACGAGAGAACAGGCTGTTCTAGACTGGGTACTGAGTAATGAGGAAGGGTTAGTTAGCAGTCTTGTTGTGCATGGCCCCTTGAGCAAGAGTGACCATAATATGGTTGAGTTCTTCATTAGGATGGAGAGTGACATAATTAAGTCAGAAACAAGGGTTCTAAACTCAAACAAAGGTAACTTTGAAGGTATGAGATGTGAATTGGCCAAGACAGACTGGCAGGTGATCCTTAAAGGGTTGACAGTGGATGTGCAATGGAAGGTATTTAAAGACTGCATGGATGAAGTACAAAAATTGTTCATACCAGTTTGGCAAAATAATAAATCAGGGAAGGTGATGCATCCATGGATAACAAGGGAAATCAGGGATAGTATAAAAACAAAAGCTGAGGCATACAAATTGGCCAGAAAAAGCAGCCTACCGGAGGACTGGGAGAAATTCAGAATCCAGCAGAGGAGGACAAAGGGCTTAATTAGGAAAGGGAAAATAGATTATGAAAGGAAACTGGCAGGGAACATAAAAACTGACTGCAGAAGTTTTTATAGATATGTGAAGAGAGAGAGACTAGTTAAAACAAATGTTGGTCCTTTGCAGTCAGAAACAGGTGAATTGATCATGGGGAACAAGGACATGGCAGACCAATTGAATAACTACTTTGGTTCTGTCTTCACTAAGGAAGACATAAATAATCTGTCGGAAATAGTAGTGGAACGGGGGTCAAATAAGGTGGAGGAACTGAGTGAAATCCAGGTTAGCCGGGAGGTTGTGTTGGGTAAATTGAACGGATTGAAGGCCGATAAATCCCCAGGGCCAGATAGTCAGCATCCCAGAGTACTCAAGGAGGTAGCCACAGAAATAGTGGATGCATTAGTAATAATTTTTCAAAATTCCTCAGATTCTGGAGTAGTTCCTGAGGATTGGAGGGTAGCTAATATAATACCACTTTTTAAAAAAGGAGGGAGAGAGAAAGCGGGGAATTACAGACCAGTTAGTCTAATATCGGTAGTGGGGAAACTGCTAGAGTCAGTTATTAAAGATGGGATAGCAGCGCATTTGGAAAGTGGTGAAATCATTGGACAAAGTCAGCATGGATTTACGAAAGGTAAATCATGTCTGACAAATCTGATAGAATTTTTCGAGGATGTAACTAGTAGAGTGGATAAGGGAGAACCAGTGGATGTGTTATATCTAGACTTTCAGAAGGCTTTCGTCAAGGTCCCACATAAGAGATTAGTATACAAACTTAAAGCACACAGTATTGGGTGTTCAGTATTGATGCGGATAGAGAACTGGCTAGCAAACAGGAAGCAAAGGGTAGGAGTAAACGGGTCTTTTTCATAATGGCAGGCAGTGACTAGTGGGGTACCGCAAGGCTCAGTGCTGGGACCCCAGCTATTTACAATATATATTAATGATTTGAACGAGGGAATTCAATGCAACAACTCCAAATTTACAGATGACACCAAGCTGGGGGGTATAGTTAGGTGCGAGGAAGATGCTTGGAGGCTGCAGGGTGATTTGGATAGGCTGAGTGAATGGGCAGATGCATGGCAGATGCAGTATAATGTGGGTGCATGTGAGGTTATCCACTTTGGTGGCAAAAACATGAGGGTAGACTATTATCTGAATGGTGGCAGATTAGGAAAAGGGGAGATGCAACGAGACCTGGGTGTCATGGTACACCAGTCATTGAAAGTAGGCATGCAGGTGCAGCAGGCAGTGAAGAAAGCAAATGGTATGTTAGCATTCATAGAGAAAGGATTTCAGTATAGGAGCAGGGAGGTTGTACTGCAGTTGTACAGGGTTTTGGTGAGGCCACACCTGGAGAATTGCTTACAGTTTTGGTCTCCAAATCTGAGGAAAGATATTCTTGCCATAGAGGGGGTACAGACAAGATTCACCAGACAGATTCCTGGGTTGTCAGGACTTTCATATGAGGAAAGACTGGATAGACTTGGCTTGTACTCGCTGGAATTTAGAAGATTGAGGGTAGATCTTATAGAAACTTACAAAATTCTTAAGGGGTTGGACAAGCTAGATGCAGGAAGATTGTTCCCGATGTTGGGGGAGTCCAGAACAAGGGGTCACAGTCTAAGGATAAGGGGGAATTCCTTTAGGACCGAGATAAGGAAAACATTCTTTACACAGAGAGTGGTGAGTCTGTGGAATTCTCTGCCACAGAAGGTAGTTGAGGCCAGTTCATTGGCTATATTTAAGAGGGCGTTAGATGTGGCCCATGTGGCTAAAGGGATCAGGGGGTATGGAGAGAAGGCAGGTACAGGATACTGAGTTGGATGATCAGCCATGATCAGATTGAATGGCGGTGCAGGCTCGAAGGGCCGAATGGCCTCCTCCTGCACCTATTTTTCTATGTTTCTATGTTTCTAAACAAGATCAAATAGAACAAGTTGACCTACAAGTTTAAACTGTGCACACCACACGTATGAGGAAGAAGAAGAAAAAGAAGAAGAAGACAGCAACTTAAAACTGCTCCAAATTCTATTTTAGCTTAGACTTCAATGTTTCAAGTTTTGATCATTTCACACTGTGGCGTCGGGGGTGACACTGTATTTGACAGTGGCCACACTGACATTTGCAGTAGGGTGAACTCACATGATAAATTTTATTTCTGGTAAGAAAATCCAGGGCTGCACATGACTGCACTCCACACTGTCCCTTGCCGTCAGAATGCATGTGCAATGATGCTGGTGATCACATAGTTGTCCCGGCAGCTTAATCCAGTTTCTTCGAAGGAGGAGGCATGGCGATCTCAGGCTTCTTCCTGCACTTCACCCTTGCCTCAAGAGAAGGTGCTGAAAGCACAGGTTTTTTCCTGGCAGCTCGGCTTTTGGCTTGAAGAGGCGAAGCTGGCGGTGTCTGGATTATCCTGGTGGCTAGTCTTTGCCTGTGTGTGGTGGGGTGCTGTGTGTCACTGCCTGCCATTCTGAAAAGGACCCGTTTACTCCTACCCTTTAGAAACATAGAAATATAGAAAATAGGTGCCGGAGTAGGCCATTCGGCCCTTCGAGCCTGCACCACCATTCAATATGATCATGGCTGATCATCCAACTCAGTATCCCGTACCTGCCTTCTCGCCATACCCTCTGATCCCGTTAGCCACAAGGGCCACATCTAACTCCCTCCTAAATATAGCCAATGAACTGGCCTCAACTACCCTCTGTGGCAGAGAGTTCCAGAGACCCACCACTCTCTGTGTGAAAAAAGTCCTTCTCATCTCGGTCCTAAAGGATTTCCCCCTTATCCTTAAGCTGTGACCCCTTGTCCTGGACCTCCCCAACATCGGGAACAATCTTCCTGCATCTAGCCTGTCCAACCCCTTAAGAATTTTGTAAGTTTCTATAAGATCCCCTCTCAATCTCCTAAATTCTAGAGAGTATAAACCGAGTCTATGCAGTCTTTGTTCATAAGACAGTCTTGACATCCCAGGAATCAGTCTGGTGAACCTTCTCTGCACTCCCTCTATGGCAATAATGTCCTTTCTCAGATTTGGAGACCAGAACTGTACGCAATACTCCAGGTGTGGTCTCACCAAGACCCATACAACTGAAGTAGAACCTCCCTGCTCCTATACTCAAATCCTTTTGCTATGAAACCTAACATACCATTCGCTCTCTTCACTGCCTGCTGCACCTGCATGCCTACTTTCAATGACTGGTGTACCATGACACCCAGGTGGTGGGTGTGGGGGGGGGGGGGGGGGCAGCTCCTTATTGTCCTTGGGCAAGAAAAGGTTCTAGTATCTCAGGTTTGCCCTGACCACTCAGCCTTTACCTCAGGAAGAGATGCTGACTGTCTCAGGCTTCGTTCCAGCAGTCCAATCTTGATCACACAGTTGCACTGGTGGTCTTGGGTTTACAGGGAGGTACGCCACTTCTTCTTTTTTCCTCTTCTTCCTCCTTCTTTCTCTTTCCTTCTTCTTTCTTTTTCTTCCTTCCTCCTTCTTCCTCCTACTCCAATTCTTACTTCCTCCTTCCTCAGCTTAATGCTTCTTCCTTCCCTCCCTTCTCTTTCTTCTTTTTCCTCTATTTCCTTCCTCCTTCATTCCTCTTATTCATTCGTCCCTCCTTCTTCCTTCCTCTTCTCCTTCCCTTTTCTTCCTTCGTGCTCCCTTTCCTCTTCATTCTTCTTCCCTTTTCCTCTTATTCCCATTTCTCTTCCTTTAATTCACACGTAGTTCAAAAATCTATTTCAGCCTTTAATGTACCAAAAGCATGACATACCTCTGATATGCCTTTATAATCCCTACGTTATTAAATAGGAAATATATCCTTGTTCTTATCTTCCCTATATAATTGCCTTGTACCTGAATTTTTGGATGAATGACTGATAATAAATATCTGTTCTCCACCCATCTAAATAACATTCCAAGCATGCCATGTTATATTTTACAAGAAATGATGATACCTATGAAAAGAGCAATATGCAATGTAAAAAAATTAAAAACAAACTACCAGCATTAACAAATGCAGATGATTTGTGACCTTGGAATATGGGCAGCATTAGATAAAGAAAAGGAACTACTTGTACTCTCTTCTCTATAAAATTAAGTTCACATTCACCCCATGGAATCAATGTTAGCTTCTCCAATTACAAAGCTCAAATCAGGTGTTAATAGTGTCCCACTGGTGGGAAAACTGCTGCAGACATCCAGTTACCAATTGTACATTGCAATATTTCAATATAAGTCCTTGGAGATCAAATCTGGTTAATAATATTCTCCCATTTTTTAATTTTCAGATTTAAACCAATATTTATATTACGTGTCCAACTGTAATAATCATATATTTAACTTTACCCCTTTTGATTATGAAGTCCATCACATTGAATAGATGTTCTTCTGGTACTGCTGTTTTTTTTTTTTAAGTTGCAGCACTCCAACCACCGCACCCCCAGCCTAAATTATGTGTTGTAAAAAAAAGATATTTAGGCTATCCATTCTATTTTAAAATGTCATATTCCCAACTACAAAGCATGCCTTCACAAGTAGACCTTGTTGTAATATTTATTAATAGCACCATTCTTGAGCTAAACTTAACTCTCAAGGGGTTACATTCACAAGACAGGACAGCTGGCAAGTGTCAATTAGATGGGGCATTTTTGTAAGTTTGCGCGTTAAAAGTAAAAGTAAAATATAATTTAGCATTCCAGCAACCTTTCACAATCATATTTCCTGTGGCGGTAAACTCAGCAAAAGCCAATGTCGAGCAAGGCCTTCAAATCTTGGCAGCTAATCTCAATATTATTGTAATGTAAACAAAATTTGAGAGATAAATGTCAAATTTACTTCAGTGAGAACTAAAAAAGTCTAAAATATCACCAAATATTGTCAGACCAATGGAAGTTCAGAACTGTATTTCAGTTAAAGACAACTGCTAAATTGGTGCAGTGCAACATGTTCCTTACTTTCATGTATTATCGAAATTCAAATTTTAATAATTGAAATCCATGTGTGGAATCATTATTTTCCATTCATTTGCCAAAAAATGAAGTAGCTTAACCTTTCTTCTCAATTCTCATTATATCATGTATTCACTCAATCTGTCCACAGAGAGGAGGACAAAAAATGCATGTCTAAGATGTCAGGTCACAATGGAGTTGCATTATTCCTCACCAAATCTTGCTATTATACGTAAGTACAGGACATATTGAATCATTTCCAATGACAGGATAGCATATTGAGAGTGCTCAATGTCACTGGCTGTGAGTATATAGAAAAAAATTAAATTCATAGTAAAAGGGTATAATTTTGATCATGATATGGTTTGTTTTTAAATCAACTGCAATATTTTTATAGCATAACATTTCTAATTAAATCAATATAGGCACTAACGACAAAAATATCTGAAGTAAAGAAACAAAGTAAGTTGATCCTGCATCGAACAATTTTTTTGGGAAAAATAAATTGCTCTTAACAGCACAAACACGAATTAGAAAATGGTCACTCCATGTTGCTTTTGTTCATATATCCTACTTAAGTATCCAACAACGTACACCAATTTAGGAATAAAAGCAAAAGATAATTTAGGAATTCTTTAAAATATGCTAAAAATTATTAAAGCATGGCAACATTCATTTGAGTTACTGAAATAAAGAAAACTAATCAGACAAAAACACTTAATTTGAGGATATGATCAATATTTACATAAGGATTTATCAAGGGTACAACATGAACCAAGTTACAACCAATCAATTTACGGAAACCCTTGCATATAAACAAGCTCCCATAATATTAGTGAATTCAAAATCCATTGTGCTGACGTACATTCATTCTGATAAACTGCAGAACTAATTTCCTCTCTCTCTCTCCGCTTTTTGCATTCTTAAGGCCCTTTGATACCGTTCATCACAATACTGCACAGGCAGAGTTACCTTGTTGAATGATTTTGTATTTTTGTGTATTTTCCAACTTATGGACAAAATTTCTCTCGCGCATGGGAGAGAGCAGACTATAAATGCATCTGAATTGCAAAATATACAATTTAACTTTAAATTAACAAACACACTCCAAACTAGTGCCTCCAATTATTCGATCAACCAGTTTAGAAAAGTCTATCATATCCTGACTTGGAGTACTCAAATGGGGCATGAGAAGCCAAAGCAACTTTAATCAAGCAAATTATAGGAGAGGCTTATTTCCAGCCGAGGGAAGCTAAGCCTCAGAAAATCCCATGATTACTAATAGAACTATCTGCAGTGTTTAAGGAGTAGACGTGTCCCAGAGGGGGAGCAGTTAGAGGCTTGAACCAGGGTCTCCTCCATATCCCGTAACATAGAATCATAGAGACAAAGAAAATAGGTGCAGGAGTAGGCCATTCGGCCCTTCGAGCCTGCACCACCATTCAATATGATCATGGCTGATCATCCAACTCAGTATCCTGTACTTGCCTTCTCTCCATACCCCCTGATTCCTTTAGCCACAAGGGCCACATCTAACTCCCTCTTAAATATAGCCAATGAACTGGCCTCAACTACCCTCTGTGGCAGAGAGTTACAGAGACCCACCACTCTGTGTATGAAAAAAGTCCTTCTCATCGCGGTCCTAAAGGATTTCCCCTTATCCTTAAGCTGTGACCCCTTGTCCTGGACCTCCCCAACATCGGGAACAATCTTCCTGCATATAGCCTGTCCAACCCCTTAAGAATTTTGTAAGTTTCCATAAGATCCCCTCTCAATCTCCTAAATTCTAGAGAGTATAAACTGAGTCTATGCAGTCTTTGTTCATAAGAAAGTTCTGACATCCCAGGAATCAGTCTGGTGAACCTTCTCTGCACTCCCTCTATGGCAATAATGTCCTTTCTCAGATTTGGAGACCAGAACTGTACGCAATACTCCAGGTGTGGTCTCACCAAGACCCTATACAACTGAAGTAGAACCTCCCTGCTCCTATACTCAAATCCTTTTGCTATGAAAGCTAACATACCATTCGCTTTCTTCACTGCCTGCTGCACCTGCATGCCTACTTTCAATGACTGGTGTACCATGACACCCAGGTCACGCTGCATCTCCCCTTTTCCTAATCAGCCTGCATTTAGATAATAGTCTGTTTTCCTATTTTTGCTATTTATATAACCTCACCTGTATCCACATTATACTGCATCTGCCAAACATTTGCCCACTCACCCAGCCTATCCAAGTCACCTTGCAGTCTCCTAGCATCCTCCTCACAGCTAACACTGCCCCTCAGCTTAGTGTCATCCGCAAACTTGGAGATATTGCCTTCAATTCCCTCATCCAGATCATTAATGTATATTGTAAATAGCTGGGGTCCCAGCACTGAGCCTTGCGGTACCCCACTAGTCACTGCCTGCCATTGTGAAAAGGACCCGTTTACTCCTACTCTTTGCTTCCTGTTTGCCAGCCAGTTCTCTATCCACATCAATACTGAACCCTTAAACCCCTGTCTCACGGTGCGAGTTGGCCCACGAGTGACCCCGAGTTTTCACTCGTGGTGATCACGTACAGCCAACGTACCGGGAACGTCGGAACTCGCGCGATCAACTTGTCCACTCGTGGCGCTAACGGCAGGTACCCGTGAAACTTGTGAACTCGTGAAAAAAGTCAAACATGTTTGACTTTTTCCACGAGTCAAATTTCATGGTCAAGTTTAAAATTGAAACATTTAAACTTGTTGTAATATCGTAGTGGCCCGTGCGTTAACTTTAGTGATCCGTGCGTCTACCGTGGGAACTCTTTAATAGACACAAAATGCTGGAGTAACTCGCGGACCAGGCAGCATCTCTGGAGAGAAGGAATGGAGTCGAGACCCTTCTTCAGACTTACCCAAAACGCCACCCATTCCTTCTCTCCAGAGATGCTGCCAGTCCCACTGAGTTACTCCAGCATTTTGTGTCTATCTATACTTTAGTTTTGGATATGATCAAGTGTAAGAAACGCAAACCAGACTACTTTCACATCAGAGAATCCTAATGTTCCTAATTTGGCCGAGGCACTTCACTGTCCGTGTGTAGGAAGGAACTGCAGATGCTGGTTTACACCGACGATAGACACAAACATGCTGGAGTAACTCAGCGGGACAGGCATCGCATCTGGAGAGAAGGAATGGGTGATGTTTCGGGTCGGGACCCTTCTTCAGACTACCCGCTCATTCTTCCCTCGTCGATGTGAACTTGTGGGGGTGCGAGGAATCGGGCGTCGCTGGGTAAGGGGAAGAGAGGTTTTACTGCTGAATTATGCGCAACAGAAGCATGAAGTGGGGGTAAGGTCCGTTTAAACTATCTTGTCGTCCCCCCCCCCCCCCCCCCCCCCCACAATGTTGGGAGAGAGAGGGAAGAGAGTTGTGCAAACAAACCACGGGAGACTGCATCTTTGGAGGGAAATCATAAAATGTATAGGGATGTTTCGGGCCGGGACCCTAAAGGTTGACTACCCGTTTCGCAGATGCCGTTCCTAGCCCCCCTCTCACTCCTCCCCACCCATAGTCTTTGCCTTCTCCCAATTCCACCATCCCTCGCCCCCCCCCCCCCCCCCCCCAAACCTGTCCTCGCCTGAACTGCTGAAAATAACCGAGTGCTTTAAATGCGAATCCCGGACTGCAGCAACAACACACGCCCTGAGCGGGAGAGGAACTTGGTAACTCAAGAGCAAACGGGAGGGGAACTTGGTAACTCTGGAGACGATCTCGGAACATCGCAGATTACCATACCCGTGGGAACTCGCCACAAACACTTGCACATCAACTTGGAATATCGTACACAACCACGAGTCTGTCACTCTGGGTCACTCGTGTGTCAACTCGCACCGTGAGACAGGGCCTTTAATGCCGTATGCTTTAAGTTTATATACTAATCTCTTATGTGGGACCTTGTCGAAAGCCTTCTGGAAGTCCAGATACACCACATCCACTGGTTCTCCCCTATCCACGCTACTAGCTACATCCTCGAAAAATTCCACAAGAATTGTCAGACATGACTTACCTTTCGTAAATCCATGCTGACTTTGTCCAATGATTTCACCACTTTCCAAATGTGCTGCTATCCCATCTTTAATAACTGACTCTACCAGTTTCCCCACTACCGATGTTAGACTAACTGGTCTGTAATTCCCCATTTTCTCTCTCCCCCTCTTCTTAAAAAGAGGGGTTACGTTTGCTACCCGCCAATCCTCAGGAATTACTCCAGAATCTAAAGAGTTTTGAAAGATTATCACTAATGCATCCACTATTTCCGGAGCTACTTCCTTAAGTACTCTGGGATGCAGCCTATCTGGCCCTGGGGATTTATCGGCCTTTAATCCATTCAATTTACCCAACACCACTTCACGACTATCCTGGATTTCACTCAAGTCCTCCTTTTACCCGTGGTCCCCTGCTATTTCAGGCAGATTATTTATGTCTTCCTTAGTGAAGACGGAACCAAAGTAGTTATTCAATTGGTCCGCCATATCCTTGTTCCCCATGATCAACTCACCTGTTTCTGGCTGCAAGGGACCTACATTTGTTTTAACTAATCTCTTTCTCTTCACATATCTATAAAAACATTTGCAGTCAGTTTTTATGTTCCCTGACAGTTTTCTTTCATAATCTATTTTCCCTTTCCTAATCAAGCCGTTTGTCCTCCTCTGCTGGTCTCTGAATTTCTCCCAGTCCTCTAGTAAGCAGCTTTTTCTGGCTACTTTGTATGCATCATCCTTTGCTTTGATACTATCCCTGATTTCCCTTGTTATCCACGGATGCACTACCTTCCCTGATCTATTCTTTTGCCAAACTGGGATGAACAATTTTTGGAGTTCATCCATGCAGTCTTTAAATGTCTTCCATTGTGTATCCACCGTCAACCCTTTTAGAATTGATTGCCAGTCAATCTTGGCCAATTCACATCTCATAACCTCAAAGTTACCTTTTCTTAAGTTCAGAAGCCTTGTTTCTGAATTAACAATGTCACTCTCCATCCTAATGAAGAACTCGACCATATTATGGTCACTCTTGCCCAAGGGGGCACGCACAATAAGACTGCTCACTAACCCTTCCTCATTACTCAATACCCAGTCTAAAATAGCCTGCTCTCTCGTTGGTTCCTCTACATGTTGATTTAGATAACTATCCCGCATACTTTCCAAAAAATCCTCTTCCTCAGCGCCCCTGCCAATTTGATTCACCCAATCTACATGTAGATTGAAGTCACCCGTTATAACTGTTTTGCCTTTGTCGCACGCATTTCTAATTTCCTGTTTGATACCATCCCCAACTTCACTACTACTGTTAGGTGGCCTGTACACAACTCCCACTAGCGTTTTCTGCCCCTTAGTGTTTTGCAGCTCTACCCATACCGATTTCACATGCTCCAAGCTAATGTCCTTCCTTTCCATTGCGTTAATCTCCTCTCTAACCAGCAACGCTAACCCACCTCCTTTTCCTTTCTGTCTATCCCTCCTGAATATTGAATATCCCTGGATGTTCAGCTCCCAGCCTTGGTCACCCTGGAGCCATGTGATCCCAACTATATCATACTCATTAATAGCTATCTGCAAGTTCAACTCATCCACCTTATTACGTATACTCCTTGCATTGAGACACAAAGCCTTCAGGCTTGTTTTTACAATGCTCTTACCCCTTATACAATTTTGTTGAGAAGTGGCCCTTTTTGATTTTTGCCCTGGTTTTGTCTGCCTGCCACTTTTACTTTTCACCTTGCTCCCTATTGCTTCCACCCTCGTTTTACACCCACCTGCCTCTCTGCTCTTGTACCCATCCCCCTGCCACATTAGTTTAAATCCTCCCCGACAGCACTAGCAAACATTCCCCCAAGGACATTGGTTCCATTCCAGCGCAGGTGCAGACCGTCCTGTTTGTACTGGTCCCACCTCCCCCAGAAATGGTTCCAGTGCCCTAAAAATTTGAATCCCTCCCCCTTGCACCATTTTTCAAGCCACGTATTCATCTGCAATATCCTCCTATTTCTACTCTGACTGGCCCGTGGTACTGGTAATAACCCAGAGATTATTACCTTTGAGGTCCCACTTTTAAGTTTATCTCCTAGCTCCCTAAATTCACGTTGTAGTACCTCATCCCTTTTTTTACCTATATCGTTGGTGCCAATATGCACCACGACAACTGGCTGTTCACCCTCCCCCTCCAGAATGTTCTGCAGCCGTTCAGTGACATCCCTGACCTTTGCACCAGGGAGGCAACATACCATCCTGGAGTCTCGTTTGCGGCCGCAGAAACGCCTAACTATTCCCCTGACAATTGAATCCCCTATTACTATTGCCCTTCCCCTCTTTTTTCCCCCATCATGTGCTGCAGAGCCACCCATGGTGCCATGAACATGGCTGCTGCTGCATTCCCCTGATGAGCCATCTCCCTCAACAGAATCCAAAATGGTAAACCTGTTTAGGAGGGAGATGACTGCAGGGGACTCCTGCACTACCTGCCTACTGCTTTGCTGGCTATTGGCCACCCGCTCCCTTTCTGTCCTCTTATCTTTTACCTGTGGTGTGACCAATTCGCTGTATGTGTTATCCACGACTTTCTCTGCATCGTGGATGCTCCAGTATGAATCCAGCCGCAGCTCCAATCATTCAATGCGGTCTGCCAGGAGCTGCAGCTGGACACACTTTCTGCAAATGTAGTCACCAGGGACACCGACAATATCCCTGACCTCCCACATGTTGCAGGCTGAGCAAACCATGGGGCCAATCTGTAAAGACATATCTTACTCCCAAATTACGCTGTATTAAATATATATATATATTTTTTATTTATTTTTTATTAAACACTAAACTTTATCCTTTAAACTTTACTAATAAATACTAATAAATACTGAATCCCTAACACCCAGAATCCTTAACTCCCAGAATCCATAAACCTGAAGGCAGAAATGTAAACATGTAAACCCCGGGTTGCACCCAATCAGCTGCTTCCTCTGGTCCTCTTCAACCAATCAAAGGTTCACCAGATTCCCTCTCTGGAAGATGGAACGTTGCAGATGTTGGTCTCACAGCGCAGGTAGCTCCACCCTCTCTCACCAACTGCTCCCCGGGCCTCTGTGAAAAGCAAGCCCTGCGCTAGATTTATACTCACAGCGCAGGTAACTCCACCCTCTCACACCAACGGCTCCCCGAGCCTCCCTGTCTGCCTGTTTGCTTCCTGTTTGCCAGCCAGTTCTCTATCCACATTAATACTGAACCCTCAATACCATGTGCTATAAGTTTGTATACTAATCTCTTATGTGGGACCTTGTCGAAAGCCTTCTGAAAGTCTAGATATAATACATTCACTGGTTCTCCCTTATCCACTCTGCTAGTTACATCCTCGAACAAGGGGTCACAGTCTAAGGATAAGGGGGAATTCCTTTAGGACCGAAATGAGGAAAACATTCTTTACACAGAGAGTGGTGAGTCCCTGGAATTCTCTGCCACAGAAGGTAGTTGAGGCCAGTTCATTGGCTATATTTAAGAGGGCGTTAGATGTGGCACTTGTGGCTAAAGGGATCAGGGGGTATGGAGTGAAGGCAGGTACGGGATACTGAGTTGGATGATCAGCCATGATCACATTAAATGGCGGTGCAGGCTCGAAGGGCCGAATGGCCTACTCCTGCACCTATTTTCTATGTTTCTATGTTTCTATGAAAAATTCTATAAGATTCATCAGACATGATTTACCTTCCGTAAATCCATGCTGACTTTGTCTAATGATTTCACCACTTTCCAAATGTACTGCTTTTCTTGCTTGCAAATGTATGAATTGAAGCAAATGTATGCTTCATCTTATCTTTTTATACTTCCCTTGATTTCCCTTGTTATCCATGGATGCACCACCTTCCCTGATTTATTATTTTGCCAAACTGGGATGAACAATTGTTGTAGTTCATCATGCAGTCTTTAAATACCTTCCATTGCACATCCACTGTCAACCCTTTAAGAATCACTTGCCAGTCTATCTTGGCCAATTCATGTCTCATACCTTCAAAGTTACCTTTGTTTAAGTTCAGAAACTTTGTTTCTGACTTAATTATGCCACTCTCCATCCTAATGAAGAACTCAATCATATTATGGTCACTCTTGCCCTACGGGCCACACACAACAAGATTGTTAACTAACCCTTCCTCATTACTCAATACTTTGTCTAGAATAGCTTGATCTCTCGTTGGTTCCTCTACATGTTGGTTTAGAAAACTATCCCACATACATTCCAAGAAATCCTCTTCCTCAGCACCCCTGCCCATTTCATTCACCCAATCTATATGCAGATTGAAGTCACCCATTATAACTGTTTTACCCCTGTTGCACGCATTTCTAATTTCCTGTTTGATGCCATCCCCAACTCCACTACTACTGTTAGATGGCCTGTACACAAGTCCCACTAGCGTTTTCTGCCCCTTGGTGTTTCGCAGTACCCATATCGATTCCACATACTCCAAGCTAATGTCCTTCCTTTCTATTGCATTAATCTCCTCTCTCACCAGCAACGCTACCCCACCTCCCTTTCTTTTCATTCTATCCCTCCTGAATATTGAATATCCATGGATGTTCAGCTCCCAGCCTCCGTGATCCCAACTATAGCATAGTCATTAATAGCTATCTGCACATTCAACTCGTCCACCTTATTACGAATGCTCCTTGCATTGAGACACAAAACCTTCAGGCTTGTTTTTTACAACACTCTTACTCCATATACAATTATGTTGACATGTGGCCCCTTTTGATTTTTGCCCTGGAAACCCACCACTTCTTATTCTCTGTTTATTATTTTTTTCTTCTTTCCCCCGTACATGTTGGGTCTGAGTGCTTTCCTTCTCTGCCTCCTGCCTCAGACCCTGTCTACTGGCTTTCTCTATTTGAGTCCCTCCCCCCAACCGTTCTAGTTTAAAGTCCCCCCGGTAGCCTTTGCAAATTTCCCTGCTAGGATACTGGTCCCCCTCGGGTTCAAGTGCAACCCGTAACACTGCTCTCTCTCCCCATCCCCCCACTCGCAACAAGGGCAGAGTCCCCCTGGTCCTCACCTTTCACCCCACTAGCCAGCACATACAACAAATATTCCTCTGTCAGTTTTGCCACCTCCAACGAGACCCTACCACTCGCCACATCTTCCCATCTCCCCCCCGTTTGCTTTCCGCAAAGACCGCTCCCTCCGCAACTCCCTTGTCAATTCTTCCCTTCCACTCCACGCCTTCCCTGGGCACTTTCCCTTGCAACCGCAAGAGATGCTGCACTTCTCGCTTTACCTCCCCCCTCCACTCCACTCCACTCAAGGATCCAAGCAGTCATTCCAGCTGCGACAGAGGTTCACCTGCACCTCTTCCAACCTCATCTATTGCATCCACTGCTCTAGATGTCAGCTGATCTATATCGGTGAGACCAAGCGTAGGCTTGGCGATCGTTTCACCAAACACCTCCGCTCGGTCCGCATTAACCAACCTGACCTCCCGGTGGCTCAGCACTTCAACTCCCCCTCCCATTCCATATCTGACCTCTCTGTCCTGGGCCTCCTCCACGGCCAGAGTGAGCAACACCAGAAATCGGAGGAACGGCACCTCATATTCCGCTTAGGGAGTCTGCATCCTGGTGGCATGAACATTGATTTCTCACAATTCTGTTAACCCTTGCTGTCTCCTCCCCTTCCTACCTCTCCCCCAACCCTCGGGCACCTCCACCTTATTTTTCCTTTCTTCTCCCCACCTCTCCCCTCCCCCATCACTGAAGAAGGGTTTTGGCCCAAAACGTTGCCTATTTAATTCGCTCCATAGATGCTGCTTTACCCACTGAGTTTCTCCAGCATTTTTGTGTATCTGCAGAGTTGTTTGGATTGAATGGATACCTGCTAATGGTGTATCTAGGATACTTTCAGTACAAAGGAGCAACATGTCACCAGTAACATGATTTATAATCATTGCAACAAACACAGATTCCTAACAGATATGTTCTGTAAGCCATAAATTGACTTAAAGCTGACTTAAAATGTTCAAATTCCACTTCAAGGTTGCTTTACATCAAACCCCTCCTTGAACTATTCACAGCCATTTTGTTACTGCAGAGAAATCATTCACCAAAGTTATTATGTTTCTAGATATCTACAATAATAATAGGAGGCATGGAGTAAATTAGGTGCTCGATGAGTATAAAGAATGGAAAAAGAATCTTAAGAAAGAAATAAGAAGAGCTAAAAGAGGATATGAGGTTGCTTTGGCAAGAAAGGTGAAAGTAAATCCAAAGGGTTTCTACAGCTATATTAATAGCAAAAGGATAACGAGGGATAAAATTGGACCATTGGAGAGCCAGAATGGACAGCTATCTGCAGAGCCAAAAGAGATGGGGAGTAATTGAACAATTTCTTTTCTTCGGTATTCACCAAGGAGAAGGATATTAAACACTGTGAGGTAAGGAAAAAAAGTAGAGTAGCTATGGAAACTATGAGATTCAAAGAGGAGGAAGTACTGACACTTTTGAAAAATATAAAAGTGGATAAGTCTCCAGGTCCTGACAGGATATTCCCTAGGACATTGAGGGAAGTTAGTGTAAAAATGGCAGGGGCTATGACAGAAATATTTCAAATGTCATTAGAAACGGGAATAGTGCCGGAGGATTGGCGTACTGCACATGTTGTTCCATTATTTAAAAAGGGTTCAAAGAATAAACCTAGCAATTATAGACCTGTTAGTTTGACGTCAGTGGTGGGCAAATTAATGGAAAGGATACTTAGAGATTATATACATAAGCATCTGGATAAACAGGGTCTGATCAAGAACAGTCAATGTGGATTTGTGCCTGGAAGGTCATGTTTGACAAACCTTCTTGAATTTTTTGAAGAGGTTACTAGGGAAATTGATGAGGGTAAAGCAGTGGATGTTGTCTATATGGATTTCAGTAAGGCCTTTGACAAGGTTCCCCATGGAAGGTTGGTTGAGAAGGTAGAATCTTTGGGTGTTAATGACGGAGTAGCAAGATGGATTCAACAGTGGCTGAATGGGAGATGCCAGAGAGTAATGGTGGATGGCTGTTTGTCAAGTTGGAAGCCAGTGACCAGTGGGGTGCCTCGGAGATCTGTGTTGGGTCCACTGTTGTTTGTCATGTACATCAATGATCTAGATGATGGGGTGGAAAATTGGGTAAGTAAGTATGCAGATGATACTAAGATAGGTGGTGCTATGGATAATGAAGTAGATTTTCAAAGTCTACAGAGAGATTTGGGCAATTTGGAAGAGTGGGCTGAAAGATAGTAAGTGATTAGCGAGGCAGGGACAGATTCCAAGAAATTGGATTGCGATTATTTTTTGTTATATCAAAACATACCTCTATCAACATTAACATGTAATTGAGTCCATTGCAAAGAAAAAAAGTCACTAAATGCTCCAAAAACCAGTTTGAGGCTGTTTTAGAGCTGCTTACTCCCAAAACAGTAAGACAAATGTTATGTATACAATTTTGGTGTAATTTTGCACATCTCCCAACAGTTTGTGGTACAAAAACTAGACACACAACTAGCCATTGTAGCCATGCAGCCACAACACCCACGTTGTTTACTATGGACTTCTGCCTTTCTTCAGGGAAAAGGAAGGCAGCTCCCATATTCACTCAAAAGACAAGCAGTTCTGGCCAACGAGATATTTACCAGGAAGAGGAACATGCACACAAAGAAGGCCAATGGGCTCGCTTAGTTTAGTTTAGCCTAGTTTATTTTATTTCACCATTGCTACTTTGGTGCCACCAATGTGCACAGGGAAATGTGTACGGCTTCCTCCAGCAGAGCCAAGTGCCTTTGATTGTCAAGTTGTGCAGCAGGAAACAGACAATAATGAAGTCTCCACGTTTTCTTGGTATGCTCCTGGACTGATACTGGCAACTGAATCTCAACTGCAAAAGGTGTACCCCATTTTCCACTACAATCCTTGCCTGGCGCTCATTACAGTAGTTGGCAAGACCACTGATGGCAACAGCCAAAGATGTAAAAGGTAGCCACTGTCCCCCACAATCCATAACTCCAGACAGTGTCAGCCGTTGAAGAGATCGAGCAATGTGGACTCGCGCAAGTTAACAATAATGTACATTTCCTTGAAACGACAGCACTTTCTTTCCTCCTTTCCCTTGTTGGTTTTTCAGCTTCAAAACCTACTCTATTCCTCCTGTCTCTCCTCATCAAAATGACAATTCCACAAATTCCTTATTAATCTTTCGTTGATCTGTTACTTAACTGAATAGCATTTTCAGGGTATTTTGCCAAGTTACAGATACACAAGCATTTAAAAAGCTTTTCCTACCTACAATCATACTGTATAATCATTATCACATTGCACACAATTCTTTGGTTTACTATTGCATTTTTATTACTTTATCATTATTGTAAAATTATACTTAATGTTCTCTATTCAAACGACATCGGGAAGAAGAGGAGAGAGGTTCTGCAACGTGAGTTTAGAAAGTTAGGAAGAAGACTGAAAAACAGGACATCTAGGGTGGTTATCTCTGGATTGCTTCCTGAACCTCGTGTTGGTGAGGGCAGGAACAGGGAGATAGGGGATCTGAATGTGTGACTGTGGGGCTGGTGCAGGGAGCAGGGATTTAGATTTATAGACCACTGGGATATTTTCTGGAGTAGGGGTGAACTGTACAAAAGGGACGGGTTACACCTTAACTGGAGGGGGACCAACGTACTGGGAGGCAGGTTTGCTAGGGTTACACGTGTGGACTTAAACTAAATAGCGGTGGCGAGGGGTTAACAAATTGGGAGTATAAAAATGGAGTTAAAGGGGAAGTGAGTACATGAAAAGTTACAAACGATTTTCTCAAATTAATGGGAAGGAAAGTTCCAGAAAGGATAAGAGAGTAAGGTCAAGGCCAATAGGTACCGGTGTGGGAGGGGAGGTGAATATGAATATAAGAGTTGTATATGAATGCGCGAAGTATAAGAAATAAAGTGGATGAGTTTGGGGCTCAGTTAGAAATGGGCAAGCATGATGTTGTGGGAATTAAAAAGACATGGCTGCAAGAGGGCCAGGGCTGGGAAATGAATATTCAAGGGTATACGTCCTATCGAAAAGACAGAGGAGGTGGTCAGAGGGGGTGGAGTAGCTCTGTTGGTGAGGAATGATATTCAGTCCTATGTGAGGGGTGACATAGAATCCGTAGATGTAGAGTCAGTATGGATAGAACAGAGAAATTGTAAAGGTAAAAAATTCCTAATGGGACTTATCTACAGGCACCCAAACAGTAGCCTGGATATCGGGTGCAAGTTGAATCAAGAGTTAAAATTGGCCTGTCCCAAAGGTAATGCTACGGTTGTTATGGGAGATTTAAACATGCAGGTAGACTGGGAAAATCATGTTGGTGATGGACCCCAAGACAGGGAGTTTGTGGAGTGCCTCCATGATTGATTTTTAGAGCAGCTTGTGCTGAGCATACCAGGGAGAAGGCATTCTGGATTTAGTGTTGTGTAATGAACCGGATTTGATAAAGGGAACTTGAGGTAAAGGAGACATTAGGAGGTAGTGACCATAATATCATGTTTTAATCTATAATTTGAAAGGATTAAAGGAAAACTACAGTTGGACAAATGGGACTATGGAGCCATGAGGGAGGACCTGGCCAAAGTTGACTGGAAAGATACCCTGGCAGGGATGACAGTGGAACAACAATGGCAGGTATTTCTGGGAATAATCCGTGGGTTGTCACCTTGTTGTGGTGGAGAAGCTTTTGCGGACCTGAGGTCCTGAAAGCGATGCCGTTTGGAGCCATGGTGGTAAGTTCGAGGGGGAGGTCTCTGACAAAAAGCAATCCAACCAAGACCTCAATGGTTGAACAAGCGGAGGATGATGGCTGACCTTAGTGGAGCAACGGCTGGGAAGGCAGATAAAAACTGCAGCAGAAAAGGGTCTCCGATCATCTTGGACTTCATACCACTGGTTCCTGACCCAGATCTGTCAAGGACTATTGGTTGGCTGTCTGTGCACCAGTCTCCCCACGTTAAGCAACGTCACGCACAGGCGTCCTCCATATAGGGAATAACACCCTGGAGACACCCATGGTCAGCCATGACCGAAGGGGGCCTAAGAATCCAGAAGGTGCAGGATCAGTTCATTTGAAAGAGGAAGAAAGATTCCAAGGGGAGTAAGGGGCGACCGTGGCTGACAAGGGAAGTCAAGGACAGTATAAAAATAAAAGAGAAGTATAACATAGCAAAGATGAGTGGGAAGCCAGAGGATTGGGAGACTTTTAAAGAGCAACAGAAGATAAATAAAAAGGCAATACGGGGGGAAAAGGATGAGGTATGAAGGTAAGCTAGCCAAGAATATAAAGGAGGATAGTAAAAGCTTCTTTAGGTATGTGAAGAGGAAAAAAATAGTTAAGACCAAAGTTGGACCCATGAAGACTGAATCAGGTGTATTTATTATGGGGAACAAGGAAATGGCAGATGAGTTTAACAAGTACTTTGGATCTGTCTTCACTAAGGAAGACACAAACAATCTCTCTGATGTACCGGTGGCCAGAGGATCTATGGTGACGTAAGGACTGAAGGAAATTCACATTAGGCAGGAAATGGTGTTGGGTAGACTGATGGGACTGAAGGCTGATAAATCCCCAGGATCTGATGGTCTGCATCCCAGGGTACTTAAGGAAGTGGCTCTAGAAATTGTGGACGCATTGGTGTTCATTTTCCAAAGTTCTATAGATTCAAGATCAGTTCCCCTGGATTGGAGGGTAGCTAATGTTATCTCACTTTTTATAAAAGGCAGGAGAGAGAAAACAGGGAATTATAGACCAGAGCCTGACATCGGTGGTGGGGAAGATGCTGGGGTCCTTTATAAAAGATGAAATAGCGGCACATTTGGATAGCAGTTACAGGATCGGTCCAAGTCAGCATGGATTTATGAAGATTAAATCATGCTTGACTAATCTTCTGGAATTTGTTGAGGATATAACTAGGAAAATGGACAAGGGGGAGCCAGTGGATGTAGTGCACCTGGACTTTCGGAAAGCATTTGATAAGGTCCCACATAGGAGATTAGAGGGCAAAATTAGGGCACATGATATTGGGGGTAGAGTTCTGACATGGATAGAAAATTGGTTGGCAGACAGGAAACAAAGAGTAGGGATTAACGGGTCCCTTTCAGAATGGCAGGCAGTGACTAGTGGGGTACCGCAAGGCTCAGCGCTATTTACAAAATACATTAATGATTTAGATTAATTCTCTCGATGCTTTCAAGCAAGAGTTAGATAGAGCTCCTAAAGATAGTGGAGTCAAGGGATATGGGGAGAAGACAGGAATGGGGTACTGATTGTGGATGATCAGCCATGATCACATTGAATGGCGGTGCTAGCTCTAAGGGCCGAATGACCTACTCCTGCACCTATTGTCTATTGTTTATTGTCTATTCTCAATGTGTTAATAAGGTTTATTATTTAATAAAATCAAATTATTTAATACATTTGAAATTACTTGGAACACTCCCCTTTTCTATTTAGTTTGTTTTTATATTGGTTGTTTTATTAAATTGTTAAAGGCAAATTTTATATAAATCCTTCCTTTCTCATTGACCTGTTTAAAGATTGATTACTAGAGCCAGGATGTTTAGGCACTAAAAAAACTCTGAAATAGGCAGGCGAATAAGCATAATAAAATTACAAAAAAGACATGAAAAAGGCATTTATTGACAAAAAAAAGCATAAAAAGGCATGTATTTCCACCACCAAAATATGGTTAAAAAATGATAATATAATGGTATTCTACATTAAATGACCAAAGTTGGCTGGTTGCACATAATTACTAGCATTTTTATCAAATTATCTGGTGTTAAACTATGCTGTCTGTCAGAGAATATGCTTCAGTTGCGAGAAACGTCTTTCTAACTCAGCTGAGGTCACTGGTGCATATCAGAAACAAGCTACAGACTCTATATACATGTTGATATTTTATGCATTACAACTACTTTTGAGAACTTTAGCTATGTTTCGTATTTCTTCAAGATCTTTGTTAGCTAAATTCACTCTCTCACATTTTCCTTGTATGTCTTTACCTACATCGCCAGGAATTTTACAGATATCGTCAGTTACTTTGTCGAAAACCTGCAAGTTATTCACTAATGTTTTGCCACGTTTCTCAAGGGAAGTGATAGCTTTTGGGAAGTTTGCAAAATTGGAAGCAATAAACACAAGATCCCGGTGGAGGGACAATTTCTGCAGGATTTCACTGACGATCCTGACTGCAGCAGATTCTTCTTCAAACAGTTGACGATTTATTTTATCTTTTCAAAATTTGCTGCATAGTAGAGTACAGCAGATAGCCATTTACCCCATCTCGTCAAAATGGGCTGAGGAGGTAGCAGAATCTCGGGTGCCATTTCCTTGAAAAACTGCACATGTGACGGTGCTTTGGGGAAGATTTTCTTGAGATTGGATAGGTAATCAACATTTGGAAACAATCTACTTATGTGCTTGACAATTCTATGAAGTCCTTGAGCTAAACATGTCAAATGCAACATTTTGTGGAATAAAACTTTAAGAGCACGAGCAGCTTTTTTCATGTATGGAGCTGCATCAGTCACAAACAGAAAAACATTATTTTATACCTTCTGGCAAAAGTGCAGCAAGTGAAGATGTAAACAACTGAGCAATAATTGAGCTGTTTGACTTCTCCAATACTTCCAATGTCAAAAAATATTGTTTTGATGGTTAACCTGCCTCCAGTGTACCGATGACCACATTAGCAACAAATCGCCCCACAGCATCGGTTGTCTCAACTACTGCGATCCATATTTTGTTGCATGCAACTTCATCTCTAATTTTCTGCACAACAATGTTGAAGTTGCTGTCAACGTAATTTTTCCATAATAATGACTCACTTCGTATATGTTCCTCTGTGTATTTCTCAAAAAAAAACACTGAGAGAGGTCAAGAGAGCCCAGCAGCGACTACACCCTCTCTGAAGACTATGGAAAGCAGGTCTCCCCCCTGCACACCTACGAACTGTTTACAGGGGAACAATTGAGAGCACATTAACCAACGGCATCACTTCCTGGTTCGGGAGCAGCAAAGCGTACCAACGGCAGCAACTAGACAGGATTGTGAAGACCGCCAACAGGATTATTGGTGCTCCACTCCCTTTCCTGCTGGACATATACAGGAAGAGATGTATCAACATATACAGTAAGAGATGCCATCTCCATCATTAAAGACCCCTACCACCCATCACATCACATATTCTCCATCCTGCCACCTGGGAAGAGGTACAGGAGCATCAGCTGCAAAACCAGCAGGATGCTCCTCTGCTTCTTCCCGCAGGCTATAAGACTGATAAACGGACTTTGCCCCCTGCCAAAGTATCGTGCACCAACCACCAACCTGGACACATTGAAGCAGAGCCATTGACGTGCCGCTGCCGATTGGAACTCATGATATATGTATTTTTATTTTTATTTCTATATATTTTTTACCGCACACTGAATGGACACTGGTTGAGCAACGTTTTTTTCGTTTCCTCTGGTTATGTAAGTACTCAGAAAAATGATAATAAAGATTTTCAGCTCAACTCTTTTCCAATTTCCACAATGGAATTCCAGCATCAATTAGTGCCTTGCACAGATCACTCAAACTCAGATTTGCATCTGGAGCCAGCAGTAAATGTAATGAGGAGACAAGCTTGGGTATTTGGCTTGGGTAGTCTACACTCCAGTGGTATCAACATTGACTTCTCTAATTTTAGATGACCCTTGTCTCCTCCCTCCTCCTCCTCACCCTTCCCAGCTCTCCTTCTAGTCCTACTGTCTCTGCCTCTTCCTTTCTTTTTCCCGCCACCCCCCCCCCCCCCACGTCAGCCTGAAGAAGGGTCTTGACCCGAAACGTCGTCTATTCCTTCTCTCCATAGATGCTGCCTCACCCGCTGAGTTTCTCCAGCACTTTTTGTCTACCTTCGATTTTTCCAGCATTTGCAGTTCTTTCTTAATAGATTTTGAAGAAGGCTGAACCAGCGGGCAGCGGCAGGAATGAATGAACGACCGATAGAGGCAGCCCCGGATTTGCCCCAGTGGTGGAAATTTTCTTGTAAGTTATACTATGTTAACACATTAATAATAACATTAATATTAACGTGTTAACATAGAAAACGTCATTGTAATCACAGTACAATTAGAGAAAATAGCACGACCTTTTAACAAAATGGCAAAAAAAGGCTGATTTCGGCAATCGATCATGAAAAAGGAGTTATCTTGTAAAAATCATCAAAAAAAGGCATGAAAAGGAATTTTTTCATTTATGGCAAAATCCTGGCTCTATTGATTACTATATGTATTTGTGAGCTATGATGGTCAGGAATCTTGTTTGAAAGGAAAATGCTTGATAATCAAAATGTTTAGCATGTAACAATACAGATGATATTCAAGTGAATGCTTTGGATTTCTATCTCGCGTGATATAAATTATTTGAAGGCACAGTGGAGGTAAGCCATTCAATTGATATCTATTTTCAATGTTTCATGTCCAGCAAATCGATGCTGGTTTCTTTCAAAGAGTAGAAAAGTCAGTTTTCTTTAAGCAGTCACATTCACTCTGTGACTACTTGATGCCTGTCTAATGTGTTATTGGTGTCTTCTCTCTCCCTCCAATCCGACACTTCCCAATTCCGAATAATCATCCTCATTTTGTAAGGCAGCTGTGGTCCACAGGTTGAGCCGATAGTCAGTTTCTGCTAGGATGCAGTGTGTCATGTGTATCTGCTTGTAAACAGCATACCTCTATGCCCACTCAGAATAGCGGAAACGTTTCTAAGGGAATAAAAGGCCCAAACCACTCCATTAAACCCGTGTCATAACAGATCGACTTTTCTATCAGGTTATTTGAATCCCAGGTGACTGTCTAGTTGGAAAATACTCTTTACAAAGCTGGTACTGATAATTGACATTGGAGTATTCATTGTATGGGTGATTCCCTAAACCTCATCTGACAGCTTCTAGATAACACTGCAGAGGGAATTGAACAAAGTGACTGGAATGCAAACGTCACAGTTATATTATCTTTTAAATGTCACTTACTTTATATGCTGCCTAAAGACAGAAAGTGGTCCCAGTCTGTGATAATGTTACAAATGTCTGCTCATATAATTTATATATGAATTACATTTCAGATAATTAAATTGTTCATTGCGAGGAAATCTATGAACAGGGATATGTTAAACTCTGGGTGCAAACAGGCTGTGCTGCCATATATAAAATCTATGAATTCCTACCAATTCCTCCGTGGAGAATTGATTAGTTGTCCATGTATCTACATAAACGACAAATTAATTACAAAACTAGCATTGCATTTTAAAACTATTACAAATATCACACACATTTACTGTCCTATTTCTCATTTGTGTTGAAAATTATTTTTTAAAAACCTTGCTGATGTTGTTTGTGAAAATAAACCATGGTGGAATTCCCCCACACAGCTACTAGAAAATGAATGAGGACACACGTGTATATGCAGAAACAAGGTACAGAAGATTCTGGTTTACCGAAAATGACACAAAGTGCTGGAATAACTCGGTGGGCCGGGCAGCATCACTGGAGAACTTGGATAGGTGACATTCAGGTCGGTTCCCTACTATAGGCTAAACGGTCCCAGCCTGAAATATCACCTTTTAATGTTCTTGAGATTCTGCCTGACCCGCTGAGTTATTCAAGAAATCATGCATGCATATAGACCCTTTTAGTCCACGGGAAAGTACTCTACAGACAGTGAAGTGCTTTTTTAGTGTAGTAACTGCTGCATTGTAGGAAATGATACAGCCAACGTGCACACAGCAAGGTTCCACAAGTAGCAATGTAATTATGATTAGACAAGGTATTATTGAGTCATAGAAATATACAGCACTGCCACAGTGGCACAACTTGTTCACACATTGGTTCTTATTGGTAGAGACCTGGATACTATCTTGACCTTGGGTCCTGTCAGTGTGGAGTTTGCACTCTCCCTGTGACCGTATGGATATCATCCTGGTGTGCTGATTTCTCTATCAATCTCCTTAAAACTAATAAAGTTTTCAAGAGGTTACAGACTGGATGCATGGAGGATGTTTCCAATGAATGAGGAATAGTAAAAAAAGGGTCATAATCAGAGGCCATTTATGATTTCAGTAAGAAGAAATGTATTTAATTGGAGGGTGATTAAATATTGTAATTCTTAACACTTGAAGCTCAGCCATTGACTTCATTCAACTTAGACACTGATAAATTTCTGGATATCAAGAAAATAGATTTGAGATTGTAGATTAGCCATCGTCATAATGATTGGTGGAAAATGCTTGATTGGCCAAATGGCCTCCTCCTGCTCTTATGTTCCCATGTTCTTACATAAATTGTGCAGCATATTCTCACGAATTGCACTACAAAGTCATATACCTGTCATGTAGATTTATGAGACCGCACCAAACATGTGGCCGACGTTATTATGCTCAGCTCTAGAATAGGGTTTGAACCCCAATTTTCTGAGTCAACAACATTTAATTGACACAATTGTCAAAACAAGCTCACAATGTTCTCTTAAGCTGATTTATAAAATGTATCTCGAGCAGACAAGAAAGTCAAATATGTTAAATTCTTAAAAGTAGAATGCCAACATAATAAAGTAATTGTAGCACAGGACATGTGGCTCATCTAATTCATGCTTCATTTATGAAGAACAATTCAGTGAGTACAATTTTCCCTGCTAATTCTCTGCAAATCTATTTCCCTTGGACCTTTCAATTTCACTTTTATTCATCGTAAGAACACAGAACAGCAGAGCACAAGAACACGCCCTTTGGCCCACAGTGTCTGTGTCGAACATTTTCCCAAGACCAGCTCTTACCAGCCAACACATAACCCACACCCCTCCATTTTCTACATATCTATGTGCCAATCCAAAAGACTCTTAAATGGCACTATTATGTCTGTCTCCATCACCATCCCAGCAATACACAAAAAAAGTTTTAAAAAACTTGCCCTGCACATCTCCTTTAAAATTTGCCCCCTCACCTTAAAGTTATGCCCTCTAGTATTTGTTACTTTCATCCTGGGAAAATAAGGTTCTGTCTGTCTACTCTATGTCTTTCATCATTTTATATACTTCTATCAGATCTCCCCTCAACCTCTAATGCTCCAGAGAAAACAATGGTTAGCATGCAACAAAAGCTGTTCTTGATCTTGGATGGATGGATGGAAGGGGGGTGTGTGTGGGTCTATTCCGGGGGGGGGGGGGGGGGGTGTGGATGTGTGGGTGTGTGTTGTTGGGAGTGTGTGTGTGTGTTAATTGTTTGTATATAATCATATCTATAACCATATAACAATTACAGGACGGAAACAGGCCTTCTTGGCCCTTCCAGTCCGTGCCGACCATTCATTTTACCCTAGTCCCATCTACCTGTCCTCACACCATACCCCTCCATTCCCTTCCCATCCATATACCCATCCACTTTACTTTTAAATGTTAAAATTGATCCTGCCTCCACCACTTCTGCGGGAAGATCATTCCACACAACCACCACTCTCTGAGTAAAGAAGTTCCCCCTCATGTTACCCATAAACTTCTGTCCCTTAATTCTCATGTCATGTCCTCTTGTTTGAATCTTCCCTACCCTCAATGGGAAAAGCTTATCCACGTCAACTCTGTCTGTCCCTTTCATCATTTTAAAGACCACAATTATGTCCCCCCTTAACATTCTGCACTCCAAAGAATAAAGACCTAACTTGTTCAACCTTTCTCAGTAACTTAGTTGCTGGAACCCAGGCAACATTCTAGTAAATCTCCTCTGTACTCTCTCTATTTTGTTGACATCCTTCCTATAATTAGACGACCAAAATTGTACACCATACTCCAGAATTGGTCTTACCAATGCCTTGTACAATTTTAACATTACTTCCCTACTCCTATATTCAATGCTCTGATTTACAAAGGCCAGCACACCAAAAGCTTTCTTTACCACCCTATCTACATGCGATTCCACCTTCAGGAACTATGCACAGTTATTCCTAGATCCCTCTGTTCCACAACATTCCTCAATTCCCTACCATTTACCATGTACGTCCTATTTTGATTTGTCCTGCCAAGATGTAGTACCTCATACTTATCAGCATTAAACTCCATCTGCCATCTTTCAGCCCACTCTTCCAAATGGCCCAAATCTCTCTGTAGACTTTGAAAATCTACTTCATTATCCACAGCACCACCTATCTTAGTATCATCTGCATTCTTACTTATCCAATTTTCCACCCCATCATCTAGATCATTGATGTACATGACAAACAACAGTGGACCCAACACAGATCCCCGGGGCACTCCACTGGTCACCGGCTTCCAACCTGACAAACAGCCATCCACCATTACTCTCTGGCATCTCCCATTCAGCCACTGTTGAATCCATCTTGCTACTCCGCCATTAACACCCAAAGATTGAACCTTCTTAACCAACCTTCCATGGGGAACCTTGTCAAAGGCCTTACTGAAATCCATGTAGACAACTTCCACTGCTTTACCCTCATCAATTTCCCTAATAACCTCTTCAAAAAATTCAAGAAGGTTTGTCAAACATGACCTTCCAGGCACAAATCCACATTGACTGTTCTTAATCAGACCCTGTATATCCAGATGCTTATATATATTATCTCTAAGTATCCTTTCCATTAATTTGCCCACCACTGACGTCAAACTAACACATCTATAATTGCTAGGTTTATTCTTTGAACCCGTTTTAAACAATGGAACAACATGCGCAGTATGCCAATCCTCCGGCACTATTCCCGTTTCTAATGACATTTGAAATATTTCTGTCATAACCCCTGCTATTTCTACACTAACTTCCCTCAATGTCCTAGGGAATATCTTGTCAGGACTTGGAGACTTATCCACTTTTATATTTTTCAAGTGTCAGTACTTCCTCCTCTTTGAATCTCATAGTTTCCGTAGCTACTCTACTTTTTTCCCTTACCTCACAGAGTTCAATATCTTTCTCCTTGGTGAATACCGAAGAAAAGAAATTGTTCAATATCTCCCCCATCTCTTTTGGCTCTGCAAATAACTGTCCATTCTGGCTCTCTAATGGTCCAATTTTATCCCTCGTTATCCTTTTGCTATTAATATAGCTGTAGAAACCCTTTGGATTTACTTTCACCTTTCTTGTCAAAGCGACCTCATATCTTCTTTTAGCTTTTCTTATTTCTTTCTTAAGATTCTTTTTACATTCTTTATACTCATCTAGCACCTCATTTACTCCACTCCATGCCTCCTATAATTATTGTAGATATCTCTCTCTTTTCGAACCAAGTGTTCAATTTCCCTTGAAAACCATGGCTCCTTCCGATTTTTACTATTTCCTTTCAACCGAACAGGGACATAAAGATTCTGTACTCTTACAATTTCCCCTTTAAATGTCCTCCATTTCTCTTCTACATCCTTTGCGAAAAAACGACGCAGTAACAGTAACATTTTTATATATTCCTGTGGAGATTTTTCCCGTGGAGTCCGAAATCACCCTATCTGAAAATCTTGCTTTATTTCTCGAGTTATTAATGAAAATGTTCAAAAATCTGACAAAACTTTGAAATCAAAACAATTGTCTTTTGCTGATGATGTCACAATGGATCTGCATGCCTGCTGTCTTGCTGATGCTGTGATTGACGACACCGCCGACCACCCCTCCCCCCGTAATTCAAAAGACAAGTTGGGCTCTGGATTGAAGCGGCCGAACTCGCAATCCTCTGGTTGACGCCCGCTGCATGCTGCCCGGCCGCCCACTGCCCAGCCGCCCGCCCCGCTCCCATCCTCTACTTCGCCCCTCCTCCTCTCCCCCCCACTCTTCTCCCCTCCCCGGCTTCTCTCCTCTCTTGCCCTCCTCCCTCACACCCCCTCTCCTCTCTCTCTCCTCCTCCTCTCCCTCTCCCCTTCCCCCTTCTCCTCCCCCTCTTCCCCCACTCTCACTCCTCTCTCTCTCTCTCTGTCAGCACCTCTCTCTCTGTCTCTGCCACTCTCTCTTTCTGTCTCTGCTCCTCTTTCTCTGTCTCTGCCCCCTCTCTCGCTGCCCTCTCCCACTACCCCCCTCCCCTCTCCCTCGCTAGACGCACCTGCGAGTTGGGGGTTATGTGTGAGTGGATAGGGTGGGGATGGGGTAAAAGGAGCGAATGAATACTAATAATATAATATCAAGGGGGGTGGTTAGTGTGTGTGTGACGCTGCAGTCCACTCCCCCCAACCGCGCCTTGAGGGGATGGGACCCAACGAGTCCCACTTTGTCCCGTGCCACAATAAACTAAAGTAATATCATTAATCCAGGCATCATTCTGGTAAACCTCCGCTGCACCTTTCCTTCCTGTATGGGGCTAATCAGAACTGCATGCAATACTCCAAATGCAGCCCAACCAAAGTCCTATAAAGGAACATCATAACGTCTTGATTCTTATACTCATGCCCTGATTAATGAAGGCAAGCATACAATACACCATCTTTAACATCCATATTTCCACCACCTTTGCAGGCAGAGAATTTTAGGTCATAACTATTTCTAGCACTAAAATATTCTTTCTTATATCTCTGCATTTCTGCTCAAACCCGCAGTTATATCCATTGGGTTTTGTAACATTAGCTAATGGAAACAATGTTTCTTTATCTACTTTATGTAAACCTCTCATAATCCCGTATAGCTCAATCAGTCACATCTTTTCACAAACCTTTCTTTTAAGAAAAATACATAGCTTCTCTAAGCTAGCCATGAAGACAAAATCCCTGACCACTAGCACAATTATGATAAATCTTCTCTCCACTATTGCAAGAACTTCAACATCCTTCCTGAAGTTTTGCTAATGAGGTTTCTAAAGGCACTTTCTCAAAAAATGTCAGAATACACGACTTCTATTCTCTTCATCAACTAATAACAATTAAAAAAAAATATGGAGACACAAGGGACTACAGATGTTGGAATCTCGAGCAAAAAATTGTTGGAGCAACTCAGTAGTTGAGGCAACATTTGTGGAGGGAATAGAAAAGCCTCTCACAAATTCATGCTGTTTCTCAATAATTAACTCAAATCTCTTCCATACATTGGTTTTACTTCCTTATTCATTGTTTCTATAATCTTAACCACCAGTGATGTTATTTTTTACAGTAATACCTTAATTGAACACCTTCCATGCCTGTGGCTCTCCCCCCTGTTTACCCATAGAAACCTTGGAAGATTATGGCAAGACCTTGCACTATGTGCACCCTCATTTCCAGACCAAGTGATTTATCCATTCTGGACAAAACTGTAGATGATTAGTGCATGTCCCTTTAATTATAGGCTGCGTAGCCCTACTAACCACTCCCCTTTTATCAAGTATATCAATGTCTCCCCACCCCCCAGTAGGCTCTCTAGTAAAACGTGCAGACCATGTACAGCTAGGGCACCAGTGAATGTGTGATTAATAAAAGCCATAGTAAAGAAACACTGTGTGAGTACACATGCTTTACATGGTGTCGGTGGCTTCGAATCCTGCGTCTCCTGTTTATCGTGTTTATTTTCTTTTGCCCCCGTTACCCCTCCCTGCCTGGTCATGGCTTCCTCCTGCCGTAAGCCAGACCCTCTGGTCTTCGACGATGACATCGCTCACCGGTGGAATGTGTTCCGTCGGGACTTTCAGCATTATGTTCCTATCGTCCACCCAGCCGCTCCCCCTGCAGTTAAAGCGTCACTGCTCTTGAATCTGGCCGGCTCTGAGGCTCTGGAGTGCTCTGAGTCGTTTGTGTACGGGCTGAATGATGATCCCAGGGACCTTGAATGCCTAATCGGGAAGTTCACTGAAATGTGCGACGTTCCCACGAACTCTATCCTGGAGCGTTTTAAGTTCTTTGCTCGTCGTCAGAATCCTGGTGAGTCTGTCGGCAATTTTTTTGCTGCCCTACGGCATCTAGCTAGACGGTGCAACCTGGGCGACGCGACCCCCGATACCCTGACCCGCGATGTCTTGGTGTACGGTCTACGGGATGAAAAGCTGCGTTCGGAGCTCCTGTGTAAGCCCGACCTGACCCTCCACGAGGCTCTGCACGCCTCCAGAATGGCGGAGGCTGTTACCTCTGCTGTGCCCCCCTCTGACCATGCGGTTCGAGCGGCTACTTTCGCCACCCGCCGTCCTGCTAATCAGGCTCGCCGTGCGGCTAGCTCTGTCTCCAGCTCCAGGCCGGGGCAGCGTTGCCCGAACTGTAACTTTGCATCTCATCGTTTCAATGTATGCCCTGCGTTGGGAAAGACCTGTAATTTCTGCAACAAACTGAACCATTTCTCAGCAGCCTGTCGTTCTTGCAGGAATCCTGCCCAGCAACAGCGTAGGCCATCTAATTACCTGGTACGGGATGATACTGTGTCTGGTTCCTATCAGCCTGCTGACAACCTCCCACTGTCTGACTCAGCCTCTTCCCAGAGCGAGCTCAGTGTGTTTTCAGTTAGAAATGCACCTGCCCTGATAACAGACCCGACCGTACAAGTTACTGTTAATGGTGCAACTTTCTCTGCCAAGGTCGATACTGGGGCTGCAACAAACGTTATGTCTACCAGCCTGTTCAAGAAGATAAGGACTAATGAGCGGATTACCACTGAGCGCTCTGTCCTTCGAGCCTATGGGGGAGGTCTGCTCGTTCCTGTGGGGAAGGCCACCCTGAACTGTAAAGTGCTGAATGCCGTTCGGCCCCTCTCTTTCTTTCTGATAGACGGCAAATGTGTTCCACTGCTTGGCGTTCAGGCATGCCAGGACCTTGGGTTGGTCAATTTGCACCGGGACATCCGCCTGGTTCAGCAGCCTCTGGACCCACTGGCCGAGTACCCTGATCGGTTTGACAATGCGTTGGGGAAGCTTCCCTGCAGCTATAAGATCTCTCTCAATCCTAACGTGGATCCGGTTATACGCCCACCTCACCGAGTCTCCTTCGCGATGAAGGACAGGGTCGAGTCCACCCTTCGTGACATGGTGGCTATGGGCATTCTGAAGGTGGTGAGTGAGCCGACTCAGTGGGTCTCCACCATGGTTGTTGCTGCCAAGAAGGACAAGAGCGAGATACGGATCTGCATCAACCCTAAAGATCTGAACCTGGCTATCAAGCGCCCACACTATCCTATGCGTACTGTCGAGGATGTTGCTGCACAGGTCGGCCCGGCCACTTTGTTTTCAGTGCTGGATGCAAAGAGCTCGTTTTGGCAGATACCGTTAGATGAACGATCATCTTACCTGACGACTTTCGCCACTCCCTTCGGGAGGTTCCGATTCCTGCGCATGCCGTTCGGGATCAGCTCCGCTAGCTAAGTTTTTCAGAGAACGATGGAACAGCTGTTCGCGGGGCTCCCGTGCGCTATTATTGTCGATGACATCTTGGTTTATGGAAAGGATGTCGAACAGCACGACCACAACCTCCGACTGGTCCTGGATCGATCTCGGGAGGTGAACCTGAAGCTTAACCCCAATAAATGCCGGTTCCGCGTCCCGGAGGTCACCTACGTGGGACACGTTTTCACAGCGTCCGGGCTGAAGCCCGACCCACAGAAGACAGCCGCGATTTCTGAGATGCCTGCTCCTGAGGATGTGCCGAGCCTCCAGCGCTTCCTTGGTATGGTCAATTACCTGGGGAAGTTCATCCCCGACTTGAGTGAGTTGAGTGCTCCCTTAAGAGACTTGGTGAAAAAAGATACTGCATGGTCCTGGTTCCCGCAACACCAGGCTGCTTTCGATGTGCTCAGGTCCAAGCTCATCTCCACCCCGACGCTGAAGTATTTCGACCTGAACCGACCTATCGTCATCACCTGCGATGCCTCCAAGTTCGGACTGGGTGCTGCCTGCTTGCAAATCCATGATGGGGTACAGCTGCCTGTGTCTTTCGCGTCCCGCACGATGACTCCAGCGGAGCAGCGCTATGCCCAGATTGAGAAGGAGCTGCTGGCTGTCGTGTTTGCCTGTTCGAAGTTTAAAGACTACATTCTGGGCACCGAATTTTCAATTGAGACTGACCACCAGCCCCTGGTCACCATCCTCGGCAAGCCGATTCACGCTGCTTCCTCCAGGCTACAACGGATGATGCTTCAGCTACAGCGTTTTACCTTCTCCGTGGTGTACCGAAAAGGCAAGGACATGTTTATCGCTGACACGTTGTCTCGGGCACCTCTTGCTTCGACCACCCGTCACCCTTACGAGGCTTCCAGCATGATAGTCATGAACGTCAACTTTGTGCCCTCCAACCAGCTCAAGTCCCTGGTCAAACACACTGCTGCTGACGCCTCTCTTCAACAGCTGGCTGCAGTCATTCAGCGGGGCTGGCCTGAACGACGTTCTTCCCTACCCGCCGCGGTAGTGCCTTACTTCCTGGTCCGTGACGAGTTGGTGCTGCGGGATGGTGTAATCGTTAAGGGTCACAAAGTTGTGGTACTTGAGGCTCTACGGCAACAGTATTTCGACACTGCTCATCGCGGCCATCCCGGTGCCGAGGCAACTCTCTCCATCGCTCAGAGCCAGTTTTACTGGCCCGATATGTCTGCTTACTTCCAGGACCGGGTGTCTTCGTGCCCAACCTGCAACAGTCTTGCACCGCAGCAGCAGCGACAGCCCCTTCTGCAACAGCCTGCACCTGACTTGCCATGGTCGGCGCTGGCAACTGACATCTTTGAGTGGCACGGCAAGCACTTCTTGGTGCTTGTCGACTCCTACTCTAACTGGTTTGAGGTCGACCAGCTGTCCTCTCTCTCCTCTTCTGCTGTTATTGAGAAGCTGCGTCGCCACTTTGCCACCTTTGGGTCCCCTGCAAGCCTGCAGTCCGACAACGGCAGCCAGTTTACCATCGCGGAGTTCAAGGACTTTGCTGATCGTTGGAACTTTCGGCATTACACCAGCAGCCCTGAATATCCTCAAAGCAACGGCCTGGCTGAGCGCGCTGTCCGCAGCGCGAAGGGCTTATTGGAGCGTTGCCGTGTTTCCAAATCTGACATTTACCTCGCTCTCCTCAACCTCCGTAACATTTCCCGGGACAACGTCTTGGGGTCCCCGGCGCAGCGCCTCATGTCCCGGGTCACACGCCCTCCCATTCCGGTGGCCCAGCAAACTCTTGCTCCCGCTGTTTTGAAGCCTGCCATGGTCCGTGAGCGCATCGCTGCTAAGCAGTCTATCCAGAAGCGCTCCCATGATAGGTCCTGCCGTGCCCTTCCTGCCCTGTCTCCTGGTCAGGTTGTCTGCATGCGTTCCACCTCTGGTCACCCTAGCCTTGCGGTTGTTGTCGGGCCTGCCGCAACACCTCGTTCCTATCTGGTCAACCTCGATGGCACTGTTTACCGTCGATCCCGTCAACACCTCCGCCTTGTGAATGAGCCTCATCCTCCTCCTGCTGTTCCCCATGCTTCTCCTCTGTCTACTATTCCGCCTGCTGCAGTCACTTCACGTGCGCCTGCTCGGCCCGTCCCGGTCCTTCTCCCTGTGTCTGTTCCCGTGCCTCCGCCCCCTTCTCCCCCATCGCCTAGTCGCTCGCCTTCCATCCCCTTATCGCCACGTGCGTCCCCGCCTCGCAGCGCTCCTGTCGTAGGGTCTTCCCCAGCTTCCC
Organism: Raja brachyura; assembly: GCA_963514005.1. The sequence continues at coordinate 101,949,724 of OY740781.1, read as the reverse complement.
CAGCTTCTGTTCCTTTGGGGGGAGGGGGTGTGAGCGGGATTCACACCCGCTCTGGCTGTCTTGTGCAGGCACCTGACCGTTACGGCGATTATATATGATTGCTGCTATTGTATTGTCCAGTTGCCCTAGCGCATGAGACATGGTCGGCTGTCACGTTCCCTTCTTTTATAAGAGGAAGGATGTAGATGATTAGTGCATGTCCCTTTAATTATAGGCTGCGTAGCCCTACTAACCACTCCCCTTTTATCAAGTATATCAATGTCTCCCCACCCCCCAGTAGGCTCTCTAGTAAAACGTGCAGACCATGTACAGCTAGGGCACCAGTGAATGTGTGATTAATAAAAGCCATAGTAAAGAAACACTGTGTGAGTACACATGCTTTACAAAAACTAGCCTAAGTTTATTTTACCCATAAGAACCCAAGAAAATTGGAGCGCGGTTCATCCATTCATTATGTCCACAGTCTCAAATTCTACTGATTTTTTGCTAGCAAACTTCCTAATAGAAAGTTGATTGAGTAGAAATAAGGAACTGCAGATACTGGTAAAAAAAACACATCTCCAGAATCTCTACCTCCAGAGATGTTGCCCGACCCACTGAGTTACTCCAGCACTTTGTGTCTTTTCTTAAACAGAAATTACTCATTACTTTAATCTTGCGCTCTGCATCTAAACGTAATTTATCTTAATTAGCTATGAAACTGGATTTCTTAGCATTCGTTTTGAAGTACAATGTCCTTAAATCTGAATATTACTTGAAGTAAATCATACTCATGAAACAAAATTGGACCGGGCATTTGAATGGACTATTCCTGGTGTTTTCCCAGTATCAGACCTGCAATAAATGATGCAGGGTTTTTGGGTAACAGATGCTTCTGTTCATGCTGACATCAATTTGGCCTCAAACCTCCATGCTAGGACACTAATTGAATAGTTTCAGTCAAACCAAGAGACATTGCATTAGTGCAGCACATTGGCACATTTAGCTGCTACTCACTAAGCCAGGGACTCGGGTTCGATCCTGACCTTGGGTGTTGTCTGGCTTGAGTTTGAACGTTCTCCCTGAGACTGCATGGGTTTTGCCCAATGTCCCGGTTTCTGCCTATGTCCCAAAGACGTGGATTTGTGGGTTAATTAACTTCAGTAAAGTTTCCCTAGTGTGTAGGGAGTGGATGCAAAAGTGGGATAGCAACATGTTTTACGATAACAATATGTTCACCATATGTTTTCAAATTAGCATGAAAATTCTTCAGCATTTGGGTGCCACAATGAAAGGCATTCTATGGATGCCTCAAGAGTGACTGCTGGCACTGTTCCATTACTGGAGAGATCTTAATGGCCATCTGTCTATGCCAACATACCAGCTCAACCCATCTAGTGAATACTGTGTTCCCGGCTCAAGTTTTCCAAGGCTATCATCACTGAAATGTGTGGCATTCTGTGAAAGGCTTCATGACTGGAATGCTCCCTCCATGAAGGTCAAGGTTATGTTGACTGTGAAATTTCGCAGCACAGTATTTTTCCAGCAACTTCTACTGTTTCTTCCACTTTGTCACCAACTGCTGCATTAGAGAAGACAGCCAAAGCATTGTTTTTACCTTGGTCTCAGTGAGGCCAAGTGGCATCACGGACACTGAGATATGCCAGCACTAAGAGGAATTAAAAAGATTGGTTAAATGCTATTTGTGCTATTTTACAGCATTATTGGGAAATTCCATCAGTGGGAATCTGGATACTTCCTTTACATATCCTGCTGTCATCCATGTCTCAAAATATCTAAATGTATGAGTGACAAGGAATCATTCCTCTGGCATTCTTCCCAGTTTAACTGGTTGTATTATCAGCATTAAATAACACAAATAGGGAGTAGATCTACAAAACTATTAATGGGCTCCAAAATCTATAATTGAAAGGCAATTGAATCAAGTGCAACTAATTGTTGTTAGCATATTAAGAGCACATGAAGAGAAAAGCATTCAATTACATTTTGTTACTGCTGCTTTAAATTTAATTAATAGCATGGATACTCACCCTGTTTACAAATGGCCTCTTTACCATGATGGAATGAGGCCAACAATAGAAGTGGGCACTGAGTCATACAATGAGTCATGCACCTTTGACTTATTTCAATTTGGTGTTCAGCAGTGTAGGTGTAGTGTGGTGTAGGCAAAATTATGTTAGTATCTTTGGTGGAAGATCAGAAACTTTAGAGATAGAGGTGGAAACAGGCCCTTCGACACCGAGTCCGTGCCAACCAGCGAACACTAACTGACACTATCCTACATACGAGGGACATTTTACAATTTGACTAACCTACAATTAACCTACAAACCTGTACATTTTTGGATTGTGGGAGGAAACTGGAGCACCTGGAGAAACCCCATTCGGTCACAGGGAGAACATACAAACTCCGTGGAGCCAGCACCTATAGTCGGGATCGAACTCCCATCTCTGGTGCTGTAAGATAGCACCTCTATCACTACGCCACTGTACTGCCCTCAAATGATCTTTTTAAACTACACAATTTTGGAGGGAAGACAGTTGTGAATACAGCCCAGAAACTAGCCACCCCCTCCTCCTCCCCCCCCCCCCCCCCCCCCCCAATTAACTTCACGTGTACTTCTTACCGCCTGGGGTAAGTAGCAAACATAATAAGGACTGTTTGTACCCCTATCATTATCTCTTCTCCCCCTTCCGATCAGAGAGAAGATACACACGTTTGAAAGCACGTACCACCAGATTCAAGAGCAGCTTCTTCCCTGCTGTTATCAGACTCTTGAATGAACCTTTCACATGTTCAGGGTGTATTCCTGATCTCACAGTCTATGTTGTTGTGGCACGTTTGTTAACATTTGCACTTACTCTGTTGCGGTATCAATAAGTATTGCACACTGTTCACTTTCCCCTTTTGCACTACCTGTTGTTCTCATTTATGATATGATTATATTAATGCAAGATATGATTTATCTGTGTATTTACACTGTATCTCAGTACACATGACAATAATACACCAATATCGGGTAGCTCCAGAGTGCCAAATAATTTGGAAATACACAAAATCAAAGACAGTTCATTAGCAGAGGTTGAAATAGAAGATCAGTCATCACAGTCTTTCACATCTCAGAACGCAATCCCCGTTTTTGGGAAGTACATCTTCTGTTAAAAAGAGTCATTCATAATTGATAGTACAATATACAAAGAGGCCTATTAAAAAGTAAACATCCTAAACATCGTGCCACGTGAAATTCATTTTAGAACTACATCCACAGTTATCATTACAATTTAATAAAATATGATTGACTATTTAAGTGTCCTCTGAAATGGCTCAGGAAGTCATTCAGTTCCAACATGTTGATACGCTGAATCAGAGAAAAGAAACTAGATAGATCAGGTGGCAGTCAATCCCGGCACCCAATTAAGACACAACAAAGTAATTTCCAACAGTCACGACCTGTTATAGTCCTTTAATGAACATATAGGGACTAGTGTCAAAATTATGAGACCTGTCCCGAATAAGAATCAGGCAGCAGCCCTGACATTGTTGTATTTACAGAATCAAGCCTTTCAATCAAAAATGGCAGTCTCTGCACCACATCCTCTGCATATAACTTGCTCAATTAGAACAGACCCATCAGAGGCGACAGCAGAGTCTGATTCAGATGGGAGGAACTTTGGAGTCCTCAACATTGATTCTAGATCTCATGACTTTGCACATCATCGGGTCAAACATCGGCAAGGACACATCCTTCTCATTAATCCTCAGCTGATGAATCAGAGATCCTTGGCATTGAACATGGAATATGCACTTTCACTGGCAAGAGCACAGAATGTAATCTCGCTGGACAACTTCAATTTCCACTCCCAAACTGATTTGGTAGCACCAGCTGACTGATCCGAGTCCAAAAGAACACACCTGCCTCCATGGCCCTTCAACTGACAGTGAGTGAACCAACGTGAGGGATAAACTTGTGGCCTTATCCTCACCTTTTCTTTCCTTAGCTTGTACTTTAGGATCAAGAATGGCTTGCTTCTACTCCAGCTATATAGGCATTCAGGAACTTTGCTGAAAGATGAGACTTCAAACACGTTACCAGCAGCCCAGAGTTCCCGCAGTTCAACGGACTGGCTGAACACGTCGTTCGGAGTGCTAAACAACTTATGGAACGTTCCCACCTTGCCAAACCAGACATTTACCTGGACTTGCTCAATCTACAAAATGTTGCAAGGGACAACATCCTAGGCTCCCCTGCCCAGCGAATAATGTCTCGCCAGACCCATGCACCCCTACCTGTCACTCCCCGCCCACCGTGCAGAAGCAGCTACAATTCAAACGTGACACACAAAAGCGCTTCTACGACAAGTCCAGTAAGCCACTTAAACCACTTGCACGTGGGCAAGTGGTCGCCTGAAAACCTACAAAGGATATACATGACTGGGGCACATTTACGGCCCGTCCAAAGATCCACGTTTGTACCTGGTCGAAGTGGATGGGGTCATCTACTGTAAGTGCTTAATAAAGATGTGTTGCGTCTTTATGTGTGTACGAGTCTGGTAATTACGCTCTCTATAAGGTCACTCTTCGGCATCCATTCCATGGAGAAATGTCCCAGCCTATCTAGTCTCTCCTTAGAACGCTAGCCCTCCAGACCCAGCAACATCCTTGTGAATCTATTCAGCACTCCTCTAAATTAATTGCATCCTTCCTATAGCAAGGCAACCAGAACATTACTCCAAGTGAAGTCTCACCAATATCTTATACAGATATAATAAAATATTCCCAATTCTCATATTCAATGCCTCAACCAAAAAAGGCAAGTGCACTATAGGCCTTCTTCACCACCCGAACTTCCTAAAATGACATTCTATCTGCCATTCCTGTGCCCATTTTCCCAAGTTGATCTAGATCTTGACCTGTTGTACCCTGAGACAACCTTCTTCACTGTCCATGGCACCAGCAATTTTGCTGGTCACCCACAAACTTAATAAATATTGCCACCTCCATTCTCATCCAAATTGTTAATATATATAACAAGCCACAGGTTACCCAGCACCAATCATCGTGGCACGCCATTGGTCAGAGACCTCCAATCTGTGTTATTCAGTCGTGATTTCAGGTGTTAGGCTGCAAAGGTATTTTTAGTGTGCGGTATTAAATCATTAAATCAGATTGAAACCTAAAACAAAATGATAAAGTTAATCATTGAAACAAATTTATGTGCGGCACAGTAGCGTTGCTGCCTTACAGTGCCAGGGACCCAGGTTTGATTCTAACTACGAGTGCTGTCTATACGGGGTTTGTATGTTCTCCCCGTGACCACATGGGTTTTCTCCGGGATCTCCGATTTCTTCCCACACTCCAAAGATGTACAGGTTTGTAGGTTAATTGGGTTTGTACAAGTGTAAATTGTCCCAGGTAAGTGTAGGATAGTGTAAGTGTGGGGGATCACTGGTTGGCATGTATTCGGTGGGCCGAATGGCCTGTTTCCGCGCTGTATCGCTAAACTAAACTAAACTAAACAATAGACCATTTCTTATAATACCATTCATATGTCTGTGCCACATAAGGCAATTCACAGTGGCACAATGGAACATTTGTTAGTCGTGTAGCCTCACAGGTTATGTAACCCAGGTTTGATTTTGTCCTTGGGCGGTGTGCGTGCAGAGTGCAAATAATCTCCATGGCCCCATGGATTTACTCCAAATGCTCCAGTTTCTTCCCACATCCCTAAGACGATCTGGTAGGTTAATTATCTTTTGTGAATTACACCTGAGAGTTGGCTCATGGCAGAAGTAGAAAAATCAAATAGTTGACAAGCATGTGAGAGAAAATAAATTGCAGGGGAGCGTGGAATAAGGAGGGCGATAAGGACTGATGAGATTGCCCCCCTGGAAGCCGGCATTGAACTGACGCACCAATAGCCTTCTTCCCCATTGTCATAAGTTTACAACGTCATGTTGAATAAAGTTAGGGAAGTTATTGTTTAAAATTGATGTTACAGGCTGTGCTGCTATGTTCCATTCTGGTCGTATGTATTGTAAGCTTTTCACTGCATGAAGCCTCAGAACATTGTGTGCAAATCACAGGCACAGAACATTGGAAATAGGTGCAGGAGTAAGCCATGAAGCTCTTTGAGCTGATCTGCTGTTGAATTTGATTATGGCTGATAACCTATCTCGAGACCCTGTTCTCACTTTCTCCTCCTATCTCTCGATTGTTTTTTTGTATAAATCAATTCATATTGTGAAATATTTGGAAATACCTTGGAGAAGTAAAGTCCACAAATTCTCCACTGCCGAGTGGGGAAATTTCTCCTCATCTCAGTCCAAAGTACCTTGCTCTGCAACACCCCTGTTCTACACCCCCTACTCTTCAGCCAGCAAGGAGAAACATCTTCCCTGAATCCACATTGCACAGCAATTTTATAATATTATAACCTTCAATTAGTTCCCCTTTCATCTCCTCAAATAGCAATCCTGTATGAAAGCATTGCAATAACATAGGGAGGAGCAGTGGCGCAGCAGTAGAGTTGCTGCCTTACAGCACTAGGGATCCAGGTTCAATCCTGACTAACGGTGCTGTCTGTACGGAGTTTGTACGTTCTCCCTGTGACGGTATGGGTTTTCTCCAGGTGCTCCGGTTTCCTCCCGCATTCGAAAGACATGCAGATTTGTAGGTTAATTGGCTTTTGTAAATGATTCCTAGTTTGTAGGATAGTGCTAGTGTATGGCGTGATTGCTGGGTGGGCAAATTTGGTGGCTTGTTTCCAAGCTGCAAATACATACAGTAGATACATAGATACATAGACAATAGGTGCAGGAGTAGACCATTCAGCCGCTCAAGTCAGCACCGCCATTCAATGTGATCATGGCTGATCATCCATAATCAGTACCCCGTTCCTGCCTTCTCCCCATATCCCTTGATTCCGCAAGCCCTAAGAGCTCTATCTACTCACTTTTGAATGCATCCAGTGAATCAGTGTCCACTGTCTTCTGAGGAGAATTCCACAAACCACTCACAGTGAAAATGTGTTTCCTCATCTCAGTTCTAAATGGCCTACCCCTTATTCTTAAATTGTGGCCCCTGGTTCTGGACTCCCCCAACATCGGGATCAGGTTTCCTGCATCTAGCGTGTGCAATCTCTTAATAATTTTATATGTTTCTACAAGATCCCCTCTCATCCTTCTAAATTCCAGTGAATACAAGCCCAGTCGCTCCATTCATTCATTGTATGACAGACCCGGCATTCTGAGAATTAACCTCGTGAACCTACGCTGCACTCCCTCAATAGCAAGAATGTCCTTCCTCAAATTATCTAAACTACACTAAAACATTGGTAATATGTTTGGCCTAAAACAGCTCATTGAAGTTCTTTTCAAAATACAAGTCAGAGTTAGTAACAGACACAATGGGTTTAAGTAACAAAAATGCAAACATGGCTGTCGACTCAACCATCAAAGAGTGGGAAAAATGAATAAGCAGTTTGCTCAAATACTCTACTTGCCAGACAAAATTAAAATTGTAGAGAACAGTAATTTGAAAGCCCATAAGGTACACCATAATAATGTTTCCTACAATCATTACAAAACTATATCCTGGAGCCTAACATTTTTCTACTGTGAGTAAAGGAAGTTTTACAGAAGTAGAACAAGTAAATATATGCAACTTGGGGAGAGTAGGATATTGGTGTCCTCCAGCAGCATTAGATTTAAATTCAAATTAGTTTTGATTCACGTTAGTTTATTGTCATATGCACCACAGTGCAATGAAATTCTTTGTTCACATACATAGATATTTTGTTCACTGAAAACCCCATGTCTTGTCCCTGATGCAACAGCTGAGTGCTGGATGCTGCTGGTCTTTCATGGTTTGCTCCATTTTCTCATCCAAACCCATCCAGTTCATTATTATGCAACACACAATTACAACCTAGCTCATTCTCAGTGAGATAAATTATAAATTCTATTCCCATCCAGCACAACCTCTCTCTCCCAGCTGATCTAGCTGTCTGGACAAAGGCATCAGCATTCTAAAAGTTCACTAACCTGGGGTTTTAGTTTACAAATGTCCATTGATCCACATGATCACGTTGGATCGAGGGGACTAGTCACGGACATCATTATCCAGGAGTGCACTGAATAGATCTCTGAAACATTTGTACTTCATCCTTTAAAAAATAGTCTTGTGTTATGTAGTTTCAGAACAATATGGTCTCCTCAGGAATCAGATCTTGAAGAAAATAACTGTTAGCACACCTCCAGATTCAAACAGAGTTTATTCCCAGCTGTTATCAGGCAACTGAACCATCCTACCAACACCTATAGAGCTGTCCTGAGCTAATATCTACCACATTGGAGACCCTGGGACTATCTTTGATCAGACTATACTGGACTCCATCTTGCACTGAACTTTATTCACATTATTCCCTTTAACATGTATCTGTACACTGGATGGTTCGATTATAATCATGCATAGTCTTTCCGCTGACTGGTTAACATGAAACAAAAGCTTTTCACGGTACCTCGATGCACTGACAATGAACTAAACTGAATTCAACCTACAACTGGAATATTGATGAAGATCTTCAGTAATCATGTCCACCCACTGTTTTGGGTTCACTAATATGGTGACTGGTCACCATATAAGTGACTATGGTCAAAACAGACCATAATTTGCTAGATTTTTGCCAGAAATCCTGGCACAAACATGCAAGTCCTGGACTTACTGACTAAGTTCCACTGGAGATTTCCCATTGTACCCTTCCACTGGATTCTTCTTGAGATCTAATTTTCAGAACAAAATCTTTGTTGAAGTTTCCTCGCTTCAACCCTGCATGAAATCACAAGCCTTTGTTTTTGAATAGGAATTGTAATGAATAAGAATTGTAATGATACAGGAATTGTATGATAATTTACATATTTTTATTCATTGGTGTTTCATATTATTTAAAAACATTTCTATGGATTTTTGCTTTAAAAAATATATATGATTACTCATTATTTGGTGCATAGTTAAAGAGCCTGCCATTGTTCAGTGCTATTTATGCTCATGATCGTTCTTCTGCAACTAGAGAAGGTAGATTCAGAGGAAGAGGGAACATGAGAGGAGGTTGTAAGTGCTGGGCACCACTCACCATCACTAAAAACCAAGGCTTTTAAATCCAAGTATTTTGAGAATTGTTAATGCTGAAGAGCATCTTAATGGATGTGTAGAACAGAAAGCTTAAATTACCTGCTCAATGCAATATTAACCAACAAGCTGATCAAATCCTGGGACATTTTTGAGGATGCCTGAAACTAACGTGTAACTAAAGCTAAGGGTATTTTGACATTATTCTCTATAAGGTGTCGACAAATCCCTGATGACATCCGATGTGCTACAAAGACTAGTTAGTTGCACTACTTGCGATAGATCCGTAGGTTGCGTATCGCATGGCTTAATCATTCAAACATTTCTTTTTCGCCATTGAAGTGTGGGCATTTGCTGTCAAGATACATAATAATTGTACTCGCCCTGATTTTTCTCCATTTCTGATTAAAAACCATCTACTCTGTGGGGTTGAAAACTATAGCATATGGAACTATTGAAGATAGACAAAAATTCTGGAGGGACTCAGCGGGTGAGGCAGCATCTTTGGAGAGAAGGAAATAGGCAACACACTTCTGCAGTCTAAAGAAGGGTCTCGACCCGAAACTTCGCCTATTTTTCTCTCCATAAATGCTGCCTCACCCACTGAGTTTCTCCAGCATTTTTATCTATCTTTGATTTTTCCAGCATCTGCAGTTCTTTCTTTAAAAAGTATGTGGAACTATTAATCTGTTTCACTGAATTAAAGCTAACTGGAATGTATGCATGTGAGTAAAATTATCTGATTTGTGTTTTCCCTCGCATTTAATTTAACATGCATGTTTTTCCCTTTCTGCAGCTTCATTTTTGGAAACAAGGTTAGCGAAATGAAGTACAGTTGAGAATGGCATTTATGAAAGAAAACTTTGTTATAGCTTTCTAAAACAATGTATTTGGTATTTATTTATATTTATACTTTTGTTTTCTTGTAGTTGATTCTAAGTTCATAAGTCATAGCAGCAGAATTAGGCCACAGCCCATCAAGTCTACTCTGCCATTCAATTATCGCTGATCTATCTTTCTCTCTCAACCCCATTCTCCTGCCTTCTCCCCATAACCCTTTACACCCTTACTAATCAATGACTTGGCCTACAAAGCCATGTGTGGCAATGCATTCCACACATTTACCACCCTGTAACCGAAGAAATTCATCCTTATCTCCTTTCTAAAGGCACATCCTTCTATTCTGAGTGTTTCCTCTGGTCCTGGACTCCCCCAGTAATGGAAACATCCTCTTCACATTCACTCCATCCAGGCCTTTCACTATTCAGGAAGTTTCAATGTGGTCCCCCCCACATCCTTCTAAACTCCAGCGAGTACAGGCCCAGTGCCAACAAATGCTCAAAATGTGTTAACCCAATCATCCTTGGGATCATTCTCATAAACCTCCTCTGGACCCGCTCCAGCCCTAGCACATACTTTCTCAGATATGAGGCCTAAAACGGCTGCAATGCCTTCAATTCCACCATCTGAATCATCGATATACAACGTGAAGAGTAGCAGCCCCAATATCGACAAGAATTGACGGAAGGGCACCACCAGGAGTGGAGCCTGCGGCTTAATTTGACACAACACGGGAAACCTCACCCGGCCCGGACACGGAAAGGATTGACAGATTGATAGCTCTTTCTCGATTCTACAGTGCAGAACACTGGTAGCCAACTCAAAAAAGCCCCTCTAATACCATGGTCTCTCATCTTCTTTAGCAGCTCATGTGCGGCACCTTGAAAGGTCTCTTGAAAATCCAGGTAAACAACATCCACTGACCCTCCTTCATCTATCCTGCTATTTACTTTCTCAAAGAATTCCAAAAGATACGTCAGGCACAAAACCATGTCGAATTTGGCCTATTTGATCATGTGTTTCTAAGTTCTTAGAAATTCCATCCTTATTAATGGACTCTAAAATCTTACAAACCATTAAAGTTAGACTAACCTGTCTATAGTTTCTCCTCTTTTGCTTCACTCCTTTCTTGAACAGTGGAGTAACATTTGCAATTTTCTAATCCTCTGGAACCACTCCTTGCTCTAGTGATTCTTGCAAGATTACCACTAATGCCTCCACAATCTCTAAAGCCACCTCTTTCAGAACCCTGGGATGTAATCCATCTGGTCCAGGTGACATCCACCTTCAGACCTTTCAGTTTTCCAAGCATCTTCTCCATAATCACTGCTAACTTTTGCCCGCTGACCCTCTTGAATTCATGGCACATTGCTGATATCTTCCACTGTGAACACCGATGCAAAAGAGTCATTCAATCTATCGACCATTTTTTTATTCCCAGTGTCATTTTCTAGCAGACCAATGTCCACTCTTGCCTCTTTCTTACTCTTTATAGCAATGAGTTTAAAAAATGATAGGTACAGTATTTCAACATGAAGGATAAAAAAAGGACAATGTAATTATTAAATGCTTTCTATACATTTCCCTCCTCCACTCCGAACCTCGCAGGGGATACTGAAGGACAACCAATGCCTTATCATTAAATGTATAGAATGTACATGAACGAGAAAAATCAGGTCTTCCAGCCTCAAACGAGCCATAATGGAAACCTAGCCCTGTTTTTTTGTATCTACCACAGAAGTATTCATAAGAGCAAAGGGTTACACAAAAAGCTGGAGAAACTCAACGGGTGCAGCAGCATCTAAGGAGCGAAGGAGATAGGCAACGTTTCGGGTCGAGACCCTTCTTCAGACGGAACACTTCAAAATGAACTGCTTCCATAAGAGCAAAGGTCTTTGAACAAGAGCAGGAATGTATGATCATTTATTTTTCTACCCTACTGTTGAGGAAGCAGCAATGAGTTTCTAACATTGCATCTCTAACTAATGTAGTGTGCAATTTTCATTAAGGCAGAAAGCTTACTGGGTGTTGAAACCTGATTGTGCGGATCAGTTTTCCAAACGAGCAAGTTGGAAGCAAGCCAGTCGCTGGTCTCATCAGCATAGTCTCATGTGTTGTGATTGTGCACTCTGATTTTACTTTGGAGTCACGTGAGTGACTACGTGAAGACCCCACCAGCACGCATGAGTGACATATCATCTACCGCATTGCACAATGACAGGCTGGGGACGCGCTGCTCCACCAGCGGTAAGTTTCAAACCTGAAGGTAAGTTTTCAACTTAATTCCAGGTCTGTTTCTCTTACAGAGTTCCTGCTGGAGACATCGCTAAATCCCACCTACACCGTGGGGAAATCCCGCCTGCGAAATACGCGGGGATGCCCGGCTCGGGGTGGGGGGGGGTGGGTAGGGGGGACTTCGCGGGGAATCCCGTCTTCAGGGACCACGAAGAAATCCCAGCTGTGGAAATTGCGGAGATTAGAATCCGCGGGGAACCCAGGACAGCAAGAAGAGTCAAGCTGCGGTTCGGGGAAACCCAGTTCGGGGAAACCCGGCCGCTGGGACCGTGTGGAAGACACGGCTGCGGACTGCAGAAGTGCGGATAGCCAGCGGCATTTTTCAGACCGGAGAGGTTCAACGGAGTCTGAAAGGCCTGAGCAGGCCAGGAGGGTTCCCCTCCGACATGGGTATGTCTTCGGATGTTTTTTACCCATGTGGAGCATGGATAGCGTCCGCAGAGCACTCATCCCATTGAAATGCTCCATCCTGATATGGTCCATGGAAGGCATATCAGCACAGAACCCCTAGGGGCCTGCGGCAGCACCTATCTCAGGGCTGCATACAAATTTCCCTCTCTGTGAAGTGGAGTGCGAGGGGTCACTGAGATTCCAAACTCTGAAGTATGTCCAGGGAACATACTGTACAAGTGTGCAAGTGTGAGGTTCCAGAAATTTCTGGCATGGAATCAAGACCTTCGCTAGCGAAGAAACCTGGAAGGCCAGATTTCCCTCGTGAAGCAGCAGCCACCTCACGTCACATCATTACAAGAACAGGTGCTGGCTGTGAGATACCATGCACCTGCAAAATTGTTCCTGAAAGGACCAGCAGTGAACAGCACTATGTGGGGGTACAATGCACACTGCAAAATGAACTGCTTCCAGAAGAACGCCATCGGACCTGCCTAAAATTCCAAATTTGCAGGCTCAAGTGAGGCCAGCAATGTCCAGCCGCCGAATCCTCTCTTCAGGAAACCTGCCCAAACAGGTAAGACCCGGATGAAGAATCAAAGCTTATCAAGGTACCACGGCAACAACGCACCCCACGCCCCTATCGGCAGCAAGCATTTCACTGAAGCTGGTGGCAGCTTGAAAGCTGGGCATAGGTCTTCAGGCTAAGGCCCAAAACGGTCCTCAGGGAAAATATGGGATCCACGCACCCCAGCAATCCTACTCTCCAAATCTGGGACAGAAATAGAACCTGCACCAGGGGCCTTTGGACTTACCACAAGACCACCAATAACCATGAAGGTAGGTGGGTCTGGTTCTCTCCAAAAGATGAGGTATATGGACCATTTACAAGTTGGTAACATTTACACTTGTTTTGTGCATATGATCTATTTATAAACTAAAAGTAACAGGAGATCAGTTTTATACTGCACAGTATACATGCGAGACAGAGTTGCCTTTCATGACAGGCCCGCAGTTGCGGCCTGCTCATTGTCACAATGGAAGATACCGGTTCAACTCGCATGTGCAGTATAGACATTTCTGAATAGGAAACTTCATTACTGTCTAACAACAGAGGAACAGTTTCCACTCACAGGGCTCACCGGAGGTATTTGACATTTAGCTGGATGGGACATGATACAGTCAAAATCATCCATCCAGTTAAATTTGTTGATACCAACTGAAATTATTGATTATTGGGATTCACCTTTAACTCTATTAAATTGTTTGGGATTGGCAATATATTGGCTTTCAGCTGTGCTATTTGGGCCTTTGCATCATCAGAGCTATACAGCATGCAAAGGAGCAAGCTCTCAAGTACCATGTAGGCTATTGCTACCAGACCAATGCTATTCCCAGCTGAAACTATCAAAGTCACCATGGTGGACAAACAGTATTCAGCATTGCTCCACTAACCTTCATCAGTAAATCTTCAGTTAATTACTAATTGATGCTATTGCTCAAAGATGGATAATTACTAATACCATCTCTAGTTACGGTTTGCATGAGTTACCAATTGTTCAGTTATATGGTATCAACTACCTATACACACTAGGTGCATTATGTGGATTAAAGGTTTTGTACGAATATGCATAATCTGCATGCTCAAGTCTAACTTGATACACTCTGGTGCTGTTATATGTTAATCACATGGGTGCAATCAAGTTAAAGTATCCGGTGATAGTTTACCTAACTTCATTTGGCATTGGTGTATCATAATGTAAACTCAATGACAACACAGAATGGATATTGGATCGCAAGTATTTAATGACATTGTGGGCTCGATGGAACACCAAAAGATCAAGATGTTTGCATCCAGCCTCAATCACCGGTTGCAACATACGTGGCATATCAGTGACGATAGAATGGATTCTTGGGGAGGAATGTTCTTTATGTCTTCCTCCATTTTGCCTCATCGGATGGGTCTTGCAGTTTCCAGCTTCAGGCTTTTCGGAGTGCCTGACTGGCCTATACAGCCACGGTTCCCGCTGATGTTGGGAATGATGATAGAACCTTATATGGTTATTTCCAGACAAAAAATTGCTGGTTAGCCGTGACTCGGGAAACCATCCTCTGCGTTATATAATCAATTAATTGACTTGCAGACTGGGAAGACCGTTCCTGCGGCTCGGGTTGTTAAACCAAACAATGGACGTGCTCACTGCAAATTGCAGGGATAGCACCAAATAAGCAGTACTTTCCTCATAAGGAGATGGGAAGTATTTTTGTTTTATACTATTATTACATATAATTCGGCATGGATGACTTACGTCTTGAGGTTCAGTTCTACGTGGGGTTTTGACAATCATTAATAAAATGCCATTTACTGTGCCCAACATGCTTCTCATCATATTGGCTGCGGGGAGCAGAATCTTCTGATATCTACATTATGAAGGGTATCTTCAACTCGAAACCTCCCAGGCCAGGTACGCAGAGATATGGGATGTTAACATTGGAACATCCCTGTCCTTGGTCAAACTCACTTACTAAGTGATTATGCTCATGGCGCTGAGTTCAGCACAACGGGTCCAGTCTTTGCATGGCCGTGACTGGGCAGGATGATTATATATGCAGGCAAAATAACATTTATGTTTATGACTTAATCAGCAAAATACACCAGGGACATCAGGTCTCAAACTAGATTTGTTGGCATATCCCATGGACCTTCGGTTGTGTGTGGCCACACATCCACACCAGTATGTTAAGGTCACTGGAGCCTTAGAGACTCTGAACTAGCAATGTTTGTTAGTCACATAAGCCTCATAAGAAGGTATCCTATGGACCATCTCCAGGTGGTTAAAACGGGTTCTGGGATACAGGAGTGAACACTGACATTTTCAAGTCTCACTCCACCTAGCCTGCAACAATATCAGCAGCAGGGGGTGGACGTTTCACGGGACCACATCCTAGCGGCTGCAGGATGGTCAAACGAACGACCTTCCAAACATTTTAGAACTAACCCTTTGCCAGACTGGGGGTATTTGCCAACTCTATTTTAGGTTCTGTTTATAGTTTCCTCCCGGTTGAGGGAAGTTACTATTATCATTATTTGTTCATTAAAACCATCAACATGTCTATATCTATCTCATGTCTGAATGCATTATTAATGTTCACTCTTCACTGATGCAGTGTGCGATGCATGGACTCATTTCCATGCCATGAAATCACAGAGCTTTGAAATCTTCACGTAGTCACTCACGTGACTGAAGTAAAATAGTAAGATTAAATGAGAACTTACCAGTTTGAAGTTTGATCTTTATTTTATGAGGAGTTACGTTGAGGGATTACATGCCCTCAGCGCTCAACCGTCTATCATAAAGGTCAACTGGTATTCTAGTTCTCTTATCTTACTATATTTTAGGTCAACTTCTGTCATCTGTGATTTCACACCGCTGCTTTGAAGAATGTCGCGCATGCATGCTGGCGGAGTCTTCACATAATCCGTCAACGTAACGCCTCAAAAAATAAAGATCAAACTTTAAACTGTTAAGTTCTTGTTTAATCTTACTATTCATGTGCAAGTTTTTGGCTTAAAATTAACTTCAAGAATACATTTCTTTATTTATTTTGTGCGATCAGGGCAAGGCCAGAATCTTTTGCCCTTATGTAACTATCCTTACCAAAATGGTGGCAAACTGCCTTCCTAATTGGAAGTTCCAATAGACAATGGACAATAGGTGCAGGAGTAGGCCATTCGACCCTTCGAGCCAGCACCCCCATTCAATGTGATCATGGCTGATTATCCACAATCAGTACCCCGTTCCTGCCTTCTCCCCATATCGCCTGACTCCGCTATCCAAGATGTAGACTCCGCCATGATGAAAGTCTGGCAATATACTGCCAGGATATGGTAAGTGGCCTGAAGAGGAACCAATAGTAGTGATGTACTGAAGTCCCTATCTCCCTCTTGGGGTTGCCAGAGCACCCGAGGTGAGTAACTGCAGTCCAGTTTCTAGAAGGTACACACTGCAATCATTTAACACCGTTGGTGGAGGGTTTCCAAAACATAGTGCTTTTGAGCAGCTTTGTTGTGGATGGCATCCACCTTCTCTGATAATTGTCGGTGCTGCTCTCATCGAGGCAGGTGAAAGGTATTCCAAGCTTTTGACATGTGCCTGATGGATGGCGGAAACAGTTAAGGGTATTAGCAAAGTAGTTCCTTGGCAAAGATATCAGCCTTTGGCCAGTTTTTGCAACTCTATTATTTATTTGGGTGATCCAACCGAGTTTTTGGTTAATGGTGAATTAATTGAAAATCATATGTAGGTATTTGAACTTTCTTATTGGGTAAATCATTGCCCTGCAATATTTTAGCACATGTACGTTATTTGCAACTTACCCTCACGGAAGTCTCATTGCAAGCATTCATGGACTGTATCATTTCCTGAGGAGCTGGCAAAAGAGTTGTACTTTGTGCAATCAACTGCAAGCCATCATACTTCTGATCTTTTGATGAAAAGAAGGTTATTACCTTGAGGACCTCTGTAGTGATTTCCTGGGATGGGACGACTGACCTCCAACAACCATAAGCATCTTCTGTTGCACAAGGAATTACACCGACTATTGGAGTGTTTTCTCTTTGATGCCCACTTACCTGTTAAACGATTAAAGAGTTAAAAGGACCTCATTGCACATCTTCGATAATCTTGCAACATTGCACATTAACTGACATTGCAACCCTTTTGCAGATTTTCATGATGGTAAACCTCATCAAACATTAAATTATTCATAATGTACCAGCAAGAGAATTTAAATAAGAATCAAAAGCAAGACCAATCATGCTTTCATCATTTACCAAGTAGCTGTTTGATCCAAGATAATTAGCCTGAAACTTGTTCTTTCATTTTACATTAGCCATACTGCACAATAGAATAAATATTACCAAGTAAGTGTGGGCTAAATGAAAGACTATTCATTGTATTGTTGCAACAATGTTGCTGGAAATTTTTATGTGGGTATGCAGAAAGTGGAAACTTAACCTTGCTGACATCCAATAGTTGACTGCTCAGCATACTTTAGAACGGTAGGTTTCCATTTCCTTCGTATGGTTTTGAAAATACCATCACTGCAATGAATTGAATTTTAAATTACAATTAGTCATGAAACAATGCTGCATTTTTGGAGGGAATGAAAGAGTGCAGTATTAGCAAGTATTCAGAGAATTCAGGAACCCACAGCTGATTTGTCTCACTATCATTCCAAGATCACTATCATTGATTTCCATTAGCTAAAAGTAAATGAACATCACTGTATGATTTTGTTAATAGATTTAAAAAGACACACCAAATTCCATTGTGATGATATAAATGTTATCAGCCTAATACCGACAGTGTAATGGGAAAAGGTCTGATGTCCAGTTTTAAATAGTTGATGTCAGTGTAGTGGAAATTCACTCCAACTCTCTGCTTAATTACATTTATGCAGTGTTTTGAACAAGCTTGATAGTTTTATTCTCTCATCTCCTCGCCAGTGACATCATATTGCTGTAAACAGGCAATGGTGTCACTATTCCCACAAGCCTCCATTTCAGCTCTTACCTTTGTATTTTATGACTGAATCATTTAGATCCTTCACTGTCACAGTTTAATTTGTATTTCTACGCGGTCTGACAACATAGAAATACTTAGACACTCTTAGGCATTTTTACGAACTACAGTATGTGAGCCACACAGATATTTTTCCAAGCCAGCACTAAAGATTATAAATATAGCATCTTTTGTTTGGAAATCACAGTCAAGCCATCACAAGGGAGACCTGGTCCCCCAACACAACCCATTCCCCAATGGAATATTCCACCACTCATCTCTTCCCCCAATGCAACGGCGGGAGCGTTCTGTAGCTGGGGGACGGGGGACGGCTTCACCGATATTTCACCGATCGGAACAAAACTTGGTGCGCTTAGAGCAGAGGAGAATGGTGGGAAAAGGGCCTGTCCCACTGACATGTTCTTGGCACGCAAATTACGCAACCTCGTGGTCGCGTTGAGCCGCATTGAGCTGCGACGGTCCAGCGAAGGTCACATGCGAATTCATGGAGTAACAAAATGCAGGAGTAACTCAGCGGGACCAGCAGCATCTCTGGAGAGAAGGTATGGATGATGTTTGGTGTCGAGACTCTTCTTCAGTCTGAAAGAAGGGTCTTGACCTGAAACATCACCCATTGCTTCTCTCCAGTGATGCTGCCGGTCCCGCTGCGTTACTCCAGCATTTTGTGTCCATCTTCAATTTTCTTGGCCCCGCTCTGGGAGTAGAAGTGGGGGCGGATCCGGGTCTGCAACGGCCGTGAGCCCTCGGCCGAGCTCGGCGATCGTTTGCCTGCTTCTGCTGCTGATGCAGGCAAGACGTTGCGTCGCGTCAGGGTCTTGGGCCTGTCCCACGTTGGCCATCAGTTACGCGACAGGCCGTTGGCACTCAAAGATTTTGTTTGCTACAAAAATTTCAGAGGCCCGCATAATGTCACGCACAACTACATACCCCTCCGCGCTTCTCAGTGGGACCGGCCCCACGCAGGTCGCGTAATTTGCATGCCAAGGACACGTAAGTGGGACAGGCCCTTAACGTGGCGAAAAAATCCTAGCGATATAGGGTACCATTTTTGCGCAAATTAAAAAACAATGCAAACTGGAAGAGGACAAATGAGAATTTTAGTAATAGATTAGATAGATAGATATAACTACCATATTGGCATGTTTCTATATTCCCATAATAAACCTATTGTGAGGTTACTCAAAAATCTTTCTTGCAGTTGCACTCTCAAAGTTAGATTTGAATGAAGTTACACTTCTTCAATGCTAAACAAATTGTGAAGTCCTTGTGCAATAAAAACCGAGAAATTATAAAAATTCTAAGAAAAGCATTAATATAAACAAACTATTTATACTTGGTTCAACAAAACCTCGTGCTGAAATCATTCACAAAGCTAATGAACAGAAATAACATTAACCTTGACAATGTTAAGTCAGAAAAATTCCATTGCATACAGTTAAACAATATACAGCCCTTCTGGGATCAATTTTCACCAATTGATCCTTTTTGTATCAGGAATACACAATGCGCAAATTCTGCTTTATTTCCACAGTACTGATGCTATTTGAAGATAAGCTAAATGGGAAGCTACTGTAAGAACATCAAGTACAGCGAAACAGTTTTGGGGATCCTCTCTTGGCTCGGCAACCTTAATCAGAGAATGGCTAACTTACAAAGTCCATTTATTCCTCGATTAATCTCAACTGTCTCATTGTTGCCCAAATTTGGGTGGGAGAAGAGAAAGGAATCTATAATTTAGGGTAAGAACAGTTGGACCTGGCGAAGCAAAGAGCAGGATTGACAAAAGAGAGTCAGTGGATGTTGTTCACTTCACCTGGATTTTCAGAATGCCTGATAAGGTGCCGCAAATGAGGCTGCTAAAGCAGACAAGACCCCATGGTACTGGAGAAATAGAGAGAAATAGAGAAATGGATAGAGGTTGGCTGAATGGCAGAGGGCAAAGGGGTTTTTCATGGTTGGCTGCCAGTGACTAGTGGTGTTCCGCAGGGATCGGTGCTGGAGACGCTACTCTTCATGGAGTACAGTATATCAATGATTTGGATGAAGTCTTTGTGGCTGACTTGGCAGATGAAATAAAGATAGGTGGAGGTGTAGGTAGTGTAGAAAAAATAGGGACTCTGGACAGGTTAGGAGAGTGGGCAAAGAAGTGGCAGATGGAATACAGCGTAGCAAAGTGTGCAGTCATCCATTTTGTTAGTAGGAATAAAGGCACAGGCCTTTTCTCAATGGGGAGATATTGGGGTGGGAGGATGTGGGGGGGCGGTTGCGGGGGGGGTTGTAGGGGGAGGGGTGTGGGGGTGGGGGGGTGGGTGGGCAGAGGTGTGTGTGGGGAGTGGGGGATGTGTGGGGGGTGTGGGAGGGGGGGGTGTGGGCGGGGGGATTGGCGGGGGTGGGGGATGTGTGGGGGGTGTGGGCGGGTGGGTGTGGGCGGGGGGGTGTGTGGGCTTGTCATGGAGGGGTGTGTGGGCTGTGAGGTTGTGGGGGGAGGGGTGTGTTGGCGGGGTAGTGTGGGAGAGGGGGGGTGTGGGTGCGGGGGTGTGGGTGTGGGGGTGTGGGCGGCAGTGTGTGGACTGTGAGGTTGTGGGGGAGTGGTGTGTGGGTAGGGGGGAAGAGCTCAGAGAAAAGACGGGGGAAGAGCCATGGGGTAGAGGGGGGTATCATGGGGGAGGGGGCAGGAGCCAGCGAGGGGGTCCAGAGGGAAAGGGGCTGGAGCTTGCGGTATATTTCTTCGGTGTATTTGCTGGTCGTCCTCCTCCGCTGGGTTCAGTCTCCACTTTCCGTTTGGAAACATTGGCGACATCTCTGACTCCAGGCTAGGCTGGGCCGGATCACTTCCAGTCCCTCCGAAAATTGTGTCCGGTCGGAGACCTCCATCAGCTCCAGTAAAGATGTAATGGCACAGGAAAAGGCAGACCTTCCCGGGGACTGACAGGAGAAGAGACAAATCCGCAAACTGTTTTTGCACTGTTACTATCACATACTGTTATTGCACAAATAGCAAGACCTCGCAAACCGGAAGATAAGAAGATCAGAGTTTTAGTTATGTATAGATGGTGAGGAATTTATTTAGCAGAGAGTGAGAAGTCTGTAGAATTCTTTGCCACAGACAGCTGTGGGGACCATTGACTATTTTTAGGGCAGAGATTGTCAGGTTCGTGGAGATGAGGCTGGAGAATGGGGTTGAGAGGAAAAGATAGATCAGCCGTGATTCAATGGCAGAGTAAACCTGATGGACCCAATGGCCCAATTCTGCTCCTATGATATGAACATGAATAAAGCTTCTGTGTGAAGACACAGCAGACTGCAGATGTCAGAATCTGGAGAGAAAGAAAACTGCTGGACGAACTCAGGTCCATCCCTTTGCATTCAAATGGTTTGACCCATTGAGTTATTTCAACAGTTTGCTTTTTGCTAAAGCTTTCAACCTATTTGCTAAGCATGAGTGCAGACATGGATAAGGGCTCAGCTGTGATTCCCATCACCCACAATTGTCTATACATGATTTGCCAAGATTCAAAATACATGCAGGAATACTGCTCAATAACCTATGATAACTGCTGCCATTTCCCTCAAATTCCAGCCAGGAATAAACCATTCTCTGGTTGTTTAGTCAATTAAAATTATTCAGTTACTGGGGCCCTATTGTTGTTAGAGATAATCACCAGTTCTAATATTCAACATCCACTGGACAAAATAAGTAAATATGGGGATACACCTTTAATTTAATTTTTTGACAAACTGATAATCAAAATATGATCATCTCTTTATAACTTGTCAATGTGAAGAAACAGTAATCTGATCATGATAGTAAATGAAAATCAGCCAATCACATGAAATAATCTTGTTTCATACTTCACGCACATCTAAATTCAAGTATGAAGACTATCAAAGTAAGGCTGCAGCTTTACTAATTGCCATCAGAATAGATTTTAACATCACATGCATGAAACTGACTAATTGTACCTGACTATTACAAATTAATAGATTGCAAACTGTAATAACATCCTCATTAGACTGAAGCATCATAAAATAAAAGCAGAAAAAATAAAAGCAGAAAATATGAAAAATGCTCAAGTGGAGCAGCGCTTAAGAAAACAGTTGACATTTTAGGTTGATTCAAGTTTTCATCAGATTCCTTCACTTTTACTCTAGATATCCAACAACTGGTTTATTTGAGTTTTGCATTAAACATACATGAAAATGGAAATAAATAGAGGCATCTTAAGTAATTGCCACAACATATCTGTATAAATTTACGTCACCTGGTAGCATAAGAATAAATACTATCTAGTTTTGATAGAAAACTGTATCATTGGAAAGAGTCTGATAAAAGAGTTAATAAAGATCTTGGGTTGAAATGCATGCCGGCACATAACCAAGATGATAGATTCCAGATTATAATTTAATACCTTGATGACCATCAGCAGAATAGCACCAACCACCTGCCTGTTAGGATTTGGTGCTGGTAATGTGCCCGTTAATTACTGTATTCAACAGTCACTACAGGTAAGATTTCAGGGCCTGTTATGCAGAGCACTTTCGTACTACGAGCAAAGGAGATATATCAATGCTAAAGGTGCAAGAACAAATAAGATCTTAGAGTACTGATAAATAAAAAAGACCCTTAGAATAATATCAGTACAGAGAATATAAATGGGAATTCAGTGGCACTCTCAGCAATTACTCAATTCACTTGAAGAGTTGAAAATATGCCATTCAGTCCAATACCTTGGTATTGAAAGAATGTTGTGTTGTTAAAGTTCCTATATTTTGGATATTTCATCAATGTTTCCATTCCCATAAATGTAGGTTTACAATTATTATTGTCACATTTACCAAGGTAAAGTGAAAATTTTTGTTTTGAATGCGAACCAAATAGATCGACATACCATACATCGATATGGTACATAAATACAATCACGTCAAACTCCAGTACAAGGGGAAGATACAGAGTGCAGAATATAGTTCTCTGTATTGGAATGCATTGGTTCCATGAAGTCCAATGTCTGCAATGGGGTAGAGGTGAATCAGACTGTACCTTAGCTTATGGAAGGACTATTCAGAAGCCTGATATAAGAGATGAAAAAGCTGTTCCTGAGTCTAGTATGCACGCTGTCAAGCTTCTGTAGCTTTTGCCCGATAGAAGCAGGAAGGAGGAGGAATAATTGGGTCAAGTCTTTGAATACAGAGTTTTCAGTCCACATATTTTCAGTGCTCCAAAAACCCATGAATGATATAAATTCTACATGATTGTTTCTGATTTTTAATGAGGCTGTAAAAATATATTAGACGTGAATGAATAAAATTATTTTCATTTCTGAGGAATGGTCCCTCTATATTTTCTTTCAAAGAACTATTACTTTGCCTCATCTCATACCCATACAATAATTGAAAGCAAATCATTTGGTCAGCTACTTTAATGTTTCCACCCATCTGTATTAATCCCATCTCCCATCACTTGGTGCATAGCCTCCGATGGGTAGGCAATTCAAATGCTTGCCTACACACCTTTTAAATAAGCAAATCCACCAACACAGGTGCAAATAAATTGGCCTTTCATGTCCCTCCTGACTGATATAAATGCCACCTACGTAATCCCATTTTGGTCCATAATCCTGCAGGTCACAGCTCTTCAAATACACAAACCAGTACTTTCTTTTTCTGATAAAGTTTCTGTCTGCATCATCCTTGCAGTGTGTTCCAGGCCCCTCCCATCTTCCTGCTGATGGAAGTTTTGTCCCTTTCTTTCACATAAGTGCTAACTTTTCTGTGCTTCAGCAGTTATGCAGGAGTACATCATATCACAGTAAGCAGCATTGATTTGCAGCTCAGAAGAAAAATCTGGGAGTAAATGCTTCATGGTAAGACCTGATCTGCCTTGCATGACACACTTGTTTAGTGGTTCTTTCATGATAGGTACTGATCTCTCAGCTTCTCTGTCTGAGTCTGGATGATAAGGAAAAATGAAGGAACATTTGATCCCATTTCATTTCAGTTGAAATGAATCAAGTTGTGGACTGAATACAATGTGGGAAGACCATGTGCCATAAATGGATTTGAGTTCTTCTACACTATGTTTAGTGATGTGAGACTCAACATGCATTACCTCTACCCAGTTTGAATGGCCATGTATCAACACCAGCAAATCACCCACACAATTCACATAGTAGTCTAATGAACTCCTTCAGCAGGAGGTGTAAAAATAAGAATAAAATATAGACTTGAAAGAATTGGCAAAGAGATTAGAGAAGAGATGATGCATTTTTGTCCGCCTGGAGGATGGGAGGGACGGGGAGCTCGCTGCAAGGATGATGCAGAATTATCAGAAAAAGAAAGTACTCAGGGATGAATTTGAAGAACTGTGACCTGCAAGATTATGGACTAAAATGGGATGAGGTAAGTGAGATGTCAACCAGGAGAGACTGGTGGAGGCAGATAATGGTGGAGGCAGAGTTGTTGACAGTATTTAAAAGGTGTGGGCACTTCATAAATAGTAACGGTTGACTTATTAGATGCAAACTGAGGTCTTAGACAGACTGTGCACTTCCTGATTAGCTCTTTCAAATATTTGTCAACATAGGCCCAATAGAGCAAAACTCTAAGTTGCTGCTTTCATGCAAATAATGCCAAATGCCCCTAGTGAAACTTCTCAATTACTCTACTTCGTAGTTCTTTCTGGATGACTGTTCTGTGGCCCATTTGATGGAGCCCTGATTGATGGATAGCTCATAATGTCTGTGATGGAAAGACTATATTCTTATCCAAACATTGTCTGAATTAGTCCAGCCACTCATAAACCTGCTTTATGACTATATTCTACCATAACTACCATTTTATCAGGAAATGTATCCTCTTCTGCCTGCATATTGTCTTCGTAATGCAATCGTATTAATGCACTGCTGTAGGGTTCTGTTTGGATATTCGATATTCAATGTCATAATCATATTGGGACAAGACTATATCCCTTTTTTTTCTGCATTTTTGAATTATTGTAACAATTGTAATTCTGATCCAAATATTGGGCAATAACTGTTTCGGGTTGTGAACCAATGTGAATACGAACTGGTGGAACCCTTTGTCCCAAATACTATTTCCAATGTCTCCACACTAATGATCGATTCAAAAAGCCAATTGCTTTTCCCTCTCCATTAATGCTGCTTGATTATTTCATTATGTTCTGGCTCTATTTCAACTTTGAGTAGCACAGTGGCATGGATGTTAACGCTGCTGCCGCACAGCTTTGGAAACCCAGGTCCGATTCTGAGCTCTGTTGTTGTCTGCATGGAGAGTTTCTCATGCCATGATTTCCTCATGTGCTACAATATCCTACTGCATGCCAAAGATTAACTAGTTGCCAAAATAACTGGTGTGACAAGTTAGATGGCAAAGGAAGACAGGTTGATGGAGATGGGATAGAAAAGTTGGGTACTTCCTGGTGGGTGTGGACACGGTAGGCTGAAGGGTCGTCTCTGTGCTATTTGATTCCAATTTCAGTACCTTTAAGAGGCCCAGGAGCTGTTGGAGCAAGAGGAGGAGTCTCCGGGCGGTGAGTTTAAAAATCGAGCGTGGGGCTTTATTTTAACAGAGGCCCAGGAGCTAAAGGGTTCAGTGAGCTAAAGGGTTCAGTGAGCTAAAGGGTTCAGTGAGCTAAAGGGTTCAGTGAGCTAAAGGGTTCAGTGAGCAAAAGGGTTCAGTGAGCAAAAGGGTACAGTGAGCAAAGGGTACAGTGCTTTTTAGTAAAGGTTAGTTTAAAGAATTAAGATTTTTATAGTGTGAGTGAGTTGATTTAATTTGGGGACAAGCCATGTCATTTGAGATCGGCCCCATGGTTTGCTCATCCTGCAACATGTGGGATATGGTCGGTGTCCCTGGTGACTACGTTTGCAGGACGTGTGTCCAGCTGCAGCTCCTGGCAGACTGCATTGAACGTTTGGAGCTGCGGTTCGATTCATACTGGAGCATCCATGATGCTGAGAAGCTTGTGAATAGCACGTACAGTGAGTTGGTCACACCGCAGCTTAAGCGGACAGAAAGGGAACGGGTGGCCATTAGCCAGCGTAGCACTAGGCAGGTGGTGCAGGAGTCCCCTGCGGTCATCTCCCTCCTAAACAGATATACCATTTTGGATACTGATGGGAGAGAAAGCTCATCAGGGGAAGGCAGCAGCAACCAAGTTCATGGCACCATTGGTGGCTCTGTGGCACAGGAGGGGAGAAAGAAGAGTGGAAGGGCTATTATAAAAGGGGATTCAATAGTAAGGGGAATAGATAGGCATTTCTGCAGCCGCAAACAAGACTCCAGGATGGTACGTTGCCTCCCTGGTGCAAGGGTCAGGGATGTCACTGAACAGCTGAAGAACATTCTGGAGGGGGAGGGTGAACAGCCAGCTGTCATGGTGCACATTGGCACCAACGATATAGGTAAAAAAACCGGATGAGGTCCTACAAGGTGAATTTAGGGAGCTGGGAGATAAACTTAAAAGCAGGACCTCAAAGGTAATAATCTCTGGACTCCTACCAGTGCCACGTGCTAGTCAGAGTAGAAATAAGAGGATATTGCAGATGAATACGTGGCTTGAAAAATGGTGCAAGGGGGAGGGATTCAAATTTCTCGGGCATTGGAACCAGTTCTGGGGGAGGTGGGACCAGTACAAATAGGACGGTCTGCACCTGGGCTTGAAGGGAACCAATGTCCTTGGGGGAGTGTTTGCCAGTGCTGTCAGGGAGGATTTAAACTAATGTGGCAGGGGGATGGGAGCATGAGCAGGGAGACAGAGGGATGTAAAATGAGGGTAGAAGCAATAGATAGCAAGGTGAAAAGTAAAAGTGGCAGCTAGAAAAATCCAGGGCAAAAATCAAAAAGGGCCACTTTTCAACATAATTGTCTATGGGGTAAGATTGTTGTAAAAACAAGCCTGAAGGCTTTATGCCTCAATGCAAGGAGCATTCGTAATAAGGTGGATGAGTTGAATGTGCAGATAGTTATTAATTAATATGATATAGTTGAGATCACGAAGACATGGCTCCAGGGTGACCAAGGTTGGGAGCTGAACATCCAGGAATATTCAATATTCAGGAGGAATAGACAGAAAAGAAAAGGAGGTGGAATAGTGTTGCTGGTTAGAGAGGAGATTAACGCAATAGAAAGGAAAGACATTAGCTTGGAGGATGTGGAATCAATATGGGTAGAGCTGCGAAACACTAAGGGGCAGAAAACGCTAGTGGAAGTTGTGTACAGGCCACCTAACAGTAGTAGTGGAGTTGGGGATGGCATCAAACATGAAATTAGAAATGCGTGCAACAAGGGTAAAACAGTTATAATGGGTGACTTCAATCGACATATAGATTGGGTGAATCAAATTGGCAGGGGTGCTGAGGAAGAGGATTTCTTGGAATGTATGCGGGATAGTTTTCCAAACCAAGATGTAGAGGAACCAACGAGAGAGCAGGCTATTCTAGACTTGGTACTGAGTAATGAGGAAGGGTTAGTTAGCAGTTTTGTTGTGCCTGGCCCCTTGGGCAAGAGTGACCATAATATGGTTCAGTTCTTCATTAGGATGGAGAGTGACATTGTTAATTCAGAAACAAGGGTTCTGAACTTAAAGAAAGGTAACTTTGAGGGTATGAGACGTGAATTGGCCAAGATAGACTGGCAAGCAATTCTTAAAGGGTTGACGGTGGATATGCAATGGAAGGCATTTAAAGACTGCATGGATGAACTACAACAATTGTTCATCCTTGTTTGGCAAAAAAAAAAAAATCAGGGAAGGTAGTGCATCTGTGGATAACAAGGGAAATCGGGGATAGTATCAAAACTAAAGATGAAGCATACAAATTAGCCAGAAAAAGCAGCCTACCAGAGGACAGGAAGAAATTCAGAGTCCAGCAGAGGAGAACAAAGTGCTTAATTAGGAAAGGGAAAATAGATTATGAAAGAAAACTGGCAGGAACATAAAAATGGACTGCAAAAGTTTTTATAGATATGTGAAAAGAAAAAGGTTAGTTAAAACAAATGTAGGTCCCGTGTCAGAAACTGGTGAATTGATCGTGGGGAACAAGAACATGGCAGATCAATTGAATAACTACTTTGGTTCTGTCTTCACTAAGGAAGACATAAATAATTTGCCGGAAATAGCAGGGAACCGGGGGTCAAATGAGATGGAGGAACTGAGTGAAATCCAGGTTAGCCGGGAAGTGGTGTTAGGTAAATTGAATGGATTAAAGGCCGATAAATCCCCAGGGCCAGATAGGCTGCATCCCAGTGTACTTAAGGAAGTAGCCCCAGAAATAGTGGATGCATTAGTGATAATTTTTCAAAACACTTTAGATTCTGGATTAGTTCATGAGGTTTGGAGGGTAGCTAATGCAACCCCACTTTTTAAAAAGGGAGGGAGAGAGAAAACAGGAAATTACAGACCAGTTAGTCTAACATTGGTAGTGGGGAAAATGCTAGAGTCGGTTCTTGGTTCTTGGTTCTTGGTTCTTGGTTACTTGGTTACTTGGTCCTCCAAAATATTCCACCTGGAATTTAAACTGGAGGTGGTGAAGAGAGGGGTTTAGTTATTAAAGATGGGATATGAGCACATTTGGAAAGTGGTGAAATCATTGGACAAACTCAGCATGGATTTATGAAAGGTAAATCATGTCTGACGAATCTTATAGAATTTTTCGAGGATGTAACTAGTAGAGTGGATAAGGGAGAACCTGTGGATGTGTTGTATCTGGACTTTCAGAAGGCTTTCGACAAGATCCCACATAAGAGATTAGCATTCAAACTTAAAGCACACGGTATTGGGGGTTCAGTGTTGATGTGGATAGAAAATTGGCTGGCAGCAGGAAGCAAAGAATAGGAGTAAACGGGTCATTTTCAGAATGGCAGGCAGTGACTAGTGGGGTACCGCAAGGCTCAGTGCTGGGACCCCAGCTATTTACAATATATATTAATGATCTGGATGAGGGAATTGAATGCAACATCTCCAAGTTTGTGGATGACACAAAGCTGGGGGGCAGCGTTAGCTGTGAGGAGGATGCAGTATAATGTGGATAAATGTGAGGTTATCCAACTTGGCGGCAAAAACAGGAGGGTAGACAGTTATCTGAACGGTAGCCAATTAGGAAAGGGAGAGATGCAACGAGACCGGGGTGTCATGGTACACCAGTCATTGAAAGTAGGCATGTAGGTGCAGCAGGCTGTGAAGAAAGCGAATGGTATGTTGGCATTCATAGCAAAAGGATTTGAGTACAAGAGCAGGGAGGATCTACTGCAGTTGTACAGGGTCTTGGTGAGGCCACACCTGGAGTATTGCATACAGTTTTGGTCTCCTAATGTGAGGAAAGACATTCTTGCCATAGAGGGAGTACAGAGAAGGTTCACCAGACTGATTCCTGGGATGGCAGGACTTCCATATGAAGAAAGACTGGACAGACTCGGCTTGTACTCGCTGGAATTTAGGAGATTGAGGGGGGATCTTGTAGAGACTTACAAAATTCTTAAGGGGTTGGACAGGCTAGATGCAGGAAGATTGTTCCCGATGTTGGGGAACTCCAGAACAAAGGGTCACAGTTTAAGGATAAGGGGGAAGTCTTTTAGGACCGAGATGAGAAGATCATTATGCACACAGAGAGTGGTGAGTCTGTGGAATTCTCTGCCACAGACGGTAGTTGAGGCCAGTTCATTGGCTATATTTAAGAGCCTATATTGGCTATAAGTTAGATGTGGCCCTTGTGGTTAAAGGGATCAGGGGGGGTGGAGAGAAGGCAGGTACAGGATACTGATTTGGATGATCAGCCATGATCATATTGAATGGTGGTGAGGCTCGAAGGGCCAAATGGCCTACTCCTGCACCTATTTTCTATGATTCTATGATTTTGCCATTGTATTCTTTACTCTTCAGATGTTGGCCCTTTTGTGTTTTCTTTTTCATTTTCCTCTAATGATAATCAAGGCATTACCTTCCTTGACTGAGTTTTTAAGAACTATTAGTCCAAAGCTCTTTTTCTCATTACCGTTCTCTCCACCTTTAAAATTTACATTTTCAGGCCAACCACATAGTCCCCCTACTTAATTTCTCCTCCACAGCTCAGATCCATTGCGTTCAGCTATTTCACTTCTCCACTCTCTGTAAAGTATCCTGGGAAATCTTCCATGTTAATAAGTACTGCATGTTAATTTTAATTACTTTCAAATGAAAACAAAATGTGATACGTGGGAAGTGTGTATTATTTTCTAACAGGAAATTACAGTAGAACAATTGGCACATATTTAGAACTGTCCCCTAATAAGCTATCATGTGGAAGAATAGCAATGTCTTTGCAATGATTGATATCCTTTGTTGCCATGATATTCTGTTCTATGAATATATTCACCATGGAGTAAAAAAAATTGATTCTTGTCTGGCTTTGTCTGATTATCCATTGAAACTGTATTTGGTGAGGCAAGGAAGGGAAAAAGATGGATTGGAGCAAAAGTGATGAAATATAAAACAGGGTTTATATTACCTGGTTGTTGCAGTTTTCAACAGCACATCCACTGATTACTGCAATGTTACCGGTTATAGATATCCGTGAGGCCTGTCATTGATATTCCAAGCAACGATCATTAATTTGAGAAACACGGAACTCCAGATGTCAGTTTACAAAGAAATACACAAAGTGCACGAGTAACACAGCGGGTCAGTCAGCAACTCCGGAGAACATGAATGGGTGACGTTTCACGTGGGGATTTTTCTTCAGACTGAATGTGGTGATGTGTGTGTGTGGGTGGGGGGGGGGGGGGGACAGAAAGCTGGAATAGAAGTGGAGCTAGACTGTCTGTCAGGGCCTGTTGGACCTTCCAGTTGCAAACTATTTTAACTCCCCTCCCCATGCCCCCATTCCTATACTGAAATTTCTGTCCTGGGATTCCTCCATTGCCAGAGTGAGGCGACACGCTAACTATGGAACCTCATTCCGCTGAGGGACCTTATAACCCAACGGTATGAACATTAAATTCTCCATTTATAGTTATAGGTAACTAACTTAAAAACAGACCCCTATTCTCCCCCCCTCCCCACCACCCACCTACTTTTTCCCCCTTTCCCTGTTCCCTACTTGAATTTTCACCCATTCCTCATCTTCCACCGCCTATATCATTTTCTCTGGCTTCACAACTCATATCTCATCTATCATTATCTCACACATTTTGTCTTTTCATCTTTGGACTATTCAACCATCCACCAATCTTTTCCCAAGCCTTATCCTGCTACCACTATTCTTCCAGCTTTCTTCCCACCCACCCACCCCACTCCCCCACAATCAGTCTGAAGAAGTATCACGACCCATAGAATCACCTATCTATATTCTCCAGAGATTCTGCTTGACCTGTTGAGTTCCTCTATCACTTTGTACATCCAATTTGACTTCTGGTGAATTAGCTCCTTGGTTTAAGTGGTAAATTCACCCCTCTCTGGCCAACTGAGTACTTCCATTAGCACCTGCCTTGTGAGTGGATATAATACAAGAAATAATACATGTTTTATAAAATCATTGAAGATTTTGAATTTACCAGAACTCTTATAGTGAAGAGAGTACAGACTATCTTGTCTGTCGATCAATTTTCCCATGCAGTATGTAGCAATGGAAAACAATCAGAAGCTGTTGCTTCTGCAGCTGACTTATTTACAGTGGATATTTAAAAACATTTAATTATACTTGTGACAAATGCAAGCTCTATCATTCATCCATTCAAGTCTTAATTGGAATTAAAAAATCTCAAATTATTGAGACAATTTTGTATGACTTTTAAAACATAGCAACAAAACAGAGCACTGGCTGGATATAAACATATGATCAGAGATGGATGCAAATGTGAGAGATCTGCAGCGACCTTAGGTTCAGGTTTATTGTTGTCACCTGTACGAGGTACAATTAAAAGGTTTGTTTTGCATGCTATCAAAACAGATTAGATACACCATACATCAAACAATTAAATCCAAGTACAATAGATAGGGCAAAGGGGAAGAAACAATTTTCAGAATATAGTTCTCAACGTTGTAGCGCTTCAGTTCCATAGACAAGGTCCAATGTTCCCAGTGGGATAGGAGTGTATTGGAGATAACCTAGCTTATGGAAGGATCGTTCTGAAGCATAGTAACAGAGGGGAAGATGTTCGTGCGTCTGGTGGTGTATGTTTCAAAATTTCCGTACCTTTTGTCAGACAGGAGCAAGAAGAAGAAGAAATTACCAAAGTGGGACAAGTCTTTGATTATGTTGGTTGCTTATCTGTGGCAGTTTAAAGTGTAGATGGAGTTAATGGCCTAGAACGTGTGGCAAAAGGACTTGGATGCAAGGTCCAAGAAAGCTAGTTTTAATTGATCTTTATTTGGCACAAAGTTCAAGATAATTTTTTCAGCTGTGTCTGCAATAACCTGTGTAAATATATATTAAATAGCCCATTCATTTCCACAATGTAAATAGAAAATTTCAGAAACATCAAATTCAACCTGGTGTTGTAAATCTTGAGCTTCTCATTGGAATACCATGCTGCAATCTGACAATGAGTAAGAGAAAAAATGTTCTTGTGCTTCCAGCCAACATGTCCAAGTGTCAATAAGGCATTATTAAACCCCAACGCTCCATTATCTGTAAGAATATTTTGGTCTTGTTTTAAGATCTACTGCTTTCTGCTAATAAAAATATATTATGAATTGAAGTTAGTACATAGATCAGCACTTAGAAATATCTAGCAGGTTAGATACCATCTGTAGAAATTATAGTAAGATGAGTTAGCTTTTTTGATAAAAATACAGAAAACTGTATATTGTAATTTGCATGCAAGCAAGTTGTTTTCATCTTATGCATTGAATAAAAACTTAGAGGACACATGTATAAAACCTGAAGCAAGCCTGAACAAGATGTAAAATAATCAGACTTTACTCCCACAGATTACTGAATTATGTGCCATCGATTCCCAGATAAAGTAGTTAATGCTGCTTTGATTAACATCTTCAATAAAGAGTTAGATAAATATCTAATTAGGAAGGAGTTGAAGGTTACAAAGCTAAGTACACAAAGCAGTAATTGAATGCTATGTGAAATATGATGGCCTCTGAACTGCTGGTACTACATGACCAACCTTTCCATGGGAATTGAGGATAACTAATGTAGTCTATAAAATCAGGACAGTATCTGGTAGCTGGCTATGATTATGTTGTGTGGCGAATGAGGGGATCTGGATGGGGGGGGGGGGTGAAGAATCTGCATAATCTTTCCATGATAGAATAAATGATTGGGTAAATGAGATGATAGGAGTATTGCTCATAGATTGAGAAAAAATAAATAATTTGGCTTTCATAATAAGGGCACAGGGTTCCCAAATTGAGAGATATTTTGTGTGCAGAGCAGTGGCTCTCCACATTTGAGGTATTTTGTGTCGATATAAACATTTACCATTATTCTGTGGTACAGATTGATTAATTTTAATTTGTGCTGACAGTGTAAGAAGAGAAGATGAAATAAATATTTTTGCATAAATAGTTATTCGTGCATGAAATGGTTTGGTACAGCGAGTACTTAGCCATACGGTCACATGAAATACAGCACTGAAACATACTCTTCAGATGCACCAACCTTTATGCACCTATTTTTACACTAATTGTTCTCTAAGCCAATCTATTCACCTTAAATCCACAACTTTATCCCAGGGTAGAGGAATCAAGAACCAGAGGACATAGGTTTAAGGTGAGAGTGGAAAGATTTAATGGGAAACTGATGGGGCACTTATTAACAGCAAAGATACACATTTTTTGAGATGGAGCACCTTGTGGAAGTCTACACAGACATGAGGAAAATGTGAAAACTCTGTACCGCCAGCACCAGAGGTCATGGTTGAACACTGCTTCCAGGAGCTGTAAGGCAGCACTTGCACTTCTTTTCAAGGCAACTCGTATAAATAATTGAAGCAGGAAAGATACAGAGTTAGGGAGGGATCGGGAGAAGTCTTGGTTAAGATAAGGAATATTTTCATTCATAAATTAATTAAAGAGCAACTGCGATTCAAGATGGAACATGATATGTAAATGAATTCACTGTTTACATTTAATGCTTTCGATTTTAAATGTTGCAAGTGTGTTAATATCCAACATCCAATTTATCACTCTAAATATTCAAGGGATATGATTTTCCTGCAGTGAGAATTTTCACACATGTGCTACTAGTCTGACTGTTTCTCCAAGCATTTCTCTCACTTTCAAGCTCATAAAACATTCTACTTTACTACAAATTGCAACTGCAATGTTGGTGCAGCGGTAGAGTTGCTGCCTTACAATGAATGCTGTGCCAGAGACGAGGGTTCGAACCCCATTACAGGTGCTGTCTTTACTGAGTTTATACGTTCTCCCCGTGACCTATGTGGGTTTTCTCCGAGATCTTCGGTTTCCTCCCACACTCCAAAGACGTACACGTTTGTAGGTTAATTGGCTTCATAAATGTAAACATTGTCCCTAGTCCCTAGTGTGTGCAGGATAGTGTTAACATGAGAGATTCGCTGGTCAGCGTGGAACCGGTGGGCTGAAGGGCCTGTGCTGTATCTCTAAACTAAACTAAACTACTGAGGCATTATTGAGAGAATGGATAACTGCCTATCTCTTTAACCAGAAACTCCTATTAGATACACAAAGACAGCTGCTCTACTCTGCTAAACCTCATTTGTCCTAAGGTGGGGATGCCAATGATTCGACAACCACAGTGCCCAGCAATGCTTATAAAACGTGTTTATTTCTGGGAATACACAAGATAATAAATGGCCCAACACCACCAGAGCCTCTCCAGATACATGGGATCTGCATATTCAACATAGAAAAGGCATAAAGTGGATTTGTGACTGCCAATACCTGGCCGAATTTCTGGAGAGAATCAATTCCATCTAGAAGGTATTGTAAGCACATTATCCTCTGGGAATAACATACCTGAGATTCAGAAAACAGAACAGTGTTTATATGAGTTTCCAAACCACTGTATTATATTTTATCTGCACCTCCACTGTGTCTCCTTCCTTAATTTTGTAATCCTTAATACTCTTGCTGAAAACAAAAAAAGGAACTAAACTTATGCTTAAGATTCTAATTGTCTGGTTTCAATAACTTTTTGACACTAAACCTCCAATTTACATAGAATAGATATAGATACATGACACCCTTGCTTCAGTGTATCCTTCAGTTTAATCCCAAGTGCACTAACTCTAATTTTAATGTCACATTCCTCAATACCAGATATCCACACCAAAGGAAATTGGTTATTCCACCTATGTGCCTATTCATCTTAAATACTTCAATTCTACAAACGTCCATTTCTGCATTCAACTCATTTATAAACATCAGTCCAAATCCAACCAAGTCTCCGTGGCAATATTACAAATTGAAGTTCCATGTCTTGGGAATATATCACTAGTCCTTCATCACTCCTGGCTCTGAATGCTGGAATATGCTTCTTTACAGTGCAGTGCAGTACTGTGGAAGGACCTACTACAAACCGACCTCCCTTCCATTGACTTAATTTATACCTCGCACTACTTCAGCAAGGCCAGCAGCATAATCAAGGATGTTGCATCCTAGACACTGTCTCTTTTCCCCTCTCCCATTGAGCAAAAGGTATAGAAGTGTGAAAACGCACATCTCCAGGTCAGAGACAATTTCTTCCTAGCTGCTATCAGGCAATTAAATCAACCCACCACAAATCGAGAGCAGCCCTGAACTACTATCTACCTACTACTATCACCGTCGGCAGCACGGTGGTGCAGCGATAGAGTTGCCTCCTTGCAGTGCTTGCAGCGCCATAGACCCGGGTTCAATTTTGATTATGGGTGCTGTCTGTATGGAGTTTGTATGTTCTTCCTGTGGCTGCGTGGGTTTACTCCAAGATCTTCGGTTGCCTCTCCCACTCCATAGACGTACAGGTTTGTTGGTTAATCGGCTTGGTATGTGTAATTTGTCCCCATTGTGTAGAATAGTGTTAATTTGTGGGGATTGCGAGTCAGTGTGGACTCTGTTGTATCTTTTGTTGTTGATATAGTTGTTGTTGACATGGCCCTTCAGTCTACCGAGTCCACGCCAACCATCGATCACCCATTCACACTAGTTCTCTGTAATACCAATTTACGAGGCCTATTAAACTAATGTCTTTGTGATATGGGAGGATACCAGAGAACCTGGAGGAAATCCACATGGTCGCAGAGAGAACATGCAAACTTCACATAGACTGCACTCAAAGTCAGGATTAAACCCGGGTCTCTGGTACTGCGAGGCAGCAGCTCTACCATCTGCGCCACCATGTCACTGAAGAAAGGTAAAGATATTGAAATATGTTCTCTTAATGTTCAGTATTGGTGAAGCTGATGTGAGAATATCAAAACCAATGTATCTTGTTGTAAAGGTTAATGCTGCACATCTCTATTGATATGAGCTGTTTTATTTCAATTCTAAATTTAAGCATAAGAAATCCTGAATCCATGCTTTAAACACAAAGTATATCTGAACATATACATGAGTGTTTTTCAATTTACTTAATTCATGTAGCAGTTCAACTTTTGCTGTTAAATTTTCCTATGATCTCCTAAGCTGGAGTTAGTGTCCAATGTAAATAATTAATAAGAACCACTCCAGGGAGAATAAACATATTCATGTGTTAGAGAATACAAAAATTTAGATGATTACTTCATTAGCTCATAATGCTGAATTTAATCATGAGATATATCTCTTGAATGTTACAAGTTCTTTTACCAGGTCAGTGAGATTTTCTTGTACTCACAAGATAATGCACATTTAAAATATATATTTAGCTATTCCTATCAGCTTTCAGTTACATCCTTCTGGACAGGACTGAGTTCAGAAACTTCAATGATGTTATTGTTATTCCCATTTATACCTCTAACCCTGGTTTTATGTTTATCCGTTTGTCCACCATCATCATCCTAAATAGCCTTCCCTTGCATTATTTTCTCTCTCATTACCTTCCACCCATTTATACTCTCCTTTTGCTCGTTCTTCTTTCTCTTCCACCAACCTCGCCTTTCAGTCATTCCTTAACATTTATTACATCTTTGATATATTCCAGATCTGATGGAAAGTCGTGACTTCATATTTTAACTCTGTTTCTCTCTGCAGTAGTACTGACAATTTCAGTTTATTATCCCCACTTGCATTTTGCTTCCTGCTTTACGATAGTGACTGTGATTCAAATCACCACAACACATCCTGTGGACTTAAAGTCACAGTATAAATACAATTCAGTTCGTTTTATAGGGCCTACACTGGCTCCTGGCTCAGCACTACCTCAATTTTACAATTATCGTCATTTTCAAATTCCACAGTCTTGCACCGTGGAACTGTGCAGTCATACAATGGTACAGGTTGTAATCCCCTCCTGTCTTATAAACCTCTGAGATACCTGATCATCACTATAATTCTCCCATCATTGGCAGTTGCATCATCATCTGTGAATTCTTAAGCACAGAAATTATCTCCTTAAAGCTCTCTGCTATCTACCTTTTCTACCTTTATGATTTTCTTCAGGCTATGATCATGCTTTCGATCACTTGCCAAAGTATCTCCTACAGTATATGCCACATTGATTTTTGCATGGTAACTTCCTTGTGAAACCAACAGACATGCAAAGATCACCCAGCCCATCAAGTCGTTCTATACAACCATAACACCTCATGTATTATGATTATGATGAAGCCTTCTTACTTACTTGTCCACTTGTCAAGTAATTTCCCAAGAGAAGGAAAATGATCTCTGCTTCAATTATTAATCTTGGCAGTTAATTAAATAACCTCAAAACTAT
This sequence comes from Raja brachyura, assembly GCA_963514005.1. The sequence continues at coordinate 101,911,671 of OY740781.1, read as the reverse complement.
GTTTTTGTTTAAAACTGGGTTTTAACCTTCTCTCTCTCTGAAATCTAAAAACTTGCATCATTCTTACATGACAACATTCTAACACATGTTTTTTTTTGTTTGGATGAACATTCTTGACCTTTCTGGCAGTGTTTTGAATGTCACATCACAAAGGATCTGACAGTAGTGAGTGGCTGGTGCTATTCATTGACTTTAGCACGGGAAGAGAAGAAACAGATACCAATGGCAGAAGTAAAGTTGGAATCTACAATGCTAAAGCGATTCAGCAGGAATCAAACCATTGACAATGACATTTTTATCAATAGGTTTGCCATTATCAGCAGCCTAGAGGACATCGTTTTCAGAAATTTAGCTGGGCTAGCCACATGAACTACATCTATATCAGGTTAGAGGCTAAGTTATCTGCGATAAAATGGCTCGTCTCTTAACTCTAGAAAGTCTGTCTACCATCTACAAGGTAAAGGTCAAGAATTCCACAGAATATTGTTTAAACTCTAACGGGTCTGCCCCAATTGACAATTTTTTCAATGATGCCGGCATCATTGACTGACGTATCAGATCACCAAAAAAAATTGCGGCGTGATGCGGCGACGACACAGCATGATGATGTATGACGCCCGCTGTTTTATCAAGTGTCGCAATATTTTTGTGTTGTGGCTATATTTTGAAATGCTCAAAATCTCTCTCTCTCTCTCTCCACTCCTTTCTGCTTTCCGCAGACACTGTTCCCTCCATAACTCCCTGGTCAACTCGTCCCTTCCCACCCAAACCACCCCTCCCCAGGTACTTTCCCCTGCACCGCAGGTGATGTAACACCTGTCCCTTTACCTCCCCCCTCAACTCCATCCAAGGACCCAAACAGTCTTTCCAGGTGAGATCAAGAATTCTTCACTTGCACGTCCTCCAACCTCATCTACTGCATCCGCTGTTCCAGGTATAAACCTCTCTACATCGGCGAGACCAAGCGCAGGTTCAGCGATCGTTTCACTGAATACCTCAGCTCAGTTCGCATTGACCAAACTGATCTCCCAGTGGCCAAGCACTTCAACTCCCCCTCCCATTCCCAATCTGACCTTTTTGTCCTGGGTCTCCTCCATTGTCAGAGTGAGGCCCAGCGCCTCATATTTCGTTTGAGTAGTTTACACCCCAGCAGTATGAACATTGACTTCTCTAACTTCAGGTAGCCCTTGCTTTCCCTCTCCATCCCCTCCCCTTCCCAGTTCTCACACTAGTCCTACTGTCTCGCCTACATTCTTTCTTTGTCCCGCCCCCTCCCCTGACATCAGTCTGAAGAACTGTCTCGATCCAAAACGTTGCCAATTCCTTTCCCCAGAGATGCTGCCTCACCCGCTGAATTACTCCAGCATTTTCTGTCCACCTAATGCCATCAACTGTTATGCACATTGAGGTGCAATGAGAAGAAAATAATTAAGCAAACCAGAAGAATAAAGTAAATGAACTTTATAAATAAAAGACTGCCATATTTTCTAAGGATTGCAGTAGTATAATACATACTCAGTCATACTTTTCCTTTACAATCAACCCCCACGTTACCGGAGGATTATGTCCCTGGAAAACAGACAGCATCGTGATTTTCCGTAACACGGGTCTGCATCATCTGCAGATGCAGCAAGAAATGAGAGCTGATAAAATGCTTTGTGTTGGATTATTTTCTTTCGTTCCCACGGAAATTTCACGAGAAAATTTTATTCCGCATCTCAAATTTCTGGGTGATGATTTGAGAACTCCGTGAAAGCAAATTTTCCGAATGACTGTAACGAACGGGGTCGCCGTTAACTTCCAGATAGGGCCTAGTCCCATATTGAATAGACTCCCATTCAAATCTCATGGGCCCATCCCAGGAAACGTGAAGTGCATCAGTCGCCCGCACTGATGCAACAGCCTGATGGGAAGAGGCCTCATAATGATAACTTTCCACAACACCAGAAATAGGAAAACATAAAGATACCCTTCAAAGCCTTTCTTTATGACAGAACTAAGGTCTAAGTGAAGGCCACGAATCACAAAGAAAAGCAAGTGATAAATTAACTGAAAATCCCAAAACTTCAGAAAAACTAAATGTTAACATTTATCTTATTTTTCCATGAATAATCTTTATTTGGATCTTCAGCTCTCGTGTTCAAAGCACCTGTAAGCAAGAAATGCGTTCTTGCCTTCTTTCTATAATCACTGGTAAGTAATTGAATTAGTTTGGGATATTAAGTTCAAGAGGGTCAGTGTTGGTGTTGACTGATGACATGTTGTCTTGTTGGTTTGTTATTTCAACTAGTATTATTCCAAGTTAATTTCCAGAATGGCGGGACTGACATATGATGAAAGAATGGGTCGACTGGGCTTGTATTTACTGGAATTTAGAAGGATGAGAGGATATCTTATAAAAACATATAAAATTCTTAAAGGATTGGACAGGCTAGATGCAGAAAATAAATTCTCGATGTTGGGGGGTCCTGAACCAGGGGTCACAGTTTAAGAATAAAGGGAAGGTCATTTAGGACTGAGATGAGGAAACATTTTTTTCACCCAGAGAGTTGTGAATCCGTGGAATTATCTGCCACAAAAGGCAGTGGAGGCCAATTCACTGGATGTTTTCGAGGGGATACGAGGAAAAAGCAGGAACGAGGTACTGATTTTAGATGATCATGACCATTTGAATAGCTGTGCTGGCTCGAAGGGCAGAATGGCCTATTCCTGCACCTATTTTTCTATGTTTCTATGTCTCATATGGCAGTTGCTTCAACTAGATATTTTATTAAACTGCTGTTTATTCAGCCTCTCCCGTGGGGCATGCCGAAAAGATCACATATACTTCAAAAGCTCTGCTCATCAGATGCTGTAACACATATAAAGGCAACCTTTGAAACCTACCGTGTGATAAAGCACTCAGTCAAACACAACATTATTATGGCCATTAAGTGCTGACCTGATCCACTTCAATAGTCAAGCTTTTACTTACTATTTTTTTATATATCCCTTTCTTTGGCTTTTAAAACTCAGTGTAACTATCAAGTTCTTCATTAAATATAATATGTTAGAACAATGCAATTATCATATATTCAATTAATTTACTCATCTGAAGAGAATTTCAACATTTGCGTTGGATACCAAAAAGCAGCTCATATTATTCCAATTATCCAACAGTACATACTATTACAATAATTTTTGTGATACACTATTTTAAAATATGGTCTTTAACTGCAAATGTTTTTCTGGAAACCTGAGCAATTAGTTATCAGTCCACCTGCCACCTAAGTATGTAAACAATGTAATTTTAACAGCCAGGCCACAACTGGAACTTGCAGAAAAAATACTTGCCAGTTCTGTCCCAACAGGAATGTTGCCATTCCTGAAGAACATTTCTTGTATTTTTGTGTCTTTGTGCCTGATTCTTCATTGGTCTGCACTGCCCAGTGGAACACTCAAGTGATCTTACAGGCCTGAGAAAATTGCTTTTGAGCTTTGACCTTCCATGGCACCAGTTTACAAAAATATGACAATGGCTTTGGCATGTCCTTTCTACATGCTCACGAAAGTTAGTTCAAATCTCTGAAGGTTGTAATCCTAAGCCAAGAAACTCAGACATTTTAACAGCACATTTCTCAAATGTCACTTTTGCTTTAGAAAATAGATGCAGGAGGAGGCCATTTGGCCCATTGAGCCTGTACTAATAAATTTCCTGTGCTAAGGATTCTGCACCTCCTACTTTACTGCAGTAAATTCATCTAGCCAGATCTTCCTGCTGTCAATGTTCGTTTATTGTTTCTGTCAAATATCAATACAGATCAAACCATTTGAAAGGCTGAGCCTTCTGCTCTCGCATTGCAAGTTTACGTAACTCAGTATTTAGTGGCTAAGTGGCGTGGGAGATTGCAACCTTCACGTGGTCTGCCCTGTTCCGACGAATGCAACCAATCTGGTGTGCACAATCAAAGATCAAATAGAACAAGTTGTCCTACAACTTTAGGCTGGGCACACCATACGCAAGAAGATGAAGTGAATAAGTTCTTCACAAAATTTACCCACGAGAGTACTAGTTACCATAACTCCCTCCCCCAGCCAGTTTGTTCTCAAAGTCGCTACAATTCCATCCTTTGCACAACACTTGTAGCTCTCATCTTCATTCCCTAACAATAAAGTTTGGTCAAATTTTCTCCAAGTTATAACTTATTTCCCATTTACAGTGGTATGTCTCTCGTTCATCAAAAAACTCTCTTCAAGCTCATCATCGCCATGATTCATAAGAAATCAGTAAGCACCAAACATTTTTTTGAAGCCCATTTTAGCCACACTTGTCAACTCTTGCTTTTCCAAAGGATCAGAATCTTCCTCCACTCTTGTAAAGTACTACCATTGCTACTTAAAGTCTGTGAATATGCTGCAATCATCCAAATGCATCCACATATTTCTTGCAGCTCCATCCCCACCAATCAAGATTCCATCTTTCCCAATGCTCTGGAATCACATAATGAGAGACACAAATTACATTCTAAATGGTGATGATCGTATCACATTATCCTCTCTTGTGCTCTCAATTTTTCTACAGTTATTAACATGATTACATGACAGTTATTAACATGACCATACCATTTTTCTACTATCCCTGTCGTCTATGATCCATCGTACTCTCACATGGTTGCATTTTTACTTCTCTAATCATGGGCAGCAGATAACATTCAATGGCTTCTCTTTATCCTCAGTTCCATTACTGTTACGGCCAATTAGTGAAGTATTCTTGGCCTCTTTATACTTTCAACTTCATGCTGATGGCACCTAGTTTTACTTAGCACCATTGCAACTAACAACCCCACAACTACCTGTAATCAGATATTTTGTTTTATTATTGTCACATTTGCCAAGTTACGGTGAAAACGTTTGTTTTGCATGTTATCCACGCAAATCGCACAAGTACATCAGGTAGTCAACATTTGCTGTTCCTTCCTGTACATCAGGTCATAATTGGAATTTGCCCAGAAGTGGTAAATAAACTTGATGGTATTCATTCTGGCCAAATTGGAGAGGCCAGGGCACTAAAATTGAGTAAAGGCTTCTGGGCTGCTAGGCCATTTGGTCAATTTAAATGTGCCTTCTGCAAAAATAGGACAAGCTGCAGAATGGTGCCAGTTTATCTAGCGCCTAGATGAGAGCTGCAGGGAGAAAATGGAAACATCTGCAGATCCTAACAATTATGTGAAAATTGCATGGAATGGATTGGATGAATGCAAACCAGACATACACATTGTATATAATGTTCCAAAGCTTTACTTTGCTGGATGTTGATTGGATTAAGTATTGAGCCATGTCTGGTTTTCTTGCATATCAAGGCACATGTTGCGATGTTCGTTTCCTTTGAGAAACACAGTTTGAATACAATGTATTAGTCACCGTATTATTGGGTTAGTCAAGACAAGTCACTTTTATTTATATAGCACATTTAAAAAACAACTCTCGGTGGCCAAAGTGCTACATTGGTATAAAAATAGTATAACAAGCAACATTGGTATAAAAATAGTATAACAAACAACAGTTGTTCATAGATTAAATACCAACATCACTACATACATATAGCCCTCGCTCAGAGGACGTCAGGAAAGGCTTGGGAGTTGAGATGAGTTTTTAGTCTCGACTTAAAGGAGTCGATGGAGGGGGCAGTTCTGATGGGAAGAGGAATGCTGTTCCACAGTCTAGGAGCTGCAACTGCAAAGGCGCGGTCGCCCCTGAGCTTATGCCTAGACCGCGGGATGTTCAATAACCCCAAGTCGGCCGATCTGAGGGACCTAGAGGTGGTGTGGTGGGTAAGCAGACTTTTAATGTAGGTGGGGGCAAACCCATTGAGGGCTTTGTAGGCATAAAGGAGGATCTTGAAACTTATTCGGATTAGGAAATTTATTCGGGTTAGGAAAATGTCTATCATATACTGTGTTAATCAATATATGTTATTGGACTGTACAGAGACCACCACTATGTGGTTCGACCCCTCAAGGTTCGGGGACCTATAAAAGTTTCTGGGAAAACGCTTAGGACTGCGTGACTTTCTGTAGTGTCTCTGCTTGAGCAAGGCTAAAGAGGGCTTGATCAGTGGTTAGGTATAGTAGTGGAACTGTAATTGTGTTTTGTCAAAATAAAATTTAGATGCGCAAGTGCTTGACTCGGTGATTTTTGACTGAAACTAGACTGGGGGAAGCTTAGAACGAGCTATTTACAATGGCACAAAATACAAACATCTTTATATTGTAGCTATTTTTAAATATATAATAACTGTAGTGATTGAGCATTAATGGCAAGGCCAGCATTTATTGCCTGTCACTAGCTGCATATCAGTAGACAATTAGGGGTTGTCTTCACAAAACCCCTGCAATCTGTTTGGTGTATGTAGTATTGTGCTTTTGGGGGGGACATGAAGTGCAAGCACTCATAGTGAAATGATCTAGCAGTATATGTCCAAGTCAGAGATATTTACTTTGAGGCAATAAAACCTTAAGATGCACATGACAGGGTGGCAGTGGATTTCAAAATTCACCAAAAGGCAATGTGGATATAAAGGAGCACCATTCATTTTTCATTTTAACTTGTAATACTTTAGTTTGGGCCTTGCACAATTTTGCAAAGCTTAATGCAAATATGCTTATCAAGCTAAAAATAATTTCTCCTGAAATATTTAGATAATGGGATTATTGGTGGCAGCTACAATAGAAGTAAATAGGGTCCAATTCCTTTCTCCGGATACATAATCCCTGATTAATCATTTTCATTTCTGAAATGCAACCTTTTTTTATAACTTGCACCCACATTAATCCTAATCAGCAGAGCACTTAATACTCACCAGACACAACCTGCTCTCTATACCATCTGTCTTTGTCCAAACCTAAGGCAGCCCAAAGGCATGCAGGAGATTGCAATATTTAAATCTGCAGTGTTAATTATTTCAAATCAAGAATTTCCTGCAAACGATATCTGGAATGGAATCAGCTGATAATTGGATGGGAACGTTATCCAACATGAAATTTCCTTGCTGTCATATACTTCAACAACCCGTCAGGGTGAATTCATAACCTGTCAGTTAACAATATGCATTATTATCAAGCACGTGGCAAACAGGTTGGCCTCAGTTTGAAGATGGGGAAGGTAGAAAATGGGTGAAGAGCTTAGCAAAACCAGTAATGTATAGTTTAAAATCAAATTGAAAAAGCCTGGCATTAAATACAATAGATGGACACAAAGTGCTGGAGTAACTCAGCTGAATAGGCAGCATCTCTGGATAGATGAAATGCGTGACATTTTGGGTCGAGACCCTTCTTCAGAATTCTGAAGAATTTGCACCTTTGGTGTAAACCTGCATCTGTAGTTCCTTCCTACACATTAAATGAAATTGCTCCTCTCTGTCTGGAAGCCAGCAAAGGGACCACCTGGGGAAATTACAATTAAGTTTAGTTTAGTTTATTGCCAGTCAGTAAAAAGACTATACATGATTACAATCGTCCACAGTGTACAGATTCAGGATAAAGGGAATAACCTTTAGTGTAAGGTAGAAAGCAAAAAATGCTGCTGTTTAAATAAAGATTTAAAAGAGTGGAGTGATTATAATAAATGATTGCAGATCCACTTCTGGAACCTGCACGCAAAGAGTCGCCTGTCTTCGGCGCCATTTTGGAGAAGTTTCAAATTAAAGGAGGATAGAAGATGCTATAAGCTTGTTTGAGGATATGGGAGGGCACTCCTCTATACATACCAGATGCCAAGCATAGAACTTGCTTTGTGGTGCCGGCAGCTCTCACCCATGTGTTTCCTAACACCTGGGAATCCTGCATAGCAACATCATTTTATAGCAAATTTGCTCCTGAAACAACTGTTTACTTCAGAGTTCCGCGCTATCAGTCAGAATTGACTTCCCTTTTGATATCATTCTAGTCGATGTGATGCCATACAACATTTTTTTAAGCATTTCAGTTCCAGCGATGTCATTTTTAACTGTCTATGCTCCAAATATAGTTACCCACTTTCAAGCCATTGTTTCATTATTCCTGATGGATACCCATTTCTCCAATGTCCAATTCAAACTGATTTTACTTCGGAGCAACGCGAGTGACTACATGAAGAAGCCCCGCCTGATGCTGGATCGGCATTACGTCGTCGCTGTTCGGCAGAGGAAAGAGCTGCAGAGCGCAGCTCCACACAGCGGTAAGGAAACGGCCCGCAGGTAAGTGAAATTTTCGTCTCTAGGGCGGTTTCAGAACTCCATAGCCTGGTGGGTAAACCAGGAGGAGTTAGAAAGAAAATGGAGAAAGCTAAGAAATAGCAGGTAAAACGTGCGTCCCAGGGAGGAGAAGAGTCGGGACAGGAGATTATTGCGGAGCCGGTTCCGATACCGGTGGCCGTTGAAATACCCGTTAGTGAGGCTTTGATTGCTCCACAAACAGAAACTTTGGAGGAAAACCCAGTGCCTAAAAAATGTAAAAGAAAAGCTAAAAGGCCTGAGGTTTCTGAGGATTCTGATTCAGAAGGTCCAGAAAGAAAGCCTTATGGCTCAGAATGAATCAAATGGAGAAAATGCTCCAAACTATAATCAACCAAGGGTCTAAGAACCCAGAATATTCCCAGGCAGCCCCTGAGTGGGTTCCATATCATGAATATGGTGCCAGTTTGAATTGGGAATTTGAAACTCCAGTGCCCGGGATTGGGCTAGAGGAAGTCTCCTTTGAACAAGTTTCAGGAGTACCAGGGCTGTATGAGACTGACTCTGAAAGTGGTGATTGCGGTCCAGAGTACACACCACAATACAAATATATTGATCCAGGTGTGCCTGATGTGGCACAAAGTTTTGCTATACCTGGAGGAGGCAGTGAGGCCATGGAAGAAAACCTGCCGGCCAATATTAATTATATGGTCTCTCACCCGCTTCAAGAAGCTGTTATGGTTGAGACAGCAGAATTGTATAAAACACCTATTAATTGTGCCTCATTGAAGGTACCTACGGTGAATCTGGCTATTTGGGCGCCAATGTCATCGATGATGCGGGCGCAGGAGATTCGATTTCAAAGAATCCTCAAGCTGATTTCAGCTGGCATTACTACCTTTGGAAGACAAGTGGAAGGTTGTGGAATGACCAAAGTTCAGAAGCATATGTTGGCTTTATTCTGCAACTCATTTTTTGAGATAAATTGTATGAGGAAGATTGCCATTCGGCCTCTGTTACATCCAAGATTTGCAGGGTTGTGCAAGCCAAGCAATGTTCAAACTCCTGGTTATTTGTTCGGAGAAAATTTGTCTAAACAAATTAAAGAAATGGATGAAGAGGCAAAAACTATTGGCCTTATGAAACCCTTCAGTTTTGGCCAGAGAAGGGCTGGTCATATGAAAAGGGGATTTGTTTTTGGAGCTGGAACAAGCCGAGGCAGGAGTATGATAAGAAAGAATTACCAGCCAGCACAGCTGAATGTACACCCATTTATTGGGAAAAGGAGATCATTTCGTCCAGTTGGAGAGGTACAAAAACTTTATCCTATCAAAGAAGAATGTTTGGATGAACCTCAGATTGGTGGTAGACTCCGAATGTTTTATAATGAATGGGACAGTATAACAGCTGATCGTGTTGTATTAGATACTGTGTTAGGATCTACCATTGATTTTGTAGAAGGTATGGATCCATTGGGACAGAATAAGCCTAATCATTCTTTGATGTTTTCAGTTCTTGAAAAAATTCAAATTCACAAAGAGGTTAAGAATTTGTGTGAGAAAGGAGTTATTGAGAAAACAGGAGAGGATCCACAACAATTTGTATCAAATATTTTCCCCAGACCAAAGAAAGATGGGGGTTGTAGAATCATTTTAGATCTCACACAATTGAATACATTTGTCCAGTAAAATGGATACATTCAACACTGCAATGCAGCTGGTATCAACAGGTTGTTATATGGCTACAATAGATTTGAAGGATGCATATTATTCGGTCCCAATTTATCATAGTTTTCGCAGGCATTTAAAGTTTAAATGGATGGGACAGCTGTGGCAATATAAAGCGTTACCTAATGGATTAAGTTCACCTAGATTGTTCACTAAATTGTTGAAGCCAGCACTTGCACTGCTAAGGGCACAAAAACATATCGTTATGGCTTATCTAGATGACATTTTAATTGTCAATGCTAATCAGGAGTCAGCTGAAAAATCAGTCTCAGCAACTACAAGCTTGTTTGAAAAGTTGGGATTCCTGATTCATCCAACCAAATCTAAGTCTAACTTTACCAATGGATAAGGTGATAGATTTGACAAATGTGTGTCAGAACCTGATTAACAAACCTTATCCCTCCATCCTAGAAGTTGCTAAGGTTATTGGGAAGTTGGTAGCAGCATTTCCAGCAGTAGAATTTGGTCCACTACATTACCAAAATCTTCAAAGGGCAAAAACTCAAGCGCTTATTCAGCGAGCAGGCCATTTTGATATGCCAATGCAATTGCCAAAGGAAGCCTTATCAGAATTGCATTGGCGAGTTGAGAATGTTCCACAAGCTGCTAAGAACATTTTAGTTCAGCAGCCAGTAGTATTTTTGCAAACTGACGCAAGTTCTCTCGGATGGGGGGCTACGGATAATGAGACCAGCTGTGGGGGCAGATGGGCTGTCCAAGAGGATTTATTGCTCCAAACATATGGTATTAATTATTTGGAGCTACTGGGAGCATTTTATGGATTAAAAGCTTATTGTTCTACATTAAAAGATTTGCATGTCCAAATATAAATAGACAATACCACAGCTGTGGCATATATCAATCACATGGGTGGTGTCAGATCAATATCATGTGATCATCTGGTAAACCAGATGTGGCAATGGTGTATTGGTAAAAATATTTGGTTTTCAGCTATTTATCTCCCAGGGAGAGAAAATGTTGTGGCAGACAAAAGATCACGAATATTTAAAGACAATACAGAATGGATGTTAAATCCACAAATTTTCAAAAATATTGTCAGTCGGTATGGAGTACCGGACATTGACTCGTTTGCATCTAGATTGAATCACCAATTGCCCAAATACGTGTCTTGGGAACATGATCCAGGGGCAGTAGCGGTGGATGCTTTCTCGCTGCACTGGGGGAATACGTTATTTTATGCTTTTCCCCATTCTGTCTGATTGGGCAATGTCTCAAGAAAATAGCGCAAGATGCTGCCAAAGGCATTTTGGTGGTACCAAATTGGCCTATGCAGTCATGGTTCCCATTGATGCTAAAAATGATTATTGAACCATGTATGACGATTCCCAGTTGCGACAATCTGTTGACACAACCAGTGACAAAAGAAATTCATCCATTGCATGATCATATGAATTTGTTAATCTGCAGGTTCTGACCAGACCATTGCAAGAGTTTGAACTGTCGGACAGGACCGTGGATGTTATAGATGCAGCTTGGAGTAATAGCACCAAAAAAACAATATATGTCACATATAAGGAAATGTGAAGTTTTTGTACACAGTCAAAGATATCATATCATACTGCAAACATTTCAAATGTATTGGAGTTCCTTGCTGGGTTACGTTTTGATGAGCATTTGAGTTATAGTGACATTAATTGTGATCGTAGTGCATTGTCGTCCTACTTAGGACAAATTTCTGATCGGGATTCAGTTGGGTCTCACCCATTAGTATCCCGATTCATGAAAGGAATTTTTAATAAAAATCCTCCCAAGCCCAGAGATACAGAATTTTGGGATGTTACCATTGTTCTCACTTTGCTTAAGCAATGGACTCCAATTACTTCAATGTCTTTGCAGAAGTTAACATTGAAGGTAGTAATGTTAATGGCATTGGTATCAGCTCAAAGAGTACAAACTTTGCAATTGTGACGGTTGGATTGCATGCATGTGACTGCAGATAACATTGTGTTTTATGTTTATGACCTGATCAAACAAAGCAGACCAGGGAGAACTGGAGCTAAGGTAATGTTTAAAGCATATCCTATCGATGAAACATTGTGCGTAGTAAGCATTTAACTCAATACATTGAGGCAACTAAAAATCTCAGAGGTTCTGAGGAAGCGTTATTGATAACGCACAAAAAAAAACACATACAAAATTTCAGTTCAAACCATTTCTAGATGGTTAAAACAGGTTTTGGATCTAGCAGGAATAGACACTGATATGTTTAAATTTCACTCCACTAGGGCGGCAGCTGTGTCCGCGGCGAAGGTACAGGATGTACCACTCGATAAATTTTTTAGAGGCCACAGGGTGGTGTAGAGAAGAAACATTTTCAAAGTTCTACAATAAACCTGTTCTCACGGTGCCAGGATTTGGGCACACAGTACTGAGTTCTCTTTAAATGCTTGCTTTGTTTTATATTATCGATTTATATTATCGATTTATGTTACCATTGACATCATTTATCATTTTTCTTTTGTAATTTTCCCCTACGATAGAGGGGTTATTATTTAAAAAACTGTTCTTTTTTAAAGGACATTACATAAATTGTAACAATGTCTTAAAATACCATTTACTCACTATTGTTTTGACTAAAGTCAAAGTCAAAGTCAAAAGTCAAACAAACTTTATTGTCATTTAGAAATACATTGATACATGCAGTTCCAAACGAAATTACGTTGCATTTGGCTCCCTGTGCAACACAATAAATTAACCGAAGGATAGGCATGGGTGAAAAGGATAAATAGACACTAGTGGCAGCCCATTACATGGCATTCAGGAGTCTGATGGCTCGTGGGAAGAAGCTGTTGCAGAACCTTGATGTTCTGCTCCTTATGCTGCGGTATCTTTTTCCCGAGGGCAGCAGAGTGAAACAGAGAGTTGTATGGAATGAATCTACGACATAAAAAACACAGAGCTTTAAAATCTTCATGTAGTCACTCACGTGACTCCGAAGTAAAATAGTAAGATTAAACGAGAACTTACCTGTTCGAAGTTTGATCTTTATTTTATGAGGAGTTACAATGAGGGATTACGTGCCCTCCGCTCCCAACCCTCATAATATAAATGATCATCTGGTAGTTCTAGTCTATGTTGGGCCTTACTATTTTACTCCGGCTATTGGTTCCGTGTTTCTCATGCCGCTGCTTTGACGTATGCCGATCCAGCGTCAGGCGGGACTTCTTCACGTAATCCCTCATCGTAACTCCTCTTAAAATAAAGATCAAACTTCGAACAGGTAAGTTCTCGTTTAATCTTACTATTTTTTTTCAACACATATTGTGCAATGGGTTTCAAATTGGTTGTCGAATTCTTTGAACTCAAGAGAATACACCTGGAGACTTTTGTTTTCAACCCTTCTTGCCCTTCATGGAAAATATACTTGCTTGCCTGGATACTCAGAATAGTATTGATTTATGGTCTCAATTGGAATTCTAGACCATTTTACACATTTATGGTTTCTTTTATCTTTGATTCATAATAGGAAAGTAAATAAGATTATCCGAACTGGAAATGAGGTTTTATGTAAAATAGACTACTATGAACCTATATCTGTGCACAATTAATGTAGATACTTTTCACTCCATTACAGTAAACCCTTGTTATAACAAATCTCTTTATAAAGGGTTTTGGTTATAGCGGACAGAACTACCAACCTTCACCTGCCACAACGGGCTGTCGATGGTCCACACCTTCTCCCAGGCCATATCCAGGTCGGATCTACCAACCTTTACCGCAAGGTCGGGCTGCCGATGCTGACCTGCACCATCTCCCTGGCTGCTTCCAGGCCGGACCTACTACTGTCGGCCCACACAGCTTCCTCGACCGCTTCTAGGCTGCGCCTGCCGCAGCCACCGCCAAATCTTACTTACACTCCAGCCGCCCGCGGGCTGCGACCAGTTACTCTGCTGATCCTCAGCGACCAGTTACTCTGCTGATCCTCAGTTCAACTCAGCCTGATTTCCAGGCCTATTATCAAACCAAGGGTTGGAAAGAGGGGAAAATGAATGGTTGGCAAGGACTGGAAGGGCCGAGAAGGCCTGTTTCCGTGCTGTAATTGTTATATGGTTATATGGTTAAAAAGGTTCTTGACCTGAAACATCACCTATCCGTGTTCTCCAGAGACGCTGCCTGACCCGTTGAGTTACTGCAATACTTTGTATCCTACTATATATCAACCAGCATCTGCAGTTCTTTGTTTCTACTACTTACACAATAATACTCTATTACTTGATAACCCCTTACTCAGTTATAGCCCAGCCCAGACACAGCAAAGACCGTCGCACAAACCAACCTCCCTTCTTTTGACACCATTTATACCTCACGCTGCCTAGGCTAGGTCAGCAGCAAGGACGAGTCTCACCCTGGCCACTCCCTCTTCTCCCCTCGCCCATCAGGAAAAAGGTATAGAAGTGTGAAAACGCCCACCTTCAGATTCAAGGACAGCTTCTTCCCAGCTGTTATCAGCCAACTGTTATCAGGCAACTGACTCGTCCTACCACGACCAGAGAGCAGTGCTGAACTACTGTCTACATCTTTGGTGATCCTCAGACTATCCTTGATCTGACCTTTCTGGCTTTACCTTGCACTAATTGTTATTGCTTTATCATGTATCTATACACTGTAAATGGCTCAATTGTAAATCTGCTGACTGGTCAGCATGCAACGCTTTTCACTGTACCTCAGTACACATGACAATAAATTAAACTAAACTAAAGAGCTTAAAATAACCGGCAATAACAGACACTAATCCCCCCCACCCACATAGTCTGTCATAACTAGAGTTTACTGCAGTCATTTCCTGAATCTGCAGGATTGACAAAGTTTAATAAAATTGATTTCATCCAGCAGAACTAGTCAGATTATTTATTTTTATTTACCACCATTTGCCTAATTCTCCATTTGCTTCTCATCAAAAACAATCTTTAAACTCATCTCATGCTATTGCATGACAAACTCCTACTAGATTTCTGACTAATATGTTTAGGCTTATTGTTCCTTGCTTGCTTCAGTCAACTGTCATTAAAATCAAACAACCACATATCTAATTTAACAATTACAACTTTAACCAATTTGTTTATGCTTGATCCTTTCTGCTTCCCAATGGATAACAAAATGGATGTAAAATGTTGGGTGTTTATGCGTGCTATTTTCATATTTCATATTTATTTTAGTTGGATATCTTTTTTAATATTTTACCTTGTATGTATCGTTAGCTTTCATGGTTTGAATGGTGCACTGACTGGTTGACATTTTTTAATTTTGTTGTACATGGTTCATGTTACAATGACAATAAA
Source organism: Raja brachyura (assembly GCA_963514005.1). The sequence goes on along the minus strand of OY740781.1, from coordinate 101,896,456 downwards.
GAAACTATTACTATTTAACTATTACTATGTATCAAAAGTAATCAATACATACCAATGAAATCCCATTAAAACCCCTTCCTCAAACTAATTTGCCCTCATAGCTTAATTAAAACAAAACATTTGAACAAAGGACTGATGGGCAAACAACTATTTATCTGCTTTATGACTTTAGGATGTTTGACATCTTGACATGCACCTCTAACACGTTTGGTTTATTAGATCTAAGGCAAATAGATAATCATTACAGCTAGCAATGGGGTGGGAGATTACAACATTCACGTGGTCCACCGTGTTTCGACTAATGCAATCAACCCGATATGCACAAACAAAAGATCAAATAGAACAAGGTGACCTACAACTTTAGGCTGTGCACGCCATACGCAAGAAGAAGAAGACAGCTGGCACTTACAGAAATTTGATCTTTAAAATGCATGCCAATCTTTTGGTGCCTTAAAACAAACATGTTAATATCTGCTAAAATAATGATCGGAGGGATGAACAGTGCCAGCAGTAATTCTAACATTTCTTAATCATTTTACTAAAAATCTCCAGACAAGGCATTGAAGGTTGGGACGTTTAATTCTGTGATTTCTCTCTACAATTTGCAATTTGTTACCTTTGTTTTAATTGATAACCCGCTTGCATTCCCTCTTGCAAGTCCTTCGCTCAAATGTGATTGGTCAAAACTCTCTCCAAATTACTCCACTGTAATTATTGCACCACATATGCAAACCAAAATGGCTTTCAAAGGAAGGAAATGTTACTTTAAGCTGATGGAAAATCATGCGTACTATTTGTCACAGTAAGTCACACTACTGTACTGATTTTTTTTAAATACCAAAAGCATGGAGTAATATTTTTTAATTACATAAAAATCACCTCTACTCCAACTCTCAATCAAATTTATTTCCAAGTTCTATTTATTTTGCAAAAGCAGTGACTGCAAACCCCAAGTAAAATCAGCTAATACATTAACCAGGGAATCTACTATCACTCACAATGCTGCAGCTGGTCGTGTGGTAGAAAGAACATCCTTGAAATTGCATTTCTTGTGAGAGTTAAATTATGTCTAGATTAATGAATTTGGGGATAGAAATGTCTCCACTATTGACATGGACAAAGGTGAAAACTTGAAAATTCCATTTAATTATGCAAATTAAACTGGTGTCAAATGGAACATCAGGAAGCAATCTCTTTCTGGAATATGTATGTGTTGTGAATCTGACTTTATTTGTACAAAGGTTGCATCAAGGAAATTCTAATTAGTTCCTAGGAGATGACGTGGCTTCAGGAGGATCTCAGAATTTCTCAGATGGTTGTCAAAAAGGAGAACACCGTGTCAGATCCATTGGGTCTTGCATTTAATTTATGCATGGTCTTGATTTTGCAGAGAGATGCAGGCAATCGTGGAACCACATTAACCCCAGAAATTTGCGAATTTTCAGAGTAACGCTCCTTAAATTCCATCTAGTAAATTGCATAGGGTCAATGAGCATGAAGGAATGCCTTGTGAAATGCTTAACATACTGTAGTAATAAGAAGCCACTACAGTTAGAAGCCAGAGAATGGGAATCTTCCATTCCATGATCTTTCTGGCAACTTTCGGCATCAAGCAGAATATCCTGTAAAGCACATCAGAGAATGAACAGCAGCATACTTCTGATCACAGAATAGCAATGAGTGAGAGCTTTAGATAAATAAAACACATCATACGTTGACTGGCAATCTCAGTAAAGCTGAGGGGGACGTTGGAACCAAACCTAGTTAGCATTTCTCCAGAAGGGATTGTGACTGAGGCCACAGAGACATTGGGCTGTAATTTGCAGCAGTCTGACAACTCTGGATCAGACTGGCTGGAAAGATCAATTGAAGAGTATCTTGACAGCTGGTTTCACAGTAGTTGGTGATACTCTAGTTTGTTCACAATCAGAACAAAAGGACTATTCTGCAAAATTGGCCAGCAGGAAAAGGATCAGATAAGGCAACCTCCTCTTCGACTGAGTGAACACAAGCAACTCTCTGAGAACACTTTAAAAACCATCAACCAGCAGTCAGACTTTCCGAGCCGCCTTCTTCTCAGATGTGACTAATACAGTATTAAGGGCACGGCACGCACTCACTAAAAGCTGCTGTGCCGCCTCCCTTGAGGTCAACAGCGTACTCTGAAAGCCTGCTGCCAGTCTTGCTCCTTTCCTGGAAGAAGCACTTAAAGGTAACAATAATTAAACAATAAAAGAATCAGACTATCTAGGATCAACAAGGGGTGGCATAATGGTAGGCAAATTATACCATTTATGTACTTTAGATAGCAGCCAACAGGTTTTGAGCCTTTACTTCTGAAGTGCCTGATTTAAGTAATACTAATGATAGTTTGAAATTGGCAAACAGAACATCATGACGTGTGTTCCCTTTTTCGAAGGTCTGTGGTGTTTTAATAATGTAAAATATTTGTACGTGATATGATTGGCTCAGAGTAATTGCACACAGTAACAGGCCCTTCATCCCACCATGTCCTTGCTGATCTTTTTGTTCATCACCCCATTTGCCGACATTAGATCCATATCCTTCTACACTTTGCTTAATCAAGTGTTTTGCTAGATGCCTCTTAAACATAGTGATTATGATTGCAACAGCTCCTCTGGAAACGTGTTCCAGATATCAATCGTACTCTGTGTAAAAAAAACCAATTCTCCTCACATCTCCTTTTGAACTTGCTCTCACCGCGACTATACCCACCTGTTTTTGACATGGGTACAATGGAAGAAAGATTCTAATTATCCCCTCATAATTCTACATCTCTATCCGGTCACCCTTGTTCTCCTTCACTCTAGGAAATACAAGCCCAGCCTATCCAATCTCTCCCAATAACTGAAGTCCACCAGTGCAGTCAATGTCCTTGTGAATCTCCACAGTGTCATGCAAATTGCTCGATACAGTTACCAGTGGGTGATGGCTGCCATCATACTCCATCTTCCTCGTCGGGTCTTTGCGTCATCTGCACCTTCTCTGTTACCTCCTCTTTATTATACCATAAAGCTCCCCTTTGTTACTAGTTTTTTAAGTTATGCAAAATATCTGAGACTGATTATTTTGTTTGACACTAGCGCTGCAATCCACTTGAGCCAATTAAAAGATCCTTGCTCTGGTTTCAGATTCAGTCAGACTTTGTCTCATTGGTGTTCCCACATTTATCCTTCCAGTCAAAACAATGCTGTAATGAACTGTAGTGGTCCCAGTAGCTAACCACTCAATATATGTGAGCTGCTAAATATTACAGGCAAATGAGCTGTTTATTTAAGCTGTCCCAGATGTGTTTTAGATAACAGACATTTGCTAACATAACGTTTCACCTGTCAGAAACAGCAAGGTCTGTGGCACCAGGTCTGGTTCTGAGGCACAGCAGGGTAGAATGAAGTCAGACAGGGCTGGCGTGATAGGGGACTCGATAGTTAGGGGTAGACAAGGAGTGAATGTTGCTTTATTGATTAGGGAGAATAGCACGGCAATACTACAAGATGATTCATCCAGTGGAGCTATATGTGTGGAACTGAGAAATAGATAGGGGATGATTACCTTGCTGGAAGTGTACTATAGACCCCAAATAGAATTAGAAGAATAAATATGCAGGAGATTGCAAGCAGCTGCAAATCAATTAAGGTTGTCGAAGTAGGGGAATTTTACTTTCCAATTATATTCTGGGACTGTCATAATGCCAAGGACTTAGATGGAGTGGAGTCATATGTATTCAGGAAGGTTTCCTCCAGCAATATATAGAGGGCCCGACAAGGGAGAGAGCAAAGCATGATCTATTCCTAGGAAATTAGGAAGGGCACGTGACTGAAGTGCCAGTGGGGCAATTTTTGCACCAGCAATCACAGTTCTATTCGCTTTAAAAAAGTTATGGATAATGACAGGACGGTCCGATGAGTTAAAGTTGTGAATTGGGACAAGGCCAACTTTAATGATATTAGACAGGAACATGTTAAAGTTGATTTGAGTAGGCAAAGGAAAGTCCGTATGCTTTTAAAAATGCAATGACCGGAGTTCAAGGCATGCATGTTCATGTTATATTTAAAGGCAAAGCAGGTGGGAGTAAGGTAGTCTGGATGATGAGAAAAATTGAGGCTCTTGTCAGGAAAAGGGAAGAGGCATGGGTCAGGTATAGGCAGATGGGATCAAGTGCATCCCTGGAAGAGTTTTGGGAATTGAGGAGCATACTTAAGAAGGAAATCAGGAGATAGCTCTGGCAGGTAATATAAAAAATAATACAAAGAGATGTCATAGACACAAAGAAACATAAAAAATAGGTGCAGGAGTAGGCCATTAGGCCCTTTGAGCCAGCACCGCCATTCAATATGATCATGGCTGAACATCCAAAATCAGTACCCCGTTCCTGTTTTTTCCCCATGTCCCTTGATTCCGTTAGCCCTATGAGCAACATCTAACTCTCTCCTGAAAACATCCAGTGAATTGGCCTCCGCTGCCTTCTGTGGCAAAGAATTCCACAGATTCACAACTCTCTGGGTGAAAAATGATTTTGCTCATCTCAGTCCTAAATGGCCTACCCCTTATTCGCAAATTGCGACCTCTGGTTCTGGACTCCCCCAACATGGGGGAAATTTTTCCTACATCTAGCCTGTCCAATCGCTTAAGTATTGTATGTTTTTACTAGACCAGGTGCGGACCCATTGGGTCCATTCACCAAGGCAATATTCTACCACTGACCCATAGCACCCAGCTCCGCAGGCGCGGCTGAATTTCCCTCCTCACCTCCCCCCTCTCCCTCCCTATCCCCCTCCTCTCCCTCTATCCCCATGCTCCCATAGTCCTCATCTCCCCCTATCCCACCCCAACCCCCCCCCAATGAAAATCACATTTAAATGTTTTTTTCAATTAAATTCTCAATGAAAATCAAATTTTTTCTTTAAAAAACCTAACAACAATGTTAGCTGTTAATGAAAATGGAAGAATTTGACTAAAAGCGATATTTTTTTTAGAATAAAATCAATGACAATGAAAATAGCGATTTTAAAGAAAATGATATTCGGGATCCCATTGTGACGTCATTGTGACATCGAACACGGCTGACGGGCAAGACAAGTGGAAAAGTGGTTTCGTAAAGTGTTTTTTGTAATGTTTAAAATGTCAGTAACTTGTAAAATTTAACATCAATCTGAACAAAACTTGGCTAAAGCACACCGCAGGACAATGGTGAGTAAAGTGGGCCAAAAATTGTAGCGCTATCACGTACCATTTTGGCGGAGTTCCAGAACACACATACATACAAACAAACAAACAAGATGAGAGTTTTTGTTATATATATATATATATATATATATATATAAGCAACACAACCAACCTGTCCCAAGTCACCCTGCATTCCCATAACATCCTCCTCACAGTTCACACTGCCACCCAGCTTTGTGTCATCTGCAAATTTGCTAATGTTACTTTGAATCCCTTCATCTAAATCATTGATGTATATTGTAAATAGCTGCGGTACCAGCACCGAGCCTTGCGGTACCCCACTAGTCAATGCCTGCTATTCTGAAAGGAACCCGCTAATCCCTACTCTTTGTTTCCTGTCTGCCAACCAATTTTCTATCCATGTCTGCACTCTACCCCCAATACCATGTGCCCTAATTTTGCCCACTAATCTCCTATGTGGGACCTTCTCTGAAAGTCCAGGCACATTACATCCACCTCTCCCCCCCTACTCCCTCCTCTCCCTCAATCCCCCTCTTCACCTCCATTGGATCTCGCCTGTCCTCCGCATCTGCAGAACTTGTTCATTCAGAGAGAGGAACACAGAACAGGGAGGAGTCAGAGAGCCAAAGATTTATCTCTTCTCCCAATCTGCAGAGCAT